>JACAZI010000035.1:0-600000 GCA_014462655.1 Mycena venus | reverse complement strand
GAACTTGAACCTCGCTTTCGGTTCAAGAAAGTAGTGAACCTGGAACCTGAACTGGTGTTCAGGTTCGGTTCCGCGTTCGAACGGAACTCGATCAAATTCAGGCTTCTCGGGGAGCCCAAATCTCTTCGAAATATGATATACTGACGTTTTGCGACGTTCCGGGTAGAAGCTGTTTAGAATGCAAGGATCACCTCGAGCAGGCCTACATATAACGAATATCATCCGCCGATGCTGTTAACAAATCAGTTCGATCACCGAACTCATCGGCCCGGGGATTACAGTCGAAAACTAGGAAGTGCAACACAACGTAGAAGCACAACACTAGGAATGACACCCCTGTCAGAGTTCTGACTAAGCCCAAAATTTATACGAGTATAGCAGGGTATCATGTCATCTTGTCTACAAATGGATTTGTGCAAAGAGCTCCTGTGAATCCCTCGAAATCGCAATGTTTGTGGCCGGATTTCACAGCCTTTGTTCCCAACAACCAGACCTTTCCCTCGTTCTGTGTTCACACACTGCATTCAAGGCCCTCCTAGACTGACCCTCAGTCAAGGTCCCTAGCCACAGCTATGCAGACCACCTCTGTGTAGGGGCCTACACAATCTCTGTGTAGCTATGTATAGCTCTGTGTAGGTCTGTGTATGTGTGCATAGGTCAGTCAAGGTGTGTGTAGGTGGCTCTAGGTCTGATTAGCCTCCCTAGGCAGACATAATTCTAGTTGCCCATGTCAAGGTTGAAATTAACCACGGGAATGCTAGCAGAGCTGAGTAGAGCTGAGTTTGAACTGAGTATAGGTACCTAAACTCATCTACACAGAGTCTGCCTAGGGACCTATACACATCTAGCCAGGGACTACACACACCTTGCCAGAATTATGGCTAGGTCTGTGTAGTCTCCCTGGACAGGGCCTGTCTAGCCTCCTACACTTAGCTATGCAGACCTACACACACCTTGACAGACTGAGTCTAGGGAGGGCCTTGAATGCAGTGACAGCGCTGGCATATGACAATTCTGTTGCATTGGGGGTTTTTAGCATCTCTGGTTACATATATGTAGGTTAAACCACCAAAAAGCATCTCCCCAGAACTACAATCGATCACGTCGAAGTGTTGCGCTTCCATGTTATTTGGGCATATTTGGGATTCCGGAAAGATTTGGATTGTTCTCAAGAACAACTCAACGTCGCTCCCAAAAGTAAATTGTGCCATGGACTACATATCAAGCCAATCCAGAATACAATATGGACGAAGTAATTTGTGTGAGCTTTGACCGAAACATTCATGAAACAGTCTGATCGTTGCGAAGTTCAGATCGCCCTGGTTTGGGGGGTGCTAAGTGGGGGGGATGTTGATGATGCAAGCACTTAGGTCGGAAACATGCTCGATATGGGGATGATTATGGCGGGAAACAACGGAATATCATATCCCCAAACTTGCACATTATCTTGTCAATTTTGAATTCTATACCCCATATCAAAAAATCTCACCCTCTACCTTCCAAAAATGGCTACTTAGGGGAGTTGGAACGTTAAATTTTTTGGTGGAATAACGCTAGGGTCGAAGAATACAGAAAAATTCCATTGTAGCGGGTCCCGAGGATTTGTGCATTTGTGGAAATTGTGAAAGACGTCGACAGGGCTGGTGCCGTCAGACGAACAGCAGCAAGTGATGACACCTCGCCGAGATAACCGAACGCGTTCAATCAAGGTTGTTGCGAATGACGGCGCAGTAATCACGCCGCGTTCAACTTCGAAACTTTGCAAGATTTGGTAGATTTGTGGAAAGCGGGCGACAGATGCCCAGCGATTGGTTTGAAATTGGGTCCTGGGGGCCAAATTCACCAAGTCTTATCCTTCAAGGGACGGCCAGAAAGTCAGATGGAGAATTTATTTGCCACAGCGGAAGGAGTCAAGTTTGAAGGGGTAAGTACTATGGAGCAACTAGGATATCATTGCATTCACATGTTCATGATTCAATTAATCCCAGCTTCGTCAGCCTCTTCTCGCCGTCACCCCCAACTAAACCACATTAAGGGTGACGTTGACTGTCTCTATGCTCGGCGTATTAATCGACTGCAACAACATTAATGGTTAGTTTAAGGATCACGGCAGCAGTGCAATAAAGAACCCACCCCACGCAGGGTAAAGTGCGCAACATTGAGGCTCATAAGGCCCGTTGACGCGGTCTCGGGGATAGTAACGGCGAAGTCCTGCAGGAATACACCGTTCTGTTGCTGCGGGTTGAAGGGCCCATTATAGAGGATGTTCCCGCCAATCGCGGGCGCTAGGTTGGGAGCGCCAAGTCCGATGGCGAGGGCGACTTCCTCTAAGTTCTCTATGAAGATCTACATGGGATGTAAGCGCGCCGCCGTGGACTCCCGAGCCGGTGATAAGTAAGCGCGACCGACGTACATGCTGGATGACCTCAACGGTGACGCTGGAGCCCGCCTGGACGGTGGTGCCATCAGCAGGGGCTTTAATTGAAATGGTCTGTGCAAACGCAGTCGTCGCAAGTACGGCGCTCAGTGCGATGGAGGCGAAGAACTTCATGTGGGTGGATGGGGCCTCAGTGGGAAGGAATGGAAGACTGTTTTACAGCTACCTGCCTGCCAATTCTTTTATAGCTGGTCATACCGGAGCACAATGCCCGTGGATAGGAATCTGATATGAAACTCCGATTGTTGTGGAGCTCGAGAATAGAGCGCGTTTGTACCGATGACGAACAGTCAGTCAGCCATCCTCGGATCCGAAGCTCTCGGACGTGTCAAACTCAGCTCCTGTGGATGTGCATTAGATGTTATGATTTCCCTGCTGTGAGCTAGTGAACCTTAGTCAATGGTGGGTCTATTGCGCGAAAAGTAATCAGACTCCTACATTAGATGTACATGCGAACCCGCTGCAGCACAGGTAAGAGCGCAATGAGGAAAGGGCAGCCGTACCCCAAGACATGTTCAATGGTATGTACAGGAAAACACCTCCGGCGGAAATTTCTTGAATACAGCGAATGCGCTTGCTCGTCGCTCTACATATTGCAGGATATGTGAGCTGTAACATGCCATAATAAGACAAGGAAGAAGAAGAAAAAGCACAACTTACGACAACACCAGACATATCACCTCCCCATACGCCGGGGTTCCGCGGGGACTCGAGCGCATGCTAGGGTTAGGAACATCCCCGTAGCCACGTGCGCAGGAAGCGTTGTCGGTTTGACATTTACTCCAAAGTAGAGCTCCGATTCGTCCGTTTAATGGAACGGCAGTCAAAAAAACGGCCGTTTTCTGGCCATGGACGGGCCTACTTGTCCGTCGACGGCAATTCTGAGCGGCCGAGGGACGAGTCCCGTCTATCGAACCGTTACAGCCGTTTCGATGGGTGATTAATTTCATTTTTGGGACTCTGGCTGCTTAGGGAGAAAACACCTCGCTAGTAGGAGTCGGTACGGCAACCCTATGGATTACTGTCATAGCACTGCATATTTTTGTAGCTAGGCGATTTTTTTCTTGATGCATGGCAGTAATATGATGAAATTAGCATGCCATGCCTGAATCGAGCCATGGTCAGGGTTGTTGTGGCTAAAATACATCTCCCTCCCTTTGCCTCGGAAGCCGAAGAAGACAGATACCGTCGACTCAGAGGATGATCTTCATCAAGAAGACAGGAAGGAAAACAATATCGTAAACTCCCCAGTTAAAAAAAGCAACTTTATAACGTTGTTTTGAAGATACAGTAAAAACCGTTAGAATTCGATCTAAATATGCGGACACATTTATCCATACAGTGATGAAAACGGCGCGATAGCTCAAAGAAAGGCAAGAACTAAAGACCGAGGACCGTCCAAGCAGGCGCATAAAGAATGTTGCAGGAGTGAGGGAAGCATTTAAGACGGCGGGGCAAATATGTAGGCAGGTAGAGTATTAGCACGCCGCATCATACGACATCACACAGTTAATGCCGCTGTCGCCGTCGGCGAATGAGAGCGTCACTTTGCCTCTATGATGTTCTGCGAGCTTTTGGCGAATAGCGATAGCCAAAGCGAGGTCTAGATTGGCGTACCCGTATTGCGTGAGGCGGTATCGACACAGATTAATGTTGATTCACCTCTTACCGTTCTCCGAACTGCAGATCTACCGAGGCCTTAAGGAATGCCGGTGATCTCCATGTTTTTGAATTTCTTTTTATCTTGGTTGTTGACCGCCTTCAAATAGTTGCGGTTGATTTCTAATTTGTCAAAGACGTCAGTAAACCAGAAACTCCACAAAACCATTCAACTGTTGCCAACACCTTTGCACGCTGCTACCAGTTTGCTGCTCCGATGAGAGAGTCAAAACGGTGGCTATGTCAGGCACAGCCACCGTGGCTGTGTCACCGCTTTGACCTCAACGGAGCGGCAAGTCTCACGCCGGAGATTGCCAGATTTCAGGGCCTTTGATGCATAAATTGAAATGCTAAGTTTTGAATCGCACTTAAACCGAGCCTAAACTCAAATTGATTCTGATAGTTTCAGTGCGACTGGTGTGGAAACTGAAATTAGTTGAAAACAGTTCTATATTCAGCTGCATTGAAACTAATCTGAAATGCTAAATATCAGTTTATAAATCAGCCTACCTGAAAGCAGAACTGAAACTTTGTTGTTTCATTACTAGAAAAGGCCCAGCTGATACTCAGAATGTCAAGATAACTGAAATCAGAACTGGAACTTTGAATATCCATTCTCATTTCAGTCCATCTGAAATACTTGATTTCGGCTCTACCTTCAGCTTAACTGGTATTTAAACCGAAACTTCTATTTTCAGGTGCACTGAAATTTGGTTGTCTGCTGCGCTGACCAAATTTCAGTGCACCTGAAAGTAGAAATTCAAGTTCAAATTACAGCTAAGCTGAAATTAAAGCAGAAACTAAGTATTTTGGATGGACTGAAATGAGAATGGATACTTAAAATTCCAGTTCTGATTTCAGTGTACCTGATATGCAGGGTATCAACTGAGCCTTTTCTAGTAACAAAACCAGATAGTTTCAGTTCTGGGTTCAGCTGGGCTGATTTGTAACCTGATATCTAACATTTCAGATTAGTTTTGGTGCAGCTGAATGTAGAACTGTTTTCAACTAATTTCAGTTTCCACATCAACCGCACTGAAACTATCAGAATCAATTTGAGTTTTGGCACAGCTGAAGTGCAATTCGAAACTTAGCATTTTGATTTATGCATCACAGGGCTTGAAATCTGGGAATCTCCAGTGTGTCTAGTAGGCAGCTCTCAAGGACGATTATTCGGCATTTTTTGGATAGTAGACCTGTGATTCTGGTCCTGGACAAAATTGAGACACCTTGGGCACCAGTTGCGACTGGCACGAATGTCGAAGAATTTTTGTCACTGTTGACAAATATTTCACACTTGGCTCTGCTCGTGAGCGTGGCCAATATCTATCCAGGAATAACATCCCATTGGATTCATCAGGTCACTATGCACAGTAGTCTCTCCTGACAGACACTTTATCATTTCTAGCTCGTACCTCGCTCAATATATGCACGGGACTGAGCGAACAAGAAAAGTCAAATGGGCTTGCCCATTCCTTCCCTCCTCTCGAACCAATTTCAGCATCTGGATCACGTCAAACCTTTATTGACATAGTGGATGAACTCAAAGGTGACGAAAAACTGGTGCTTGCGGAGTTATGGGTGATATACTGTGCAAGAATCACCAAAAATTTACAGGATTTTGAACACAGCTTACATTGGCTTGGGTTGCAACCTTCTATGTGATTTACATCTGTGCACCTTGGGCTACATCTTACTGGTTGGGTTGCATCTATCCCGCTCACATCTGATCATTTGACTGATCTGATCTGCATTATAATTCACCATCACTCAGACTACCGGTTCGGTTCGGCAACCTCTACAGAACCATGAATTGCAGGATCAGCAGCTCGGAGAGACATCGGATATGTATATTATGGTCTGAAACTTATTTTAGAATGTCTTGAAACACAATTTAACCATTCACAGGGAGAAACAGTTGAAATCGTAAGTTCTACAAGTCATGCCGCCGCTTCGCTCCGGCACCTCGGAACGAGGAAGAAAACAGATATTATTCAAGATACCGGTACACGCTACAGAAATACAAATCTGCAGGGAAGTATGAAGATATGTGAGGCTTAAGTCCTTTCCGAACGGTAGGAGGAAGACTGGAAAGGTGTTCAAAGAGGCCTTAATCAAAGACAAAACTAAAGTGAATATTTCAAGTCCGTACCTTCGGCGACGGCGGGATCTGGGATCTCGTTAGGGGATGACCGGGACGAAATTGATATCGGGGTCCACATGCAGCCCATTGGGCTTCAAAATTGGGGAGATTAATCAAACCCGTAAGTGTAAATATGTGCAAAGGGGTCAGTGCAGGTGAAGCTATGATATGAAAAAAATAACAGGATTGTAGCGTGAACGAACACACCTGAAATCAATCGTCTCACTCCCCGGACCTCCCGAAGTAGACTCAATTCTTGCAGAGGGTCGCATAAAATCGAGACCAATGCGTCCGAACCAAGTGCCTTCGTTGAAAGGGTAAACACATGAAAGCACGCACGTCTGACGCGTCAACTGACTCGGGAACAGTAAAAGTCGGTTTGTAGACTTTGTGGTTATTAGATGCGAGGACAGATAGTTACCGTTTGAACAAAATTGCGGGTCAGGAAATTGGCAGCGAGGATCTGCGCATTAGACCAGATCAGTTTTATTTGACACAGGAGCGGCAGAACAACGGACAGAAGTGATGGCAGATCCCTGAAAGAATCACGCCGACTCGCAGTTCCAGTAGATGTCAGAAAGAGGAAAATGGGCAAAGAATGGCCAGTCTGAACACTTGGGGATGGGTCCATTTTATAGTGCATGTTGGGAGGGATTGCGTGGGCCCAGCGTGATGCTAATAGAATTATGTTGTGGTCTTGGGTGCGCTGCAAGGAGCGGCAATTACGATAAGCTGTGTCCTGTCGAGAATAGTTGCGCGTGGGTCAGCTGTTGAGCCAGGGGTTCCCGAGGAAATCAGCAGAACGAGAGGAGAAAAGCGTAGATGGTCGCCGGACGATCCCGAGAGGAAGATGAAAAGGCTTGAGCCAATATCCAACGGTCAAGAAGGGCGGAAGATTCCGAGTGAGGTGCTGGGCCGAAAAAAGAACGGGAGAGGCAGACAAAGACGGTGATGGGAAACCAACGAGTTGGGGGCCTTTTATCTACGCCCCGGTCATGTGGCCGCAGTGAGAGAAAGTTGGACAGCCTTGCGGCGCAGTGAGAGAAATACAGCGGTGCAGTGGGAATCTCCTCAGCTGAGGAAAAAAAGACTGAAATGGTGGAATATACGGAATACATAAATGGGGTCCGGGGGTAAGACCCGCAGGCCGAGAGGAGAGGAAGAGCTGATGGAGATATGCCTACATGGAGCAACTGCACAGCCAAACGAGCAAAATCTTAAAGAACGGTTAATCCCATCTATTTGATGAGTCAGGTAGGGAGGAATGGTGTTGTTTTGTGAATGGCTGATCACCCAAATCATCTCTCAGATTATTTCCTAATACTCAGAGAGGAACTTTTTGGCCCATCATGATGTTTCAATGCAGAAATGAGCTGACTTCCCTTTATGGATTTCGGCACAATTCGTCGACAGATTCAATATTCTACCATGACTAAGTCCCCAGAAGAAACTTGTGCAAGAGAACATGGTCATTGTATGCATAGAGAAAGAGATGTCAACCAAAATGAAGTCGTAAACCTTGTGGTAAGTTGCAATCCCTGTCTCAACCGGGATGAAACCATCAAATAATTTTTGCATCGTATATGTGTCATATGGAACTAATTGAGTTGACTAGAAGTCTTCCTCTCGCCGTTCGATTGATGGCCAATGTCGCATCGTTTGAGGGCTACCTCAAAGCACTGGCTCGTTGGAAGGCAGAGAATACAGCGCTGCTGTTGGATGGATACGACAGAAGATCAAATCTCGAGAAATCGCTTCCCATTTCAAATCTAACCCACATGCTCTCAATCTCCTCAGTCTTCTCTCCCTACTTCCAGAAGGCATATCTGAGGCTGAGCTGCACTCTAGTCGCGTCCCTCTTCCGGCGGTGTCGCAGTGCAGATCAACTCTGGTTCGAACCTCTTCAAGAGGTGTTTAACGTCGACGGTCGCGTGAAGGCGTTGTGCCTAATCCGTGATTATATGCGGAGGGTGCTTCTGGCATCAATTTGGATTACCAGACCCCTGCGCACCCATTTCCAAGAACTACTGAAAGTATGAGTCACGTACTACGGGCTGTCTCCTAAAGACCTTGTCGCCGAGCTTATTTCAGACTATTTCTGAACTCAATCATGTCAGAAGGCTTGGCGCAACCCGCCATTGGGTATGGATTCCATGGAATACTGAATCTGAGGCACTTGCTATTTATCATGGTGAAAGGATCGACTCCGCTGGAGTTTCTGCATGGCATTATTGAGGCTAGTCACGATCACCATTTGGAGTGAGATTATGTACTTGCCTGCGTAGAAGGCAAACCTGGCTATCCCATCTCGGCTACTGATGTGGATACTTTGAGAGCATTCAATATTTTATCCACGCCAACGATCCGGAAGGTCAATGTAGGCCAAAAAAACTGGTTTCCAAGGAAGTCACATTAAATGATCTGTAGTTGGAGTCTACCTGTCACTTGGGTCCCATTACGACAAATTCGGGGGCGTTCAAAAATCTTTGGGATTTATCAAGCTTGGAATGGACCTGGTAACGAAAATCAATCATCCTCGCTATCAAGTCCGGGCGCTGCTTAAGAAGGCTCTGATCGAAAGCTCGCTCGGAAAATATCACGAGAGCATCATTCATCTCTGTGAAGTCCAAAAGCTCGCACGACTGACTGGAAGAGTCAACGAGGAGTGCAGTAGTGTGGCTGATGAGGCGATTTCCTTGTGCCGACTGGGAAAATTTACCGAGGCCGTCGAATGCGCCGAGCAAGGCTACGCACTCCTCGTCAAAAACGGGCTCGAAGGCTCGGATATCGAGTTAGGGTTCCTGAATCGAAAGGCTGAAATTCATTTCCAAAAGACCGAGTACGGCGAAGCATGCTAACTTACCGAAAGTATTGTACGCATGACGGGCCGACATTGCTCTCCATTCTTTCATGTCAATGCACTGCAGACCTTGGCCCACCTCAATATGATCACTGGATTGGAAGACTCGGCAATCCTCCAAACTCTGTTCTCCGTTAGAGAATTAGCGAGAGAGCTGCGGTGCACGTGTGCACTAGTCATGTGCGACATTTCCCAATGCGAATTAGATATTCGCAGCGGAAATGGAGCGAAGGCCTATACGGCGCTTAAGTTTTTGGTTGCAAAAGCTGAATTGGATGCTGAGGTCATGTTCCGAGAATCATCCCATGGGATGTGCGGGGTGGAGGAAATATTTGGTTCACGAGGAAGATGGCCCCAAGATGCAGGCCATATCTACCAAGCCCTCCGGTACCTCGGTGATACCTTCCTTGCCCAAGGGCATGAGGAAACGGCACTCAGCGTTTCTTAAGTCGTTCTGACCTAGTCTGAGCAAAAGAGATGTAGGAGACTGCTAGACCGCTCTTCGTCCGGTCATCGCGGGCTAAGGATGTCACCGCCGTCGACTCGAACTCGCTCAGCTGGAAGATAAAGAGCCTGATGACCATTTTTTGACCTCCTTCTTGTGCCAAGAATTGGAACTCCGCACCAAACCGTGATCTTATCATTTCCCTTACTCACTGCCACGCTTGCGCCATTCCACTGATGGACGAGCGTGGCCTTCTGTTGAGGACTGGCTACGGAGCAAGCCGGCACGGAGCTCGGGTGCACGTATGCGCGCTCGACACCGCGTATTTAATTCTTACTATACATACGTACCTTGCCACGAGTACGCTCTTCGTTCTGCCCACTGACAGTCGAACGAAGAAGCGTACGTTGAATCCATACTCTAATATCATTTATATTATACTTACCATTGTACATAGTAACCAGCTTTATATTTAGGTACTTCAATATACTGGTTCTGCCCACTGACGGTCGAACGAAGAAGCTAACCAGCTTTATATTTAGGCTGTTTGCTCTCCCGCATCGACGGGACTTGACGCGCATCGACCGCGTCTCTGCTGCACCCCCTTTATCTCCATCTGCGCTCCCATATACCTTTGACACCTTCCCCAACGAATACTCGTACACCTTCCCGCCCTTCATGTACGGCAACGGCAACAGTAGCGGGATGAACGGCCTCACCCTTCCCTCGATCGGCTTCCCTCACAGTACTTGGGCTGCTTCGTCCTCCTCTGCCGTCGAGCTCCAGTGAGGACTCCCTCGAGGGTCTCCAGCTGTCTAGAGCTTCGATATAGCTTCGGCTCCGGTGTTCGTGAGTTGTTCTTCTTTGCAGGCGCCTTCCTTGGCTCGTGGGGCCCCGGGCAGCAACAGCACTGGGCCCCCCGGCAGGCGCCGCTCGAGCAGCGCGCACGCATTCTTCCCCTCGGCGATGTCGTTTCTTGGCTCCGTGTCCCTACAGCAGCAGTAGGACGAGGAGGGGTTCCCCCGAGGCGTAACCTCGCTTTTCGAGGCGGGTTTCCTCAACTCGTTCGGGGCGTCGGCCGCTTCATCGCCCGTGAGCAACGGCGTGAGCCCCTTCGACGCGCCTGGGAAGCAACAACAATAAACGCTGGTGCATGCGCTGCTGCCAGTGCACGCGGTGTCTTCGCACGGCGTCGAGTTCGCAACGGAACAGCAGCAGCAGGCATACTCCGAGCAGACACAGCAGCAGCACTACCTTGACGAAGGTCCCTCGTACGGATCTCCCCGCTCAACGACATCGCGTACACGGAGTCCTCGTCATATGCAGACGACGGTTCCCAATAGCAGCAACGCGCGGAGGAGCATGCACAGGGGCGGTCGGACGAGAACTAAGAGCTCGCGTACCTGCCGTTCGAGTTCCCCACGGATGGAATGCATTTTGCATCCGACCTTCGCCCCTCGATCGACATGTTCACACCGTTGTTGGTGCCGGCGTTGTGGGACGTCGAGATGTTCGCATTCGACAGCTATGCGAGCGAGTTTTAAGTCTGATTTGCACAACTTTATGTATCAGAATTGGATTCCCCATTGTTGTATACTAGACGCTGTATTTTTTGAATTCCAAACAAGTACAATAAATCCAGTCTGAATCCCTCTACTTTGTGCATCTTGAGCACTTTTCCAGAGAAGGTGCAATGAGAATGGGTGTGGAAGGAAAGGACGAACGGGCAAGTGACGAATAATGTGTGCCAGCGGACTTTCAAACGGCAGATCCCATGCCGATGTCTGCCGAAGTGTGTTCAAGAGAATGAGCACTCTCCTTCTTTGAAAATGAGTGAAATTAGAGGGCGGGTTTCAAAGTTGCCCATTTTCCTCTCATTTTTGCGATTTTAGCGCCAAAAATGCGAAAATGAGAATAAAAATGGGCAACTTTGAACGACACTAATGGTCTTGCTTAAAATATAGGGAGAATATCCTGTGTACATGATTTGATTGCAAATTACAATTTTGCCTTCGCGGGACTTGTCGCCATCGCCAGTGCTCGCAGGTCCTTCCTTAAAATCTTCCCTGCCAGCGACTTAGGGATAGCCGCGACGAATTCCACGCCTCCCCGTAATTGCTTGTGGCTCGCAAGGCGGCTCTTCACAAAATCTTGGATCGCTTTCGCACTGATCACTGATTTATCGGCGACGACATATGCGCGTGGGACCTCTGTGGATTGCTGTTCATCGAAAACTCCGATGACTCCAGCGTCCAATATGTGCTGGTGCGAGGTCAAGACTGCCTCGAGTTCGGCGGGAGCAACTTGCAAGCCTTTATACTTGATAAGCTCCTTCTTGCGATCCTGACAATGATTCATTGTATGTAGAATGCACCAGTGGAGTTGAAGAAAAACGTACCACAATAAATAATCGGTCCTCTTTAAAAAAGCCAATGTCTCCTGTGCAAAAATATCCATCCTTGAAGGATTCAGCGTCCGCCACGGGATTATTGTAATACCCCTTCGTAACTATTGGCCCTTTCACAAGAACCTCCCCAGGTGTGCCGGGAGAGCAGTCGTTCCCGTCCTCGTCGATTATTCTACGCGCGAAAGGTTAGCACGTATAATACCTGGAATGGATGAACGTGCCTGAGCTCCACGTTGGCAAGGAGTGGACCAACGCTCCCAGTGAGGTCTTCAACGTTCACTTCTCCGCCCGATACCGATCCCGTGGTTTCCGATAAACCCCACGTTTGGGCGAGGAAAACTCCTAGTTTTTTGCCAACTTCGATTTGCAGCTCTTTCCCTAGGGGCGCTGCACCAGCTACGAGGGAGACGTCGGAACGGCTCCGAACGAGACTAGTTCGAACTCACCTAGGGCTGATTTGAGCGAACGGAAGTGGTCTTCAACAAGCGGCGACTTGGTGCAGAGTAAGTAGATCGGAGGTACACTCAAAATATTTGTGATTTTCAGACTGCGGTTGAACTCGAGAAATTGCACAAAGTCAAATTTGGACATCCAATAAACTGTGCCGCCTTGCCAGAATGATGACACAAAATAACCCTTCACTCCGGCGATATGAGCTGTCGGTAGATGAGCTAGAGTTCGGTAGTCCCATTTCCCCTCGGCTTCCCAATGTTGACGGAGGTCCAGACCTACAAGGTAAGCCGCGGCTACCATGTTTGTATGGGATACTTTCACTCCTGTGGTTGAAGACTGAGCGGTGTTTATTTCGATAAAGCCAGGCATACCTTTAGGCATTCCAGTAGTCCCAGAGCTATAGAGAAGACATATTAAACTGTTCTCGAGCTCCTCTTGATTTGTTATTCGCGGCCAGTCCAGCTCGGATTCGCCAATAATGCTTTGGAGCGATGAACCGGTCAGCACGCGGAGTAGTCGTTGAGGCTGCCAGGAATCCAGGACCAAACAGCGATGCAACGGAAAGTCGCATAGACGAGCGGCGGATAACAGAGTATCCTGGGATATCGGGCATGATATGCATAATTTAGCCGAACCTGGCTGCATCTGGGTAGCCAGCTCTTCTGGCCTGAATGACGATGACGCGAACGAGACCACTCCCCCGGCCGCGAGTATACCTGATCATTCAAGGTTCCAGTTGAAGATGATTTGAATCAAGAGAATAAAATCTACCGTAGAAAAGGATCGGTAGCAAGAACTGCCGAGTGGGTTAGTCGAGCTCAAACTGGATCCGCGCGTTCCTGACTGACCTGTCCAGTCGACATCACCACCACTATGTCCTTTCCATTCCCGTGCTGGCCAATTCCAAAACGAGTGCGAAGAGTGCATGCTATCCTGCGTGTTAAGATGCGGGCTTGGGTCTTTGTTATTCCATTGCTCGGATTCGCGGCCTCTGCATGGAGCACGGTTGTCTCTTCGGCCAAACACTGCGGCGAGTCTGCCCGCTGTCAGGGGATGCCAATACTGTAGCTTGCAACAGGTGTCGAGCACACACCGAACAAAAAGGAAAGCAGGTCGAGCTGGGGAATGGAACCGGCTGGCTTGCTGGAGGTGTATATCATGCCTACTGTGGGACTTGATTAGATTACGGTCATGGGTGCGCCGTTCTTATGCAACCGCTCGGCCGCCGCTTTGTCTTCGACATCCAACCCGGTGACCTTTGACAACCTGTGAACGTTCGGTCGAAATAGTACAGTATACCGAGCACGACCAGTGGGTCGCGTTGGCTAACAACATGGATCACTCCTTCCAAGAAGTATCCGAGGCTCTAGGTGCTCGCATCGCTGAAGTTCTCCGTCTCTCCTTCTCCTGTCGAGACAGATTCAAGAACTTAG
Source organism: Mycena venus (assembly GCA_014462655.1). NCBI lineage: Eukaryota > Fungi > Basidiomycota > Agaricomycetes > Agaricales > Mycenaceae > Glaucomycena > Glaucomycena venus. The sequence goes on along the minus strand of JACAZI010000035.1, from coordinate 586,163 downwards.
GTTAATGTCTCGGATCAAACCCCGAGATTCCAATAGTGATCGAATATTCTTCTGTCTCCACACCCGGTTACAAGAGGTCCCCGATCTCGTTATCTGACCTATTGATCAACACACGTAACTTTCTAGTGGGAGCTTCCGACCCGAGGCATCAGTCAGCTTGATGCGCCATCAGCAAACTCTCGGCAGGCGTCGGCGACCTGGTTTCCGGCACTATTCGGTCTCCGGAGACCGCTGGCTGGATGGGGAAATGAGTTTAACAGCATAAACGACATGAAAATGGCTGCAGAGAATACTTCACAAATATCTGTCATGAATGGACACAACACAAAATTGGACATCAAACGGGAAAGAATGCTTGGCTTCATTGATTATGGGGCTGAATAAAAATCCCGCAGAAACAACTCTGTATGCAGGTATACATACAGCAATTTAAGACGATAGAAGGCTTAACTAGCCCCGCATAATCCCACAAACCGAGTACAAGTTGAGCCAGGTGCACAATTACTGTCGCCTGTAACACAATTCAACAGATTTATATGGGTTTCAGGTATCACAAAACATTCAATCTTGTCAAGCAAATTCCTTGTGTAAGCCAAATTTTCTGGTATAAGCTGCGAGTTTACTGATGCATCAGCTCAGAAAATCACACCTACATGTCCAAAAAATAGCAGAAGTGTCTTATGGGGACCGGCAGTTGGCTGGCATCAAATGTCTCTTTGTTCTTATTTATTCCATACTCCAGTGTTGCTGCAGCCCTCCACAGGCATTCTAAAAATTCAAGGAAAATTGGAGATGACATTTAAGATGAATCTTCAGGTATTGTCCAGAACAGAATTTTGAAAATTTGCCTAGGACGAGTGATACAGATTACCGGATTTGCCTGTGAAATTGACGTAAATCTGAAAAGAAAATACATATTCTGTGAACAAGGGAAAAAATAAAAATTCTGTTCCAGACAATACCTTCAGAATATGCAGACGAACATCTCCCTCTGTCAATGTGGGCTCAGAATGTTGACGGCTGAGGCTGCATCAACAATTCTTTGAACCGTGCCGCTTCAATCAACATAGCCACCTGTTCCATACCACAGAACGGAGCAACAAATTAACAGTACATTATATATTCCTCATCACGGAAGAATAAGGAATAAGACATACCAAATAGAATACGCAAGAAGAAATAGCACTGGGAGACCAACTCTGTCAAAACTTTGAGTTATAAACCGAGGCAGGACGATGAGGACGTACCACGATCGGAAAGGGATGGTGAGGAAGAACGCAGCCCTATCAGTGAGGTGAACTTGGGTCGGGCAGGTTCGAAGATGAGAACAAAATATCTGCGAAACAAAGTCAGCCGTCAAAGAAATGCCAATCAAAAATAAAAGAAACGGGCCCTCCGAAAACGCATCAACGGCGACACCCCCCGTAGGACTTGCGGTGAGGCCCAGTGTGCCGCGCTGCGGGTGATGCGACGCGAAAGAGGGGATAGGATGAAAAGCAAATCCTCACCGGGTACCGGCGTTGTGCTCCAGGCGGCGCGTGTGACTGGATGAATCTGGAGCTTAACAATCAGGGTTGAGGCGGAGGTTAACAAGAGCTATAAGAAGGATAGATATGGCGAAGGTAAGTGTGATGGGACAAGGGAAAAATAAGAAAATAATCGACTCACCGCCAAGCGGGTGCCGGGGCGAAAATGAGCAAAGATGGAGAAAGTCGATATTTAAAGAAATCATCGGGGGAGCCGCACGTATCAGGTATCCTTACCTTCCCTGAGAATACAACGCCGCGTCAGCAGCTGACGCGCGCAGAGGATTCCCACCACGAGTTCGACGAAAAACTAGCACGGAGTCAGTAAGTAAACTGTGCATGCAGACGGGAAAATGTACCTGAAACCGCATCTAAAACCACTGCGAAGCGGAAAGTCGTGGAAGCCGCATCCCAGAACAGGTGAAAGGGAGAGCTCCGGATTTGGACAGCACCGACTTATTTTGGCGCTGCGTGTGGGATTGCGCGGCATAGACATTTGAAGGGCGGTTTCGAGCGGTTTTTTATTGCCATTGTTGAGTCTGGTGGCGTGAAAGCGTTTCAGCAACAATTTGAAGGGAAAAAAGAATGCAGGAAGAATCGAAAAGGCCGCGCTGCGCTGCTGCGCAACCCCGCACACGGGAAAATTGGGCCGCAGCGCGCAACTAGAAACGAATGAACAGGAAAAAGCGAAGGAAGAAAAAAGGACCTTCTGTCCCCCGTTTCCATTCCATGTCTCTCACACACCATCAACGCTCTATGATATACAGCATTCGGTAGACATCCAGGGGCCATTGTACGGGAGAATGAGAACGGATCCGACAGTGAGAGAGAAGAAGGACTATAGGAAGGAAGGAGAGCTTCGGAGGGAAGATCGTCGACCATGGCCAAAAATCGAAGCCACAATCCAGCACAGTTTGAGAGTCAAGCTAGCCAAGGACCTAGCTGGAGAGCAGCAATTCTAAGAAAAGGAAAGGAGTCCGTTAGATCAGAGGACGAGCGAAGGGGGCTGCGTCCCAAGCGGACTGAAAGACGGAACGATGAGGTTAAAAACAAGAGCGGAATGACGGCATCACACGTGTCAAATTCGGCTTGCCTCCGCCCTTGCTTCCGCCGCCATGCTCGCGGCTTTTTTGCTTTTGCTTTTCGGTTTTCTGGACTTATTTTCATCATCCCCACAGCAATAACGACCTCAAATCGTTTCGTCTTGTATATCAACACGCCCTCGAGCCGAAGTGCTTTTGAATTTTGGATCGACGCACCTGCAGTGGGATTGCTGGCATCTAGATACGTCTTGCCTACGAATTGATGGATCTTAAGGAAGAATAATATTAATGCTATTACCGCCTTTCCAGTTCTGCCAAGTTTCGAGGATGGGCGAATGAGTGCGATGATGAGCAACGGCAGCGGAGTGGAGATGCGGCGTCGTCATGGTGCGTGCTCTGCACGCCTCCCCTCTCCTTCATGAGAACTCTGACTTCTATTCTAAGTTACGGGCCACGCACTTTCCTGGCTCTGAATCTTCTGGCCGTTCTGCGTGTGCATTCGTCCCCCGAGTCACCTCACTGCGAAATATCTGTGTTTCACACCCGTGCGCGCTCGCCTTAGACTTCGTTTTCACACGTGGATTTCTGCGTGGATTTAGTTTTGCATGCCATGAAGGATCTCCCAGTCTCGGGATTAACGAGCGTGCCTCGCGTTCGCCTTTGCGCATGCCAGCGGGTACGATTGTCCAGAAGGCAGGACGACGAACACATACGACCGCCACCGCAGAGACCGATGCGGCATACCCTGTGGTCCCTTATTGCGTCGCTGTAGATATCGGGTGTTTACGTGCACGGCTGCACAGTATGCCTGTTGCTGCTATTCCCAGCGCCTGTTCCTTGACTTTCTGGATCTTTGTGGCGGTTGTTCACGTCTCATCGAACGCCGGTCCACGACTCGTGTTTGTACGCAATCCCCTTTCTTTCAGAACGCCATCTTTTACTTCCCATGTTTTTCTTCCTCGCTCGCTGGACTCTTTCTCCTGTCGAGACCGCTCTACGACCAGTATCATGCATCGATTGTCTGTGCTTGCGGTGTCCGCTCTTCGGCTGTTCGTATGAATTGGCGGTGCTTTTGTTTTTTGGGCAACGTTCTTGTGTCGCCGTATATATACTTCGCCCAGTTTGCTTGTGGTAATGGTGGACTTCTCTTCCAGCCCTCTCGGATCCGCATCCGGGGTGAACCCATGTCTGTCCTGTAGTTTCACTCTTTTTTTTCTTGTAGCCAGGATGCCTTGTAACCTGCGCTTCCCTTGAGGTCTCACTCTTGGTTAACCTGATACTGTCATACAGAGGAATTAATCATGTGTCCGCGTGAAATATCTGGTCTGCATACGCTCTATCACTTCCGTGTATTGTCCCGTGGGGTGCAGATGTAAACCAGAGAACTTATGTCTATGTTCTGTATTGTACAAGTTCCGTTCGCGACACAGGTGTAACCCTTGTTCTTGAAATAATATTTTTTCCTTCCCCTGGATTCATTCTGTTCATCGAACTGGGATGAGGCGTTCATTTCCTGGAGGGATTTTGGAGTCGAAACGTCCGGATGCGAATTTCCGGTTATGTTACTGGGATGCCGTTGAATAAATCAAAAGTATGAACAGGTTGTTTTCTCCCTTTTTCTCCGCTTTCGAAGCTTGAATTTATTCTCTTTTCCACACGCATAATCCATGGCCCCAAATTTTGGACTTAACTCTGCCAATACTGGCAGCCTGCTGGAAGATATGTGGCAGCTGTGGCGGAAATGAATACTCACGGCACCCCAGGATCTTATGATACGTGATCTCATTAAAACCCAACGTGGTTCCATGAAGGAATTACTCAAGCAGCTGAAGTTCTCCGGTGTCCAACCCTCCCAAGTATATAATTCGCGGCAGTTCGTCCCCAGGCTATATACCTTCTGCCCTCTCACCATCTGTCGTCCTCCTGAGATTCCTTTGTCAAATTGGTTTTCACATACTTTGATTCTCCCCCGTGATGACCGACATCGAAAATTGCGCAGCTGGAAGTATTATGAATCTCCGAGGCGTGGAAAGTGCGCTATGCCTCTCCATTGGCCTGCTTCGGTCTCGGCTGATGAGAACAAGCAGATGCGCCTTCCTTGTCCCATACACAACCTGGAAGGGCGGATAGCGTGGCGCAGACCGCTGCCGTGGCCGTACGTAACATAAAAATGCCTGGTTCAAATCAATTCATGTTGCAGCAGAGCACTTTGTTCGCCGCACTAGCCGCTCAGTTGCTGGGCACCATTAGGTCCGACGAGACACTGAAGGGCTTGCACGGGCACGCAATGGGTCTGCTCGTGTTTTCGTCTTACGCCGCGATACTTTGCAACTCCTTCGTCACGGTCAACTTGTTAGTTTATGTTCTCCGGACTTTAGACTCAGACGAGGTGAGGAGAGTTTGGGGAGCTGTGGTACGTTGGAAGGAGAAATCGCCGTTTATATTGTTTATCGTAACGGTCATAAAAAACTAAGATTCCGGGGTTTGCTTTCTTCCAATGTGAGTTTATGGACTATGTTGCACCTACGTGTACGGCTCAATTTACCCCACTAGCGATAGTGGTTCTTTGCCTCGGAATCTTTTTCCTGATCATCCAGATCCTCACGTATTTATGGATAAGCGAAGGGCGCGTGATGGGCGGAATCTTGACTGCACTTTCACTGTATCTTCTCGGTTTCGTGTTGACTTAACGGACAGAGCGGGAGTGTAGCCGTGTTTGAACGATAATGTGGTTATATTATGCTGCACGCTCACTCGGCTCGGGTTTCAGAAGTGCGGTGGATGCTCAGGTACGGGATATTGCCTCCGTTCTGCAACCAAGGATGCAGAATTCCCCAAGGAATTGCCCTATCAGTTAGTCTGATACCTGCCTCAGCCTTTTGTCTTTGAAACGCTTCGTCTTCTATTGCTTCCACTAAAGAAAATTCATAGATTCACACTGAAGGATATTCGCAAGCTATCGTACACAATTCTCGAGAAAGGAAACCACTCCTTCAAAGTCAAGAGTCGTACTTGTAAACCAACGTGTCCACATCTGCCGAGAAACAATTGCAATCGACATGGAGTCCAAAATCATTCATCGCATCGCCAATAATTCTCTTGATTTCCTCGTGCGTCAGGATCTAACGCATCCTAAATGAGATGCTTCCCACATTGAAGTGGCATTAGCCGCGTACCTGGTTCATACTCTCCCATGTCTGAAAACACAGTTCTCAATGCAACTGTCAGGCCTAGGGCAATAAAATACGTACGCCACATTCGAGCATTACAACGACAGTACGCTCTGACTCCGGGAAGCGCCACGTCCCATCAAACTCTGGGGCTATAATGTCGTTCTGGAACCACTAAACAGTAACATCAACTATAATCCACTTTACATTAACACTGGAATACGTACAATTGTATGTTTCACCGTGTGCTGCTGAGCCACCGACAGTGCGATGAATTTATCGACCATAGACCCAATCTTCGCGTGATAATCTGCGACCTCCATATGGCTCGGGACCTTGAATATGAAAATGCCGTGACAAGTTTCCCTCCTCGCACCCTGGAACCGGTCGACCTTGGTGACAACGTCAGCAGAGAAAGCACAGGCTTTGCCGTGCAAGAAGGGCTCTGCTTCTGCGATTAATTTGACAATGGAGGGGTCTCGGATGTACTAACAAATCTTGAGACCTATTGCGAGTAACCAAGATGTCAAGACACATACCTCGATAAGATGCTCTGCGGTCTGAAAAATGTTCCTTTAGTTAGAAAGGGGAAACGAACTCGAACAATAATGCACACCTCGGATTCTCCTGTGACCAGGACGGTCGTCGGAGCCTCTGGCAACCAATCCGAGGAATTTTATGTCTGTACCCAAGGCGTGGAAAAGATGCTCTACTTACGACGTTCAATTTCAACATATTATTCTGAGCCACGGGAAGTAGCTTGATATCGTGCATGAGCTTCGCCATATTCTTCTCGAACTCTTCTCTGGGTGAATGATCGGGGGCTCTGTAGACTCCGATGACGCAGAATGGATTGTGCTGTGGGGCAGACATTGTAACTGGGAGTGGAGAGTGGGGATGCTCTTTTAGTATGTCTCAGGCTTCGTCTTAATTCGGGTGAGCAAACCGTAGAAGGGGATCATTTGACCCTCAAATGAGCCGATTGACTGCATGCATAAGGCAACGACACCAAGAATAGCATCTGCCGCATAGAATTCGGCTCAGCTAAGTTCTCAGGTTCTCGGGTCTTAGTCGCAATGAAGTGGAGCTAGAAAGCTGATTAGTGCCAGCAGTGCCGCAGCGATCAGAACTCAGTTCACGCTCTAATATCATAGAGTGGTGCGCGATACTGACTCTTTTCACTCGAAGAACAGTTGGGTAGAATTGTGAGTAAATTGTGAGGTTCTGGTTTCGTTTTCCGCCGTCAACGCGGCCCCGTGTATCTGTGCGTGTTTTCTCTGCGATGTCGGCGTTTTGAGATTTTTGCCGAAGTATTACGCCTTTTGACGCTGCTTTGAGTTGGGCATCAACCCGTCCCATATTTACGGAAAGGTCAGGTAAACGGGTTCCCTCAACTGCCGTTTATGTGCAAGGGGGTGCAGGCTGGACAAACTGGGACCTAGGGCAGGGAGGGTGGGTCAGACGGGAGGTCAGGAAAAAGAAAATTGACGACTATAGACAATGAAGCTCAGATGAAGTCCAGGGAGCTTCTGTCGTGCAAATACGATAGTTTTGGCTTGATTTTGGTGTTTCTTGAGCCTATTTTTGATCAGAGCATGAAACTAAATTCGGTGTAGTTCCCGGCTATTGCCGCAATTGGTGTTGAAGCAATTTCAAGATGATTAGGATATAAATCATGATAGTCTGACCATTTTTGAAGATACCTTTTGAACGTTTTCAACCTCCTAGCACAGCGAACCATCCTTTTGTGAAGTATTTCCTTCAACCTTTTGCAGGCAGCCAAATAAATTATATATAAGTTGTTATAATGCCGGTAAATGTTGAAAACAGGGTTTTCCATGTTCTTCAGCCATTCGGAAATGATTCCGGTGAGGTAGGTGGTTCCAGCGAAAGGTCGATAATTTCAAAAACGGCCGAAGGTATGTTCTTATATTTTTTGGACCTCCCTGGTTCTACATCCAAAAAGTCATCCATTTTGATTTTTGCAACGTTTGGAACGTGATAATCGGATACTGGGTGACTTCCCGTGAGGTAAATGTATTCGAAAAATAATCCGCCGCGATGCCGAAGCCCATATCCTGAGTACGTCGCCTGGATTTGACCTTCATGGACTACGGAAGGATGCTACAGAGGCCTGAGAAAAAGACGAGGCTCGGAATGCTTGAATACTAATCGTCTGTGCATTTTGTTCGCCAGGGTGAGTAATTATTACATGTAAAAAGATAGTAAATTTACCGAGGTCAGATAGGGGTGTTCGGGATCGCTTTACGTAGATTTCGTGCATGGCGTTGTCAGTGTCGAAGCCAAAGATGCGGAACCCGTGGGAGAAATCCTTCAATCGAAAATCCGGATCAAAAGTGACGACGCCATATTGCTCTCGGCCGCCATCCTTTACTTTTGATCATGCTCCTGCTCGGTTCCTCCAACCTCCACCTCCACTCTGCCTTATAACCTAAATGCAATGCCCACCCTCGCCATCGCCAAAACCTCTAACGCGACCTTCCACCCTTCTTACGTCCCCGTCGCAGTCTTCGTGGGCGCGACATCCGGGGTCGGGCAGGGCATGGTCGAGGCGTTTGCGCGCCACGTCTCCGGGCGCGCACACATCATCATCGTCGGGCGGAATGAGCATTCCGCAGCGGATATCCTCGCCAGTCTCCCGAAACCCGCCGATGGGGACGCGGAGGCGGAGGGGTGGAAGCACGAGTTCGTGCCCTGCGACGTGAGCCTGATGGCGAACGTCCGCGTGGCGTGCACCGACATCCGCCAGAGGGTTACGCGCCTGAATTTCCTGGTGATGACGGCGGGGTACAGCTCGATGGTGAACACCGCGATTACGAGTGAGGGGCTGGATCTGCATCTTGCTATGCGGTGCGTGCTCAGATCCAATACTCATCTGTTTTTATTGCATTGCGATTGACCTTTGACTGGCAGCTACTACCACCGCTACGTATGGATCCGAGAGCTCCTCCCGCTTGTCAAAGCCGCAGCATCTCTCTCTCAAGACGCGAAAGTGATGTCCGTGCTTGGCGCGGGGCGCGGGAGCCCCAAGCAGCCCATCGACCTCGACAATCTGGGCAACACCGTCAAGCCGCGCGAGGGTCGTTTCTTCGTTGCAATCCGCAGCATGATCGCGAGCTGGGGATACACGGATGCGAAGCTTGCGGTAGGCCTCCTCCGTCTTCATCGTGCTGATGCATTTACTGATGAGCAGCTTTTCATTGGGTTTAGTATTTCGCATCTCAAAACCCTAACATCGCGTTCACGCACATTAACCCGGGCGCCGTGCGCACACCTGGGCTGCGTAGTTTCGCGGACTTTGATGGGCTCCTCACGCCCCTATCGTGGATCCTCAACTTTATCGTCCCGCTCTTCGCTGTGTCGCAGGTGCGTTTGTTTCTTCCATCCTTCTGTTGCATCCTCTCCCTCTTCTTTTTCTCATCTTTATTCCTATTTATTTCACGATCCAGTTTCTAACCCCTTCAGTTTGCTAATTATTTCTCGCCACTGTAGGGAAACCGCCGCAGAACACATGCTCTACGCGCTCTTCACCGGCGAGCGCGGGCTGTACCTGCGCGACCGGTACGGCGACGCCGTGAGCCAGCTGGCGTTCGACGCGCCCGTCCAATTGGGCGAAAATTCAGAAACGGTGCGTATCATTCCTTGCTTCACTCTCACCCACCTCCTCTCCATGCTTCGTCTATCTGTTCACCCGACAAGGATGAGATGCTGACGATGTGGTGCGGTTTTGCAGAGCGTTCTCAACGGCGTCCTCCTCCCCGGGTACGGCGCGTCCGACCTCGGCGTAAGACGGATCGTGGAGCATAGCGAGGCGGTTACGCGTGGAATATAGCGATGGGGACTTCGTCGATGACGGCTGGGCTCGGGTTGGGTTACCGGTTCAACTGTGGAGTTTCTTTCTTTGGAATTTATTCATCCTCTTCGATTCAGAACAGGTATCATGGCCCTGGAAGATTACTCTCTGCATCCAATGAGAACTCCGCTCGTGCATTGAGATTCTCAGCCTACTGTACGCAGTGTGCCCCGACTCGAACGCGCGCTCATCTGTGGGATTTTGACTCTCATTTATTTTCTTTTTGCCCCGTATCGGAATCTAACCGGAAGGGAATTCCCTCCTGATGTGACCATGTCCACGCGAGCCTGGCACCGCATCAACGCTAAGTTTTCATTCCTATTCCACTTACAGAGTTGCACGCGTAGGGACACTCCAATCCTCGAACCCCCTCCGGCATACACCCTGAAAACTCTTTTTCTTGAACAGCGAATGGACGAGAAAGGACGGCACAGCCGGCAACCAACACACTGCGGCGGGAAGGCAGTGCGATGATTATCATGATGTGTTCCCGCCGCGGCTGGCCGCATAATCTCACACCACGACGAGCATGCGCATTGAACTAGCAACCAATCACTATCCCCACAACGTCCCGGTGGAGGTCTGGCTTATGTGCTGGTCCCTCTGTTCCCTTCGACAGCTGCGGCGAATATCCTTGGTCTGCAAACTCTTTTGGTCCCTCGTCCTCCCACAGCTGTTTCGCGAGCAGAGCTTCGATGTAATGGCGCTGGCGCAGGGACTCGACCATGGGAACTGGATGGAGCGAGTTCATCACCTCCATCGTACGGCCGTTCGGCTGGACAGATTGGCGGAAGATCCCTCCCCTCTTTGGGTGCGCACCTGGAAGGTCTTTTTCGGACCCAGGACGCCGTTGCATTACTCGCATCCTTACATCGACAACATTCACCTGTTCGATACCCTCAGCGTCCGGGTGAATCTGGTGTTCCCCATGACGCTCAGCCGTTACCGAAATTTATCGACCTTGCATATCGGGCACACCGCGATCGGCCCACCTTTTCGCGAGGCGTTACAATCTCTGCCAAAACTGAAGGACCTCCTCCTCCACGACTGTCTCATCATGTCGAGGAAGCTATGCCCCTCAATATCTTAACAATAACCCTCTGTTCGTCCATGCGATCGCCAGTCCGACTGGCAGATCCAGAGACTCTACACACCCTCGCATTGGACGTCGTTCCAAACACCGCAATCACATTTGGATTAGCTATCCTCCCTAATCTGGTGGATCTATCAATACAGGAAGTCCGCGACGCAGAAAATTCGTGCGCCTCCTTGTTCAATGTCCCCACCTGATATATCTCTCTGTAAACTCCGTCGCGGGCTCACTTCCTGCGGTTTCACCGGACACGATTCCTCGGTTGCGTAGCCTCAGCGCCACGCGCACCCTTGTTCACATCTTGGGTCCCGGCCGTCCTATTAGCAGGGTATTGCTGACCGGCAAGCTCCGCAGGGGGCGCCTCATGCCCTTGTACACTGCAATATCGCGGGCGACAGTGCCTCTGAAGTCACTTCATCTACCGTACCAAGAAGGAGGGTTCCTCGATCGCCTCGCTGCTATTGCATCCGTATTTCCAGAATTAACGGAACTATCTCTCGAATTCCTCGAACTTTACTCCATATTCCGCTGCGGAACCGGGGATGATTACGGTCCTGGCGCTGCCCTCAATATGATGAGAGGGCCCCCTCGTGACTGCCGCACGCTTGAGCTCGACGACGAAGGAGCTTTCGATGGGGAGCTGCCGGTGGATGATATTTCAGACGCGGAATCAGAACGCGAAGACCCCGCACCGATTCTCGTTATGGAGCAGGCGGCCTCTGAGCCTACTCTGGCCCGTTCAATTTCCAGCTCAATGTCCATGTTGCAGGTACGCGTCTCTCGTTCGCGAATATCCTTGCCTGCGTAGGGCTCACCAATATTTATCACTTTACAGAAGCTGTTCCAGTGGATAATGCACGACTCCTTCGCGCTCTCTACCAACATCGAAGTCTTTCGGGTGGTTGATCGCGACTGCCAGTTGCCTCCCGCAGACCAACATCAAGTGATCGCGCGTCTGAGCCGGCTGTACACGCAACTCCGCGAGATCAAATTTGGTTCGCTCGGAAGCAGCTGGAAACGAACAGGAGACTCGTGGGCGAGGGACGTATCAGGTGCCCGCGAAGTGATTCTGGTCCTCCGTGAGGTGGAGCTTGACCCATGGATGGGCTGAAGCGAGATCTATCAATCGGACGTTACAACGCAACTGCCTTCTAACAGACAACATTAGATTTGGACGACTCACATTGAGGCCTCGCTGCCAGATGATTGGACGCACGAGGGGGTTTAGTTAGTACACTGCTTATAAGTGACAGAAACGGGATAGGATTTTTTATTTTTTATTTTAATTTTTATTGGTCCGAGTCCCACACTACTTAGTTTGAATACATGCGTAACGGCATTCCCCATAATTTTCCTGGGCAACGACTGGCAAATTGGCAGCATCACAAGCGGATGAGGTTGGAATGCTTCTGCGGACTGTGTTGAATTATCCCAAATGTTCCAAAACAGAAAAGAAAAGAAAAGAAAAGTATAAGGACAACATCATCAGCGAGCGGGCGCCTTACGGCGCCGCGGCTTTCTTCTTCAATAGGTCCACCAGCAGAGGCTGTTTCTCCGCGAGACACGTCGGGAGGTCCTCCTGGGTGACGAACGTGAGCGCCTTCATCGCTATCATTGGTGTCAGATTCAGATTCTGGCATATAACCACGCAGGGGCTGCGCAGGCACACCTTTGTCCGTGACCAACACGACCTGGTTGAACGGCTCCTTGAGCGCTGGGATGCCGACCTTTCCCGCGTCCTCGATCGAAACCTTCTGCGATGCCGTGAGTGGCCCCGCGCCTGCCACGACGTCGACAGTCTTGAAGTCATCGAGCGTCTTGAGCAACAAAGTCTGTCGGGAGTTCACAGGCGAGAGCGAGTTCTTGGTCGCAACGATGGTGTCGAGCTGCGCCTGCGTCGGGAGCGCGATGAGCGGTTTCTGGACGGCGGGGTTGTCATCGGTACTAATGTTCTCGTCGACGGGCGGGTCGGCGGGCGTTGTGTCCGCCGCCTTCTGCTTCTTGAGGAAGCGCTGGATGGCGGAGCCGAGCTGGCCATGCGCGGTGCGGAACTGCGTGGACGCGTGAGTCTGACGGTGGCCCACAATGTACGGTATGAAGGCGCGACGCACCTTGTTCACTTCCGCTGCAGAAACCTCTTGCACTCTGAGAATCGGATTAGAATCGAACCTGCACACTCGCGTACGGATACGGGACGTACTGGAGCGCAGATTGAGCCAGGCTGAGCTCTGCAAAGATGTTCCTAGATCAGTGTCTTGACATTTCCGCAAAGTAAACGACGAACCCATAACCACAACACCGCCCTTAGTGGCGCACTTGTCCGCAAGGAACGTCGCGCCGAAAAGCTGAGCCTTCTCCTCGTCCGGCGTGACGTAGAATCCCCCTGCGTCCCACTCTCATAAGCAACTCTACTCCGGGCTAGAAAATTTGACTTACCCGACCACGTAAACTCATTCGGCCAAATCCGCTCCGGCTGCAATGCGAACGTCCCGCCCTGCACGGCGCTCTTGATAGAGCTAGCGAAGCTCTTGCACGTCGCATGGAACTGCTTCGTCGCGACGACGCGGCCCTTGATCGTCTTCGCTTTCGTGGTCTTGGATTTAGAGTTGAACGAGCAGGTGGACGCCTTCATAAGACATGGCATTAGATCAGGGAGAAAGGAGGGCGAGTTGGACGTAGGCTCACGGATGCGCTAGGCTTGGGCGCCGCGGCGCTAGATTTGGGGGCAGCGGATTTCTTCGGTGCCTGAAATTCAGGTATCAGCGGGTCGGATCTATTTTAACAAGGGAAAGCGCACAGCTGCAGCGGATTTCTTCGGGGCCGCTGCCACGGGTGCCGGGGCCTTCTTCGGGACCTGGGACTAGGATTAACGATCAGAGACCAAATCCAGTCATGAAAGCGCGCACAGTGGGCGGTTTAGGCGCAGTTGCGACCGGTGCCTTTTTGGGTGTAGCTGCAACCGGTGCCTTCTTAGGTGCAGCTGCAACCGGTGCTTTCTTGGGTGCAGTTGCAACCGGTGCCTTCTTCGGAACCTGGGATCCGCATTAAGCATCAGGAAATAAATGAACTCGTAAGGGCGCACAGCAGCGGGCTTGGGTGCAGCTTTCTTCGGAGCCGCCACAACAGGCGCTTTCTTCGGGACCTGGAATGCATAGCACATCAGGACCGAGGCAACGGAACGGCGTGGATTCGTGGATACGCACGGGTTTCGGCGCGACTTTCTTCGGCGCAGGCGCCACCGCCTTCTTGGGGACGGGCTTGGGCTTGGCGGCCTGTGATTCAGGTTAGGAGAGGGACAGTTAGGATAAAAGAAAAGCAGAACGCACGGTCTTGCGGACCTCTAGGGCCTGGGAGCGAAGACGGCGGTTAGTTTGTGCGCGAGTTGGGTGGAGAGAGGAAGGATGGCGCACGAATTCGTCTCGGGCATCAACAGTTTGTACTGGGGCCGCGAAGGTATCGAGCGAGAGGAGGACCGCGCACAGAACAGAAAGGATCGAGATGCCGAATTTCATGGCGGGCGGGCAGGCGTTGCGAAAATGAAAGTGAAGTGAAGAAGAAAAGAAACAAGAAAAGAAGAAAGAAGGCAAAAGAATTACTGGCTCAAAAGGAAGGAAGAAGGAAGAGAAAGGGGACCAGCCGGGCGAAGGAAGGAAGAATGGAGGCCAGAGCGCCAGGGGGGGTCTATATATATATCAAATATATGTACCTCACACGTCCCGCTGTATTCGGATCCCAGGGCATAGTTGCCAAGAGCGATGCGGAATTAATACGGAGAGGACAGCCTTCGGCTGGTTCGGAAACTCGCCTACTAGACTCATCAGGAAAGAAAGCAGTAAGCTACAGCTACCTACCGGCGCTATGGCGTGCTACTGTAGCATACCATAGTAGCCGTAGCAGGCCGTAGCAAACTGTTTTTCTTTCCTGATGGATGCGTGGAGTAATACAGTAGCGCCCAGGGTCAACCTGCCTTTGACGCCTCCGTAGGCAAAGGACTTACTAGATAGTGCTTTGCACCCTACAGTGAATGGAAGATCGGTTGAAGTCTTATCCTTGAAGGACACAAGCTGATGGTGCGATGTTGGATTGACAGATCTAATCATCAAGCCCGTCAGACCGTGGCAGTGACTAGAAATCCAGACTAGTCGTGAAACTAAGGTGAAACCGCAAGAGCAAAAAAAGCCATCAGTATGATCTGCGACAGGTTGAATTGTTCGAGTTCATAACTAAAGTATGGCCGCTTATACACGTTTGAAACTTGCCATCTGCTTCCCTGAGAAACGAGCGGGGACAAGCGGAGGCATCTAAAGAGCAGAACTAAAAATAGTTGAAACGGTGATTTCTTTACAACCCGGTCGCTTGCTCTTTACCCCCACGAAGTCCAGTTGCCCGCTCGCCTTGAAGGAGCTTTTCTCTCTGACTATCGAACAGATTCTTCTGACATGGCAAACATTGTAGCTACTTCCCAAGGCCAAAAACCCGCTTTTCCGGAGGATATCGAGCGAGCCATAAGCCAAGTGCTACTAGACGATGCGCGAGATATGTGCGCCACGATGTCGCTTGTAGCCTCGCGATTTTATGCCTGGTGAGTCCGAAAACCAAAATTTCAAACTCTGGTAACAATTGAGCAGGACGAAACCGATTACGTTCCGAACTGTCGTCGTCCGCCGCCACAACGATTGGACGAAGCGAATCAATGATCTCCTGCTGCCGAACGCCAGCTTTATTCGATGCCTCGTCATCCCTGGACAGCTCTCGGGCGCGGAGCTCTCGCATGTCCGCAGGCTCCTCGAATCTGCTCGCCAAGTCCTGCACTTAGCAGTGACGTGGAGTCTCTGGGCCCAGCTGCCGCGCGAATGCGGCGCCCTCGGTCTCGAAAGCTTGTACCTCATCTGGGACGGCGCGTCTCACATATCGTTCCCATCCTTAAAACTCCTGCAGCATCCCTCTGCACTCAGAGACCTTACCATCTCCGCGCCTGGGGATCTGCACGACCTCACTTCGTTCCGCACGTGGGGCGAGCTGTACCTCCCGGACACGGCGCACTGCACCAGCCTCGTGTACGTCACCTACGCCGCCGACCGCTACACCAGCCCCACGGTTGGCTCCCTGTGCGAGGACATACCCAGTCTCCAGGGCGCCATGTTCGTCCTCGTCAATATCCCAGAAGAAATCGTGAAGGGAGAGGAGGAGGGACGGGATGATCACAGACGATGTGGCAGTCTATTCCCGGTTCTCGACGGCGTATCTGCCGCGCGCGAGTCAGGTGCTAGGCGAATGGGTGGCGAAGATGGAGGGGCGGCCGAGCGTGTTGGTGCATCCCCCTCCTCACGCCGTCGAGAGCAATATGGATGACACTGAATGAGATACTGTTGTGTTGAAGAGGGAAGGGAATTCGGGTAAGTCATCTCATAGCATATGCATGTCTTCGTCGCCGATTGCCCGGTGGTGGGATGCCGACGGCTGCGTTTCCGCAAGCGACTCGGCGCGAGAGGAACTGAGCGGGCATCGATGCTGGGGCGGGGATGAATTATGCGGCGGACTGGCCCATAAGAAATGCCAACAAAATTTCACTTACCTCCACGTGCGAGAACCCATGGCCATCCACATTTACATCCACTTCAAAAAATCCTAAACACCTACTGATAGCCTGGAGAAGTGTATCTTCCAGCTCGGATTCACACTGCGCACGGGGGCTGCTTGCGCCGAGACATCCAGCACAATGTTTTCATCCCGGGTCCACGCGAGCCGCCATCTGAAGAAGACGCTATGCAGGGTGGGCAGCAGGGTGAGGGGCGTTCGCATGTGCGCTGCAAGCCAAAGTAAGGAATTCTATCAACAACACAAGCGATGAATATGAATTACGCACCAACGTCGTATGCGGCTCCGATGGCTCGAGGGATGCGTGGGGGGCGAGAAGAGCACGAAGAATTCGAGCGGCCGGACGGTGTCCTCGCACACATCCGCGTGCAGCGCGACACGCATCGCCAGCGCCTTGATCCCCTTCGAGTCATACCGCGTCCTTATCAGCGTACTCAGTAACTCCGCGGCACTGCCGCCCGTTATCACGAGATGGCTGGGCTACGCTCCCTGGAGCACAGGCAGGAGGAGCACCGCGGGACCCTGGCTGTGGAAGCGTCGGTTGAGGAAATGATTTACCCATGGCGTGGCCAAACTAAAGTTACCAGAGACATAGACAGTTTCTAAGATGAACTAGAGCAGAAAAAAGTTCCGAGCGGTGGCTGGAGATGTACAGAGAATTAATTCCAGCATGAATTTTATATGTGAGGGAAGGGAGGGAAGGAAGGGAACACTTGCTGGTGCAAACCAGAGGTGTCTGCCTTTTATAGGAAGTCTTGCTAGGTTCTGTGTGGTCAGTAGCATTTCAACGCGCGGGGTCAAATAGTTCTGGTTCATGCCTGAAGAAAAGTAATAGCCTGCGTGCATGGTCCCACTAAGGAACAGCCAGCCCGGTGCGCTGTAAAACTCGCTTGTTTCAAATGTACGAGTGCAGTCTCCGCATAGTTAAGTGAATTGGTCGTTCCATCTTCTTAACATGACCCTGATGTGTATTCACATGATTCCAAATCAGGGAAAGAAGCCAAAGCTTGCGAACCTACGATCTGTCTTGTGTCCTTGCTGCAAGTTGCTCGGAGCAACTTCGAGCAAGCTTTTTCGAAGTTTGTCCGAGATAACGCCAAGAGTTGTTCACACATTCCTCCGCTCCACAAATTTGCAGCGCAGTATCACACGGTGCGGTCATATTGAGTCCTTGTTGTCAGGCGTCATCTGTACCTGCGGCCGCCGGTCAGCTCGCCACTGCCAACGCGACACAGTGCTGTTGAAGTGCGGCGGTCATGGGGAGCAAGCATCCCTCTGCAGCACGGGCCGTTCTCTCTGACCCTCCTACTCTTAAATGACATTCGTCAAACTCTACTTCTCTTTCGGCGGCCGATTTTCCGCTCTTAAAACGGATTAGGACGCGCATCGACGGTAAATAAGCAGTGTTTCTCGCTCCCATTTTTGAACATCCCGCGACATTAGTTCCAACATGAAGTCGTTCCAACTTGTCACTACGGTGCTCGCGGTCGCGGGTCTTGCTACCGCGCAGCTGTCGTCTCTCGTCACTGGTACTGCACCGGGATTTGCGGCCGGCGTTACTGGCGGTGGCAGCGTGCCAGTGAAAGTCGTAACCAATATCAATGACTTGAAGGCTGCCCTCACGGCTACGGGCCCGATGGTAACATCTTAGCTTATTATCAGGCAATGAGTAATTGACGAACGAGCGCAGAACATCCAAATCAGCGGGACGTTTGACTTCCGGGGCTCGGAGGGCACGGAAACATTCTAGGCATGCAACGCCTACTGTGCCCCTCCCTCAGCTGGCGGTCAATCTTTGCTCAACACGTTGGGCGGCTGCGGCAGCCTTCCACTCAGCACCGTCACGCTCGACACGGCTGGTATTACAGGGATCAACGTGCAGTCCGACAAGACGCTTGTTGGCGTGAATCACGCCACGCTCATCGGCAAAGGTCTGCGCTTTGTCGGCGTGTCCAACATCATCATCCAGAACATCGCGATCACGAACCTCAACCCTGCGTACCTCTGGGGTGGAGATGCTTTCTCCTTCTCCGACACAAGCAAGATTTGGATCGACCATGTCACGGTGAGCGGGCCACTCCATTGATAAATGTTGAGATTTGCTGACCAGTTGAAAAGACTTCGCTCACCGGTCGTCAACACTACAGCTTTGGCCTCACACACATAAACCTAACAGAAGGCTCAGAATCATACACTTGTATAGCTCAAATGGAGTAATAAATAAAATCCCATTCAAGCCGGGGCTTAAGCCAAAGCCAAGCCAAGCCAAGCCCTTCCTGACGGCTTGGGCTTTGGCTTGAGCAAGGTGAAGCCAAAGCCGACCTAAGCCAAGCCAAAGCCGGGGCTTGCAAGCCAAGCCAAGCCATAACATCACTAGTTCCAGCGATGCCATCACAATCTCTAACAGCTTCATTAACGGCGCGACGACCAACTCGGCCACTTGCGACGGGCACACATACTATTTCGGACCAGGTACTTGGCCACCCTACCTAGTTGGCCACTTGGGAGCTAGAAGGCCGGGGCTTGATAATTATGACTGGGCATGATATAAGAATGGAGTACGACCTCCAACGAAGGTTCATACCGAATTTTAGCCGAAAGTGATGGGTTGATCGAAAGCTACGGCATCGCGGATCGGAATCCGAGGCGTGGAAACATCAATTTCTTACCATCAGACCGCTCGCCTCACTTGCCGGGGACATTTCTCCACCATTTCTTTGTCAATCCACGAGTTTTGGGACTCGTTCTGATCCCCCAACGCTGGGCCTCTGTCTGTGATGCTACTGGATGGAAATGGTCCCCACTACTCTTCTTTACGCACTCAGGAAAGTACGACTGCTTTTTTGGATCAGCCATGCTGGCCACCGTCACGGTACACGATACCGCCATGCTATCGGTCTAGAACTTTACCAAGTACTTTTCACTATCAAATGCTTCTTTCTGAGAGATATTTCTAGATTTTATCCATTCACCTCTGATAGCTCTGCAGGCCATTATCTCATAGCCACTCAATTTCGGTCTCACTAATACTCAGATTTTTTTGGAGAAGTTATCAGCATCTTGGAATAGATTTGGGTGCTCAGGTACATCCCAATACTTCCCATTAAGCAATCTTGATCTTAATTTGACCCATCTCGGTGTTTCTTCTATTTGTAGGACGCTCATTCATTTCACGACCCCGATTTTGGGCTTTTGCATCAATCGGAACCGGATTTTCTGACCTTTTATATGCCTCATATATACACCACAACTGTTTCAGATAGTCAATATAATCTCCCTCTATGATTTAGAGTGCAAGTTGCAGCCGTTTGAGAGCTCAGGCCATCATTTAGCAGGGTGGCCAACTACCCTGTTATTTGGCCATGTTATACTGCCGCGCAAAAGAAATTCATTGCGAACTCAAATGTTGGGATATTTGGGAACTTAGTGTCTTGAATCCTTCCTAGGAAGCATGCCTTCATTTTGATATAGCTGGGACCGGAATGACTGTCTGCAACGACGATGGACAAGGCACCAATGCTTAGGTGGCCAAGTACCTGGTCTCAAATAGTACTGGGGCCTCGAGCTCGTCGGCTCAGGCGACAGAATCACTTTCTATATTCAGTAATCTCTTTCACTGTTCTCACTACGCGCATGGCTAACTTTTTCTTTCCATAGAAAACTTTGTTTCAATGACTTCTGGCCGCAGCCCCGCCTTGAGCGGTAACACACTCTTCCACGCGGTAAAAAATGTCTGGGAGAACAACAGCGGGCACCTCATCGAGGGCACATCAGACGGTATGGGCGTGTACGAGGGCAACGCGTTCATCAACACACCCACCGTCGTCGTTTCCGACTTCGTGGGACAGCTTTACAGCTCTCCGACTAACGCCCTGACGCAGTGTGCTACGGCTCTGCACCGCAACTGCGTCGCCAACTCCTTCAGTAATGCAGGCGCCTTTAATTTCGACCAGACGGGCTTCTTCTCCGACTTTAGCACCCTGACGATTGCACCGGCCGCCTCCGCAGCTTCCATCGTCAATACCGTACCAGCTTCTGCTGGAAACACACTCTGAGGAATGTGGAGCAGTCTTGAGTTCTTGTGTAGTTTTGGAATCTTTATTGTCGAACCATTGACCTATACTGGTAAAACACCGTGAACGCGACTTTGATAGCGACCTGGCAACCGAAAGGTATTCATCAGGGAGCAGAACAGACACAAATCAATAGGATTCGACACAAATTCAACGCGTCAACACGTCGGCCGAATAATATGCATACGCCATGAACTAGCAAGGTCACAGCAACAGGCCCGTCGAATACCTAAAAAAATCCTTGTCGGGACGGCACGGTCAACCGCAAAGCCGTTAACGGTACCAAGGGTATTGATGGGCGGTGTAATATTGAATTCTGGCTTGGAAGCCGTAAGTAATAGGGCCGCAGATTCCTGCACAACCTTGTGGTAAGTGCGCATTGTGCCTCATGGGAAATTGAACACGCGAGACAACATCTTGTATGCCAAACCTAGTTGAGGAACTTGAAGCTTTTGATAATCTGGACTAGTAAGCTATCCTTGAAATATAAAATATGCCACCAGAAAGTATTCACAAGGTCTTGAAAGACACCAGTTTAGGTCAGTTCCGGAAGGGGAATTTATAGTGATGTTCTGGCCATACTTGTAGCACGCCTTGGGCTTCGGCTCGGCGGTGCAGTCGCGGGAGACGTGTTCCTCGAGGCCGCAGTTGTAGCAGGTGAGCGTGCCGACTTTGGTGCAGGTGGCCGCTTGGTGGTTGGCTGTGTGTCATGGAATACAGTAGATGGTGTATTCACAAGATAGGATTAGTACTGGCAAAAAATACGATACGAAAAAATTATTTTTGAATATAATATGAGATCTTTCCCGACTATCTCTCATCCTATGTTTTTCCGAAATGCAATACCTAAAAAACTACAGTTATCGCCCACTGCACCCGGTTTTTGGTCAGAATTATTGCTGAAATACATCCATCAGTTAATATGTGTGTTCAGTACCATCTATGCTTCCTGAAACAACCCCAGAATACTAAACTATTTAATTTCACAGAAATCCCCATCACACTGGAAGTTACCCACATTTGGTCAAGCTGAATCTTAAACCGACGGCTAAAGTGTCAGATTTACATTTGGACAAACTGATACTAAGTACTATTGGTTCAAATTTTGGCTTCACCAGAAATCAATATATTGGATGAGGTTTCGGTCAAGCCGACAGTGAACCAAAACACAATCCATCAGTTCAAGGAATTGTGGAACCAAAATCCAACCCAAAATTACATATTTCAGTATATAAAACTGTTCAGCTGATACTCCCACCAAAACATAACATATCAGTTGGGCCTTGGTCATGCCACTATGAAAACCAAAAATAAGATATCTGTTTTCAGATTGGTCCAACTGAAACATCGAATTTCAGTTTAAACTTTAGCACAAGCCGAATCTTGAACCAAAACCACAGGTTACAGTTGTGCTGAAATCCAGCCAAACAGATTTGAGTGTGACTGACCACTGTGGTTTTGGTTCAAGTTTCAGCTTGCACTGAAATTCAATCCAAAGCTAGATGTTTTGGGTGGGCCGCTACAAGAACCAATGCCTCCTTTTCTGGTTTACATTTTGGCGCAACTGATACCCAATCTGAATGTTTTGTTTCAGTCATGGTATCAGCTGCACCATTTTCCATAGTGAAATAAGTGGTATTGGTTTAGATTTCGGTCCAACCAATCCTTAAACTGATGGATTGTGTCTCGGCTTGCTGTTGACTTGACTGAAAGCCCAGCCAATACATTGATTTCTGGTGAAGCTAAAATTGAAACTAATTGACTTTGTTTGGCTTGATTTCCAGTTTAAACTGACACTTGAGCCCTTGGTTTAACATTCAGTTTAACCAAATGTCGGTAATTTCCGGTGTGCATGTTATATGTCTTCGGTCATGTCATGCCGAGAAGCATGGTAAGCGCCGGTTTGTGTAGTACGCTTCTTGCTCCGACCTAGATGGTGGCCACGAGGCCCCGAATCACAAATGGTATTAGACAACGGGTGAGAGGCGCTCGTGCCGTGCTCTCCGATGCAGTGTGGGGTTCCATTGCGGATACCTGAGCCTGTAGGAGTTGACGACGCATCCGCGAAGGCAGGAACCCCGAGAAAACTAGGAGGAAAACTCAACGGCAGACTCATGAAGGCAGAGATAATTGTTGTTGAAAATAGCGGGGAAGGGCATAGCGTCCGTCTGGTTAAATACGGTGAGAAAGCATTGGCCAAGGCAAGAATTCTCTTGAGTTGCAGTGATAAATGGACCCTGAGTACTTGGCTTCTCGGATGAGGAATTGTAACAAACAGTAATCACAGCCATTCAAAGATTCAGACCTTAGATGTGCGGAAAACTTTGCGAAAGCTGTGAGCAAACAGGAAAGAATGGAGCAGCCAGAATGTGCCTAGATAGCGGTCAGATTTTACCCAGAAGCAGTGCAGGGTAATCAAAGTGGCCAACGATTTCCCATAGAATCTACTTCGCTTGTTCGGGGTCCGGGGGATAGTTGCCCGAAACATACCTTGAGTGCGCCGCGCATATTGCATATAGAGTTTGTTTGAGATTGTTCCAGAGCTAGCGATTGACAAGAGCCTGCCCAGTAGATGCAAAACCCTGGCTGAAATTTGAAGTTCGCCGGTAATGTTAACTCGCTTTGCCTAAAGTTGCAAAAATATATTGTCACTGGCATCCTCTTGGAGTTCTTGATTCGGTAGCCGAGAGAGTGGTGCTCGGAGTTCATGTCTAAAATGGCGCCCAGTCGGAAGTGAATAAGAAAGTCCTAGGTATCAGGTTGCTGGGAATGGGACGGCCACGGATAGAGGTAAAACAGGAGGTAGAAAATTCGAGCGAGTCAGTCCAGAGTTCGCTTGACGGGTTTGAATGGTTTTGCGTCTTAGACTCTTGCACATCGTGGATTTCGATAGGCGAGATCGTCCGATTCGGCAGTAACTCGAAGGCAGCGGGGGTTTATATAAGAAGTCCGCACCACTAGAAGTTTGGTCGACAGTCAGGTGAAAGGCTAAAGCCAACAGACGTGACGGGGGGTGGATTGATTGGACATAAGTGACATGGTACTGGTGTTATGCGTGGTCATCGCAGATGTAGAACTGCTGATTTAGCCATGAACCTGCCGGGATGGAGGAGGTAGAAAAGAGACGCAGTGGATAGCGCAGAATCATCATATTCTCCTAAAGCCTAGGGAGAAAACCAGCGCCAACAGACTTGGCAGGAGATTTGAGAACCAGTGCCGACAGATTGGCAGGAGATTGGGATGGTTAGTGAGGAACGACTTGGTCCCATAGATAAACGCAGAAGTTGTTGAATTGCTAATACCGAATTTTGTTGTTTATAGTGACGACACAAATTTGGAGTTGCAGGCTGAGCGGAACGCGATTTCGTGTATTTTTCTTGCACAGCAACATAGATTCCGCGTTGTGGAAGCGGCCCCAAGAGTGATTGAGCGTAGACGCAGCGTTTGGTTGCTGAGTTTGGTGGATATTGTGGGGGCAACACAAGTCTACTATTTTGGACCAGGTAGTTGGCCACCCTACCTAGTTGGCCACTTGGATGCCAGAGCACTATCCACAAAGTTTCTGTCTCCGAAATCATTTGTAGATTGTTGAGGATATTAAGACGCCCCTGTAGATCAAATTTGATGTAGTTTGACGTGATCGGTGTGGGGCTGTGGCGGGTTTCGGAACGAGGGGGCCAGCTGACACGTGGTTTTCTTAATTGTGACCGATCATGCGCCACAAACAATTGCCTGCATCAGCCTCATTTCTTGCTTGACTCACGACGTCTTGGGCGCGTTCTGTGCGGTGGATGCCCGGCTAACACATCCACCTTCATTTGGCTCTTATTTTCCGTCGAGACCCTTTCTATTGTGTCCAAGACAAGCAGTTGTCAGCCCAAAATCGCGCCAAATGCTGCAAGGTGGCCATCAATGTATCGCACGACCCCGAGGAGCTAGAGCCCCGAAATTTGGCATGGGTGTCGAGTATGGTAGAGGCCTTCCCCTATAGGTGCGTATATGATTTTATCGAATTTATTCCTCGCCGCGTGGGTCCATTACATCAAACGTGGGGTTCATGCATGTCCGTGATTTAGGATTTTTTATGGGAGAAGGCAAGCATCGTTGGTGTAACATGTGGCCCGAGTACGTTCACACAACTCCTTTTAAGCATATCCTAACTTATTTTGACTACCTGGTGTTTTCGCTGTCGTTGCGCCGCTTGTTATCGGAGGCCATCACGGTCATTTTGTGGCAGCCACAACATCAATTTCATTTCGATTTCACAATTTTGTCCTGTGTATTTCCTCTTCAATATGATGGATTTTACCCTGCTGCACTGTTCTGGAGCATCTGCTTCCCTCAATGTCCCAATATATGGATCGCCTTCGTTCCACTTTGAGGTGTGTTCCTAGCCTGGTTTTCCTGCATCAGCAAACTGACAAGTCCTTTTCGGCCTACTTTTCGACACTTGTCGTTCTTTTGTCTTTTTGAATCACTTTTTTGAATCACTTTTGCCCCGACTAATCCCTTTCGGCTCTTTCGTGTCTTTTCCAGGCCTTTCCGATCAACTTGTGAATGACCTTTTTTGGAGCAGGTAAAATGTTCAGAACAAAATTTATGGTGGGTAACCTTTGTCAAATTCCCGTGACTCTATGGTATGGCATACTGCAACAACTTCCCCTCGACACCGCCGGGTCTGCCACTGTCCTGTTTGAGAAGCTCGGTGATTGGTTTTCGAAGTAGAAAGAAGGTCATTGTAGTAAAACTTACCTCTGTGCGCCAAGAATTGACCTTCTCACTCTCTGTTCACCAAGCTGTTGCTAGACGTCCATTGCCAGGAAGACCTTCCCGAAACCTTGCTGAAACGTCCAAGTCATTTGCCGATCGGCAATCATCGGAAGTGTCGGGGACTCGGGGACATCGTCCATCAACAGCAGAACCGAACAGCAGAACCGAACAGCAGAACCGAACAACAGAACTTGCCACTTCGTCCTCTTTCTTCCTTCTACATCCCATCTTCTCACCTTCTCCTTCAGTGCCCGCATTCTCTCTCGACCACTCAAATCTCACGGTCATATTATGATCAAGTAATTCAAGTCCTCTAACCCATTGTCAAGCTGCTTCAAGCCGATACAAGACCTTCAAGTCGTCCCAAGAGCTTCAAGCGGCATCATGTCCTCCAAGCCCTCAAGATGTCAGTCAAGCTGTCCTAAGCCTTAAAGCTGCTTTGATTCCCAAGCCTCAAGCTACCCATCCCAAGCCTTCAAGCATGCAAGTCCGATGTGTAAAACAGCCTTCTGCAAAGTAGAGCGGCATGCGCTCGCCGGGTTGGGGAGCGCTGATTGAGGTGCGTTTTCTCTATCTGAATGAAGTAAACTTACCCTACTTGACATTTTTTGGCAGGTTGCCGACAAGACAAGGCCAGGCCGCAGGGGTCCTGGACGGTAGAATACTACCAGTCCTCCTTCAACATCGACCTTCAGGACAGACTGCCACATCGAAATGACGCCGCCCTCGTCTGCACCGACACAAGGTATGTTCACTCCTTCCTTCCCTGTTCTCGCTCTATTTCTGATTCATTTACAGTGTCGTGTAACTATGCGCAGGGACGGCGATGATATTGATACACAGCTGTGATTGGTAGTTGGTTATTGTTACATGAGGTGTATTATATAGTTCATTTTATGTGTTCTATGCTATCAATATACCTATTTTTCCTGGTATCTGTGCTTGAAGCTGTTTCGGGTGGTCCAAAGTGAGCTTTTGTCAGTGCTTATCCGCCAACTTTTGATGGGACTTCTTGCGCCCTTTTACCTCTTTCGCACTTTTTAAAGCTAAGGGACCTGGCCTAGAAAAGTGAAAAATCCTTTTAGTACTTTTTGCACTTTTGGCCACTTTTGGCTCTTTTAAAAGAGGCAAAAGAGCCAAAAGTGAAAGTTGTCAAATTGCTGATGTGTCCGACAAGCCTCCCTTTCGACTCTATTACTCTTCTCTCACATACTACTCCATGCCAAACAATGAACCATCTCATGCAGGTCCCTACAGTCCAGCCGTTAATGCCCCGAATGACTTCACCGACTTGCCTGTACTCGTAGATGTTGATGACGACAACGGAAATAATAATAAGCTTTGTGACGACGAACTCACGCATCTACCATACGAGAAGCGTATGCAACTTGCACTCACCGCTATCCGTGTATCTATTTTGTCCGAGCGCGGCGCTTGTAAGTATTACAGAGTCACTCGTGGTAACTACAGTCATAGAAGATGCATCAGCCCAACAGTCTGATTGTCTCCCAAAGCATAAATTCCTTATGAATACGTCACTGAAAGCCATAAATTAGTGGCTATAGGCATCCTAGGTCGCTCTCGTATTCCTTGAATAGATATCTTGTGGTAGCTCTTGCGTGAAGAAGCGGGAAGAACGCCAGCGAGTGGCGGGAATGGGCGTTTGATGGATTTTCCCACGCCCGGCCAACTAGCCCGTCCTGGCCATTTTTGGACTTCCCGTTTCAAAATATTCGCCGAGCCATCACAACATCACACATTCGTGATCGGCGTTCATATTTCATTCGTAACATCCTTGCCAACATCCTCCGACCGTAAAATCCCATAAATGTCACTTGCTGGTGTCAAGAGCAATGGAAAACCGCTTAGATGGCCAACTACCTGGTCGCAAATAGTAGAGCAGAAAATCGAGCACAATTCAACCTCAAATAATTTTTTGGTTGCACTGATTACGAGCTATCGAAGCAGCAGACGTAGAATTGAGCTGGAACAGAGTGTTTGGTACTAATAGCGGAGCGGATATGAAGCGGGAAAAGGGTTGAGGTAGGGGACTCGAAATCACATTTGGTCATGAAGGGTGAGATGTGGAGGACACAGAAGTTTGGCAGTACAATGATCACGGGGCGGAGTGATAACAGCTTCGTGGAAAGGTTAACAGAAATTGGAGTCGATTGGATAGATGTGGGAGTCGCAGTACTGTGCTGTTAGGTCACGGCTACCTGGTTGATGTTTGGAACCATGACGTTGAAGCTGTTGGGAAAGTGGTTGGGCGGGGTCGGCGATGGGAGGCAAGGCAGAAAAGGAATTTGCAAAGCTTGGGTGGGCGGATTCAAGAGGATAAAAGGGTAAACAGAATCACACGGCGTTCATCCAGAATATTGGGGACAGAAACAGCTTGCCAGGTGGTACAACGCTAACGAGACAGTTCGGGAATAGCTCCGTCGCATCTCGACAAAATTGGAGTCGGCTTCATAGATGTTGCACCACGGTGTTGGTACAAGTCACAGTTACTTGTCTGGCGGTTTTGAAGGTTGGAACGACGCAGTTAGAGCTAAAGGAACTGATTGATTGGTGGCGTCCAAGACAAGAGGAAGGCGAGATAGGATTGCGTGACATTCATTCGGAAGATTTTTGGGTTGGCGGCGTCCGAGACCACAGGATAGCGGGGAGCAGAATTCCATGAAATTCATTAAGATTGGGGACGGAAACAGATCTGTTGGAGATTAAGGATTAGCTTGGACAGCCGGCGACAGGGATGGATAATCACAAATCCAGGACATTGTGAGCCGATCCGTTAGACGTGATGAGAGACGGAGTGGGTTCAGACACGAAAAGTCGCAGCAGTAGGTTATTCAGCGGTTGAGACCGAAGGTAGCACCGAGGCAGAGTAGTTGTAAACGATAGCCGCCAGATGTACTGAAGAGATACATCCGAGCGCTCGGGAAGAGTTCGGAAAACGTACGCAGAATAGATGTTCAATCTGCTGGTAGGTTATAATTACCGGTAGAGTTATAGAACAGGAACCCGCGGGCCATTGATGAAAATGCTGTATCTGTCGACGAAACAATCCTGCCGGTAATTCCCGACTAACCTATCAGAAATCAACGGACTACGACGGAAGTAGGGAACGGAAGTAACATGAGATTCAGGTGATCCATATGCGTGACCAATGCTGGAATTATCACCGTTCGGTTTCATCGGCAAACAGAGAACTCTAGAGATGTAGAGAGGATTAATTGATACAAGAGTGTGGAGGAGTAACTGCAAGGCGGAAGACGCCCGCATAGGTCAGTTGTATCACGACACAGCACAAGATGGATTCGATATTTTAGGCGTCAAACCAAGTTTGCAATTATAGAAAGCGGGCTAATGGCATAAGCGGACCCAGGGCGAGATGGATGAATAGAATGTGTACAGAGGCTAAACAGCACCCATCCACCTATCATAATTGCCTATTCATGAGGACCAACCGAACCGAATTGTTTCAACGGCGTGGGCTGATTGCAAGAGAAATCGAAACACTGTGGCCAGGCAGAAAGCAAGTGATTGTAACAAGTGAATGAACCTGAATAGGAATAATTGGAATCGGCAAAACATCACGATCATCGGGGGTGGGAAAGCGGAGCTTATGTTCTGGAGAAAGTAGTTTCAGCAAACTGGAAGAGAGGAAGAATGGAGTCATGATGAGTGAGCACAGGATGTGCGCGGATACCAATGGACGATAGATACATGATGGAGGATGCCACAGTAAGGACAATGCAAGCAGTTAGGCTCGGTTCAGGTGCGCACAAGATCCAGATCATTTCCACCGTATCCATCGTTCAACCCTCCAAATAATTCCACCATCAGCACTGTTGTTACGACTGTATCGCGGGGGAGTAGAGTTCGAATGCCCGGCAAGCCAGATGAAAACTCCGTGCGGCTCGTGGTTTGGGCGAGTAGACAAAAGGGGTCGAAAGAGATACAACTAAGGCCAATTATGAGTCAGAGCGAACAGAATGCGTGCGGACAGAGCGAACGGAATGGAGGGAAAGTGAATGATGTACGCCCCATAGACTAGAATGAATGGCGATCGGCAAAGGGCAACGGATTGCATGAGGGTAGAGTCCAAAGTGATCGGAAACAAGGGGTGATTCGTCGCTTAGCAACTTGAAACGGGGTGGCAGAAATGATTGCGGCAATTGTGGGACTGAAGATGGGAAGTGAAGAAAGATCCTGCAGGCGCGGAAATCGATTATCTGGAGGATTTAGAACGCACGAAGGCTCGGATTTCGGAATGCTCAGAGGCTGGATATATATGTTGCCCGAAGCAAGGGGCACTCATCCTTAAAATTTCCAACACAGGGTCAGAAAAGTGAATTAACACCCTCCGACCCCTCCCTCCCTCTTAGCCGAGCACAGCCACACCCAAATCGGGTAGTTCTCCCAGGAAAATGTTCAAAAACGGAGAGTTCCGGCGGGAGTCTCACGGCCTTTCCGCTCAGTCTGTGGTAAAAATTCACATCTGAGATCAATTCCAATCACATATGGATATTTTGAAGTCCACCAGACACTACTCAGGTAGCCCCCAAAAATTCGATTTTTTTCCGACCCTTCTAAACACGTTTTCAACGCAGTCTGAGCAAAGTCCGAAAAGTGAAATAAGGTCAGCTGGACCCACCCTCCCTCCCAAGGCTGTGTCTCGGCATCTTCCGGTGGGTGCCCCTTGGCCCGAAGGCTGGATTTTGGAATGCCCGGAGGCTCGATGGCGACAGTGCTCAAAGTTAGAGATGGTTCTAAGAGACTTGAATGCCAAGCGAGAGGGGCACGGAGGCTCCTCGATAGATTACCAAAGGAGTGAAGCTTGTTGCGAAGAGACCTAGGGAGGAGCGCTGAGGAGAGCCAAGGACAAGGTTCTGGCGAAGAGAACTGCCAGGACAAAGAACCTTTGTAAAGGTGTGGGACCAGCGATTGAGAGGTCATCAGAGGGAGAGGAAATCTCGAGTGCATAGAATAGAGACCGGATAGGAGTCGCGCTGGAAGGCACCCAATGGCGTAATAGACGACAAGGCCGAAAGATGTGGAAGAACCCAAGAACACCAAAGAAACCAAGAGACCAAAAAAGAATATGCAGAGGAACGAATGCGACGGCGTTCCGCTGGAGGACATGATGGTCGGGAGCAAGAGAGATTTGATCTCCGACATCCCGCTCCTACACAAACCCTGTCTTCTCGATCACTCGTGCCTCGTCATCATCAAGACGCCAAAATGTGGCAGCTCGGCATCTCGGCGCTCGTACTCATAACAATGACAAGACATGCCTTCGCTTCGCCTCCGCATAAGTGCTCAGAATTTTGTAAGCCTCAGCTTGAGAGGCAACTAACCGAGGACAGTGTACGGGCGTTCTGTATTTGCAAACTCCGTGGCAAAGGTGAACATGGGTTCAAAGTATAGGAAACGTATTCAAAAATATCATTACCCCACAATGTACACATGCTATGGGCCAGACAATAAGTCACAGTCCAATGCGCAAACTCACCCCTTTCATCTGTCACGATAGACTACTGCATAGCATGCCGCGAGAGGAATCAGAGAGTGACCGCAGAATGATTAAGCACCCATTGACAAATGACTGAACGAAAACGGAATGGTCAGACACTCGAACTGTGGGAAAACATGCATCATACCAGAGAGCAGTTTGAATAGAGGTAAAGTATTACAACACTGTTAATTCCCTTGTGAGCATCGAGCGCCAGAACACATGGAATTACTTTACTCACCTCGCTCCGAGTCGTTCGCGGAGCTCAAACTTCAAATTGCGGAATGGACGTATGCATACCAGAATCGGTTAACATAGTATCTGCATGGTCGAGTAAAACATATGAGATATCGCCCCATCACCTACTGTCCCTTGCGGGAAGTGCAAAACTTCATAAAAAATGTTGACAGTCTTCGAACGTGTCGGGGGATACGCTCGTCGCTCGGCCCGACACTTGAGTGCAACCTGAGCAACGACACAGACACATACATAACCAAACTTTTTCAGTATCGGATTCGACATGTTAGACGATGAAACAGCTCGCTAAGTTGGCTTAAGATTTTGTGGTCCACAGCCATCGTTGAATGTTCTGGTGCACGAGAACTCTTGTGGATCCACAAAACGTAGTCCCCACCCCACGTGCACCGAAGAATGTCGCCTGTCAAGACACGTTGAGTCTTGCAGGGTTTGATGGCATGGTAGTCTTGGGGGGATTCTTCTAAGCAGTGTGTGGAAAAGCAAGGGAAAACAAAAGGCGCAAGAACCCATAATGATTGTTGGGGAAAGAACGAAGAGAAATCAGACAGGCCTTCCTTTTGTGAGAAATTAAGCACAGCACTGCATCAGTCTTGATGCTACGTAGATCTTGTGGAGGGCTTGCGGAGGGCTTGCGGAGTCAGCACCATCTTGAGGGCGGAGGACCACTTGTAGAAGGCGAGATGATAGGGGAATCACTGCATTCAAGGACCACCTAAGCACAGTCAGCCAAGGTGGTCATAGGTCTGCAACAGGTCTGTAGAGCTGTGTGCAGGTGGCTACAAAGGCCCTGCGTAGGACTACTACACTGAGCTGGACAAAAAATTGTCAAGCTGTGTGTAGTCCTTGTTCAGATGAGTCTAGGTCACCTATACAAATCCTGTGTAGATCAGGTTAGGTACCTACGCTCAGCTCTACTAACCTACACTCAGGTCAATATTCTCAAATTCAAGGTAGGACTACCAATTTTGAGATGATTGTACAGGGTCTATTTAGGGGGCTATGCAGACCTACACTCATCTTGACAGACATACACGAACCTACACAGACCTATACAGAGCTATACAAAACTACACAGGCTGTGTGTAGGTACCTACGCAGATGCAGTCTGCCTAGCTCTGCACAGGTACCTGAGCTGAGGCTATGTTTAGGTGGTCCTTGAATGCAGTGAATAGGCAAACCGATATATGCACCGTATTGAAGGGCGGGGATCACCGCTGGAAGGCGGGATGATGGGAAGAGGCGAAGAAAGAACGTCGGACAGATCTTTTTTTTGAGCGGGCTTTGAGCACGGGATTAACAGGCATATGGACTGTTCACGCACCATGGCGTACAGCCCGTCGAAGCTCTTCAAAATTTAAACTGTGATGCTTGGAAAAGGACAAAAGCCTCGACTCGGAGGCACGTTGTATTTTGAAGTTCAACTGAGGTCAAAGGAGAGAGGTGGGCGGAAAGAAAGGAAAGAAAAGGGGCAGTCCAATTCGAGGTGTTCGCAGCAGAGAGGAGCTGAGCTGAGTTTACCATGGGAAACTTGATTTTAAAAATAAGAATATGATAGTGATCTGATGTGTTCGGAAATAGCAGGCGCCCGGTGGCGTGCGAAAACAAACAGGTGCATACTGATACGAGGTATCTGCTTAATATACGTATATATATGGCTTACACAGCCTTACACAGCAAGGCCTTTGTCCTTTCCGCTGAGCACTCACCACGCCTCAGATCCCACAGCGGCATGGAAGCCGCACCCACCGCACTCGCTATCTCAGAGCTCCTCGAGCAGTGTATCGGGCCTCTTCGCCGCTCGCCAGCCGATCTGCAGGCTTGTGCCCTGGTTTCTCGCGCCTGGGCATATGCTGCTCAGCCTCTCATTTTCGCAGAAGTCAGCGTCTACTCAACAACACGAGCCAAAAACGATGCGACATGGTTTCGGCTGCAAGAGACACTGCACGTGTCTCCACATCTCATCCAATACATCCGCCGACTTTGCATCAATCCAAATCTACTCTCTAGCGACGGATTCGCAGCGATGTGCCGCTTTCCATTCACGCAATTGGCATATGTTTTCATCATGGGCTCGACCCTCACACCGTCATCTGCGTTTTCCCTTCGACATCTGTTCAGCCTGCTGAGTCTTACCCACGTCCGGCTGGACTGCAGGTTCCCGAGCATGGCCGATTTTGTGCAGATCTGGGACCGGTGCGCACCCCCTCTCCGACACGTTCAAATTGGCTCCTCCTTGGCTCCCTGGGTCAAAACTTCTGTCACTGATGTGCGGCCTTTCCGCTCACCTATCCGTCTGGAGTCCCTGCGCGTCCAGTGCGTGACACAGGCCGGTGACTGGCTCGCACGCGTGCCAGATCTCTTCGATCTGTCCCAGCTGCGGAGACTGTACATGGGACACGACACACAACTAGTCGACTCGAAAAGGCTGGTGCCGGCTCGTCAGACAATCGAGACCGTCGAGTTTCGCCCTACGGTGCGCATTCTGTCTCTGACCTCCGAGCGCCAATAAACGCCGGCTCTCCGTCCACACAGGCCACCAATCCCCCAATCAATCTCGGGCTGTTCCCCAGGCTCACCGCCCTCCATATCACGCTCCGCGCCCCAGACGCGCAGCCGATGCTCGTCCACACCCTGTCGACGCTCCCGCCATCCCACCGCATCCGCACCATCGTGCTCTGGATGCCCCATGGCGGCGACGGCTGGCTCGACTTGCACCTCGCGAGTCTCCCGCAGCACCGCGCCATCACGGTCGAGCTCCCGACGGAAGCGAATCATTATGATTACATCAAGTCACGATTCCCTCGCACGAGCGCGGAGAATATGGTGCGCCCACGTTGCGCTGTGATTTGCCGTTCTCATGCGCGCGCGGTAGCTTCGCCGGACGGAGAAAGACCGTGATTGGTTTGAGGCGCTCGACTAGCTCCGAATGGCGTCACACTCAGGCTGGTCCTGATGATTGGCAGGTTCTACTGTCGATATCTTCGTATTTTCATGCAATCGACATGGACCAGGTACAATGCAGCTGCAACCCAGTAGTGGCGCAATCGTCCCTGGGCTCCCGTCCGCACGGCTGCTGGAGTACCCTCAATCCGCCGTTCCTATTCCCCTGGCACTCCAGAGATCGATGGCGGTGTGGTGAACGAATCATCGTCGGTCAGCATTTTCAGCTCTGCAACTCTGGTGTCGGCGATTACAGCCGGGCATCGCAACGATCCAGCGAGGCGCGATTTGAGCGCCGACGAGATTGCGCGTCTCCGGTTTCACCCCACGCTTCTTGGCCTGAAGCGATTGCCATAGCTGGGGGAGCCCTGGTATCGACGGAAGTGTGTGGACATTTGATCGCAGTGGTAAATATCGTGCGAAGAGTACTTGGGGGGTGTGGCCGTCGCGGGGCGCGGCATGTACTCCGCAATTATGTAATGTCATTCTGAATGTAATTCACTAGCACTATTATTGTCCCTGGATTTGGGTTGAAAATTTAGCACATTTGTTGCAGGTCTGTTTACCAGACCTGGACCAGGAGCTGAATTCCCAGTCTGCTTTCATTTGACAGCTCCCATAATAACAACTCAAAATATTATCAAGAGAGCAAATAGGTCGAAAACTTCTAGTGCCCACTCGCATCAGCAAACTGGATAGACCGAACCTATTATCAAGGGAAGACTGCCCCTATCAAAACAATTATTATACTGAGATCTCGGACACGTTTACAAAGAGATGAACACAGTATTTACCTACCCAGTCTTGCTAGGACCTATACTGGAGACGAAATTCCAGCGTAGAACACGGGATATGTTTCTCTTGAACAGCTTTGAATACCTAGGCTGACCCAGAAAAAATATTGTGCTAAGATTTCAGACGGAACTTAGGATGGGAGGCCCCAAACAGTTGCACACAGTATTTTGCCGCCCAGTTTTGCTGGTGCCTGAACTAGAGGCAAACCTATGGTACATTTCAAAAGATATACATCATTTGAAGTGTTTTCCATACCTGAGCAGCTTCCAAAAAAATGATGCATTGGATCTTGGGTGGAACTTTTGATCGCAGACCGCAAACAAATGCACACAGTGGTTTACTGCCCAGTTTTGCCAGCCCTTGCACCGGGGCCAAACCTGGGGTGTGTGTCGAGGAATAAGCTACTTTTGACGGGTTCTCCATGCTCAAATTGCCCGAAATGATCCGTTACGGTGAATTCTTGACTTTTGAACAACGATCAGTGGGCTTACTTTCGGAGCCAATCACATTTTATGAACGTCATGTAATTGATCTTTCAAAAATCAGAAGGGATATGGAAATGCAAGTTGATTTCCTTACCGCCTTCTTTTTCGGGTAAACAAATTAGCAGCTGTGGCTAAATCTTGTGCCATACCGGTGTCCCATGTGCAGTGATGTTTGTACCATGATTTATACATGTTATCATTGTGTGCCTGCTGGATATTTGGGCAATTGGCCCCAATTCCCCACAGCTGGGTGGCAGATAGGAACAGGCAATTTCCTCACACAGACAGGGGCAAGAGAGGGTAAGGCCGCAGAGTCGGATCTAACTCACTACCTTGGATCAAATTTATGCTGTCGATCAAGCCTCGCAGTTGAGAAAAATACTGAGGTTAAATAAGAGTTAAAGCCTGTTAATGATCTGATCAGGTAAGAATTCTGACAAGACTTGTGAAGGATTATAGGTTTCACTTGCTCGCAGTTTTGTGGGAGTACTCTGAAAAAGCGGGGTGGCTCACTATTTCACATGCGATCAACAGTCTTGGCTTGATTGATTGCCTTGGAAAGAACTTCCGAAACAACGCAACATCCCTAAACTTACCAATCCCCTGATTGATCGAGTGAAGAATCCTGTTTAGCCACAACTGATTCCCATAGAGTAACACCAATGGTTACAAACCATTGTTTCACTTGAGTGATCTGCCATTTGATCGAAATTTGTACTATCCCACAGATTTGTTTCTGATGGCCATGGAGGTTCGACTCCCCAGGTTCAGAAATCCAAGAAATCCATTGGTTGGGTTTCAAGGACTGCTACCTAAACTGTGCACCATCTGGCGAGAGTGAAAAAAGTAACTTGTGGGAGCTAACTTTAACTTTGATGGCCCCTTTGGCTTGGCAGGCCGAACTTTACTTAACTTTACGGTACTTTTCCCACGCGTGGCGAAACTAACTTATTGACAGCTAACTTGTACGGTTCAGAAGACAAGCTGGCAGGATCTTCTTGGAGGGTGTCTGCTGCATCCACCAGGTTCTTATCACTCATGAAGCAAGGTATGTGCTTACTCATTCACATTGTTTGATGCTGGCCTTCCGCACCGGCTCGCCGCCGGTGAAACTTCTGGCTATGACCATAGGTGTCACTTCATGAACTGTGAGGGAATTATGACGATGTTTTCAATTCTTTAACACTTGGAAACTCTCGGTTTGGGAGAATGCCACCCTAGCGCACACCAATAGCCTGTCTGTCCCAACTTCGGGTGTGCAAACTTTGCCGAATAAAAACAAGGACGATTTCAACAGTGGCACAAAACCTCGTTTAATATAATGTGTGCCCCCACTGCATTGCCAATTCAAGGTAGAATGGGGCTGTCTTCCATCATTGTTTTGTTCGGGGTTGATTTGTAATGTTGCTCTCGCACACTCGCCGATTATAGTCCTCAGATGAGGTCAATCTCTCTCACCAAAAGTTCTTCGATCATTATGGAGAGAACCATGCACAGGCTCTCATCCTTTTCCATGCTTGGTGTGCTGCAGCTAAGATGAGGCTTCGATGGAATCCAGGGATGTACTCTGCAGTTCAGGTGGTGTATTCACAGGCACAATATTGATTTTGGTTTCACATTCAATGTCCAATGTATTGAATCCTGAATTTAACAGTGCAAATACTCTGATTTTGTAAATCTTCACTTTGCAGCCGAGACTGTGCTGGCTGAATTTCTAGATTCTGGTCTCCTATGTGGCCTATCGCCTCAGGTGGGAACAACATGGAAGGCTCATTCATCTCGGAACAGAAAGATAAACCGGCTCTTGTGCATACACTCTTTTCAACTGAATACAGATAAAGTTACTTAAAAGTAACCCAAGTAACTTCAAGTAACTTGGGAGTAACTTGGCCCGCCAAGTTAGATCAATGCGATCAGCAAAAGTAACTTATGCCATCAGATGGCATCAGTTACCGCCAAAGTTCACTTATGGGATCAATCCAGCCAGGCGAGCACAGATCTTGTCTGCAGAGGCTCAAGGAGACCGAGACTGACACTTATTTACTGGCACTCTCTCCATGGTGTACCACCAGTGCTCAAAATTGTGCCGTTGAATTTGATTTGTGCCGCTCCCGAGCTGGACTCAGTATTCTGCTGCGAAAGACATTTCTGTGCAAAGCACAGTAGCGTAAATAGCCGAAGAACAAGTATACACCTCCTAGGAGCATTGTGATGATGTGGTTTGGATTTAGCACGCGAAATTCTGGTTCAAATTAGAGAATTAAGGTGTTCGAGGTGGTTTGTGCAGGTGTAAAGCTGAAATAAAGTGTGCTGATGGTTTGTACATATCCAAGTGTCAACGAGACTGTGTTTTAAAACATATTTACCTGACTAAGATGTGCCCTTTGGCCCTCTAATCCCTCCAAGTTAATGATAAGTTAGTTGGGCGAAAGTTACTTATGCCATCTGATGGCATCATTAACTTGTACTTTTACGTGCGAAATTAACTTACTCTGCCACAAGTTACTTTAAGTTAACTTTAAGTTACTTGTGGCAGGCTAAGTTAGTTTGTCCAAGTAACTTAGTTAACCATCCCATCTGGCTAGTCCCCATCAATTCTATTGGATTCATTAATTTAAAATATCATTATTACTCTGACAACTGAAACTGGTTAGTTTCCCGATCGATCGCCAACCCGAGAACAAATTGAATTTGAAACAGTGCACATTTGAAAAACAGCATCGGGACCGGCCACTTCCAATAGCCGAAGTGTATCACAAAAAGATCTAATGGCTGTCAAATTTTCTAATGAAATTACGGCATAAAAGTATTACACGAATGAGCTCGGACCTAATAAAAACCGAGCACTTTTTCTGCGCTTCGAATGATTAAGAACGAGTATTATGTAAACATAATTACTCGTAACAAGGACAGTGCAGCCATCGCGCGTGCATTGTACTGCATTCCACGCATGATCCCGCCGAGAATGGTGAGATTTATGCCGTCCCAATTGATATTGCGGTGAGCCTGTTCATTTCCATTTGTTGTAGATGGTGCTGCTTTCCATATATCCAAAGGTATCAGGCTCAAAGGCTGATATAAAGCTGGGAGTGCGAATTTTGTGCCAGTTATCTTGTCTTTCAACCACGCTGTAATTAATGCCGTTAAAATTGAACCACGGAATGAACTAAGCCCAAATGTGCACCTTTTGCTTTGCGCCCGCCGTTTTCAATGAGTTTCAGTGCCCCATCCAAGTCGGGATGTTCATGGGACAACGCCAAACTCAACATCGCTTTCCGAACAGCAGCTGTGGTGTGTGGACGAAGTTCGTCAACATTACGCTTGTAATGGGTGTTACAGAAGCGATAAAATCATCGGAGATGATCAAGAGGGGTGAGGTCGCGTAGCCGTCGAGATGGCTCGAGGGAACAAAACAAGTCCGAATTGCGACACAGGGACTGGCAGAACAAACCGACACCTGATATGAAGAAAAACTCAATAAGAGTCTTCGAACAATGAAGGAAGCACCTTACCCAAACCCTGACCAACAAACCCTGACCTTTATGAGCATCAGCCATCCATATTTTCATCCCTTCCCCGTGAATATGACGGAACTTGACCCAAATGCCGGTGTCCGCGGCCGCAATCTCAAACATCCGTGTAAATAAGATCAGGTGTGCTTGAGCCGACTGAGAGGTTGTGAAGGCACGAGTTCCGACAACAGCTTTGAAAGAATAAATCGAAGTTGCACTTGTAACAAAGGTAAGCTCGACTTACAATGCATATTCCCAACATCCCAGGTTTCCATCTCAAACTCCTCCCATTTGCCGTGGATTCGCTTGAACGCAGTATTGAGAGTGATAATTTTGGTGCGCATTAGATGTTCAGACATAGCGCGGAACATGCATATGACAAGATGGAAAATTTTTCCGTCGTCGAGGGTGTGAGTTTCGGCACAACGCACATACTGGTCACATTCGGGTAGCTGGAGATGTTCCTTCACCAAAAGCTCGGCGCCTATAGACTGATTAAACGGCCGTTATTGATCATGGAATATGACTTGCCTTGGAACCCTGTCCCGTCAGGATATAGTAATTTGCGAAGCTCGTCAATGTAGCGTCGGACGTGATCGA
Organism: Mycena venus; assembly: GCA_014462655.1. Classification (NCBI taxonomy): domain Eukaryota; kingdom Fungi; phylum Basidiomycota; class Agaricomycetes; order Agaricales; family Mycenaceae; genus Glaucomycena; species Glaucomycena venus. The sequence continues at coordinate 546,908 of JACAZI010000035.1, read as the reverse complement.
GATTCCCGAGAGACGGATGAAGCTCTGAAAGAGGGGGATCCATAGACCGGTTCCATCCCAGATGCCGTCGCAGACCAAGAATAAAACCGAACTCAACCACAATTTGCGGGGCGTGGCATCGGCGAGCTTCCAGTCCAAATCCAATAGAAGGGACTTGAATATCTCAAGTAGCAGCGGGGGCGTTTTCGCGAGTGGGGGCGCAGGGTGGGAATGGGGATTTTGACAGATGATCAGGACAAAAGGGCAGTCTTCGAGATCGTCAGGCATATATATATTGAATGTTGAGGTACAGTTATGCTTCCAGCGCTCAAGGATACCGCGCGAAAGCTTCCCAGTCGAAGAACGGTGCCAATACGCTAGCTCATGTTGCAGTAAGCTCCAAGTGAGACAGTTTAAATTGAACTGGACTCACGACACAACTCCTTCTGAGCAGACGGCGGTGCTGTGAATGGGCATGGGAACAGAGGCCATAGCCGAGTGCCTTTGCAGCCTCCTCATACTGTCGGATGAGAACGGCGTCATTGGTGAGCAAAGCACAAAGGTAAGGAACCTCGAACTCGTCCAAGTTTCGGAGGAATAAATGTGCTCGATTTTTTGTGGACCGTTTCTCGCATCTAGTAGGGCTATTTAGTACCAGAAGTTCAAAAACGAGGAGACACTCGCTGGATAAAAGGGTGATTATACTCGTCGAATTTAAACACAATTTTCCCACGGCAAGTCACATCTCTAGGTCGTTGACGACTGCGCAACGGAACATCAGACGAGTCGGCGCGACTGGTGTCTGAATCCAAGTCCGAGTCCGAGTCCGAAGCTGAGAGCGCCGCAAACTCTACGTCGCCAGTTTCCGGATCGAAAGCGCAACCTTTCTCGAGCATGTTAGGATTTGTGGGTTGCGAGCCGTACGGCTCCTCGGCGTTCACGGACCGCACTACGTACCGCCTTGATATTCCGTTCGTTTACGTGTCGTTTAGCCGACCGTTTGCCTCCGTACTACCATGTACATTACGAGGACAAACGTCCCTTCTTTGTTGCTCTGACTTCGCTCCGCCCTCGCTTGTCTTCTCGGCCCGGCACGGCTTATTCTAACAGAGCAAGGTGCAGAAAAATGCCAAAGTTTCATCAAATACTTCCTTCGTGGCAGCATCTACTGCAAAGGCCGGTTTGGAACACAGACCGCGTACAGAGCAGACTTTCAGTCCTTTGCCTGAAAAAGAGATCAGCTATGCATTGGCTCACAACATAGAACATACAAGCAATTTTCAGCCTATTACAACGTGCTGGCATCCCGCTACCTCCAGACAAAATAGGACCACAAATTACACCAGAGTGACCCCCGTGACTATCTCCCAAAGAGTACTGGATGTTTAATTTCGGATGGAATTCTGAGCTCGGATCTACTGCAAACTTGTGCGCAATTGCCAAACCAGAGTTCTGTCCAGTCTCCGGATACTCGACAATGACGCCAAGAGGGTGTTCGACGATGCCGTTGATGAGCACTGCTCCTCGCTGAGCCCGGAATTACTTCAGTTTCCTTACATCCCCGTATCTCCGACATCTAGCATTGTTCCTGACACAAGTTCCGTTGTTGCCTTCATTTACACGGCATTATTGTCTTGAAGTCTGGAGTCATAGCACATACAGCCTTCAGGTCCTGCCCTGGTCCTTACCCCTTTATTTATCTTATTTCTACTATATATGCTTCACATTCCTGTATTCCTTTAGCACATTATTCTACCGCTTTCGCCCAGATCTCATATGCCCCCGCTCCGTTAGTCCCTCGTCGTCATTATGATCACCTTCTTGATCTTGTCCCTCGTCGTCCTCATGTCCCTTGCCACCCCCACCGTCTCGCTCACAAACACTTCGATCCCCCATATCCCTTATTTCCACACCATTCCTCTGCAGCCGAGTTCCTGGCAGGAGCTGGCCACCTCGCACATTTATATTCCTTTGATCCTCCTTGCCTCCGTGCTTGGATGGTTCATTGGTTCGTCACCGTGAACATAAGTCTGGCGAGTTATTCGATTCAAACCCAGTGCGATCTCGGCCGGGGTAAACTAGCGCGCGGATGGGGCCATATAACGATAGCCTAGCACAGGAGAGCTGGGTTGGCATGGTAGAACAGAGTCAATAGTACGAGACAGCTCCTGGAACTCGGGGTCATCGTTTGAATCGATATTCACAAGCCCCCGCATCGTCAAGAAGCTTTCGGGCTGCAATAACTGCAGCGAGTTGGACATCGCTCAGAGGCATAGATCTGGTGAAGTTTTACATCTCTCGAGCTCATGCTATATAATTCACGTTGAAATCTGAGAGAAGGGAGCAGCCGATCAAGATATATTTCCTTTTGGGGCTTTAATATGTTTTCTACCACTCTCTACCGTTCAAATCGTCTGAACCAGCACTTTTACGATGTATATTCCGCCTCCGCCGGTGGAAAAAGAACCACTCGCCTTGGCTGTACCTGAATATAGAGGTAACTAAGGCAATAAGCTCCTTCTTCGCTCCTTTTTTCTTTCACTCTGGCGAGCAGAATCCTCCGATGTGAGCCTGGATGTTCTCGGAAATTTTGTTTCAATGCGATCCTTGCCTACTCGGAAAATTAGTGTTTTTGATAAACTATGTTTTCTCTCGGGCTAGCTCTTCCTCCGACATTTTCTTCGCCTCTACTATCGACCGTTTCCAGGACTCTGTTCTAGCATTCAAAAAATGCACGGCCATGACGGAGATTATCTACGCTGCCCTTCAGAAGCAGGCTATTGTTTCGTGCCTTCCTATGCCAATAAATGATATAAGGGACTTGACCATTGCTGCTAGCTCACCCCACCTCCTCCTGAACTCTGTCATGTGCCGACCTCTGAACGACAATTACATCATTGACTATCAAAGAGAGAGCCCCCATCTTGTTATTTATTGCCGGTCTATCTCTAACATCGTTATCTCTTATTGGTGGGTCATCATTTTGGTCATATGAGTTATTTCATCTGAAACCTGATTATCCTTAGGCCACTACACAATGGCGGCTTAATCGTCCCGACCGGATTCAAGGCCTGGCTGGGCGCGCGGTCTCTTCACCGAGTGCTTTTGTGCTCACGGTGCCGCCGACAATGAACCCCGCTCATCCCGGATTGTGGAATCTTCCGTCACTGGTCATGTTCTCGCTGTCTGCCACTTCCCCCACGCCCGTTGTCGATTCAAAGGTGGGTTTCATATTCATATTCTTGTTCGCGACTAACGTGGGTAAACGGCAAGTTAATCTCTCTGAGATTTTTCTTTCAACCACGCTGCAAGCATCTTATCCCCATCTTGCTACTACGAGTAAGTTCCTGCCACTTATCATCCATTGGTTGTATTGAAACCTTTACTAGATAGCGGGGAACTTCCGAACATGGAAAGGTTGCTTGAAACTTCCTCCAGTACCATGACCTGCGTGCCAGCCAGCTCGCTCTGCAGTACCCTGGTTACCTGGGCGAACATACCTCTACATATCCGGCCGGCACTGAACAGCTGAGTGGGCCGTTTGTATATCGCATCCCGAAACGCAAGCGTATGTTTTTCTTTTTCTTCTTTTTTTTTTGCACTTCCGTATCTGACAAATTTTTACAATAGCAACTGGACGCCGACGTCACAGCTCACCGTACATTCGTAGTCAACTTCAGGCCCCTCGTGGCAACACAAACTATCACGAAATCGACGATTTTCCGGCACACCGCCTTCCCGTGTCCGCCATTGCCGGCCCGTCCCGCATTCCGATGAGCATCTCGGCACCCGGTCTCTCTCGCACTCGGGACATGTCGCCTGCCGCCTCTCAAGAGCGGCGTGAGAATTGTTCTCTTGCCGCTCTTTCCGAGGGCAGAGGCATCTCGGAGTCGACATACGCGGAATTGATGGAGCAATGCCAGATCTGTGAAAATTATTTCCTCGCAAGTGCGCTCAAAAAACATATTCCTGATTGCAAGAACACTACCATCGTCTTGTAGTTTGTCATTTCGACACTTATCTTGGACTTGATACTGGAAAATTCCAGACAAATCAAATTCTTGCACCGTCCAAGTATTGCACTAGATAGGGATTGATTCGCGAGTCATTGTTCCCACTGAAGGGATGGCGCATCAAGCGCCTAACAGTGCCGCCGCGGTTTCTCGGGTCCCACTCACATCAGTAGCAGAGCCGAAGTAGACTTGATTAAGCTCAGGAATTCTAGAGAAGAAGCCCGGAGCGGGAACCGAGTTGTAACAATGGACTCAACACTGCTCGAGCCGGGACCGATGGCAGAGAATTGGTTGTTCATCAGGACCGAATGTAATCCAAACTTTAGTCGCCCTTCCCTGTGTTGCTCTTCCAGTAGTTGTTGTCCTGGGCAGAACTCAAAGTGTGCTGAAAATTGAAAGGGTTAAAAGCTTACTTTGTTCTTGATCAAGCCGTCAATACTGTATAGATTCCCATGCTTGTCCCTGATATTGAACTTGTGATTGCTCCTATCAATCACAAACACAGTAGGCGTTTCTGGGATCGCCAACGCGGACTCCAGAAGAGATTCCAGCATCGAGCCACATTGTGCCTGATTCTTCAACCTTGACTGCCATGTCGGCATCAGATGCAACATCGTTATCAAGGTCTTCAACAATATTGGATCACATTCGGCAACAAGGGGGAATTGGCATTAAAATTTCGGATATAGGGTGGGAGGAGGGGGGGTCCGGGTCGGGCTGAAAAAAATTTCTAGTCAATGTTATAAAATAGCTTCCAAACCTGTTAAAAACCTTGTTTAAATGATACGGGATAAGTTTTAGACATGTTTTCCATGCCCAGAGCTTGCGCAGAGATATGCTTCTTACAAATTCCCGATTTGGGGTGGCGGATCACGGCCCGACTACCCATCAAAAATTTCATTTCCTCCTCACACTGCAGGCAAAGACCGACGCATGTGGAACCCAAGTGCATTAATTGCATGTGGTCCACAGGTGATCAGCACGGGGAACAAAAGTGTCAATGACCTTTATGGCACCTTAGTTTCTAGGGCCGATTCAAAGCCAAAAAAAAGGTGCCAAAGAGGTGATTGACACCTTTGTTGTTCGCTGATGCCAGTCGCTGACCACATGCATTTAACGCACCCGGTTTTCCGGTGCGTCGGCTTTTGCCCCCAGTGTCAGAGTTTCGTGTCTAACGATCAGAAAAATGGCAAAAGGGAAGAAAAGAAAGGATGTAAGTGGCAAGTACATACATTTATGGTTTTTATTTCAACATTCATTCCAGCCCGGTGCCCCCAAGTACGACGCGACAAGTTATCTTGAATGTCCGGATTGCCACCTGATGGTACACGTCGGTACAGCGGGCCCAGCGAATCTAGGAAACCACAAAACAGCCTGCAAGCCATCCAAGGGTAAAACCCAGAAAATATCAGACCTCTTTGCCCGAAAGCCGCGCGCAAATCTTGTACCGAGCACAGTGTCAAGTGCAGCCCTGGTGGATGCTTCCACCTCGAGTGTTTCAGCAGCTCGAGATGGTACCTTGTTCCCGTCTTCACCTTCACGCGAGCCTTCCCCAGAGGCCGATCCCACTGCGTTTGGGGGCGACGCGTTGGTATCTCCCAATTGCGTGCCACCCGAATGTCCCAGCACGTTCAACATCACAGGTGCATCCTCAGATTGCGCACCAAGCGAGGCTCCTGCGCCGGCATCCGACTGGCCACCCCTACAACGCGTTCGACAACCTCAGATTTAAAATGGAGCAGATACCCGCCGGTCTTACCGGCGATGCTCTGGCTGTATTTGTGGGGAACCCCGCAGACTACTTTCCCCTAGACATCCAGCCGGCGGAGCGCGACAAGCTACTGCACGCTCTACTGGAGCGTGTTTTCGGCTCCCGTTCTTGGAAGTATGATATGCAGTCCATCCGGAGATTTTTGTACTGCGGTGCCGACGGCCTTGACGCGTTTTGCACATTTTTTGAGTACTTCGTCTGCGAGGCCGAATACCCAATGAAGAATATCCTGGATATCATCTTGTTTTTAGAGGAGGGTATAGACAGCGAGTGAGTTATTTTATCGTGGTCGCTAATTTTGCACTAACGATGGTCTGTACAGATTTCCAGACGGGGATTCCAGCTTTGACACTGCAAATGGACCACACATGATCCAAACCACCGCCAGTGCTCTTGACGCTGGTCCGAGACTATTCAGAACTGGAAAGCTGGAGCGCTTATTGCGTCCCAAAGAGTGTCGGGGATGGATGCTCATTTTTCCGGAAGGAAAAAATGCGCATACCTCTTACCCGTTTGGACTCCATGCCGAATCCGCGCTGCCATGGGGTTATGAGTTCACAGATGGTTCCTTTTTCTTGCGTGCAGACACCTGCCTCAAAATTTTTGTCGGAGAGGAAGCACAGTGCGAACCCTGCACTGCCCTGCCATCTGATTCAAACCTGCAGGGTATCCTCGATCGGCTTCGAGATGGTGTTCACAAGTACTCACGACTTATCTTTCATCCTATTGCCAATCTCGTGGAGCTCAACTGACGGCGGGCTGAGCAGGTTCGGGAGAAGAAACTCCTCAAGCTCAACGATACGCGCACGATTATGAGAAAAATGACAACCATCGACAATCAAAAGGAGCTTACCATGGCAATCGCGAGCAGAGAAATCATGTGAGTGAACCAAGTCCTATGTGCAGGCTACCGAAATGGTGCCGGGACGAAGGGGCTGTTAGAGCTCTGCCGGAGAGCTGCCAGGGGGAAGTACAAGCCGTCGAACGATGAGAGGGAGATGTTTATCGGGCTAACGCTGCTGCGCGTTGCTGGTGCACGAGTTGCAGAAATTGGCCACCGAGCATTGGGTCTTCCCAGCGTCACGACGCTTCGGCGTAACACCGTGATTTGACCCCTCCTACCTTCCGCAGGCCGGCCACTGGTCAAGGAGATAGAGTACAATATTGATGCATGCTTTGGATGCTTATCCGGACGAGGACAACGGCAGGCCTCGGATTGTTCATCAGACTCTCATTATAGACGAGACGGCCATAGAAAGGCGGGGAAGATACGATGACCGGACGAACAAATGTCGGGCGCATGAACACAGGGTGCCACTGGAAGTGGAGTCGGAGCACGATCTCAGTACGTTGTGTGCCGAATTGAAGAAAGGAACGGCCCATTTGGCTGGCGAGCCTGAGGTACATGGTGGTTTTGATCAAAGATTTGCTTCGCTGTCACTTACCTCCACCGCCACCACCCGAATCGGTGACCCGATACTTGCCTTGTCATCATCAATTGTTGCACACCGCCCTGCACTGCCACTGATGCACGCCCGCTTTTGACTTGCATCATGAGTGCCCGGATTGGTGAGCCAGAACTGTGGCTCGCACTGCCTGCAGCTCTGGTGTTCTATGCTCAGTGCCACACTATTACTGAAGCTAATTTTCATGATCCCTCCCCCCAATGGCACCGGACTCACGTCCAAGCCTAACCTGTCGTCGACACCCGCTCTAGCCCTGCTCATCCTTTCAACCGGACCCATTCAAATCTTCTATATATCTAGCTCTCCAGACCAAGGTATCCTCGACTTCGCAAAGACCCAACGGATTCAGGCAGTGGTCGCACAGTCCGACTGAAATTTACGCCTGACGGCCACACACGGATTACGCAAGTCCGAGTCAGATTCTAGATCCTGCTGTCTCGGGAGTTTGGAGGCTTTTGGAGGCCGGGCATTTTTAACTCAGAGCGCGTGTCAAGTCCAAATTTCCTAAAACAGATTTGGGCGTTGATCGCTGCAATTGGCTCCGGCTGACAATATTCGCCGGAGTTGGCGTGTAAAAATCAAAGGCGCTGCATAGCGATGCATAAACGGCACAAGTACGTGCTTATCGGCGTTTGAGATCCAAGTTTTTCTTCTGTACCAATGCTGTACAGATAGCATCACAAACGGTAAGTCGCCGATAGCCGACAGTTAAAAAGCGTGACTCAGTCAAGCTTCTTCCTCCATTACTCTACGACTCCTGCATGGAGGACCCCAAAACTCGACCCTCTCCTGTGGTTCTGCCTCGTTCCGGCGGAGAAATCATTATTCGACAATTTCAACCCAAAGACGCTTCGCAGGTGCACGCTCTTCTAGTCGAAGGTCTCATCCATGGACGTGAGTCCCCAAGAGATGTATTATCTTCCAGCTATTCTCATCTAATCACACATTTTCTCGCAGCGGATTCGCCTCATAACGTAGCGCAGCGCAGGAACCTTTACGGTTGCATTTCGTGCCTAGCCTACCTAGGGTTCGCTCTGGGGTTGGGGTGCCTCTGGAAAAGAAATCTTGTCTTTCAAATCGGCGGAGCCACGCTATGTCTGGCAGCCACGGCCCTCTTCTTGTACATGCGACGCACCATCACACGCATGTTCGTTCATTTTTGCGCTACAGCGCGAGAAACCGACATGGCGGACATCCCGCACTCTTATGAAGTGCCGCTCTCTGTGGATGGCATACACTTGCCCTTGGAACAGGGTCCAGCCGGATTTTGGGTCGCCGCCATAGAATCGCCGGACCGCAAAACCTCAGAAGTGGTTGGCTACTTGGGTCTTGGTCCGTCATTATCAGATGCAAATATTAAACTCTGCGCTGACCGCGCTTGCAGATTACCATGCAAATCCAGATCCTTCCTCCGGTGAGCTGCGTCGCATGATCGTCTCAGTGAACCACCGCCGCCGCAAGATTGCGTCCCTCCTTATCACCGCCTCAATAGACCACGCGCGGCGCCACGCCCCGCCGCTCGAAACGCTCGACCTCGAAACGACAGAGTTTCAGCCGGGTGCTCGGAAGCTTTATGAGAACCATGGGTTCTCCGTGGTTGGAACGCGCATAATGCGCATGGGTCCACTTTTTTCGATGACTGTCCTGCGCCTCCGTAGAAAGGTAATAGACTGATTGCTACATGGGGATTGGTGGTTCAAGGCGAAAACATAATTCATTTTATAATTGTTCTAGATATAGAAAAGAAATCATATTCTAATGTATTCTGAAACAAAACGCCCGTCTCTTGTTGCGTCTGAACAAGGAACAAAAAAATTTAAATGCGACTGTGCATCTATTAGACCGGCCTATTGAGGTATCGCTCTAATCAAGGGCAGGTCTAATATTCGGTCAGGCAACGAAAGGGCGAGAGAAGTCTGAAGAAGTCATACGATAGCTAGCTAACTTATACACGTAGCGGTACTGTATATTCTACCATCAAGTCATGAAAATACCAAGCCGAGAAAAGGTCGAATCATGAGAATGAGTCACTCGGCCCTAGGTACGTCTTCTCCTATGTTTTCAACTCGTATTGGTGATGGGATGTGCGGCAGAGATTTTTTGAGTCACCGTAGAATCGTCTTGGTCAGGATGAGTTCAGCATCTTTCATACGCGCTGTTGAATTGATCTTTCTGCAGACTGAAATATGACAATGTTTAATTATTTCCGTGCAGATTCACTTGTACGTCTGAGACCCGTTGGCTTGATTCTTCTTATTTGTTGAATGTCTTCCAATGCTTGCCGTTCTGCATCGCCTATCGCCGACATCGCCTTTGCCCTCGCTGTGCTAACTCGTGAACACGCCGAATCTCCGGTCGGAAATGGCTGGGGGAGGCGGATGGAGGTGGGGGCGCGCGCTCGTACTACGTAGATACAATTGGCTGTAGGAATTGAAATATGAATGCATTCCATTTTATTCACAACGGGTTCAGTCCCATTTATACCAATTCAATCTTGTTCGACTGCGTTCGGGAAAAAATGTATGAAATTGGAGCATGTCTCACATTTCGAACGAGATTTGAATGAGAGATCCAAGCGCAAGCGACAAGGCGAGGGGCGTCGCGAAGGTATCATGAGTGTAAAAAAGAAAGAGAAAAAGGAGGGGGAAAATCGCGCGCTTGCAGTATGATGCGCTCCATTGACCCTGGCCATATGTGACATATGATGGGGGGATGGGATAAACGATGGCGGGGATCAAGCACCGAAGACAAAGCTCCTTCCTCACCCCATCTCGTACGGCACTACCACCAGCATGGCGCTCAATCAAATGAGGGACACAAACTGGGAGTCCATCCACATGCCTGGAAGAAAGTTTTAAAATGGGAATAATCTGGGTAATTTGAATTTTCGAGTGGTGATACAGCTACCGCTTAAAAGGTGAAACGGTCGGGGGTCGTGGTTACTTGAGCAGAACCGCAGTGACATTGACGAACTTGGTTGGCTGTATTGATCAAGAATCCAAAGCATCAGCCCAAGAGCACTGGTCACGTATATTGTATTTCGGCGAAAGGTGAGTATTAGAGCAGGATATACGCAGGTGTAGAAGGGCTTCAGCATCCAGTCCAATAGCTCAGCTAATGACCTGCTGAGCCTGGAAACCAGTATTTCATTGGCAAGACTTGATGGATGGAGAACGCACGCTAGAGAGGCTCCGAGTCTAGATATTTTGAAGATGTCCGAAGAGCGGCACAGGATTGAAATAACTTCTCTAGTGTTTCATGAGGAGGAACACCAGCGGGTAAGAATCTGAAGGAGAATTCGGCGCGAAGGCAGACCCAAAGGTCGCGACGGAAACGAAGGCCTTCACCAAGGCAAAATCCGATGCGCAGCAAACGTAGATATGGAGTCCGAAGGAGCAAACCACTAAAGGTGAATCACAATCGTGAACCTAGCGAGGCTGGGACCTTGAAAGTCATACCTAGAGATCCGTACGCGTACAGGATAACGCAGAAATTCCGCTGTATTGAACACGGGAATAAATACTTCGATGGCACGGTGCGCCAATCGCTACAGATTGCAAGGGGGTGCGGGCCGGACAAGCCGGGACCTAATGCAAGGAGGGTGGGTCGGCCGGGAGGTCCGGGAAAAAAAAAATAATGACCTTATGCAATTGAACTCAGATAAAGTTTAGAGAACTTCCAACATGCAAACACAATAGTTTTGACTTGATTTTGGTGTTCTCTGAGCCTTTTTTCAGTCAGAAATCACAGTGTACAACTGAACAGTCTGAACTTGAATGTTGTTGCTGAACATTGCCGCAATTGTGTTGAAATCAGTTCTGATGTGGCATAAACCATAATGTTCTGAAACATTTTCAAGGATACTTTTCGAACCTTCGGGCACACTGAACCATCCGTTTGTGAAGTATCTACTTCACCTTCCCCCATGAGGTCAGGCCGCCAAAGAAATTATACGGAGTTGTGGAAATGCTGGTAAATATTGAAAACAAACTTATTCATGTTATCCGGCCATTTGAAGATAATTTGAGCAAGTTCTGAGGAGTTTTCAACCAGTCAACGGCACTTGCCAAAGTCATACGCATGGGAAATTCTCTCATTTGGACGTCACCTGGTGGGGTGGTTCCGCCGAAAAGTCGATAATAAAAAAAACGGCATAAGGTGTTTTTTTATGTTTTTCCTACCCCCTTGGTCGTGACTCGCTAAGTCGACTTGCTGACTCGACTCGAGTCGACTTGGTTGACAAAATTTTTCAAAATGTTCCTAGTGCCTCCAGACTTCGTAAAAACCAAGAGGGAACGGATCCGCGAAATCTGCACCATACCTCGAATTTGTTTTCTCAGAGAAATCGGGGACCCCTCCCCCCCCCCTCCCAAAGGGGAAATTCCCTTTTGGGGAAGCCATCAATCATTCCCACGCTCTCGACAACCAATCCGACTCATCTGTTTACTTCCTATGGTTATTATCCTTCGCTACATTCACCTCCACCGGCCCAGAAACGATTTACACCATGTTCTCGAGCCCCGGAAGTCTTCGTTGCACCTAAACACAGCACTCATAGCCAAGAAAGTCCCAACGCAAAACAATGGGGAATAAAGACTCTCAGGCTGGCGGGAATTCTTTGGTGAAGGGAGACGATGCTTTAGAATCATAGCATCCACATAAAGTTCTCGCACCAATGTGACTGACCTAAATATCAGGTGTGGCGTCTAAGGAAGTAATTGCAGCCCAGCACTTGGGGCAGTGACGTAGTTGCTCTTGGCCTCAGCGCTCCTAAGGGTTCGACCTCTATCACTCTGAAGGAAAGGAAATTTGGACAAAACTGGGGGCAGTTAGATTTCAATTTACTCTATTTTAACGACGCTTTTTGTTAGCTCCACATGACTCACAAACCCAGTTCCTCCCGACATTCCCTACACACTTTTCATGGAACTGATGAGCGGTAAGCAGAGGCTACAAGGTAAGTGAAGAACGCTGCATACCAAAATCTACTCGCACCCAGCCCTGGTGCACTGGGGTGCAGATTCGCGTTTGGCCTTAGCGACCTCCTCGTCACATATGCCGCATTTTAATTCCACGTTCCGTTTGGTTCGTTTTCGTAGCCTTGGCAGTATCACCATGGATGAATCAACATCTACGGTTGGCGCAAATAAATCGTCTGCGATTTCGTGGGTTGTTTGCGCCGACAGGGGAACAGGAGTTGTTGCCGGAGCAGAAGTTGTCAACAATGATGGAACTGGAACAAGACGGGATCGCACCGGTGAGGTAGGTGAATTGTCGTGGTGCAAGTTATGGATTCCAGGAGCCTCCGTACGGGTAATTTCCCGGTCGACGTCATCTTCAAGGGGCCGAAGTCCTGGGGTGGGGAAAGGCTTGTCGAAATATTCCAGCTCGTAGTTATCATCGCTAAGCAATGGTGCGTCCATATATTCCTGCTTAATTTCAATTGAATCCTCAGCATCATAGTCATAGGAACGGATCGAATCTGAATCTGAATCGGCCACGACTCCACGGGTTACACGGCGAGCTGGAGCACGAGGATTCTCCTTGTCCGGTTCCGAATCGGAACTGATGTGCTCGGCCTCTGCCTTAGGCTTTGAGGGCATCGAGTATTGATTCTCTTGCTCGAAACGCCTTTGTACGTCGTGATAAGCGAAAAATAACCAAATTTAGTTTCACACTCACCGAAGTGCCACAATGGATTTGTGCGCATCAGAAATGCGGAGCGGGGCGCGGGACTTTTTCTTTTTGAGCGGACGAGCCATTGGTTGAATTTGACGATCCGTCCAGACCGTCTTCATCCATTCCATCTCGTTGCCCGCCAGCCGGTAGAAAACAGAAATATTGCTGAGGGAAGAGAGGTTATGATATGAGCCCTGATAGTGTGCGGTGAGATTGTACGTCCAAACGATGACGCCGCACTGCAGGGGGCACTCAATAAGGTGATTGGTACAAGGGCTCTTTTCAGAAGACTTCATCGCTGCCGCCATTTGGAACTTGAGCACGTTAAGACATTTTGACTGCGCCCAATCGATTTGACGCGCAGCGGCCGTATCCGAACGTTTGAGAAAGACGAATGTGCACATAGGAAACGGGCAGAGACATAATCCACAGGGTTGGTCCGCACATTGAAGCGATTCGTCGAATAGAATGTGGGCTCCATTGTGTTCCAATACGCGCTGGTAATTGTATGTCGGGATCTGGACCGCTGGGTAACACTTGGTGCATTGGAACGGTGACTGGGCGGGTTTCTGACCGAATTTGTCTCAACGGTTTCCATCTCGCGTATCCGGTTCAACATGGAAACATGCCTTCCCTACAAGGGCTGAGAGCCAAGAATTATCGTATTGACCTGTCCAACAGCAAGAAAGACCTGCCCCTCGCATTTAGAAAGGGTAGCAATGGGGTTGCTGATTCGGAGGGACGGTGCTCCGGTTGGGTTGTCGAAGGCGATGTGCGAGCTCGGAGATTGATTGGCAAATGCGGGAATGCCGGCAACCCGCTTCGTTCGATCGGTGGAGAGACGGGGAGAGCGATTCTGCATGAGATCTTTGAGGATACTGGCCTTCGAGATCTTTTTACCATTGACGAGGACGTGAGGGCTATGTTTTTCACCTTGAGATTGCAAGTCATGAATTGCAAGAACATCTTCAAAGTCTTCAACGATCTCGCCGGCAACAGCTGGAGTCTCAGAGGGTGGCCGGATATCTGTAGCTTCAGCGGCCGTCTCCGTGGACTTCGCCGCGGTCTCGGTAGACTTTGCAGCTGCCTGGCCGAGTAACTCGGGGTCGATTTCGAATGCTGTATCTGCGTCAGGTGTACCGACAAGGAGTTCCTCAAATGGGGAGAGAATATCGAAGTTGGTGATACGAGCACATTTGTTGAGCTGCTCCCGAGCCGTTGCAATCATCCCCTCGACCTTCAATCGGCCGGACATCCAGCATGTATGGGGTACGACGGCGCCGACGCGAAGGTCGCCCATCCATGATGCGGAGGAGATGTGACCTGCCTTGCTCGAAACATCCTCTGGAGTGTGGTGAGTGTAAAATTCAAACCTGACCAAAGAAATTAAATACCCTGCTCGTTAATGACCGCAGAAAGTTTGAGGCGGCGTGGACCGCGGTCCCAGTGTGGTTTGAGCCCAAGGATAACATAAAACTCGGTCAGGTTCGATGCGCGGCTTGCAAATTGCAAGATGTCGAAGTTGGAGTCTGTTCCAACCGCGGTTCGGAGTAAGCCGAAGAGTTTTTCGAGACGGTCTGTCCCCAAAAGAATGATGTAGAAATCCGAATCGGGCATGTCAACCTTAGCCTTCGCCACACAGAAAAAAACATTCCTGATCATCAACATGATGTTCACAAGTGTTTGATTCGCCATGAAGTTCGAACCAGCATCGTTGGTCGTAAAAAAGAACCAGCAGAAGATGGGCAGCTGTAATCAAATGAGTGAATTGCTCTCAAGAAAGCTTGAGGTAGATGTATGGCATCACAAGATGATACGCAAGCTGGCCGAAAATTTTGAGAGCGGTGCGTGCACGAACATATGCTGGTGAAGCTGTGGGTGATGCATCTGGCAGGCTCCAAATTTCCTTGAGCAATTCGTAGGTGAGATCAACGTCCTGGCGGTCGTTCGGGTTGAGCAGAGCCCGGATGCGATCTTCGGTGACCCCAACGTCGCGCAGATGCTGCTTAACAACTGCCGGCACAATCTCGAAGCCAAGGACATCTATACCCGCTCGGCGCATGAGAAGCGACCGCAACGCTTTAATAACATGGCGGTAATCCTTGTCGGGGGTTGTATCGTCGGGTCCAACGAGTAGATTCATGAATTCGAGCGGCTGGAGCAGTGGATAAATTGGGGATGTGGGGGAAAGCTGATGGTTCATGAATTCGAGCGCCAGGGTAAGGCCCCGTTTCGCTTCGCCATCAGAAGCGATACTGACGGTTCGAAAGGTGATATTGCCGTGTTGCTTCCGAGTATCAGCGGCGTCCAATAATTTCCGCAGAAAACGGCATGCTGTTGGCCCTTTTTATGCTTGCAAGTGCCGGATATGCACAGCAGGCGAGGATTGTACAACCGAGGCTCTCGAGCAAGAGATCCAAAAGCTGCAACTGTCGCCTGCCGTGAATTTGAATTAGAGCTTTTGAATTCTGTCCTAGTTGCATGCTTACCTCACTGGCCAAGTGGAACTCATTGTGATCAAGGCGTTCAAAGAATGTGGTTGCATCTTCAAGATCAGAGAATTCGAGGTATGACGGCTTGGTATGCTCCCGGCACCCGCCAAGAATCATGTTGGTTTTGTCATCCCAACGTGCCCGTTTTTCCACTGCAATCTCGTCCAGCATCAAAACCCTATGAACAATATTTGGGGGACCACTCGGTATGACTTCACCAGTAGTGTACGCGTCAATATTGGCCTGGATTTCCAGAACTGTGGGCATGGCAGGGGACGCTCGAAGTGGCCGAATGACGGCATGTTTCCGCAGAGTCGTTAGACCCGGGAGACCGAGGGCACGGTGAAGTAGATCAGCAAGGCGAGCACCGCCGAGTCGCAGGACACAGAGCCCAACCATGTAATTGTCCGGTGTAAAACCCTTGGGATTATACTTTGGACCTTCCTGATGGACGTCGACGCAAGCCCGATAAAATCGTTCCAGCATCGCACCTACACTCTCGCCGTTATTAAGGCCAGTGCGAATAAGCTGCGAGATATGGGGTTCGTTACTGGTTGCAGTGGCCATCATAAACTGTTTGTGAAGATCCAACTTGGCGATTTTCCCTGCAAACATTCTGGCGTCATTGAGATTTGTGAGTCGCATGGCTTGAAGTTGATCATTGTTCTTTCGGATGCGCTGTATCAAGCCGCCCACCGGAAAGAATATCAACGGTGTGTTTTCATTAATGCCGTTCGCGAATCGCTCCCGAATTTCATGCAGGGTATCATCCCGCCGATCCAGGCCCTGCAAGGACGAGGTTCAGAACCTGCAACGCAGCGGTGACAGCTGGTGGAGCGCAAGAAGAAACAACTCCCTTCCGAGAAATAGTCCTAGGGAAGTGGGTACTTTGCGTGGATTCCGAAGGGATAGCTTGTATGCTGATTTTCCCCCGCAGGGAACGTGAGTTGAATGCCTGTGCAATGGGATTCGACGGGTTTTTCAGGGGTGAGTGAATTGAATTCAATGACAAATGCGGGACTCGAGGATTGGCTGTTAGTCTAGAAAAGGTGAGCCATTTTAACAAGCAGATAGTGCTTCATTGGCTCACTTCAGCGAGGGGGCACCTAGATTCATTGATGCATCGCCAACAAAGCTTGAACACATATCATCCCTACATTAAAAAGTGGGTGAGTTCTGGCCAAAGAATAATCTGGCTCATTGACTAACCTCGACGAAGGTGGGCGAGAATTAATTGGCATCTCGGCGGTGAGGCTCGAAGTCTCACCCCTACATTTGAATGCCTAAGTTGTGGTCTCAAAAAATATTCAAGTGGTGTCGCACCGAGTGGAAAAAGTGCCCGGCGAGCCAGGCGGACTCGAGAAATCCGGGACATGGGGATGAATGAGCGGTGCAGTGCGTACGGTTGGGGGGATTTTCTCAGGGGCCTTTTTGAAGAAAGCCCGGAAGGCATTGGCTGTTTTTTTCAGTGTTTTCTTTTAGTGCCGCTGTTGCAGTCCGACATGTCTGTGACCCTTCATCAGCAACTTGACAACTTCTCTTTTTGCCTCTTTTTCCTCTTTTTAAAGAACCAAAAGCCTGAAAAGTACGAAAAGATGCAAAAGACTTTTCTTCTTTTCTAAGATAGGTCTACTTTCTTTAAAAAGGGCCGAAAGACGCAAAAGAGCAGGGAAAGTATATTCAGAAATAGCTATAAAAGCAGGAATTCAGATGCAATTCTGGGGTAAAATTGGCATATATTCACAATATGGAATGCATAACAGTACACAGCACATGAAACAAGGTGTAGAACGAGGAAGAGACATAGAATAGGCAGCACAACTCACCTGGAATAGCATCAGTACCTGACACCAAAAACGGCGGCTGCAGCGCATGAGGTCCCATTAGCGCGGATGAGCGACACAAAAGAAGTCCGGGAGCTTCTGTTGTTAGGCACTGACACGAAGTTATCGGCTTCGGGTCCGCTTGCGGAAACCCAATGGTCATTGAATGGAGCAAGGGAGATGTGTTGTGGTAGGCATCGGGGATATAGCACGCTGCTCGGAGGTGCAGGACGGGGGACAATATGTTTCAAGACGAGCGCACCTTGGCCAAAGATTGGCATAAGATAGGCGGGGTTTTAGTGGGTGTCGGCTAATGTTGACGATGAAGGCGGACGGCGCAAGGGGGAACTGGCATTAAAATTTCGTACGTGGAGTGAGGGGGTCCTGAGGTCGGCTGAAAAAAATTTCCAGGCTCAGTTATGCAGGAGCTCAAAACTGCATTTCAGACTACAGACAATGCACCAGGATGTCAAAAGAGACTGAAATTCATTTCCAGGAACCTGGACTGCCTCTCAAACCGACAATGGGTCCTTGAGCTTGAGTGCCAGAGGTTGGCTGGGGAACTTCGATAGTAGAAAATCAAAGATCTCAGGCTTCATAAACGTATTTCAGTTACCAAAGTCTATGAAGGAGTCCAAGAGAACATAATTTACATGCAGAAAAGCCAACGGAAAGTTAATGAACACACATAGGGGGCGATGGCTCAACTCGGAGCGGACGGCCCAGCGCTAGGGGTGGGAAACTCCTTCCCTATATGGAAGGAGAGGGGGGGGGGGGTCCACCAAAGGTCGAAAAAAAACTTTTCGACCCGATATCCATTTTTCGAATGCCGGTTCCCCCTTGGGACGGCAACTGACGTAGGTCGCTGTGGAAGTGCGACTTGCCGTGCTCGTCGCCTTCCGGTTTCAGCCCGATCAGACCTGTCAACTAAATGCGGTAACGCCGCTTTGATGCTTCTTTCTCTTCTCCTTCACCATCGCTTTCTTGCTTTCTGCACTACTGGTCTATGATTTACTGTATTTCATCTGTTCTAGTTCATTCTCCCCTCCAGGCATTCTCAGGCTTTGTCTACTGCCTTGGAGCTCTTTCGTCGGTGATCGGAGCCAAATTCGCACGCTAACGCCTCAAGAATGCATCTGGGTTCATTTGGGGGTAGCGGGGGGGGATCTTTCTTGGGGATCTTTCTTGGTTGCTCATATGTATTCAAAGCCATGGTATTCTTTCGCTTATCACTCTTATCATATTACCTGCTTGGACTTTTCTCTTTTTCAGTAGCAATCCCGATTCGATGGCTATTTCTGATGCAAGTCAGCACTCGGTATGGGCTTGGGATTGACCTCGACCAGGCCTGGGCAACCTCGTCGACGCTGTTGGGGGGCAGCGTGTCTCCCTATTCGTCTTTGCCCATTTTCCCGGTGCTTCCTTGTCGAGGACTTGGTCTAGTTGAGGGGTTTAGAACGGCCATTTTATGTACCTTCAAACTTGTTTCATGTATTTCTCAGGCTCATTTGCGGGCTCCGGTGTCGCAAGAGTACGCGAACAGCCGTCCCACACGTGTATTGTATTCACCCGGCCTATTACCAGGGAATTATCTTCTTTTCACCCTCCTACCACCACGTACTCTGAGCAAACCGAGCACCTGAGCCAAAAGCGACCTCAAACAAGCTAAGTTTTCGATTCCTAGAAAGCACTGACCCTTCCTCTCTTAGAACAACTCCTGGGGTCATCACAAGACAACTCACCTTAGACGTGTGAAGCTTCCCGCCAGCACGACCTAGGCCACCTGCTTGTCTACCAGCAGACAAATCCCCTCTTCGTCATCGCCGAGAAGCCCGAGTCAGCGGAAATGTTGAAGCCCCACATACCGTGCTGAAGGCACGGATGCGGTAGACGCATTTCCTTGCGAGGTTGAATTTTCATCTGGCCTGGTTCAAAGTCCGAGGCCTCAAACTAGCAGGTGGAAGTGACCGACTATGTCGGCCCGGAACCCCGGTGAGTCGCCTGTGGGCCACCGGAGGGAAAGGGGACGAGGGCGACAGGGCGTCGATCCTCCCTTGCTATGCGCGTGCAGAATCCACCACTCAACACTCCTCAAAAAAAAAAAAAAAAAAAAAGAAAGGAAGAAAGATCGCCATCAAAACGAACCATTTTCGCGCTCACGTGGGCTCCACGCGTTCGCATCATAATGGTGATGCCAGCTAATGACTTGGCGCATTTTGCAACTTTCATTCTCTCATGACTGTCTAAGGATTCTTTTGCTCAATAGGCTTCTTCTAGGCAAGACATATGAGCTAACTATTGACATACCACTCTTCTTACGTGTTTCAGCAACTGCAGCATTCCAGTTCGAACCGTTACATTGCCAATGTGAAGACGGTTCGAACCCGTTTGGTTTGAACCATGCATAGTCTAAGAGCTATTAGAGGAGGATGGTTCGGAAATGGTTCGAACCGATAAAAAAGCGCCGTTTTCTTTTTGGTTCAAACCATTTTTTCCTTCGTAACTCCATTCTTTTCCCTGGGTGATAGGGCGTGCGGCAGAGCACCGCATAAAAACACCAAGTTTTTATTCGTTTTCGGACTATCTTACAGGAATGAGTGAGGTATTAGATTGAGGGCGTACACTCTCCTCGGAGTGGTAGGCTACACTGCTAATGGCCGAAAGCCAGCGGGCTACTATTTGGGCTACAACTCAACTATGTTTCCTACGGGAGCAGAATTCGGTTGGAACTCCTTACCGTTGGGCTCTGGGATGTTGCGGTAAGCACCGTCTCGGTGTGCCGGAGGTGACCAAGAGGAACTATTATGTCGAAAGGCTAGCTGCGGTACAAGCAGCGCTCCAGAACCCTATAGACGAGATAAGAAAGTCGTACTGTATGGAGGTTTCTTCCTGCGGGAAGACCAGAATTGATTGACAGAAAGTGTCAAATTACTTACGGTAGCACCATGAGTGCATACTGTGCTGACTCTGTCGTGCCGTAACATAGGAATACCCAGACTTATACCGCACGGTATCACCGGGTCGCTCCTGCCGCACGAAGAAGTCAAGTAATTAATTGAACTGGCTTGTGCTGCACACCAGAGACTTAGAAGAGATGAACGAGTGGCCATCCTGCGGGAACACCCAGGGGACGGACCGTAGGAGGTCCTGCCGTGGAACACTTGGGGCTACGGGAGAAGCTTGTGGGGCCTCCTGTAAGGAGTTTCACCACCGATCAAACGGGATGACCGTGCGGCAGGGACACCCCCGAGGTCTACCATAGGACTTAGGGACCGCACCGCACGAGTCCACAACTCAGGAGTGGGGAATATATCGTTGAGGTTGTACCGCAGGAACACCCGGGCTTGTACCGTAGGAGGTCAAGGTCCAGTGTGCTTGCCATGCGATCACGGAGAAGTGTCGAAGATCAGATTGTAGTTAAGCTGTTCGCACCGCCAGCTTGACAACCAGCATGTCATACTGGCGCCATACCGGAAGGACGCATGGGCTTGCCCCGCAGGAGTGCCATTATACCCACGGGAGCTAATATGTCCCTTATTATTGGCCATTCGTCCTGTCGTGGGCTTGTTCCTTAAAGATCCGATATTTTCCTTAACTCCTTATGTGATTCTCAGTTTGTATAAAAAGGGCAGTATTAGTTTGTGTAAACCAGTAGACTACCTACCCACGAATACAGGGCATTGTAGTGGACTCTAGAACCAAATTGACGAGACTTTGAATTTGAACGGAAGTGCGTAAGCCTTTGAGAGAGAATAAGAACGTTGAGCCACCTCACCGCATAGTGTAAGAGCCTCGCCCCGTAAGGAGAGCTTGAGCCAGCTATTCCGCCATTGGAGTTCCTTGTTCCGATTCTAAGCGGAGACCAAAGCGTCCGTCAGAACGGAGACCCGAGAGTCCGACATATACTGTGACCAAGCGCGTCCGGCAAGAGCAAGAGACCATAGAGTCCGACTGAATAGAATAAGAAGTTTGAAGTCCCTCCTATGGCACGAGCGCCCACTAAGCCGCTGCTACCCACTGTACGGTTAGCGTCCTGCCGCACAGTGTCCCTTCACTTCAGTCTTTGAAGTTGGTCTCTAGTTTTCCATTGCCTCTACCCTTCGTGCAGTACAAGAGTCGAACCCGCAAGAAGTGCTCGTACCGCAGGAGTATATCTTGCTCGTCCCGCACAAGCGAAACAGTTTGAATACAACATCTTGAAGGGTGATACGTACCCTACCTCCCCGAACACACACACACACAAGAGAGTATTGGATTGGAGTTGTGATTTGATTTAGAGGTTTTAGGATTGGATTGAGTTAGTGATCAGTTCGCTGCACTCACTGATTTTATTATCCTTTATATTGGATGTTTCACGGCTGCACCCCAGTGCACCGTTTCACCGATTCGAATCGTTTTTCAGTTCGAACCATTTTTTCCCGGTTTGAACCATTTTTCCGTTCGAACCGTTTTTTCCCGGTTCGAACCATTTTTCTGTTCAAACCATTTTTTCTGTTCGAACCATTTTTTCCCGGTTCAAACCGTTTTTCCGTTCAAACCGTTTTTTCCGTTCAAACCGTTTTTTCCCGGTTCAAACCGTTTTTTGCCGGTTTGAACCGTTTTTTCCGTTCGAATCGTTTTTTCTGTTCGAACCATTTTTTCCTGGTTTGAACCGTTTTTTCCGTTCGAACCATTTTTTCCCGGCTCAAACCGTTTTTTCCGTTTGAACCGTTTCTTCTGTTCAAACCATTTTTTCCCAGTTCAAATCATTTTTTCTGTTCGGAACATTTTTTCCCAGTTTGAATTGTTTTTTCTGTTTGAACTGTTTTTTCCCGGTTCAAACCATTTTTTCTGAACCATTTTTTTCATTTGAACTGTTTTTCCCAATTGAACCATTTTTTCTGTTTGAACTGTTCTTTCCATTCAAACTGCTCCATGTGTGAGTGAAATGGTGGACTGGTTGTCATTATAATTGATCAAGGGGAATGTCACTGGCCTGAAGAGTTCAGCCAGGAAATATCTGATAATCTGTGAGAATATAGAATCCAAAAGAGTGGGGGGAAGCAAGAAAGTAATTATAATTCACTGGAAGTATGTAGGGTTTTATACCCTGAGAACAATGAAACAAATAAAGTACACAAGACAATGAATACCAAGAGATAAATAGTTTCAGTCCAGCTGAAACCATGCAACACCATACCCATGGGCTGTGCATCTGCACGCACAACATGTCCACATATGTGTCTGTGTATGTGTCAGCTTGCATCTTTCCAACATAACCCTCACTTCTCCTGCCATCCCCCAGTTGATGCAGCTGATTCACATCCTTGGTATACAGATCCTCATCTTTGAGATCTGGGAAGGCAAAAGTGGGGTCAGCAGGATTGCAACCTAGGTTGATCATTGCACTGCGAGCCAATCTATATTTTGGGCTACTAAAAACTGATTTCTGTCTCTGAAAAGTGCTTCAAATGAGCAAGATGAAGTTCTCAAGGTTCAACAAAAAAATGGTTTAAACTGACATGCTATAGCAAAACACAGTTCAAACTGGAAAGAAAGCAGTTTGGACGAAAAAAATGGTTTGTACCGAAATGCCCCAACAAAAACAGTTTGAACCAGGAATTAATGACTTGACAGAAAGAGCAGTTTGAATAGAAAAAACAGTTCAAACAGAAAAGACAGTTCAAATTGGGAAAAACAGTTCAAATGAAAAAAAATTGGTTCAAACAGAAAAAATGGTTTGAACCAGGAAAAAACAGTTCAAACAGAAAAAATGATTCGAACTGGGAAAAAATGGTTTGAATGGAAAAAACGGTTCGAACTGGGAAAAAATGGTTTGAATGGAAAAAACGGTTCGAACCGGGAAAAAATGGTTTGAACGGAAAAAATGGTTCGAACAGAAAAACGGTTCAAACGGAAAAAATGGTTCAAACGGAAAAACGGTTCAAACCGGGAAAAAACAGTTCGAATGGAAAAAACGGTTCGAACCATTTCAGTTTGAACCATCCTTCTCCTCTAATAGCTCCTAGACTATGCATAGTTCGAACCAAACGGTTCGAACCGTCTTCACATTGGCAATGTAACGGTTCGAACTGGAACGCTGCTAGGGTAGCGTGTTTCATTTGTGTTGTTGAAGACATTGATAATTTGCCAGGACTCAACGCAGATACAGGGGGATTCAGAGTGGAGGGGTGGGATTGGACAGCCGCACACGGATGAACGAGGTGGTCAAAGATCTGGAGGCTCTGTTCCTGTTTCTGGGCTGCTATTGTCGCTTCACGACATATAATACACACAACTGCTCTCCTTCCAGACCCGTTCTCACTGGATCTCACCTCGGCACCCACACTCGCATTCATATCGCTGCCCCGCCATACGGATACCACCAACCCGCCGCCGTACGGAGTCATCTCGACTGTCCCAGAGCATGAGCCCCTGGGTCGTCGCCGAGATGTACGGGATCTTGTCAGTAGAACTTACCCCACGGTTTCACCCCTCGAGCCTATTCTGCATCAGCCCGGACAGCTTCATCGATGCCTGCATCGTTCTAGCTCGGAAGTGTATTCGAACTAGTTTTGTGGGTGCAGTCCGTGTGCTGTCAGATGTTATTTGCACGTAGTGGTGTTCATTTTGAATTCAAAGACGGTTTTGAAGTTGCATTAATGCACCCCACTCGTATCCTGTTGCACGAGTTTATAGGCTCTGGAACCTCATAATTACAAACTACCATTAAAATCCAACACCCACAACACCCTTCAAAAAATTACCTTTTTCAGTGTGTGGACCTGCTGTATATAGGATGGCATATTTGACTCAGAGCATGTTACCACACGCTTTTTGCACCTGTTTTGAGTTTATGGGCTCTGGAACCTCATAATTACAAGCTACCATCAAAATCCAACAGCTGCAATACTTTGAAAAAAAAATTACCTTTTTTGGTGTGTGGACCTGCTGGATATAGGACAGCATATTTGACTCACAGCATGTTACCACACACTTTTTTCACCTGTTTTGAGTTTATAGGCTCTGGAACCTCATAACTACAAGCTACCATTAAAATCCAACAGCCACAACACCCTTCAAAAAATTACCTTTTTTGGTGTGTGGACCTGCTGGATATAGGACGGCATATTTGACTCACAGCATGCTACCACACGCTTTTTGCACCTGTTTTGACTTTATAGGCTCTGGAATCTCATAATTACAAGCTACCATTAAGGCCCTGATCGGGTGCATCAGAAACTTTCTCCAGAATCCTGTCAATATGTACTTCTCTCACATTATTAGTCCCTAAACCGACCCAGAATGGGAAATACATGTATTTCTTCAAATATGAATGAGATGGAGTGAACGGGAAGACACGGGTTCAAAATATTCAACACATTCTGTGTTGAACTCAGAATCTGTACCAAGATCCAAGAATCCTGTTGAATATTTGGGAGCACATTTTTTCTGCCACTCCCGGTGCTCAGGTACTCATAGAATAGCTGTATCACTGATTCTAGGATAGTTTAGAGACAAAACTTATATGCACAAAAGATTCTATCAGATTCTGCAGAAACGATTCTGGTGCACCCGATCAGGGCCTAAAATCCAACAGCCACAACACTTTGAAATAAAAAACCCCCTTTTTGGGTGTATATACTGGCTGGATGTGGAACATTCGCAATGTGTTACCACACACTTTTTTCACCTTTTTTGAGTCCACAGGGTCTAGAACCTCACAAAGGGGGTGTGGCCACCGCGAGGCATGGCAGGTACCATACATGTTAAGTGTGACTTGTTCATAGAAGTTGAGGTTGCAGAAACACAGAGCCTTTTACCAATATCTCAATGCCGGCAGAGGCATATGTCTCTTAAAATTTCAAGAGTATACATAATGTTTGCTGGATTGGCAACAAGGATTGAAATGGCGGGAATTTATGAGAGTCCAAAAATGAAACCAAGATCAGACTACGCCTCCCGGCATTTGCTGTCATCCATGCAATTGGAGTGCAAGTTGTGCAGGTTTTGACAGGAAAGAGGGGGTACAGCAGGAGAAAGCATGTCATGTTGAGTGGATACATGAGACATTTGGGCACTCTGTGTTCCCACTTATGCTCTCTGGGCAGCAGAAAATTTGAAAGTCATTCTACGGCCGTGGCGGCTGTGTTTTAATGGGCCATCGGGGTGGGAAGCCGTGCCGTAGCCGTCCTGTCATCCTGTGGCAAAAATGGCTGACAAAATGGGTGCCATCAAACCATAGGCACAGTCACGGGCGGCAGCCCTATGCAGTTGCATAGCATCTGACATAAGCAACAAATGAATGTGTTGCCAGGGGGGGCATCTGTCAACTTATGAAACAAAGATCGCAAATGAAGTATATTGACACCAATGTACCAGTGAGTTCCAGGACAGAACCAACATTCAAAATGTTTGTGGGGTGACTCAAGGTCCAAAGGTCTCTTTGAAAATTCTGCTGGAGAAAATGAAGGGAGATAGAAGAAATGTTGGATGCTATGCATGAAACTCGATTTGATGCCATTGATTTTTGTGTGATCGATCAAAGATCGAAATTGACCAATTCTTCAATCCATCATGTGAAGAATGCCGTTTAGCCGCAATTGGCTCCTGTAGAGTAGCAGCAATGGTTATGAGCCAAGCCAACCCTTCAGTTGAGCGACCTGTCATTTAATCGAAATTTGTACTGACCCATAGATTTACTTTTGAAAGCCATGGGATTTTGGCACACAGAGTTAAATGCCTGAGTTGCGTTTATTTCATAATTTGGCCAGTCCCTATCAGTCACATTGGACTGATTAATTCAACACAGTATGGGTTGCTCTAACAACTGAATTTCATTGCTTTTCCGATCGAGACTGGCTACTTCAATAACTGAAGGGTATTACAAAAAAAGCTAATGGTTCATAAGTTTTCTAACGAAATTATGGCATAAAACCATTACACAAATGAGCAGAGACAATTAAAAACCGAGCACTTTTTTCTGCCCTTCAATTGATTAAGAACGAGAATTATGTAAACATAATTACTCGTAAAGGGGCGGTCACCCGATCCGAAAAATTTACGCACGTGGGGGCTGCCAAGTAGAAAAATGCTATCTGGCAACCCCAAACTACTTGGCAGCAAGCCTGCCAAATAGAATTATCCCTCCTCTTCCATTGAACTTGACATGTTTACTTCCCGATCATTCAAAACAGTGATTGTGTGAAACGGGAAAATCGGACCGTGCGAATGAGGTGTCTCAATGGTATTGTCCGTTGAGCCTCATGGCACCAAAACTGCATGACGCCTGCAGTATACCTGCCGCACGCCTGCCACGGATGCAGGTAAATTTTCCCTTCCTCAGGTAATGCCCTGATGTGATATCGACTTTTCGAGCAAGGGCACTGCACGAGGACAGTTTTTGCTTTGCGACCGCCCACTTAGAGCCCCGAAGAGACATAGACCGTATGGCTGAATTTTTGTGCTGCTCTGGAAGCAAGCATACTCCGCTCATGGCACCAATGAGCGAACATTCCAGTCGTCAATCTATATGGCCATGACAGGCATTTGACACAATGTGGAGCATGCATGCTGCTGTCGAATATCTTCTCACGGGATGGAACCTCAGACAGTGTTCAAAATGGCAAGGATATCGACACTGGGAGTTTGCTCAGCTCAGTATTTTGGGTCAACCTGTTGCACGAGTTTATGTACATCCGAGCACGCCTGCTAGATGATAAATGAACTCTGACAGTTGCAAGTTATAGATTATCATCTTTCCAATCGACGTTGAGTCATCAAACCTTGTAATATTCTCGAACGGGACGGGACGGGACGAATGCAGACCGTAAACGTCGCCCGCAACTTTCCGTTTACGGAAATTACGTCCTTTCAAGATAGATATAGAATGAACATCCCGAATACTTATGCCCAGTCATCGCCGAAAGTCGCCGCAAACACATCGATCGGGTTGCCGAATGTATGGTGTGCTCGGCCGCATCGCCGACGTCATTCTCAGTGACCTCCGCCCCTGCTGACAGGCACTGCATTCAAGGGCCAACTAGCCTGTGGGCGTCCTAGCCACAACTGGCTGCCCCGTTTTGGCAAGCCGAGGTGCCAGGCGAATCGCCACTCAAAATTGCTCGCCTAGCAACAGGCTAGCCGAACCTAGCCGATGGACCTCTAGCCGAATCTAGCCCTGAGCCGGTCACAGCTACACGCCGCGGGGCTAGGTGGCGGCGTCTATACGTCAAGGCTTGAGCTAGCCGAGGCATAGCCTCAGCTGCTAACAGCTAGCCGACGGCTCGCCAGAGCTCGCAAAACCGTCGGCTGATTGGGCCTTGAATGCAATGAGGCCACTATCTTTAGTCCAAGTTGAGGGCCATCCTAGGTGTCTGTCGGATACGGGCATCGACTGTGTCGAATGGTAAGGGCCGCTGCGCTCCGGCCTTTGGAGCTCTGAAATGCGAACAATTTTCCCAATGATTTTCTTCAAACTTGCCATAGGTACGGAAAGGCCATAAATACGGCGTAAACGTACGGCACTTACGGGATCCGTCCTGCTGGACCTTTTCCGCGGGTCTTAAAGTACGGTCTTGGCCTTGGCGTAACAAAAATACGGCGTAATTCATACCCCGGTGAGCGTATTACGGACGTACTGATTCTCATTTTCACCCATTATAAATTCTGACCACAGGCAGTCAGTCCTATGATTGAGTGTTCATCTTCATGCTCCTGCCTTGCATTAACTCGTCGAGTCCTGGACCCGGGATACTGAGAGATTGATTCTTGGTTTGAAACGCCGATTTGGAGTCCTGGCGAATTAACGACCGTTCTCGGACATCGCCGAACTCGTGCCGCGGTGGAAGCAAGCGTACTCCGCTCTGGGAGCGATGAGAAAACATTCCAGTCGTCAATCTGTTTCCGCGGCCATGGCAAGCATTCATACCCTGTGAAAACACTTTAATTTGAGAAGGTTTGCGCCGCTTTATTCACCGTCAAACTTCGTTCTTCTGATCACAACATCAATATGAAGACATGCACCGTGGCGATGGGCATTTCCAGAGTATTAATAAAACTGGGCTGATTCACGTCGTTTTCGAGCCCCCAGATGATCGCTGCTATCCAGCTCTTTCTTCCTTTTTTCTTGGTAGCACTATCCGGTACGCTATTCAGTCCCCTGCTGGTCGACTCGTATTGACTAGCGAATCGTCGCAGTGACTGCTGGGCCTAGTCCATTGAACGTCTTTGCACGCCAGACATCTAGCTCAGACTCCTGCTCCGAAACCGCCGCATGCTTAATCCATTACGACGACGTAAGTGTTTCAATTTTTCGTTAATATTGTTTCCTATATTCTGCAATTCGAACGGGCTGATCATGACACCGACTCACCACAGCTGGATGCCTGTAACAACGCTGCCATTCAAAACGCGGCCACATGCTTTACGTGCCAATTCGAGGGTGGGGAACTCACGCAGACGGAGGCGCAAAGAAATCTTAACAGTGGGCCCTGGATCTATCCCTGCTCGAGGATTGACCTGACATGTGACAGGTACCATCTATGTATGTGGTCTCCTAGGGAAGCCAGTCGATTCTCTTATGATTCCCTTCAACGTGTCTGCACCCACGTCCACTGGCACTGGCACTAGCACTGGCACTGGCACTGGCACTGGCACTGGCACTGGCACTGGGTCGGCGTCGGCGTCGGCCCCTTCAAACACGGCGCCGAGTCTGGCAGGGAGCTCCCCCACGGCTGGAAAAACGGGGTCTGCACTGAGCGTCAAGTACGGGAGTAGTGGCGCTATTGCGAGTTTCCTTGTGATCCTGTCATTCGCGGCGGTGTTTGTTTGAAAGCGTTGAGACACTGGGTGGTATTGTAGCCTTCGACTACCTATTTTCAACGCGGCCCTTGTACCGACAGCGAGATCCTTGAAGTAGGGTTTGTTCCCGGCAAGCGGCTCGGAAGTGGGGAATGGAATTCCGCTGACCGCTAGAGTGAAAGAATGGAAGCGGAAGGGACTAAGACAAAAGGAGTAGGAATAGATGCTGACAGTTGAAAGGAGCCAAGCAATAGAATCGGCGATTGATTACGTCAGAGACCCGAGTTTTATGAGAGTATCTGTCGAAGTAGAGTATATACGAGAAGGGTGGGAGTGGGACTGGGCCACTCCCACTGTCGGCAAGCGAATCCCACCCTGCAGCCTGTGGCAGTGGGACTGACGGTGGATCAGTGCGACTCGGCAATTGTTGAACAACTCCAAGGGGGTGTCAGATCTCTGGATTCATATGGCCCTCCGGGCACCCCTGGTACCAATAACACTGAGCTGTACCTACACCTGCATCACTGGACCCTGCACTCATGGGATTTTATCAAGTTGATCTAGACATCATCAGATTGCCTTACTTGTTTAGTGTCCTGGGGTTGGAGGCCGCACTCATGTTTTTTGGTTCTTTATTTTTTGTCGAATTATAGCAAGGCCTTTCATCACTCTGTCTTTTTATTCTCTCGAATTTTGTTTTCCTTGAAGAGATGATCGTTGTCTGTTCAGTTTTCCGCGGCCTCTGGCCGCATCCCATAGTTTCATTGAAGTACTCATTTTTGTGAGGAAATGTTGGGTGACTACCCCCTCCATTTTTGTCTACAATTATGCTCAATGGTATGAATTTGCACAATGGCTCTGAATTTCGACTTTTTTCTCTCCTTTTGGTTCGCCACCGGGATCTTTTGGGTTTGTTAGAAATACTAATCCTCTATAAGTTCACCAAACCACCGAGGGATAGAGCGAGGGGAGGGTATTGAAAAAGAGTTGCCGGACCATCAGAGGTGATGGAGAGGATGATTCTTGCGTTCCGGTGTTGTAAATCAGTTCTAACCTTCAGGACATTTGGTCAACAATTTATGTTACAGTATATTCAAAGTCCTTTGTGTTTCCAGAACTGGTTTCTCAGCCACTTTTTGGTTGGGAAAAATGCCAATGAGGCGGAGGAGACGGGCGGGGGGTTGCTAATAAGCCCGAAAACCGAGGTGACTGAGAAAGCTTTGTAATCCATGATCGGGTAGGCGATCGAACCTCTCGTTTTAACGGTTTTTCAACCACAGGATCTGGGAGAAGCCGATGAAACCGAAAGCCGAGTGGACCGAATGAGCTTTGTAATCCATGATCGGGTAGACGGTCGAACCTCTCGATTTAACGGTTTTTTGGCCACAGGTTACGGGAGAACCCGAAGAACAGGGAGGGTGGATTTGTAATCCATGATCGGGTAGGCGATCGAACTTCCGTATTTACGGAAGTGAGACCTGGAACCTAAAACGGTACCAGGAATCTGACATACGCTCCCACGACCCAACCCTCCCAGATGGGGAAGGTGCACGTGCTCACTTGTCAACAATCGCGCGCCACTGGCCACAACTGCGTCGCGTCGCGCTCTCCACCACCAAAACTCAAAGCTGGCTCGTTGCCGAGCCGAGGAAGATCCCTGCCGAGAAGACCCGAGAATGGCCGGACTCGACTGCCTCTCCAGGGTCAGCCTTCCAGCCACTCCAGCTTCCAAGCCAATCCCGTTGAACCAAAAGGAAGGGAAATGGGTTGCAGAGGCCCTCTCGACAACATACAGACAAAGAGAACCAGGATCCGCAGGGCGAGGGATTCAGGAAGATGGTACGGCTTTATTATAACACATATCTATCATTGGACATATATACATACATGATGTATCTAGTCTTGTTTTTCAACCTGATTTGGTCGGATTGTACTAGAATGGAGTCGTGAGGCTGTAGAAAGTGAGATTATGTCTAGGCTGCCTCTGGAAATCCTAACGCTATCCAGGCAGGAGGGGATTTTGGCAAAATAGTACAAAAATGAAGGATGTGGCGTCCGAGAAATAGAAACTAATCTCCATAGTCGTTGGATTCGCAGACCATGTATTGTCGGTGCATTGAAGAAAGCACGAACGCGCGGCACTCAGTTGCAGAACACGTGCACCTTCCCCATCTGGGGGGTGGGTCGTGGGAGCGTATGTCAGATCCAGAGATCTGACACCCTTGCACAACTCGGAGAGGTTTGACGTTGATGTGGCTGTGGACGTCGCATCAGCTGGAGGCGCATCAAAATTTGTGCGCAGTTTACTCTCGGTACCCTTTTCCAAATGTTGATTCATTGCGGAGAGCGAAATTTCGGTTTGGCAGTGTACATCTGCCCCCCTGTATGCCAGACAAGGGTTGCGGGCCTTGAGACAATGGCTTGATCCTATTGGGGCTATGATCAAACTTTGCGTGTATTCAGTCGACGAAGAAAATTTCTGCTTCGCATAGGATATTAAGAACGAATGCTAGGAGTATTAAAATTCGGCGTCTTGATTCGTTGCGCTTCTCGCTAAGAGGCGGCTGAAAGACTTGTTCAAACTAAGTTACTGAAAATCGAAGCGCCGGTAAACTTGCGGAAAACGCGTTGTGCAATGCAATTCAAGACCCGAGAAATTTGAGATTATATAACCAGGTCAACTCGAATCGCAACTGATGGGGAGTTGACAGACTACAACGTAACAAGGTACAAGTTAAATTGTTGTAGTGTCTGTTTATAAGAGACTAGGAAAGGCCGGGGTCACTGGACATTGTCGTGTAAGGGTCAGAGTTGAAGCAG
This sequence comes from Mycena venus, assembly GCA_014462655.1. NCBI lineage: Eukaryota > Fungi > Basidiomycota > Agaricomycetes > Agaricales > Mycenaceae > Glaucomycena > Glaucomycena venus. The sequence goes on along the minus strand of JACAZI010000035.1, from coordinate 515,084 downwards.
CACAGGATTTGTCAAAGAAATGCGGATGCAACTCTGTCTGCCAATCTGCGCTGAAATTACCGCTCCAGTCTATACCATTATTGAATGGCCAATCTTGAAGCAAATTTGGGACTGAATGTGAGAGTAAATTAGATTCCAAGAGGCAGTCAAGATTGAGTAGTACCCATCTTCGTCACTTCGTTACTTCGCTTAAAATTGGGAAAGTTCGTGACTTTGATGGAAAACTGTGAAAGTTCGTCATTTCGACGGATATTTGAGAAAGCTCGTCACCTCGGCTAAATTTTTGTGAAAGCTCGTCACTTCCGGGTGCGCGCGTGGGAAGTACATTGTTTGAACACCGGAATTACGGAATGACATGAGGATCCTGTTCTTTGTTACCCCACCACCAACATCCCGCTGCCCGCGCTTCAGTCGCATGCCCGCCCGTTATGGACTACTCCGCGTTTCCGACTTCGCTCTTCTTTTCTAACCACCACCATCTCACCAGCGTCAGGCCTGATGGGTCTTCCTGTGCGACATGCCTATCCCAACGTGACTGCGTAACATAATCGCAGGAGAGACAAGGAGAGTTCGGAACTCTTTTCTTTAATCAATAATTGTTCACAACCTAACTGCGCTCAATCCAGCAGTGCGGTTGTTGTTGGACGTAAGGTCCAGCGATTTCGAAGGTACTCCCTTGTCCAACTTCCCTTCAGGCTGCAGTTCCAGATTTCAAACCAGGTCTATATTCAAAGAAGGGCGGGCAGAACAATCTGGTCAGCAATCCACGACGTTTGCGGAATTGTGTCTATTTATTGAACAGATTCCACATTATACTTGTACGTTGGCGATCTAATATACTTGAGGCAATAGCCGCCACCGCAATACTGATTCAAATTTTACAAACATGATTGACTAAGGTCGAGCGCTTCAAGGCAGTCGTTTTCACAATACAAAGGGAGCTGGTGTGTAGGGAAGGGAGAGTGGAACAGTTGGGACACGGAGAGCGCGGCCGATGGGCAAGTGGGAACGGTTGGACAAGTGGAATGGTTGGGCGAGCAGAAACGGTGAAGGCAGGTACAGCTAGCGCTACGATGCATATAATTAAAATATCATCAATATATGAATTTTCGAGACACTACAATACCAGCCGATGCAGAGTATCGAGGGTGTGCACTATGTGCGCAACTTACCGTGCACTCTCCACGTGAATAGACGCAGTCATGTGCTGATCGTTGGCAGTTCAAGTAACGAACTTTCACGGTATACAGAGGAAGTCACGAAGTTTTCCTACAATCCGCTGAAGTCACGAACTTTCTCAAAAAGTGATCAAACTCACGCACTTCCGCAGCGCTAAGCGAAATTAAGCGAAGTTAAGCGAAGTAACGAAGTGACGAAGATGGCGCGGACTCTCGCCGTCACTCATCAGGAAAAACTTCCCTTTCCTAATTTAGGGGAAATTTGGTTCCCCCCAGCCGAATTGTGCTAATTTAGGAGAAAGTGACCTAATTAGCTGGATTACCATGATTGTGAGTATTACCTTGTTGAAGTATTGTTGCAACTTTTTTCAAATGGCTTGAGAAGAGATAAAATCTTCCTATGTCACAGGCGATGCAATACTAGTACAACAGCTTTGTATATGAAAGGGCAACAGCAAAAAGCAGAAATGGAGCATGGTTGAATTGTCGAAGTCCGTTGCCGAGACGCCTGCCCTAATGTACGCAGCCCATGCATGGGCCATCCACGTGCCATCAGAAATGGTTGGCGTCTGGATTTGGATGTGGGGACAACACATGTCAACAACTCTTTCTCTTTTCCCACTTCTTCACTAGCTCACCATCCATCCTATTGGTTGGTCTCGTGTCCTACGTCGCTCCGCTCCTTGCAATACCGTTACCATAGTCATCCTACGTCGATTGGCAGTATCCACGGTGAGCATTTCCTATCCATGGTTATCCGATCCTTCCTCTTTTATTTCACCTAGGTATGGTCCAGTGTGCTCCACACAGCCATTGCGCCTCTCCCACCCCTCGCCAACTCAATGGCATGGCTGTTTCTCATCCATCTTGTTCACGGTGCGAGCTTTTCCTCTTGCGCACACATGACGCTGAAAGACGCTCTCAGCCTGACATTGGTCCGATAAAACGTCACCCCTCACGCATCCCGCTGCCCTCAATTTTTGTCCACAATACTCGCTCTGACCGAGTCTCGGACTCCACCAGGACTGAACGTGTGCGCACCATGGTGTCGGGCTGAGGATCGACACTAATTATCATTGGTGCGTTTTGCCCGCCTTTGTTCTTTTATTCCCGCTTGATAACATTGGGTGAGTAGGTCCTTCGCCTTTCGGTATGCCGAGAAAATCCTTCTGGTCCACACATCTCCGACGACCGCCTGTGGCGGCCAGCCTCGAGCACACATGCCATTCGTGTTCCGGTTAGCGTGACACTTAACGAACGCGGTAGATATCCTCATCACCACATTGCTCTGGGAATGCCATGTATGTTGCCTTACGCCATTTTGTTCAGTGGTACGCTTGCGTTCGCTGTGGTTTTCATCTTCCTGAAGCTGTCGTATCCAGATCCAATGGCACTCGAGAAACTTGCAGACACTGCAGGTAAGCCCTCAATTGAATTTTTGCTGCGTCCTCTTCGATACCCTGCAATGGCGTGCGCTTCATCTCGGTTGCTTGCCATGTACGTCCGTTACTGGGTCCACTTTTTTCTCTCAGACTCACGTTCTGGTCAGTGCTGGTGAATCAATGTTAATGCTCAGCAAGACCCTGAGTCGAGTACGTCCTTCTGGTGGGATCTCGCGCATCGGATTTTCCGATCAATAGATGGACAAACGCTATTCTATGGCACTCAATCTCCATCCTGCCTTCCGCCCTGGGCTTCTTTTGTGTACGTCTTGCCTTGACATTCAGATTCTCCCCTTACAACTGTTCAGATTGTGTACATCTGCAGGTCGTCAAATACCCAGTTAGAAACACATTCCCTTGCTGTGCGTCATGGCCAGATGTTCAGTACGTGTGTGTTGCGCAGTTGCCCAGTGATCATTTATTAAATGTTCTTGGTAGCAGAGTGGTCTTGTCCTCCGGGCAGGTGTGAAAGGTAAGGAATGCCTATGTAGTTTGTAGAATGTCCTCCTCAGTGTAGTAGCTACCTTGAATATAATTATTCTGTTCTTTAAATGCATTGCCCGCCCAATTTAAGAGAATTTATGCAAATAATATGGAGACAGCCAGCTGGTAATCCTTGGAAAGGCTGGCTAATTAAGCTTCGATTACCCCTAATTTATTTTCAACGTCACTAGAAAGCTAATGAAACTAATAGGGATAATTTGGCCGGATTACCCCAAGGTTTGGGGCAATTCGGCCTAATTAGGAAAGGAGGGGTTTCTGATGGCCTGTCCTTTGAGAGATCATCAAGCTCGCGCAGTTCTTCCTGCTATTTCGTGACTTGTTTTCTCCATGCCGCTTTCGAGCCTACCAATGCTGATTGCTTGCCTTGGTGTCTGTCTTCATCGTCGGTGTCGCTCAAAATGGCATCGGCATAACGTGGGACTGCAAGAAGGGTCTTGATCTGGGCTTCAGTGTGATTCTTACGCCCTTCACGCTTCTGCTGAAGTCCTTCAATGTACTGCTCTTCTCGAATGCGACGTCACCTGAACAAAATAAATATTGTACTGTGAGCAGAAATAGAAAATTGTACTTTAGCTTGCTGCCCCATCTTCTTCAAGCTGAGCCGATTGCGTTTTTTGTTCTTCCTATTCAAAAAGTCGGAAAAGATCGTTCGAGCTCCGCTTGATTCGCGACCAGCCCCAGGAGCATAATTGCAAACTCGGCAAATTCTGATACTTGTCCATTGAGAGTAAAAACCTCCCAAAACCGGATTGGATTCTCGCCCTAAGAGAAAATTTTAAAACATGATCCCCAGGCTTGTAATTGAGTGACTCACATGAATCTTGATATGGGCTTCTTTGACTTCCAATTCGGGTTCGTTCCAAGAGCTGAATGAACCGGTTCCGCTTAGATACTGCATGAATGCACTCCCAAGTGCACGAGTTCGGGTTTGCACTTCAAGCTCTTGTTCAGCGGTCTGTGGAGTCGCAGGTGGGCGCAATTTTACACGGGTGTAAAGCTAGTGGGTGGAAGTTGTTTTTCAGCGAAGCATCACAAAAATGGGAGCCAGAATGGAGCCCCCTTCACGAGCCCAGTTGAAAGAATGAACACATCGATATTTAATTTGTCACCAAAACGAGTGAGCTTCTCGAATGGGTTCAAAACCAATGCAAGGATGAAGACTGCCTGGTCTAGCTCCTTCCATCGTTTCTCGATACGCTTGCACATCTGTTGCAAGTTGCGATTGAGGTGGGAACGGAAATGAAGGTAGAGACCCGCCAGTGCAAGAGGAAACTGGTCAGGACGGACATGGTCACTTTGTGCAATGTTCGTGAGGTAAAAGATGTGCTGCATGTCGCCAATGACTCTATCGAGACGGTCCCACCAAGAGTTAGATCATTTAGACCTTAGAATCGCCAGAACCGTCGCCCGTCAACGGCCGTTATTTTAACGGCCGTCATCAGGTAAAACCGTCCCGTCGCCGTCCCGTCGACTTCGTACTCCAAGGCTCGACGGAACGGGTCGGCTACCAGTCGCACGGGACCCGTCAAACCGACGGGCACGAGGCGTTAGCAGTGAGCAGTTGATGATAAAGTAATGTGCAACATTTTCACATCAAGATTCGAGGGTGTGGCCCTGATACTAATGGATATTCGCAGAACGTCGGACTCGTCCACGGATTCGACCCGACCCTTCTTCCGGTGGCCGTCGGTTGACCCGACCCGACCCGACCTGTGAAGTACATATTTGGAACAATGGACCAAGTGATGCGGTTTGAATGGGTGGCATGGTCGTATGCACTGCACCTACAAAGGTTGTGTATACAAATAAACTATCAGGTACGACATTAGGAAATATACATGTTATAAGTACTGGCGGGGACATGGCGACCAGTAATTTTGATTTGAATGACCATTCGCTGTGCCACTCATGCTCGATGGTTCAAATGGCTCAAATTCCTGTGATCTGAACCCAAACCTATCATGTATCATAGACGAACGGGCCACGGTGGAGCAAATATATCATCTTAGCCTCTCCGCGTGCCTTGAGCATCTTCTTCGTCACGTTCTTGTTGATGAGTCCAATGAGGCCTGCGTCTACTGCCTTCTTGAGCATCTGCGTCCACAATTTTCCCTTCACGTTCAGCCCCAACGACTTGAGAGCACTTTTGGCGTCATTGAGCTTCACAGGTGCATCTGCAGCGCCACTGCGCATTAGCCATCCCACGAGATGCTTGAGGCTCCCAGGATACACACGCGGAGTTGAGGTGGTTGACTCCAAGACCGACAGTGCAGATGGTGTTGCTACTGAAGGATCACTGGTCGAAAAAGCGGCCTGGGAACCAGGAGGCGCGAATGGGGTGGCACTGGCCACAATGGGGTTGGGAGCTGCTAACGGGGTAGTAGGAATGTATCTGAAGGGGGCTTCCCGTTGTACGGGGTGGTCAAACTCCGTTGTCGGAGGCGTCGGTAGTGATAGCGGCGAGGCAGTTGAACCCCCGGAAGACGCAGGCAAACTCCGGCCCACGGCAAGGAGTGACACACCGCCATCCAGCGTCAGGCGAGGGCGCATCCGTAGCTTGATATGATCTCTGCCCAAGAGACCGATCGCTCCGCGCTCGTCAGCCATGATGACGGCGGCAGGGGAGAAGACCAATGCTTCGCCAGTGGCCAGCAACATTACCTGCTGGTACCAGTCGGCAGACTCAGTGCTCGCAGAGACGTGTCGTGCCAGATGACTGCACCACGCTGGCGAGGAGAATCGGTGACAGATGATAATTGACGCAAGGTCGAGGATCGTCGCCGGGATAACGGTAGGTTCTTGGGTCGCGATGATCACTCGGATGGCGAGATGCCGCTGAAGACGGATTGTATTGCTTATGGACTGCGTCAGACGCGCTGTTTCACTGTTAACGAGATATTTGTGCGCCTCGTCCAACACTAGAAACGAGGAGAAGGCTGTCAAGTAGGTCCAGATATGAAACAATCCCAAACGCACCAACGAGCTTTCCGCACACTGTTTGCCATTGAGTGAATGCTCCGAGAACGATGTCGAACAGCACGGCCGCAGTCACGCCTGGTGACATGTTCCAGTATATGAGCACCGCTACATTACCGGGACGACGTAGAGCCACTCACCGTCAAGAAACGGATCTGTGAGGTCGACAAGGACGAGTCCTCCAGCAGTAAAATATGATTCAATCCCGCGTGCACCCGGGTGAATGAAAGCATCCAATAGATCCATTCGAAGCTTTATCATAGCCTTTTGCATTGGATTAAGACGTTCGAGTGCGATCCTGCGTTTGAATTCTGTGCCACGGGTGTCAGTACTTGAACCCGTACGACCTGCTTGCCAACCCACCTGGATAGCTAAATGTGTCTACGCCCATATTGCGGATGATGAGCAACGCGGTGTGCATATAAAGCGGCATAGTCTGTCCAACAAATGCATTAGTTGAGCGCCGTGTCGTCCAGGCTAGCGAGACATACATCAATGTTGTCGCAGCCCATAATTGCAAGCATCCGGTCAGCCGTGAGGTCTTTCTCGGACAAGTACAGAGGCTCGACATCGACATGGTCCAGGGCAGCGTAGGCGCGTTGTCGACGATTGAGGTTGCTGTGTCTATATGTAAATTTGTAAGGGATAGTGCAGTGCAATGGGAGAACTGCATGTACGAGCAAAGAACAGTAATATGGGGCAGGGCCGCGTGATGAGTGGCCGGTGAAGCAAGGAAAGCTGCCTCACACGGGCGACCCGCATCTTGCGCATCGAAGTGGAAACTGCAGGGGGGTGGTCAACCTAACTTGCCCTCGGATGAATGAAGGTGCGTACACGAGAGCGCTCAAAGGCTCCGGGAGCCGACCAACCCGTGAATCCGCAATGAGTGCAGACTCGAGAATGCAGGAGACGGTGTGACTTTTTCCCGAGCCCTAAAATGATCCGGTGACTCGAGCCAGAGTAAAGGAATGCAGAGGTGCAAGAGACATACCTGCACTCCACATATCACAGCACTGCTGGGGGCGTTGGTGTTGAGATATACTCGATCACCTGCACTTGTGCCTAGCAGTCCACGAGATGGGAAGTCTGACATATGATGCTTGAGTGCAGCGTAGGTTATGAGTGGGGATGTGACGAGTTGGTGGTGAAGAAAAGTTTCATCGTTGTCTTGCTCGATCGAGGTCGCAGTCTCGAGGAAAGCCAGCTCGTCGTCGTCCTGAGCAGAAAAAGACGAAGTCATAGCAGTATGAAAAGATTCAGATTGGGGACGTGGCTGGTTTATGGAAAGACTGAAAAAAGGGCAAGGACAAGGGACGCTTGTGGAGTTGCGGGAACGTGGTGAACACGTTGCCAGCGCTGAAGTCCTAGAGTTCTTCGTGTGTGCTGGATCATTCAGAAGAGGCCAAAAAGGGTAAAGCCGTGGATGTCGTCAATTGCCGAGCACGGCCACAGAAAAGGCTCAACCACGCCTCTCTGCACGTGCTATGAGAAAATCTCCCGCTCGAGAGATGTGTCGAGGATGTCCTACAACCCTTCATAGTAGTTGAGTTTCTGCGCGAAGGCATTATTGCGAGAAATACCTCGTGTATTGAGCAGATGCCTCGAAATTTCAGAGTGCACCTGTTTGGCCTGCCGAAATTACGCCATTAACTATCTCAGCTGACCCCATGTATCTGCAATTAGCTTAGACGCCCGGGCGCTTACGAAGTTTGGAGTGCCCGATCAGACCCTCAAGCTCCACTCAGAAGGCAGCCTGGTGATGGCTGGCGTCGATGACTGGCGTGTGAACTTTGGCTTTGAGTCCGGTTAGGTGTTGAGTCGCCGGTAAACGGCCCGAGCTCTACGTCATCACGCTCCCTTGCGATGGACTGTAACGACAGTCCGATGGTCGACGCTCTCACCTGGAACAATAATCGATACAGCCCCACTCATGCTCCAGGTTTACAACACTGCGCATTGGATACCGCGTTGGCGTATACCTCTATACTGTAGCATTTCATTCAGTTCGTACGTCACGCGTCACAGGGCTTCAAAAATACGAAAAATTTCGTACATGTCACGGGTCACTGGGGTCGAGTACGAAAGGACCCCTGAGAATCGATTTGGGGGGTTTGATACCAAAATCGGCCTCCCCCAACTTCTTGTCCGGACTCTCCCACGGAACGACCGTCAATTTGTTGTCCGGATCTCGTATCACACCCTCGACTTTTGGCCAAATCTTATCCGGATTCGGGCTCAAACCTCAAAAAATCAAAAATAAATCGCAAAAAAATCCCGAAAAATTCTAAATTACTACGAATCTACATCCTCTTCCTCCTCGTTCAGAACGATCACCATCCGCACCAATTCCCTCTGCTCCGACTGCAGCTTCTTGTATATCAAAGCTCTCGCTGGCATCACTTCAGCCATATTGTGAAAGGCGTGGTTGCAGCCAAGTCCGCTTGGATTTCATGCACTGTGTATGGTTGGCTGAAGGTCATCATCATTGAAAATATATTTGTCCATAGTGGTGTGTATGAAGGAGATTGTATGATATTCTATTGCTTGTATGCCTTTACTCCTGCCGCCGCTCTGTGCTTTGATGAGTTGCCCGTGATGTGAACAAATCTGGTAAGTCGACTTTAATCTACGAAACGAAGTGCAGACAATGGGTTCGGACCGCCTCTCTCACGTGAGCCTTGTCCAGACTCAGTATCAAACCTGAGGCCCAATTTTGTCCGGATTCTGCTCAAAGGTGAGTCAAATTTTTGGAAATCTTGTCCGGATTGGTGTATGAAACTCAGAAACCGATTCTCAGGGGTCCTAGTACGAAAACCGCCAGAATGTCACGAAATCGCTGAAAATCGCCCAGAAAAATCAAATTTTCGGCTTACACGGTTGCGCGCGCCGTGGCGTTCGCCCAAGCTGCCATTGTTGACGGCGGAACCAATTCGGCGATCCCACGGAATTTTTACATCCACTCTTGTACATGCTATTTAGAATTTTCCCGGCGCTTTCCGACGAAAGTATGAAAATTTTGGGGATGTCACGGTCTCCCGAGGCCAAGTACGAAAACAGACTTTCGTACTTTTGGGTCACAGGTCACAAGCCGGTACGAACTGAATAAAATGCTACAGTACTCGGTCACATTTGCTGCCGCGTCTACCTGGTTGGCGACCTTGAACTTTTGGGTAACGGACTCGGCCAAAGCCACAGTCGTATTCAAGCTGTTTCCTGGTCTCCGCCACCTCATCCTTCGCGTCGATTTCCCATGCCACGCAGCGCAGGATAATCCCGGCGCGATTGCAGATGAGCAGTCCTGCTCCGTCGCGGTCATTGAGCTCTTGCGCGTAGCGTCTCCGCGAGCGAGCATCCCAATTGAGATGAATCAATATGGCTAGGTTTGTGCCTGTTGTCCGAAGTATTCCTCGGTTGTGCGCAATAATTATTATTTATTTTAGTCCAAGTCTGACTTCCTTACCAGCACTGACATACAGATTGTTTGCTCAGTTCTGGTCCCAGCGAGTCACTAAGTGTCACGATTGATGTTCCTGTCCAATTTCCGGGGGCCGTATGTCTTCCATAATGTCGGTGCTTCTCTTTCTCTTCAGCCAACGTTGACATTCACCGGTCATAAGCGTTAAGCCTGTGAAGAAAGAGGTGGATGCCAAAGAGGTGCCAAACGTCCACGGTCATGCGATCATGACCTACCGCGCGTCATTTGTAACTGAACTCCCACACGCAGCCCGAACTCCACACACGCTTTTTCAAGTCGCACCCCAGGCTCTTCCTCTAGCCACCACCACGCCCTCCATGTCTCCCTGCCTCCATCTCTAGTACGTCGCAGTCTTTTTCAGGTGGAGGATCAACTGAAGTGCTCTGCTCTACCGTTTTAGCGCCATCGCTGCCCTCGCATTCGCCGCCACCGCCGTGGCCGTGTCAGACTTGCAGGTGCCCTCGTCAATGACCGCTGGCTCCAACGTCACCATAACCTGGTCGTCCGACTCTTCTGACACGTATGTCGCCCCTCTTTTCTCCTTCTCTGCACCACATTCATTCAGCAATACTAACGCCCTTGACCGGTAGAAACCCGCTAACGCTTGCACTCTTCAGCTCCGGCGACAACCCGACTTTCGTGAGTTAGCAAGTCTGTATTTCTTGAAGACCAGCTGAGAGTGTTTAGGCGGGTGGACTCGCAATCGCCACCATCGCGAACGTGCAGAGCAACCAGTACAGCGTGGTGATCCCGCAGGTGATCCCTACAGGGTATGTCTCATCTATGTATTTCGCCCACGACACCTCCCCATGTCATCTGTTCCACCCACGTTCCCCTCCATTCAAACACTCCTCAATCCATGTTGCTCCGTCATCACCACGTCCATTTCCGCTAATCTTACTTTTCTTTTCTTGCCCCTTATCCCCGCCGCATCTTTCGCTAACGTACTGTAATTCATTTATAAAAACAGATCATACGTTGTCTCGTTCCTCAGCATCACCGACGCCTCCGACGTCATCACCAGCAGCTCCCCATTCACTATCTCCGCACCCGTTGTGCAACCTTCGTCACTCCTCCCTACAACTGGCACGGCGAAGTCAGGTACCATCGCGACTTCATCATCGGCAACCGCGACCGCGCCCGGCACATCCAGTTCTATCGCCGCCTCCCTTTCGTCCTTGACAAATTCACTCAACTCGGCGGCCTCGTCGGCTCTGTCGTCTGCGCAGTCCGCTGCCTCATCGGCTCTCTCCTCCCTCTCCTCCGCCGCGTCCGGGTCTGGGTCCGGGTCTGGATCGGCGTCGGCGTCGGGCCCGAGCTCGAGCGGAAGCGGGACCACGGGCACCGCGATAGCGCTCACCCCCGGCGCGGGGATGGGCCTCGCGCTGATGATGGTGTTAGGAGGGCTGGCTGTCGGTGCAGGAGCTGTGTAAGGCTTGCAAAAAGTTATCTTGAGCTAGCCTCTGGGGGAGCGAGAAAGTCTGGGTACTCACACAGGAGTAATCGAAAAAAATATGAAGATTCTTTGAACACAGGGAAAGATGCTGTTTCGCCAAGTAGCAAGTACTAGTAGTAAAGAGGACAAGAATCCCGACAGATTTCGATCATGGTTCCAAAGTAACACGCGAGTAATGGCTCGTGCGAATTTCCAGGACCAAGTCAGGCAGTATGAAAGAATGGGGACAAGCCCACAGCAATGTCTACTGATGAAGGAGGCCGTGTTGTAGATGGTTCGTTGACGAGAGAGCGAAGTGGTTGATATAGGGCGACTCCGCCCCGGATATGAGAACTCTTGGTGCTACTGCTGCAACAGCCAAAAGGTGCACGGCACTGGGCGACATGCCGATTTAGTGGTTTTGGAGCAGATATTGCCGTAGCCACAACGTTAAGCATTCGGCAACACGAGGACATACCGATACATTTTTGTATCAAGTGGGGGGCTTAAACGTAAGGCGCAGCGTCAAGACGAGAGAACCAGAGACAAGACCCAAGTACCACAGGTAGATTTGGTCTTAAATATTGCGTTATTCCGAGCCCATCGCAGTGAGAGAGATAAGACGGAACCCCGCTTGGCAGCCGTATAAAAGAGTACAGGGAATGGCGCTGCTTCTGAGCCACAGACGGCAGTCTTTGCATGAATTCTTCTGATGCGACGACGGCGGGGTGAGAATAATCTCAATATACGTTCAGTGAACAACCTTATTTATGGCGTTCGGAGACGATGAGTTCCTACTGACAGCCCAGAGCTGATGTCGGTCGATCTGAGTTTATGAACAGTGACTTATACCCAGATTCAATAGTGATCTCTCTGAAGTCGGAACGCATGAGAGCCATCAGATATTTCTGTTATGCAGTACCTGGAATCAGTTTAGGTGAGTCTTGCTCAAATTTCGAAGCTAGATGGGTGCCTACCAGCAGCGATCAAGAAACGACATGAATGTAGAAGACAGGAGGTTTGATGATCAATCAATCTGGGCACCGCCACAGCCCACATTGTTTACGGACCTTCCTTCAAATACCTAGCTTTTACCACACCAATGCTGCCTACCTTCTTCCGCTCCATGGATGGATGGCCTCGTGTGACTCCATCATCTGGCTCTTAATGTGACCTGTTCAGTCCGACCGTCGATAACGGGAATGTCTGAGACTCTGAGCTGACGGTGCGAGGACATCTGTTTTCTGCTGCCCTAAGGCCGCCTAGAATTTCCGTTTCTTCTTCCCTATCAGTTCTCCGGTCTCATTCCCCACGTAGATCCCTCGCCATTGGCCCCCGCCGCCCGTCCGCCGTCCTGTGCTTGACACACCTGACCGTGGTCCGTGGAGCCCAGCTCCGTCTCTACGTCGGACAGCCAATACATGATGATGCTGGCTGACCAGTCGCACGCGTTACCGATGTTGGCGATCGTCATAGCCACTCTCGGATACGCACAATGCACTGGCGGCGTCTCCCGCTTCCCCCAATTCGACCCGACACGCTCCACCTTAGGCTTGGACCAGCTTCTCCCACGATCTGCAGATGTATACATTCTCGCCGTCCGCACACATGCCTGCGCCAGTACGTTCGAACCCACCCGCCTGCTTTTGTTCCGCCTGCGACTACCAGCACCGCTCGTCTCACAAGTGAAGCCAATTCGCCATCGCAATGCTGCCCGCGCCCCGCCGTGAGACTATCACACCCTCTTGCCCTCTCCAGCTGCCTTGCCATCTGTGCGAGTGACTAAGACGTCGATAGTCCGGCCCGGAGCTTGATGCGCTGCTCCACTGCTGTGAAGTCCAAACCGCTGCACCCACCGGGCTCCCTAAGCCCACGCGTTCCACGCCACGTCTCCGTGCACACAATGCGCATGCGCCCCGTCAACTGGATGCGTACATCGACCTCGGCATCCCTCGTCGCCCACGGGGTCGCCATCGTCTCCTCGCACCGACCGTCTTTCACACCCCATAACACTCTAGCTCGGTCTTATCGTTCCTCCATCTACTTCACTGCATTCCGAGCCCGCGTAGACCCACTAGGTTTACATGAGTATCCCCCAGGTCTATGTCGGCCGACCCCCGTAGACCGAGTTGGCTAGGTCAATGTGGGCCAAATTTGGCCTACATTAGCATCCTCTCGGTCTACGCAGGCCCCCCTATCTTAGCCATTGGGCGTGTTGTTGCTGTCGCCATATTCCCACGTGGCTAATATTGTTTTCCACGGGTTGCCATGTTCCCACATAGCCAAATATTCATTATTTGATCACGCATGGGAAATGGCGCGTTGATTGCCGTCAGTTAGCTGCGGGTGCGCCGAAAGTTGACAGCTGTGGGATCTGTCACTAAATATAATCATTTTCCCACCTCCAGTGGTTACGCCGTGAAGCAAAAGTGTATATAATAGGTTTTAGACTACAATTAGAGCTCAGGCCATGGTAACATGGTTGTTTTACCAGGAAGATTGGCCTACCTCTGCCTATGGGGATAGGCAAACCCTCTGCCTACAACCCCTCGGAATGCAGTGCTTGATCCAGATGGTAATGTTGCTGCGGTCCGGTTCTGAACCGCCGGTGAACCTGAACCGAACCTGAACCGAACCAAAAGTCCGGTTCAGTGGGTGTGAGGTTCATTGAACCGAACCTCGAGTCCAGTTTGAGGTTCAAAAATTTTCAGAATTGTCCGAACCTGCCTGAACGCGTTCGGACCGGTCCGAACCCGTCGCTTAACTGGAGCTCAATTCTCAAGGAAATTATGATTAAACCTCAACAAGGTCGGGCAGCTCATCAGAGTCATAATTATCATGCTCTCCCCCATCCATCTGTACCACCCATCACAAGTGAATCCAATGTGCCCTTGTCCACCATGAAAAAAAAGTAGTCCAAGTCTTGCACACCGTGCTGATTCATCGGCAGCTTTTTTAGCCAAACGACGCCTCATAGTATGCACAAAGACCTGTATCACGCATTAGTACGTTTCAAGTGAAGGCAGTAAGGGTGGATTTACCTCAAGGGGAAATGGACCCAAATCCGAGCCTTTGAAGGAAAGGAACATGTTTTGGTTCGATGTGAATTGGAGTATATAAAGACTATCCAGGTTGTCGGTTGCACAGTCCACAGCCTTGACCAGTTCAATTAACTCGCACATCTGTGGATGCAAGGATAGTGGAGTGAAACGAGGCCAAAGACGGATGGGAATCCAACGTGGGGAGAACCACGTTGAAGTGCCCTGAATAAAATAAACATTGCAACGAAATGATATCTCACAAAAGAAACATACCGCATTGTCACGGGTGCAGTATCCGACACGACGAAGTAATGTCTGGAATTCAGCAGAAGTGAAGACGTGGAGGGGTAAATGTGTCATTGAAATGGATCGACTGACGTCCCGCTATTTGAGTAAATTTAAAGCTGGAAGAGTAGCCTCGTTATTGGTCTAAAAATAGGGGTTAGTTCACGCATCTGCTACGACACGTTATTACTTGACCGCCGCTGCCGCACGCGTCTTCCCCTTGTTGCCCGCATTTCTCACAAGATACTATTCAAACGACCCCTTTAATAATCTTGGAAACTCTTTCTCCAGTCGATCTCCTGGTAGTTTCTCGGCAACGACTCCGACCCTGCACTTGCCGACGGGGTTCAATCGCATTATGGCACTCTTGGACTGTTTTTCTAACCTAATTTGACTTCAAAAGCCGCTTTTTAACGGAATTTGCTTCGCTTACTGCTCAGACCAGCTAGCTGGATTACTTTTCCCTACCCGCTTGCAAAATTTTGTGCATGCTAATTGAGTCGCTAGACGGCGAACTTCGACATAATTGAGTTTTTAGACGGTGAACTTTGAGCGCCGTCGGCGCTCAGGCAATTTTTCTGCAAATGTCCCGGTTATTTCAAGTGCCTGAACATATGCCAGGTTTGTGTCGTCAAGTCCGGTTTCAGGAGACTAATGTGTTGGTTCCATATACACTTAAATATAAATTTAGATTTAACAACGTTCTCTCGTTCTCTCCCTACTCTGCGACTACCATGAGTGACCAGTGCGCCGTGGGCCCAGATGGCAAACTTCTCAATGCAAAGGACATTATTTGGTTCAATGACCCGGACGACGCGGCTCCAATCTCTTCACCATTGTCCTCGTTGGCACCCACCTCTATCAAAGACTTTTTCACCCCAGCTCCTCGCCGCTCCACTCGTAATCCGGTTCCTTCAGCCCGTGTTACCGACCCCAACAATGCCGAGACAAGGAAACGAAAGACTGACTCCGTTTTACTGGATTCCCGTTCTGCTGCACGAGCTCGGCACACCACTGCCAAGTCTGACGCTACGGAGCACAGTGAACACACTGAGCCAGAGGACGACGTCGATATGGACGATGCAACAACATCTCCAAACTCCCACGGCAGCGACAACTCTGGAGACGAGGCCGACGAGGAGGAGGAAGGAGACCCATTGACCGAGTATTTGAGGACCAAGGCTTTTGGCGAGGCAGACATCGAGGTGGGCAAGTCGTTATTGCAGTATTCTTCATGCTTATCCATCTTATATCAAGGCGATGAAGCGTCCGTTGAAAGCAAGCGCGACTGCAGATATTCAACTTATGTACAGCTACGAGGAAGTCAAGGATCCTCACACCGGAGAGCTTGTCAAGGGCCACTGGTGCAAGCTTTGCAAGTAAGTGTCCAAGTTTTATTTCCGGGATAGCTAGTGAAGGTTCCACTCGATAGAATTGGTAAAAAACCTTTCAAGGATGCGTTCTTCAAGGGTGGTGTTTCAACTCGGAGAGCGCACATTAAAAGGTGCGATCTGATTTTTCTCGTACTGAATGGCTCTGATCTACTATTGAAACTGAAAGGCATCCCGGTCACTATGACGTTTATCACCGCCTCTGCGAGAAAAATGGAATCCCAGAGCACCATTATGCCGTTCCCGAGAATAAGTACGTGTCCTCCTCATCTGTTGATAATCTCTCACCCTTTCTTCATACAGAGGAATTGAGAGGCAGGGGACCTTGGATGGGTTTGCTACACAGACTCGTATACCCTCCTTTACCAACGCGGGTTTCATCGACCACCTCTGTGAGTTAATAGTCACCGAGGACGGGGTAAGGAACACAAAACCTTTTCATGTGTTAGCCTAATAGTTCATTTCCCAGGCATTTCGGTTGGTCGACAAACCGGCATTCCGAAGGATGTGCCAGTATTTGCGTCCGTCCCTCACGGAGAACCAAATGCCTCATCGTACTATGATCCGAGATGAGATGGAGGACCGCGCACGCATTGTCATTGGCCGAGTCCGAGAGAAGCTCCAAGTAAGTACTAGTCCTGAACTTCCCTTCGCACCACAAATTTAATCTATTAGACTGTTCCCGGTTTGATATCATTCACATTCGATACATGGACGTCGGAAATGGGTGCACCGTACCTAGGTGTTACCGGTCACTACATTGACGCTCCGAGAGAAAATCCGATGGCATGGGAATTAAGGTCTGAAGAATTGGCGTACACTCCACTCCACGGCAATCACTCTGGGGCCAATATGTCGAAGATTTTGCTCAATACCCTCGATCGCTATGACATTCGCGGCAAGGTAAGAGAATATCCATTATTTTAAAACAATCTGATTCGTTCTCTCGAGGTTGGATGGTTTACTGCCGATAATGCCACGAATAACGACACTGCTCTTGTTGCACTTGCTGAGGTCCTGAATGCTGATACTGACGAGGAGACTCAGACAGCGACCTGGGACCCTATTGAGCATCGTGTCAGGTTTGTGATCCAGTTCTAACTTACGTTTCATATTTGTGGTTGATTCACGCACGTCTTTCAGATGCATGGAGCATGCTGTTCATCTTGGAACTGGCCATTTCATTTCAGATGTTTCACCCATGTCTGCAAAGGCCGTACTGGCAAAGGTGAAGAGATAGAGGGCTAAATTACGCAAAGATAACCCAGATCTTGATCTCGACGAGTTGGATGCTCTCGTGCAGGATGACGGCTCAAGCGATGGAGAGGAAGACGATGAAGATCAGGGTGAAGATGAAGAGGCAGAGAAAATTGTAGCCGGTGACGCTGTGGGTAAAGGACTTGCACTCATAAATCAGGTAATATTGAACTGCCTGTCTTCTGCCAAACTTACTCTTTATTACATAGATTCGCAAATCCCCACAGGCCCAGGCCTACTTCGCAAAAACCTGCCGAGGACTCGACATCCCTGTGCTCCAGCTGCTTGGATGGATCCGGACGCGATGGGCGTCGCTATATTCGTTCCTGGATCGGATTCTACTCTTACAAAAGGCATGTCTATCCGTTTCACTCCTTTCTGAAATGATCTGAAAATATGTTTGTTTCAGGCCGTGAATCAGTTTGCGATAACTGCAGATGAAAGTGACGAGGTCCCCGACCTGGAAGGGAAAAACTACGCCGATTTCAAGCTCACAAAACTCGACTGGATCAAGATCCGAAAAATGCATGAAGTTCTTGAAGTACTTTGCTAATGGGAATGCGATTATCACCACTGAACACCCATCAGGTACCCGCAAAAATTCAACAATCCTTCTCAAGTGCCAAGTTCCCAACAGTTTGGCGTACCCTTCCTCTTCTTGAGTTCCTACAGCAATCCTGGCGGAACATGGCCGCCACAACAAAGTTTTCCGACATGAAGGATTCAATTGACCGCGGGCTCGAGAACCTCGAGAAGTGGTATCGTAAGACAGAAGAGTCGGACGTGTATTTTATCTGTCTAGGTATGCTCGCATGCTGCTTGTGACTTCCATCATCTGACTACACATGTCAGCGTTGGATCCAAACGACAAAACCGAGTATGCAGAGCATCAATGGGACTCCGAAGCCTTCATTCATGCGATGGAAAAATTCAAGGCCAAGGTTTGTTCCTTCTGATTAAATCTCAATCTCCCTACTAATTTAGGTGCAATAGTTTGACTTGTATTACAAGCCACCGGCGATTCAAGCCTCCGTCTCTATAGATGCTGGTAAGTTGTACATTTTAACAAGGTTGCAATGATTTGACAACTGGGTAGAATCGTCTGGTGGGCAGGTCCAATACGGTCACTCATGGATGCGTGCCGCTGTCAAAAATCGTCGGGCTGCGGACTGCGCCAGGGTGGATCCTCGTGAGGAGCTTAGAGCTTATATTTCTGCCCCTCTCGAGAACACAGACGATGTAATCGCCTGGTGGGGGGTGCGTACTGTTAATTGCGTTGGATTTCTTTGACTGAAACCGTTTTAGCACCACTCCGAGCAGTATCCTACACTGTCCCGGATGGCGCATGATTATCTTGCTATTCAAGGCTCAGCCACCCCTTCCGAACGAGCGTTTTCCAGCGGGGCTCTCACCGCCACACGCCGGCGCAATCGGCTGTCTCCTGAGATGTTCGAGGCCCTCCAATTGCTCAAAAGTGCGTACCGCAATGGGCACATTGAGGCATCGGAAGAAGCTCGTAATCGTGTCATTGATTTCTTGGATGTCTTTGACGGGGAGGATGACACAGACGAGGTTTCCAGGGGAATGGTTTGATTATTTCTATGCACTTTTACTTCACCCTTTGTACACGCGGTAACAATGAGAAAAAAATCGGTTCGAACCCGTTCGAACCCCGTTTGAACCTGAACTGAACCCGAGTGAACCCCGAACCTAGGTTCGGTCCAAGGTTCAGAGCTTTGGCTGAACCGAACCCGAGGTTCAGTTCGAGGTCCAGAAAATTCGAGTGCTGAACTGGACCGAACCGGACCGCGGCAACACTACCAGATGGATTAACGCAAAAACTCCTTCTCACAGGGGTCCATACACGTTACAGACACCCTCCACGCTTGAACCCCACAGCGGTAGCGGAAACACCTATGGAAGAACTGGTGAAGAATGTCATCGGTGTAAGTACCGGAGAATCAATGCAGAAGACAGACGATGAGATCGAAGCTCCCGTGCGCGACACGTTCCATGCCCTGATGAGGCGAACGCCAGAAATACTGTTTCGGACCAGGTACTTGGCCACCCTACCCAGTTGGCCACTTGGGAGCTAGAAGGCCGGGGCTTGATAATTAGGACTGGGCATGATATAAGAATGGAGTACGACCTTCAACGAAGGTTCGTACCCAAATTTTAGCCGAAAGTGATGGGTTGATCGAATGCTACGGCATCGCGGATCGGAATCCGAGGCGTGGAAACATCAATTTCTTACCATCAGACCACCACGCCTCACTTGCCGGTGCCATTTCTCCACCATTTCTTCATCAATCCACGACTTTTGGGGCTCGTTCTGATCCCCCGATGTTGGGCCTCTGTCCGTGATACTACTGGATGGAAATGGCCCCCACTACTCCTCTTTACACACTCAGGGAAGCACGACTGCTTTTTTGGATCAGCCATGCTGGCCACCATCGCGGTACACGATACCGCCATGCTATCAGTCTAGAACTTCACAGAGTACTTTTTACTATCCAATCCTTCATTCTGAGAGGTATTTCTAGATTTTATCAATTCACCTCTGATAGCTCTGCAGGCCATTATCTCAAACCACTTAATTTTGGTCTTGCTAATAGTCAGATTTTTTGGAGGAGCTATCAGCATCTTGGAATAGATTTGGGTGCTCAGGTACATCCCAATACTTCCCATTAAGCAATCTGGATCTTAATTTGGCCCATCTCGGTGTTTCTTCCACTTGTAGGACGCTCGTTCATTTCACAACCCTGATTTTGGGCTTTTGCATCAGTCAGAACCAGATTTTCTGACCTTTTGTATGTCTCATATATACACAACAACTGTTTGAGATAGTCAATATGATCTCCCTTTATGATTTAGAGTGCAAGTTGCGGCCATTTGAGAGCTCAGGCCATTATTTAGCGGGGTAGCCAACTACCCTGTTATTTGGCCATGTTATACTGCCGCGCAAAATAAATTCACTGTCAACTCAAATGTTGGGATATTTGGGAACTTAGGGTCTTGAATCCTTCCTAGGAAGAATGCCTTCATTTTGATATAGTTGGGACTGGAATGACTGTCTGCAACAATGGCGGACGAGGCACCAATGCTTAGGTGGCCAGGTACCTGGTCTCAAATAGTACTGACGATTTTGATCCTTTCACTGTGACGAGGCCTGCAAAACATGGTCAAAATGAGTCATTAGAGCAATCTGTGGAAGGTGGGTCAGTAAAATATTACATGACAGAAAAAGCTGCCTACTTGAACAAGGAAGAAGAGGACGTGTTTGTGTCTAGGGAGCAAACTTGGAGGTGAAAGGCAAGATTTAGCACTGCAACAGTCAGCATCTTACAAAGAACAGTTTTCACTTTCGCACAGAAAATGTTTGAAGAACAGCAGTGACAACACTCTGCATTAATGAAACAACTTTAGAATAATTCATGATAGTGCAGTCACCTAACTCAATTCAATGTGAGTATGGAGCTCTGGACACTGAGTGCTATCCAAGAAGACCAGCGGCACAAAGTAGTTGATTTCGACAAGCGCGCCAGACAGCCATATAAGATGGGATGTGAACGGCAAGGAGGTATACTTACATAGATGGAGTGAGATATTGAGCCTCAAAGAACATGAGATTCAGTCTGTCTATAGTACAGCATTTTGTGTCACAGTCAAGGCTCTTTTTATCTAATCTCATCCACACTAGCCAGGCTAGGGGATTGGGTAGTGAGATGTCAATGAGACTCGAAAAATGAATTGAATAAAAGACTAAGGAAATACAGTGTACTACTACTCATATTTATACTGTTCTAGAGTGGCTGTACTATAAACTAAATAAAGATGAGCATGAGGATCGTGGCCTCAAGCGATCATAAATGAAATGAAATGGCAATGTCATGTCAAGGGAAATTAAAAAGAAACATATTGTAAACCAAAACCATGTGTTGTGTCAAACACATTAAATATGCATGTCTACCATGTGATCAATCATGCGAAACGCTCAGAATACCTTCATTGCATGAAAATCCATGAGGCTTCTTGAAATATCAATGATCTTAAGTTGAGCAATTCCTGCAATCGCATAATCTAATCTGTCTGGTGCTTATCCACATTATCTTGCCACATGTCGGCACCTAGATAAGACGGAACAATTACAGCTCAAATCGTGACATTACCCCCCCTCTAAGGGTTGTTGTCCTCGGCAACCACAGATCATGTAGTATTGTCAATGATTTCTTCAAATCTTTCTGAATCCAGTATATCCGGCGTCCAATTAAATAATTTCTTCATCAAGTATTGTTGGGACTCCCCCTGAGGTTTATATCAATGGATTAAATAATCCCAATGTCCTTGTGGGAATATCATTAAAGCTCAGACTTTGATCCCATGCTTTTTCTGATATTCTTTGAGCATTTTATCCATGTGCATCAGGTGCTTTCTTGGTTCCCAAGTTCGCTCTGTGACTGGCCAGTTTTTCCAATAGATTAAATATTGGTATCCTGCACCCTTTCTGTGATGTTTAAGATCTCCTGGACTTCATATTCTTCATATCCTGATATGATTTTTGGTCCCAGCCATTCTTCTCTCTGGTGTGCTGGTGGTTCTATATAACGGCTTGAGAAGATCTTTGTCAAATACCAGGTGCATCTTGTTTGTCTCTGGTATTTTAAGCTTCCAAGCCAATGCTCTAACTTTTTCTAGGATCTCGTAGGGTCCTACCCTTGTATGATCCAACTTCTTTGTCAGCCAATCAGTCTCTATCTTCTTTGCTTTGATAAGGACTTTATCGCCAACTTTAAATACTGGCACATCCCAGACATGCACATCATAATTCTTTTTCATTGTTTTTTGTGCTTTTTCCAGCACAGCTGCTGCTTCATTGCGGATTTTTTTTCATTTTCTTGGCGAACAACAAACTCAAAGTACTCCCCTCTGATGCTCAGACAGATCCGAATTTGCACGAGGAAAGTCCGGTTTATTTTTGCGGAATTAATGAGACCACTGACCGCATTTCGGAGCTGCATCCCACTCAGAACTCTACAGGTCAACGTCTGGATACAGAGCTAAGTGTTGCATCTGAGTCCATGACCGCAACTGACGACTTCCCAGGAGCCTTGCCTGTAGATATTGCAAGTCAATTGGCACATTATTTGGCGATACAAGTACAGAGATACCAAGAGTCCCAGATGAGTCCGGTTCAACCTTTAGAAGAGGAGACTCCAGCGCAATTACAGATACTGATGTTGAGAAACATGTTGACTCTGATCCCCGTTCTTTCGATCTAGGCCTCAATTCCTATGAAGGTTGTGCACCGTGCAATGCTCGAACCACCAAACTTGATGGCCCAACGGCCAAGCCCGAACAATCCTCATTACGTCCCCTTTCCTTCTACAAGAATTCTGATCGTCCACTGGCTATAATTCTATCGCAACAGGCTCTTTTCCACGACGTTGAACTCAACGTAATCCCCTCTGCAAATTCCGCTCAAGACATCCACAAGGAAAGTCCCTTGTACTTCTGTCAAAAGAACGAGACTACTGACCACATTCTTGAGCTGCGCCGAATCCTTGATCAAGCTACTGCTCTCGGAATTTCAACAGGCATGCTAAGTTCAATCTGCGAAATTCTGGAATCCACAGATGAGGACAGCTACACTGACAAGTTTCAGGCCACGGTCTCAAATATTTCAATGTGGGTTCAAGAGCTGCTGGTACAATGCCTGGAAAGTACATCCGCCATCCACGCCACATCACAGCTAAGTCCAAATGATTCGTTTGAGGAATATGATCCTGGCACAAGTACAGAGAGCGAAGTCAACAGGGTTTTCGATAGCGGACATGGATTTGAGTTGTAAACAGATCTGGAAACAGATGCGCTAAGTTCCTGCTCAGCCTTGATAGCTACTGACCTGCTCGACGACCAGGAGCCAGTTAACAATGTGTTGTCCTTTGACCCTGTCATTCCACAACTGCAGCACCAAACGCTAAGTTCTACATCATTTTGCAAAGATCTTGAACCTATATCTAAGTTCGATAGGACTGGATTCGAGCTCTTGAGCCCCAGCGATGTCAAACTCACCGAACTCATCACTGTGCTTGACCCAGATATAGAATTTGGCGCAAATTTCGAATCTATGGCTCTTGTTTTGCAAAGCGCTGATGAACCTATGCTTCCTGCTCGCGAATCAACTGATCTCAGCACCCCATGAGACAATCCACCTGGCTATCAGCCGTCGGCATTGATCTCGAGTTCACAGACCAAGCAGGCCGAAATAAAAGCTGAGTACCTACAGTTTATTGTCACATGGATTGTTGCGTGCTGGAATCTAATCTCACAAGGTTTCTGCCTGGTCAAGGCTGCGCTCCGAGTGCTCGTACACGAGGGTTTCCACCCTGAGGTCATCAGTTCCGTCGTCCTTGATTATGAGTTTACGGACGATTCCTGCGAGTATGCAAGCGATAAGATCGATGGTTTCGCCGAGCCGGTGCCTCCAGATAAGATTAACCGTTCTTTAAGATTTTGCTCGTTTGGCTGTGCAATTACCCCATTCATTGCTGTCTCCTTTGGGCATTCCTCTGGTTCGTCTTGAAGTGCCCTTATCCTTCCCCATTTGTGGACCGAACAATTACCAGGGGTTTTCAATTGACGTTCCTCAGCTGACCACTCTTCTTTGTTGTTAACAATTTCTTGGCTTTCTCCTTTCGTGTTTCCTCAGCTCTGGCTCTTGGAGTAACCCGTTATATCCACGAATTTTCTGCGCTATCCTACAAAGGCTTTTCAGTTGTGGGTGACCACCTGATCTATGTGCAGTCTCTTCTTGACAGGATGCAGTTGCTGCTGCCTACGGCGCAGCTCGATTTGATTCTTATCAAGCCGGTGAACCACGTAGTCCTGCCAGTTGTGGACATATAAAGACTTCTGTTCTACAGCGAATCCTCTGCCCACTTTCCACACCCTCACTTCCCTACTCTGCAATATACTTCTCCGGGAATCACGGTTCGATTTCGCTTCTGTGTAGTGCTGGTTATATTTCAGACTTAAATCCATGGTCAAATCAACACTTACTGCTGTACTGCTCCTAATCTCGGGTCTCTTCTGGTGCCACGGCAATTTTATGGCTTCTTTAACTAAGGATTGCATCAGCCCAGGGTCCGTGGATCAACCAGACGTCAGTGCAGCTCTTTCGCTGCGGTCCAATCGTACTGGTATCAGTCCCTTTTTGTACCTCAAACCATCTGTTTGATGCCTTCCGTCACTTCCCCTGTTTTCGTGATTGTTTCGCCATATGGCACTCTTCGGACTGATGCATCAGCAAAACCTGGGCCTGCTACATAGTTCTACGTAGTGCTATGTAGCGGCTGTAGCAGCTGTAGTTGCCGTAGCAAGGGTACCCCCTTTGTAGAACTACATAATCCGGCCCGATCTACGTAGTTGGCTGTAGTTCCCTGTAGTTGGCTGTATTTCACTGCAGTTCGCTCATATATCTATATATATCTGTATATATTCCTCTCAGCGTGATGGAGCACACAAACAGAAAATGAGGGAAATGTGCCATGAAATTGAAGAAATACATAAGCTACAACTATACAACCCTCCTAGATGTAAATTCCGCCTCGCAGTCGTCACCATCCAGCTCCTCATATGTAACAGCGAGCACACGGAGACCACGCGTGACGTATCTGGGCGACATATCAGTATGGTGTACTGGTAGGATGAGGTAAGGAGGCGGACTCACCCCTCAACATTGTGCTTGAGCTCGGCCTCGAGCTCCTCGGTGCGGTTGCACACAGAGCTTGATGATGGAGCCAGTCATGCCCTTGGTGACACACTTGCATTTGCCTGGGTGCGAGCATTAGCGAGTGTGAAGAGCAAGCATGAAGGGAGAGGCATAGATGAGGAGTGAGCATGTGGACACGCCCCGATGTAACCCAGAGTCATCACGGCTTCCAGTCGACTCCGTGCAGCCTGGGGATCAGTGTATCTGGCACGATGCGAAACGGCTGGAAAAAGCGACATGAATGCTTGCAGCTAGGGAAGGGTGAATGGCGGAACAATGGCGCCAGCTGCGAGAGTATGTCAACGATTTAAACTGATAGGATAGGCAAAAGAGCGGCATACGAGGTAGTTGTCGCACTCACTGCGACTGATCGCAAGCTTGGTCTCCTGGAAATACATCCCCCAGCGCACTGCGTCCATCACGACGGGACATACCCGGCATGCATACACTTGCGGCAGGGACCCTTGTTCGTGCAGTGCAAATCTACCGCTGCAACGTAGTCACAGCAGTAGAACCGCTCACATGCGTATCAGGAACCTAAGAAAGTATCTGAGATATGAAGTAGGTTCATTAGAAACAAAAGTCGTACATGACAGCACCCCAATGGTCGACATCGAAAAAGGTAATGGTCACCGATTCATCGTTTGCGAGCTTAGGCTCAGTGGGAGCATTGAGCGGCAGTGGTTTCTGCAATGATATGAACTCTACTATCTATTTATCTGGGCAATACACGCACCAAGGGATCTCGAGAGCCGGTATAGTACATGGAAGAACGTTTGAGGTGTGGTAGAGTTGATACAAGCGAATGCATCCCATAGAAGAAGTCAGATGGTCAGCTTACAACAGAAGTGAACCGAAACGTACATCGTAGCCAAGCCACTCCCCTTGAGCTTGTATTGCATCACGTCAAGCAGCATGAATGATACGGGAGGTTGCGCCGGTCAGTCAACGAAGAGATGATGAAATAGAACATGAACTCACCAGGAACCGTTGCCAGGACTCCAGTCTTCACGAATCCGAGACAAAAAATGCCTGCACTTGCCACTTGCCCGCAGTGGTCATTGGCCATGTGTGACGGTGACGACGTATTTTATATCCGAGGTGGCAGGAGGCACATCAGTTGGTGAGAGGAGGCCTGAGAGGGATGGTGGGCAAAAGCACAGAGGTGAAAGAGAAGGAGATGGTGGTGGTCGAGGTGAAAGGAAAGACGAACCACGACCAAATATTTAGACGTTTATGATGGATCACGTGCGTTGCCACTTAGCCATTTCGTTCCCTCACGTCGGCTTTCCCGCTCCAGTTGGCGCACATCCCGTTATTGACTTTGAATTATCTGGCTGTAACAGCACTGAATATCTTCCTGGCTGTCTATCTGTTCTTAGCCATTGGCATCTTGTAGGGCGCACACTGGCACCATCGCAACACAGTGAGCTTTCTCTCCCACTCCCCTCACGTTCTCTCTGTTCCTAGTGTCTTCCCAGGTCCCTTGCCTCCATCCGCTCAGTGTACACTGCTCCACCACATGACAAGTCCCCAGCAGCAATGGTTCTGGCGCAATATGCTCCCGAGTCCCGTTCGCCCATGCCCTCGAGCTCAAGGTCCCACCATCATGCGCACAAGCACCGTGCACTTTCACAGCATCTATAGTGATGCGGCGGTATGCGCCTGCCATGCTGTTCATCTCGCCATCCATCCCGCTCATGTGCATGCACGATTTTTTTGATAGGCTGACCTCTCTCTCTGAAGCACGCCAAGAGCATCACGAGCACATTCACCCGCAAGACTCCGAGCAATACCAACAGCACGACAGCCACGCCATCGAATCGCAGTCCATCCATCGATGGTAGCCATGCCGCCCAATTGCTTGCAGCATCCACACGAGGTACGTTCCCGCTCGCTTTCCTTCTTCCCCGCATCCCTTTCCTATCCCTTACTAATTGTCTCCACGCCTTCTGCGCATCTCCTCGCTGCTCGGGCATGCCATCGACGACACAACCTCGTACCGCCACAGCTACAAAACCTCACACAGTAAATACTCTAGATATTGGTTTGAAAAATACAAGAACTTTGAATTAAGGAAATTTTGTGTTGCTAGTTTATTTAAGAGCCGCACCTATCGCAATTTACTTCTATCACAGCTGGAGCCAGATGAAGAAATTGAGCATTTTCTCGGCTTCGGAAGAGGTTTCCGATTAGCAGTACTGACAATTTTATCTCTGTATTTCTAGTCATCTCTGCTTCGTTTGAATCAATTCAGGCACTTTAAGATAAAAAACGTCAGTGGCACTTGTCGCAATGCGGCAGTTTTTAGCGCGTCTGGTCACGGGGCACGTGCCATTAGTGACATGCGTGATAGAAACCTTTTCATGCATCTAAATATGTGTACGTAGCCTACGTAAAGGGCCCTCAACTACAGACAACTACGTAGAAGGCCCCCTCCGCTACAGGCAACTACGGGGAACTACGGGAACTACAGGTAACTACGGGAAACTACAGGTAACTACGGGAACTACGAGGAACTACCGGTAACTACGGGTAACTACGGGCGCTACGGCAACTACGGCAAAAATCAGGGTTTGCTGATGTGGAAAGGTTTGCTAACCAATTATTTCTGCTGCCCTCCAGTGAGTCTTTTTGCCATCGATCATTACTCGCCTGTTTCGATGTTCAAACGATTCAATTCCGCCCTTTTGGCACCGACAGGTAAGCAGGCTCTGAAGCATTCATATTTGTAGTTTGTTCCGAATCTTTTTATTCTATTCAATAAATATTCCTGGAGATCTTAGAACCGGAGCGAAGCGACGGTATATCTTGTTCTCCACTCATATCTCGATTCATTCATACACTTCAAAAATTTATTGCGACAGAACATTGTACAGGATACCGAGCATTCGTCACTATTGTCACAGGTACAAGACACCGAGCTCAAGAATTCACTGGATATTATGGATTCAGTTTCGATTCAAAGCCACAGACAAGATTTTCAACAAGATATGTGCAAGCCTTTTATTTCTTTCAAGCCTTCTACTGAGCACCCGAGCAACCACGAGCCATTTAAACAAGCTGAGACCCAGCCTTTCTCCCCTTGCGCATGTTACGTTGATTATTTCGTTCCACAGCTCTTCGAACTGAGTCTAGAATCTTTCAACCACACGAATCAAGTTCCTGAGCGAATTGATTCTGTAGAATGTCCTGAACCTGGCAACAATCCTCTGAGTTATGAAGAGTTAGTTCTTTCTGTGCGGTCAGATTTTGCGTCATCAAACCATCAAAAGAAAGCTGAGTACCTCAGTCTCATTCTGGCACAGTTCTGTGGATACTTGGAATTAGTTTTCAGAGTTATATTCAGCTCGAGCAATCAGTTGATCTTGTCACAATCTCATGCAAATTCTGCGCCCATTCCAGATCAAGCCAATGAACTCCCTGTGGTCGAATTGATGGGCCAGCGTCTTTCCACTGAGCCCCAGCTGTCAAGACAAAAAACTATTTACTCATGGCCCAAGGTCATGACTGAGATCTCCGAGGACGCCGTTCCACCCGACAAGACTTCAGATTTTGCTAAGCCCGATTCTTTCCTTTCCCTTTCTGTAGATTTTATCCAGATCTGATCATTCCATTCCAGC
The DNA here is from genome assembly GCA_014462655.1 of Mycena venus. Classification (NCBI taxonomy): domain Eukaryota; kingdom Fungi; phylum Basidiomycota; class Agaricomycetes; order Agaricales; family Mycenaceae; genus Glaucomycena; species Glaucomycena venus. Next base: position 486,706 of record JACAZI010000035.1, on the reverse strand, counting down.
AGGATTTCAAGGACGAAATCAAAGTACTCCCCTCTGTAGAAGCACGACTTGCCACGCTCGTCGCCTTCTGGTCCCGGCCTGATTTCCGCTGCCAACCACATTCAGTAATTCCGCACCGATATTTTTTGTTCTTCTTCTATGACGCGTCCATCATGCCTGTTTCACATCTATTCAACATCCCTCCTCTTTTCCTTTCCTAGAACACATCTACAGCTGCACACTCCCCTTTATATACGCCACACCGCAAAGATACCAAGTTTCCAATTCTCACAGACATTGTGCAGACACGGTCACCTGGGCACGAAACACGGTCAGGTAGATACTTATGTTACTTACAGCAGTTTGCTGCTTCCTTATTTCCTTTTTATGACTCTCATTCCCTCATATCTTTGCGCATCTCCCGGTGTTCAGTGAGCTGAGGAGTTAACTTAGCTGAAGAATTTATAATGGACTCTTTACGTATATCTCTTTTGTTACATGTATTTCTCACATTCATTTCTGGGCTCCGGTTTCGTACAAGAATGTGAGCAGCCGTCCCATCCTGTATCTTCCCTCTTTCCCCCAGACCACCATCTCAAACCACTCTTTGACTCGGATTTCGCACCCCCATAACTGAGATTCAACCCACATCAAGCTGTGTGATTCCTCTTTCCTTCTTTACTGTCTCTTCTACTTCTAGAGCTTGTATCTTGCTCACACAAGTGGGGAATTGGTTTTACAACTCAGCGCCGTCACCAGCACGACCTGGACACTTCTCAGTCTACCCCTGGACCAACCTTCTCTTCAACAAGGTCCCTCAGCGATCTTGTGCGGATTAAGCTTTCCCTGCTTAAACTGGTTGATGGTTGTCCATTGACATGCCTCATATGCCTTTATATATTTCAAAACTTGGTTGCCTAGCCTAGGCCACCAATAATTATGTTCAATCATCTCTTGCATCCAGTTCTCACCTGGATGTCCCGCAAAAGGATTATTGTGATGAAGCCCGATTATCTTGTCTTGGAGCTCCTCATTCTTTGGAACATAGATAAGGTTGTTATGATAGATAACGTCTTCCACCTTCTTCCATCCAGGAAGATCTTTCTGTAGCGCCAGCTTTACGCTTTTGTCTACTTTTTTCTCAGCTCTGATCTGTGACATGATCTCGGCTTCTAGTCCTTCCATGATAATCTCCTGAGAGCGAAAGTACTCCAGCTTGAGAAGAACAACATTTTTGTTGTCATTCTTCCCTTGGTCATGGTCCACCCGGCAGGATAATAAATTGGCTTTCTTATTAAGGGCCCCGGCCTGATGTGAAAGTGTAAAGTCATATTCAGATAGTTCAACTATCCATCTCACTTGTCTTTGATTAACCTTCTGAGGACTTTTAAAATATTGTAGGTTCTGATGATCCGTCGAGATCTCAAATGTCTGCTTTGCTCCCATCAAGAGAGCCCTCCACTCTTCCAATGCAAGCATGATTGCGAGCATCTCTTTATCGTAGATCTCGTAGTTCTGCTCTGTCTCATTCATCCCATGGGACATGAATGCCACCAGGTGCCACTCCCCCTCCTACTCCTGTGAGAGCACTGCTCCCGTTGCTCCTTTCGACACATCAGCTTCTAACTGGAACTTTCCATTGTCTGTGGGAAGTGCCAACACTGCGTCCTCCACGATCTGATCCTTGAGCTTCTGGAACGCGGCCCTCTGCTCTTCTCCCCAGGAGAAGCCTTCCTTCCCTGTCAGCTGTGTGAGAGGCTTAGGCACCTCACTGTATCCTCGCATGAATCTCCGATAGAAGTTCGTGAAACCCAAGAATGCTTGTGTTTGCTTCAGGTTTTTCGGCTCTGACCACTCCATTATGCTTTTGATTTGCACTGGGTCCATCTGCATTGAGTTGTGACCAATAATTACTCTGACATACTTGATCTCTTCTCGTTCAAACTCAAATTTCTGCGGTTTTAAATATAACTGGTTTTTCTCGAGTATCTCCAATACTCTTTTACAATCATGTGATGTTCCTCTAGGGACTCCGTGAAAATAAGGATGTTGTCAAGGTAGACGATGACTTTTCCTTTGTTAATTAACTCCCAAAGGATGTCATTCCTCATTGTTTGGAACATAGCTGGGGAATTTGTCAACTCGAAAAACATCACCAAGAGCTCGAATAAGCCTTGGTTCATTTTGAATGCGGCCTTCTATTTGTCTCCTTCCTTGATCCAAATATTATTATAGCCCCAGCAAATGGCCAGCTTCATAAATATTTTTGCACTGCGGAGTTTGTTAACTAACTCCAAAATCAACGGCAGTGGATAACAATTTTTAATTGTCATCTCATTGAGCTTCTGGTAACCCTGTAATGGCTGAAGGCTTCCATCCTTCTTTTTAATAAAAAAGAATGCTGAGGCCATAGGTGACTTTGATGGTCTGATTCTTCCATTCTTCAAGTTCTCCTCTAGGAACTTGGTCAACTCTCCCTGCTCCGTTTATGATAGCGGGTAGATCTTGCAATCCACAGCCTTAGCGTCTGGCTTTAGTTCGATTGCATGATCCCATGGCCTTTTTTCCGGTAGTTTGTCAAAGGTCTCTTTCGCAAACACCTTGATGTATTCTCAATACTGTTCTGGAACCACTTCTTCTGTCATCTATTCTTTACCCTGGTTGGCCTCTTCTGCCATCTTCTGCACCTGAGTCTCTATTAGGCATTGGTCTATGTGCTCTGTAAAATCAACCATCAAGATCGACTCGCCCTCCTTGAGTGTTTCTTGCAGGCACCAGCCCTCTGCTGCCTCAGTGCCTGTCACGTTGCACTCTGGCAGACATTGACTAAACGTGATTGTCTGGGTCTTCCAGTCAATCTGTGGGTTGTGTTCAAACAACCAGTCATATCCTATAAATATTCTGGCCTTCCCGAGGTTCGTGATCAAAAAATGCTGGCGTCTTTTGTGTTCTCCCACACCCATTATTAGTTCAACGTAATGAATGATCTGTCCTCCTTCATTTTTGGATCCATTCACATTGCGGGCCATGATTTTCTGATCAAGTTCCTTCTGCTCGAAGTTTTCTGCCTTGGCATATGCCTGATCCATGCACGTGGTACTGCATCCATTGTCTAACAGGCCTTTTGTTTGGCATGTTTTCCATATGGTCAGATCAATAAGTTCTACAGACATGAGCATCTCGTGCTTGTTCCGTTGATATGCAGTGGATGTGTCCAGCTACGGAAACACTATATTTTCGCATTTCATCAACGGAAACATCATGCATGTCATCTACTGGTGTCAGTACTGAGTTCCCGAAGTAGCTGGCAGGACGTTGACCACAGAGTAACGAGTGGATCACAAAGGGGTAACCTTTGGGGTCTCTGGCAGGTGCTCACTCTGAAACCTGTAGGAGAATGTGCAGTCCAACGTTAAACATTGGGGATATTCGTTTGATTTTACAAGATTCCTGACGACGGGAATCTCTTGGACCCTATGCTCAGCTTGGTTCGCAGTTCTGTTCATTGGTGTTTGGCTCAGAATGCGAGACGTGTTCTGTCAGATGATGGAAACCGATGGGGATCATCCCTAATGGGGTGCCGATCCACCGAGATCATCCAAGAAACCGTGCTATCTTTAGCATCACTATCCTGGAACAAGGACTATACTTAGTTCTCTGGATCCCTTTCTTGGAAACACAACAACTTGGGTATCATTCGAAAGCTATTGACCAGTACTGCTCAGTTCTGGTAGAGTTGTTCGAGGGACACCAATCAAAACCTAGGAGACCCTGCTAGAGAGACCAGGACTTTGATGGGGATCAATCCCACATCAGGCCCCCCACACAAAAAGCCCGATGCTCTGTAATCCGGAATACACTCGGAATGGCGTAGGAATGGCGTGCTCAGGCTGGGAACCAATAGGAACTATACCTGGACTCTTACCAAGATGGATAAACGGAGTCTTGACTCATTTTCTCTTATTTTCATTGTTTGTAATATTTATTCTCAGACTAGTATAAGTAGCTAGGGTTTCTGACTTGATCGGCACGCGATCCACCCCAGTTCAAGTGAGCTCAGTTCATGCTAGAGGGTGTATCTGGGTCTTTGAGCCAGTTACCATCTCAGGATTGTAATTGTATCGAATATCATATATTCTATTGGGTGGAAACATCTCGAATCGTATTGAATCGCCGGTCTTGGACCTTGAATTGTATCGAATCATACCATTGAATCGTCTCGGATCGTCTCTGGCTCGTATTGGCTCGTTGGAATCGTGTCTTGCATATTGAATCGTCTATCCCATTGTTGGGAACCCACCGGAACCGTCGAACCTTGTGTTCTCGCTTCCTAAAAACCACTGTTTGGCTGTCTGCCACCCTACCCCTTTGTCTCGTGTGGGCGGTAAAGCGAGTTCCTACGCTTTCTGCAACAACACAGCACTGTTTCTCTGTCGCAACAAGGACCATAACCTTCCCTCCAACCTTTACAAGGCTCTGTGCCAGGGACTATAACTCGTCTGACTGTTGGAACTTCCGGTTTCCTGGTTCTCGCTCATTCTCTTGGAGCTTCATGATTAGATTTGTCTCTTCTCAAGGTTTTATTGGGATTTTGAGTTAGGGAATAAGTTTCCGTTGGTTTCCATAGTAGGTTCAGAGCACATCAATCACCGTTGCTTCTGGAACTCCCTGAGTTCTTGTGCTAGTTGAGACTCTGTCTCTTCCATCACATGTCATGCAAGCCACCTGGTTGCTTCTTTTTTCTTGAGTCCAAAGGGAATTCATGTGTGTTTTGGCACTTCCTCCACTACTGTGGATGGAGCCATCGCAACATCGTCGCCCTGTTTCTGCGCACTATTTTTCTCACTGATTTGGGTTCCATAGGCCTTTGATAAAATACAAATGGGAGTCAGATTCTGCCTGGGTACATTTTTTGTAACTTTTTCTACATTTTCTACTGCTATAATGTTCTGGGTGCATAGACTAATGCATTCTTTTATATAATTTATAGAGGCTTCTCATGGGGTCTCAGTTGGCTCTACTTTAAGTAGAGTATATTTATTTTTCAGGGATGGAGGGGGGCACCAATTCGGCCTTGATCAGGGCCCTCCTTAAAAATCCTGGCCAAATCTGGCCCATGCTTTCTCAAATAGGAATTTAAAGTCTTCCTGAGACATTTCATCAGTCCGCAACAAGCAGATGTTGACCTTCCCACACTCCTGGCATGGCTTCAAGCACTCGCATGCCATGTGGCCCTCCTTGCCAGAGTTGTAACACTTGAAGGCTCCCACCTTTGGGGTCTTGTTGGCGTCAACGTTCATTGGGGCTGTTTCCCCAGGCACTAGCCTCTTCGCCAAGTTTGGCGTTGTTCCCTTATTATTACCACTGGGGGTGGTGGTCCTCTGTGGAGTTGTTGTTCCTTGACTCCAACCACCTCAGCGGTTCTTTCGGAGCTTCTCCCCCTCCAGGTTGCCATTTATAACAACTAAGTGTTCCTTGAATGCTTTGTAGGTATTGGGGACTTAAACCCTGCCAGTGTAAACCTGGCTGCTGATCTCGTGGTTGACGAGATCCTCCAACAGCTCGATCAAAAACTGATCATAATGAGTTGTGGCCACATTTGGGGCATAGCCCGAGAGCTCAGCGTCCAGCTCAAACTGCTGCAGGAAGGCCTGCAGGCTTTTGCTTCCTTGCCTCATTATCATGAGGCGAATGTGGGCTTGTTGCGCAAGGTTTTGATCCTTGAACACCTCATCTAGCTCTGCAAGGAGCTGGGAATATGTGTACGCAGCGATGTTATTTGCCAGGTCGGGGGTGAGAAATTTTAACCCATTGACTAGGGTTCTCTGCTTCCAGTTGCGGACCCAGTCTGCTGCCATACATGGCTTGTTGTCCTCAGACCGGAGAAGGGAGATCATGAACCAGATCACCTTCTTGTCAGTGTGTAAGTTGTTTTTGTAGGCAGCCAGGTAGGTGAGGAGCTGATCACGGAAATTGTCCCACTGGGACTTTGTGCCATCAAAGCACGAGGGTACTTTAGCGAGTTGCACTTTGTGCAACATGGTGATAGGTGCGGGAGAAAAGGAACGTGTGGTTAATGGGGATGGTGTGTGTATAGAATCGAGGTAGTCAGAGGGTATGGATGATTCGGGGGTTTCAGTCAGCAACTAGCCGTGGTCCAAGTCGAGGAAAAGGACAACATACAGACGATCACGACCACAAAAATTCCGACATGAGTGATGAACTTGCAAAGAAATACAGGAAGAGCGCAATGAATCCCGCGCACATGCCTATTGAGTCATGACTCGGATAAAGATTATCTCTACCTGAACATCACTCACCAATGACGAGCAAGGTCCCGCACCACTTGATCATGTCATCTACGGACTTGGGATTTTTGACCCACAAGGGCCACAACGCACTACCCACCATATCTCTGTTTGTCTCTTTTGCCTCATCATCTGCTTTTGTATCCGGAAATTTGTGGTAGAGCAATTGCATCACCGCAGAATAAAGCGACGTGCAAGCTTGTAAAATCCAGCTGGAAGTGAACTTTACAATCACGGCAAACGAACGTACTACTAATCTAATCTCATTGAGCATTAACTACAATTCATTTCAAAGTTTGGGATATGGACAAATACTCCAGATTCGTCCGATGAGAGTCAACGCCATTCTCGTCACTTCGTTACTTCGCTTAAGTTCGCGGATCTTCGTGACTTTGATGAGAACCTGTGAATGTTCGTCACATTGGCATGTTTTTGGGAAAGTTCGTGAGTTGTTCCTGGTACCGATTTAGGTTCCAGGTCTCCCAACGGTAAATATGATTTCTGAAGATCACTACCAGATCATGGATTACAAATATTACTTTATATGGGTAAACGGTTACTGTATATGGGTCTAGCATCAGCATGTGGTGAACATAACCTCCGGCAAATTCCGGTCGTTGGTGGCTGAAAAAAGCGCTAAATGCGTTTTCTGAAAACCTCGTCAACTTTGTGGATTACTAATCATCGGTTCGGTTTGTCCGATGATAATCGGTCGTCGGGCCATGTTGTCAGTGGATAAGTTAACAGATGCATCCGGTCATCGGCGGCTGAAAAACTGTTAAATACCATTTCCGAAAACATTGCCAATTTCGTGGCTTATCAGTACTTACGAGCAGTCGCGCATTGGTTTGAGGCTGTTTGTTTTGACTGAGCAGTCGCTTTTTCCCCTCGCCCATGCCCCTTAACCGCAGTACACTCTTTCTCTCTTCAATTAACATCTGCTTAAACATTTCTTTCGAGGTAGCTCGACTCTCGAAATCAATCGCGCGCTTTACGCCTTACCAGCGCTGCGGCTCCCCCCTAGTCTCTAATCCCAAGGTAGCATTAGCGATATAGCTGCCTTTGCACTGAGTTGCATGAAATTGTAGATGACATCGACAACGATTCGCTCGCGTGGACCGTGCTCCTTGGCGGCAACAGCAGCGGTAGTCTGTGCACAACTACGGAAAGCGGGTGGGGAAATCCGGCGTGGCCCGATGTCGGCTCGGGGTCACATAGCTGGGGACCCCCCAACCATAGGGCTGGGTCAGTTGGTCTGGATGGGGTGCTCGTTCGTCGAGCCCAGACGCAGGCGGGAGCGCAGGCTCCAGAGTGATACATTTGTCCGGGCGGCAGCGCCTCTTGATGGAAATGCGAGCACTGCGTCCGGGGGAAAAGAGGCCGAAGAGTCCGAGGGCAGAAGCATGTTGTCGAATGCGGCGTTCGATCGATGCTGTCAAACTGTGGTCTGACCACGATTTGACCACGATTGGTTAGAATCGATGGCGAGCATGTCATCTACATGGTCAATGCACAGGGCACATACCTTTCCCGCTCAGTCATGCTTTGAATCCAGCCGCTAAAATGTCGTTGTCGTCGCAGCGCGATGCTGGGTAGTTCCACGGCCAGGAATACGCTGCAGAATGAGCCCAACGATGAGGAGGCATGCGAGGGATATGGAGTGGCCGGAAGAAAGAAAATTGTGTTTCGGCGGTGATGCGCCAGTCCTCGGCACCCGTGCGAGAGTTCTGATGCGCCATTCCTCGGCTGCCATGCGAGTGACATCGTCCCATGAACTCAGTGAATCCAACGAACTTGATGCAGAATTTCAGGAACCCAACGATCGTTCCGCAAGTTACATCAATCTGACGAACATTGTGTGGGAATCCAACGAATTTGTTGATTCTGACATAATCCAATAATCCAACGAGAAAGGCATATTACGGGTTACCCCGCCGCAGACGAGTTAGTTCTGAAAGTGCCGGAAGGTTGGTCGACGAAGGATGTCGCCGTCATATGCGAACCTGTCACGTTGACATTCAGTGCGGCTTCCATCAGCAAAACCTGTGTCGAAGGTCCCCCTCTACGTAGTTCTACGTAACACTACGTAATCTTAAAAATACTACACATAACTACAGAAACTACAGGCCACTACAGGGACTACGTAGCACTACGTAAAGGGGGACCTTAACTACAGGGCACCCAGGGTTTGCTGATGTCCGATTCGAGTCGGATGTACGAGATGCAACTTGAGTAAAGCTATATCATACTGAACGGACCTTAATCCACGGCTTCGGCGACATTCTGACTTCTTTTGTGACCCTGATGACTCCTTACATTTGGTACCTGCATGTACGTGTACGCGTGAACGGGATGGCTATGTGACGGTGTTTGACAATGTTCTCGGGAAGACCAGTCGCAGCGACTACGCGATCTCAAGAGCGATTTTCCAGGCCCAAGTCCTATATAGCCGTTGCCGGGCACGGGATGAAAGGAATTGATATTCAGAGAGTGCGTAATGGATGCGCCTCCTATCGAGCGTGTGGGCGTCGCCATTACTGATGGTGTTCCGAGCTCTCATTACCTCGTGATCGCGACTAGTCACGAAGCCGATGCGTCGGGTTCGTTGCTGCAAATCTTTCGGATCTCGTGTAATAGCATCGTATCTGACAACCCTAAGGCAATGTTAGGGGGTCGAATAAGACGGTAACGACCTGAGATGGAAATAGGGATGTTTGACCCAGCAACAGGTCTAGGTCCACGGTACCAGGGATGCCCGGAGGGCTGTATGAATTTGTTAAACGGCAACTGTTCAGCACATCACAAAGTGATGGGTATCAGCATTGTGCTGAGCATGGCCGGTTAGGTTTGGGTGAGGTGGTTTCTCTGTCATTCTGCCTGCCATTCTGCTGTGTCATTTGGCAGTTTGGCAGAGTTCTGCCAACCACACTAGGTGGTTAGGGGTTATGGTTAGCAGTTAGCGTTAGGTAAGGTATCTATATGAAAAAACCTGCCCGGCCTTGTGCTGAAGGAACAATGATGGCCTGTGCTTCTGGGTTCTTGAACGTGCCGAGTTAAATGACGAACTTTCACAGAAAATCATCGGAAGTAACGAATTTTCACTAAATGCGATCAAAGTGACGAGGTTTCTTGAAAGTAAGCGAAATAAGCGAAGTAACAAAGTAACGAAAATGGCTACTACCCGATGATGATATTTAGGTCTGGCTCTACTTCCAGTTGCTCCATCCTACACTACAGAAAGATCATCGCCCATTATCGTTATTGCTCTTCCATTGCTCAACCACCTACGCGAGCGACACCCCGTTGTCCACGATGAAGCTTTGCCCGGTGGCAAGCGAAGAACGCAGGCAAAACAGATATGCCTCGGCTATCCCCTCGGGCGGGCCGACCTGTTTCGTCAAGGTCCCCGCTGCGACCTTGAGAACCCCCTCCTTCCCACCCGCCAGTTTCTCCAAGAGAGCCGATTGCACCGGGCCGGCTACGATCACATTAACTCGGATCGGCGCGAGCTCGACGGCAAGGGTGCGGGCGAGCGCCTCGGTCGCGCCCACCATCGCCACGTTAATGCCCTTCACTGGGCGGTGAGCCCCCATGCCCGAGGTGAGCGTGATCGAGGACCCTACGGCGCTCGTCAAATAGCGCCCGGGGTACGCCGCGACGAGCTTTCCGACCAACAATGGGCCAAGATAGCGAACAGTGAAGGAGCTGAGTGCTTTCGAGGCAGTTGTTTCCGCTAATGCGGTCGAGTGGAGGTCGCCGCCCGCTGTGTAGACAATATGGTCTAGCGGACCACCGGTGTCTTTAATTGCGCTGTCCAAAACAGCCTGAAGATTCGCTTCCAACGTCTCTGTGTTGGAGAGGTCGACGGTGCTGCCGCTGACGTACGCATGGCCGGGGTAGAGGGATTGGAGCAGCTGGATTTTAGTGGTGAGCTTTTCGGGTATCGTAGAGGTGATGTGAACTCTGGATCCGCTGGAAAGAGCGCCGGAGGCGACCGCAAAGCCAATCCCATCGGAACCACCGATAACAAGGGTACGACTGTTCAAGAGAAAGTTTGGGTGTGCCATTTCGTTTGCGTTGATTCAGAGTAGTGAGAATCCTCTGCGATGAATCGTCTAACTTTAGGATGATCGACTCTTGGTGGATACTTATACTGGCCTCATAATTGTTACTCCTTCAAGTTACGGAAGCCCGCTCTTGCCAAAGAAGACCCAAAGAAGACGCGGGGCTCCCCGCGATGAGTAAGTTTGCGCTCAGTCATCAGATGAAGATCAGTGAGCACTGCGACCCAGTTGGTTCCGGAACCGTTAATCATCCCCTCATTATTCTCAGCGTAGCAGGTTCGCGAGCAGTCCACTTAACGAAGTAGTCTTCCAACCCACTCCATGACCTGAAATTTGTTATTCCTTACGGAATCCCGCAAAAGAAGACGCGGGGCGCCCCCGATGAGTAAGTTTGCGCGCTCAGTCATTAGATGAAGATCAGTCAGCACTGCGACCCAGTTGGTTCCGGAACCGTTAATCATCCCCTCATTATTCTCAGCGTAGCATGTTCGCGAGCACTCTACTTAATGAAGTAGTCTTCCAACCCACTCCATGACCTAAAATTTGTTATTCCTTACGGAATCCCGCAAAAGAAGACGCGGGGCGCCCCGCGATGAGTAAGTTTGTGCGCTCAGTCAGAAGGTGAAAATCAGTCAGCACTGCGACCCAGTTGGTTCCGGAACCGTTAATCATCCCCTCATTATTCTCAGCGTAGCAGGTTCGCGAGCAGTCTCTTAACAAAGTAGTCTTCCAACTCACTCCATATCTTCGAGCTACCTCACCTCATTATCCCATGGCACCTCTTATCGCATTCATCATAGGCGGCGGAAAAAACGTCGGCGAACACACAGCTGCCGCGCTCAAAGCCATAGGCTATGAGGTCGCCCTCGGCTCCCGCAAGCCCGAGGTCGACCTGCTTAAGAAGGATGGATATTTCCCCGAGCTGTGGATGGCGAGAACCCCGAGAGCGTTCAAACGGCATTTGCGCACGTAAATAGAGAGCTGGGGCCCCCAAATGTCGTGATTTTCAATGGTAAGTTGTTGTCACATTTTCTAGAAGACGGTGCGGTTGACGATGCATTCAATTTTATAGTCGGATCTACTGTGACCCCTCCAGCTGAAGGGGACCCATTAAATATGTCTCTGGAGACATTCAAGGAACAGATCGATACTGACTTGTCCCTCTACGCTGCCGCACAGGGAAGCCTCGAAAGGGTTCCGCACACATAAGGACGCGCTAAACACCTTCATCGTGACCGGGAACCCCTCCCTCGGGTCTCCGCCGATCTAAAAGGTTATGGCGTGGCATTTTATGTAGATTTTCTCGAAAAGTTATTCCAAGGAGGGATCCCGGTGCGCAGTTTCAATTAACGGACGCTCGCTTTGACCTCATGATTTTTGGGCTGGGCCTAGTTTCTACTTTACCAGCCTCGTCGGTGAGACGGGGGTATAGTCGATCCACTGAGCAAGTTTTACACGAGCGGGCCTCGGCATGCACAAGTGTATATGGACCTGATTACTCGAAAGGACCAGGCCAACTGGGAGTATAGGTATATAATTCGTCTGCTCCTGGATTCCGGGTTCTCATCGTGTCTTGGCTAGATTCACGTTAGATGGTAAACAGTGGACGAAGTAATGGCATTGAGTGGCTCTGTACTACTAGTGTTGTAAAAACCCAGCACCGTTTAAATGTCACTTGCCCCAGTTCAGCGCGCCCCACAGGTTTCCGACAGGTAGTATGTCTGTAAGATTTTTTTCGAAGTAGTATCTAGTCAGGTTTTGAAATGAAGTAAATTGAATCGTACCCGTATTCCAGTTCGGGGTTCAATCCCTGCATCTGAATATGGGTGGTAGTATGTTCTTTTTCCCTCTCTTGCTACCCTAACTAATTTTCAACCCTGTTCTAGATCTTTATCCCAATAATCTCTTAGATGGGAGCACGTCCCAGTTATTTTCCCACCAGGCTAGGGGGTAAAAAAATCAAAAATGAAGTATGCAGGTCTTGATGACAAAATGATCTTCCGTCCATAAACTTCGGGTGTGCTCCCCACTGTTGACTTGCTATGGAGGTTTTCATTGCAGCCGGGGCCGCAACCAGGGCGGAGCCACTGAATAAAACAAAAATAAAAAAACAAAATGGGTCCACAGATGCAGTAACATGGATTAAGGATTGCGACGGTGTCTGCGGTCTGTTTCTTTGACATGGCGTGTGGGACGGTTCGCCAAGTCATCTAACAGAAGGAACAGGTGAGACTTGAGCAGCACGGAATGTAAGCTTGAAACGAGAAGGTACACCTGCATAGTCTCTTGAATGCGAGTGCTCGGACTTGCTGCCAGAGATCAGTACGAGGAGATGAGTTCCTCGAAAGAATAAGCCGACAGCCGGGATAAAAACTTCAATTACATTGGATTCTGAAAGTGCGTCAGACCACTTTTTGCAACGTTATCTGCCGGTGGTGATTTTTACGTTTTGCGATGTGTCTTAGGTAGGTTGTGCTACTACAAAAGAAGGAAATCTTCCTTCGTTCTCGCAGCACTCGCCTCCCTCGCTGCAGTCGCCGTCGCAGACAACTGTACTCGGGGCTCAAATACTGCGGTCACAGCCTCATCTCCAAAGGTATTTCCTTTTCTCCCGATAGTGAAAGCCCATGCTTACAACATGCTAACATTATCCCGCTAGAGAACTACCAAGGCCAGATCGACCAAGCGCTCCTCTGCGCAAACGGAAACGAGGTCAATACGTTCACATACCTTCACCAGATGGTATTCTCGTTGTACCTGCGTTGGGAGAGGATCTCAACTCAAGCCAAGGGTCGGCACCTTTTTTTCAAAAGAATTGAATGTAAACTTGGACTTGAGGCAAATTACCCAGAGGTGAGTTGAATGCGTATATGCCTATCTCATTGTTAGCAATGCTAGCAAGTGCAATCATGCCATAAGAGAAAATTGGATACTGCCGGTCTGATGTTTTCTGACGAGTGCGATGGGACGAAGTGAACCACGGGCAGATAGACTTCAACCTTTTCTGAGTCGAAATTCAGTCAGAGATATAAATGAATACTCGTATGAACTGAACTCGTACCTCCTATAATGAGCAGTCCGGAAAGACCGCCAGTACTAGTTGTACATGGGAAGGGATATCTAATTCAACTTGTACTTTCGAGCCAAAGCATCCGCACACAAAGTAACACTACGGCCTGACTGCAGACGAAGCTGGTGCAAATTGAACAGAGGTTCCTGTAGTATAGTGTCAACCGAATTCATGAGCGAAATCAGGGTGACTTGCCTGCATACGGCCATAGCTTCAGCCTTCCGTGGCCCGCAGTACAGAGTCGGAGTCTGGGGCTACGATCAATGTAGTGAAAAATGAATTGATAAATGAACCGTTGATATGAAATACCTGGATCTGCACTTTATCGCATTGTTTCGGCTTTCATAAGTATAATTGTGAGCGGGTGTGAGTCGCACTTGAAGGTTCTGAAGTACATAAGTAAATGAACCGCTGCAAGAATTGTATCAAGACTGGCCTCGTGCACTTGAGATTAATTAAACCTAAGCACCCGAATATTCAACTCAGCTCAAAGGATGAACGACTATCAAAAAGTTAACGCACCTTGGAATGAAAGCCAAAGGACAAAGGTTACTTCATTTAACCAAAGAACGGAGCGAACTTGAAAGCAAGTTCCGAGTTTAATCAACTCGCAAGTCAACATGGCGCGAATGAGCATAAGTGTAGCATACGTATCTCATACAATTTGAGACTAATTCCGGCGTATTTCAATAAAAGGTCCCAGCGTCAAGGCTAATGATCCAGAGAGCCAAGTCAGTCAAAGAAACTAGCAAAGATTTAACACGGCGCACCCTATTGTAGATAGCCTGGCACAAATGATACTCGGGCTATCGAATAGAGTCAAGTGAACTTAAACCAAGTTGCGAGCCTAACAAACTCAAGTCAACATGGCCCGAATGAGTGTCAGAAAATTGAACCATACGTAAGACCCAAGTTCGCCAATAATTACAGCCTACGAAAACAAAGGATCCGCGCAAGTCAGATTAGAGTTAGGTTAAATCAAATTCATTTGACGTAACTCTGGGGTTCAAGTAAGCGACAATTCACTCATTGACTCAGTAATTAGCTAGAGAAGGGTTCGTTAAGGCCCACTGGTGAAATACAGCGTTAGTCCAGGTTGAAAGAAAGTCAGGAAGAAAGTCACACGCTTGCAATCTAAAAGAGTCAACACAATAAACAAATCTATTGGCAACTTGAGACCCACAGAATGAACGCTGAGGTTTCAACGATACTTTCGGTATTATTTGAAATTTCGGGAGGGTGCAGTCTGCGAGTGAAGTCAGTAAGAAAGGAAGCTATCAAATAATCAAGTGAAGCGCATGGTCAGGAGCGAAGGTTGAGCCTGGTATCGAGAGAAAACATCAACGGAGTTGGAACAAAAATTAGTTTAACGCGCACTTGAAGGGTAAGGAACCGGAACTATGACTATCATTCTTAGAGACGAAACATGTCAGATATTAAATGAGCGACACACCTAGGTGCATGCAAGCATAGTTTTGGCATTCAAATTTGCAACTTGAAGGCGGTGGGCAGTGGATCCTGGAATCAAGTTCAAAGTCTATATGGCAAGGAGTGGGTTGGTCGGGTTGAATTAGATTGGTTTAACGCACCTCCGGGGCACAAGTACGCGACAATTAAGTCAATGACTCAACAATTAGCCAGAGTAAACTCCGTTGAGGCCCACTAGTGAAGAAGCGAACGATTAACCGAGTTCAAATCAATTAAACCAAATACGGACTTGTAATACCATAATCTAGCCATTAGGTTCGCGTAGGACTTGAAGAGGAACGGTCTAAATCTATGAAAAGAATTAGTATGATTAATGAGTGCATTAGAAACTCGAGACTCATGGAGCGAACACTGATATTTGAACGATAATTCGGTACTTCAAGCCTTCAAGAGGGCACAATCTATGAGTGCAGTGAGTAAGAAATAAAGCCATAGGATAATCAGGGGAAGCGCACCTTCAAGAGCAAAGTTTGAAGCTAGAATCTAGAGAAACGAATCAGCCAAGTAGTAAATAAAGACGAATTAATGGCGCACCACTTGAATGTCCAGTTGAAGTCAAGGTAAATGACCAGAACTATCATTGGCATTTTTAGCTACGAAACATGTCAGATATTGAGCGAAACACGCACCCAGAAGTGTGCGCGTGTAGTTCCGGGGGTTTCAGAGTTGATCCTGGAAGCCGGCGAGTAGTGGATCCTGAAGTCAAATTCCAAGTCAGTAAGGCAAGATAGAATTGATTACAAAATTGAGATCCACAAGAGATTGAACGAAGAAAGCGAGGCTGTGGATCGAGTCAGTATCAATATAATGGTCGAACCGTTGAAAGGAAACGCACCTTGAAGTCAAAGGATCATAGTGACGGCCTCCTGAGTGAAAAACCGAAAGCCCAAGCCTGGTTGGCCAAGATATGTTAGTAAAATGGGTATATTATAGTCGTAACTGACTTGAAGTGGATGTAGGCAGAAACTAGGCAAAGAGAGGAACGGAAATAGAGGAAGGGGGACGAGGGGAGAAAAGAGCATTGCATGCACAAACAGGGAACAAAGGCGAAAGGAGGGAAAAGAAGGAGATACGGGTTCATTTCATACAGCTGCTCACCAACGCACGCGGTCTTGTCCACGACGCACCCAATTCCTCCGAGTCTAGATCGACACGTCCAACCTTCGGCTGATATCAAGCATAGCCCGAGGTACCCTCTACTAGACGCACATGCCAAAGTGCAGCGAGCATGTCTCTCTCAGAGTTCATGATCATTTGCTACTGAGATCAACTCCCTGCAAGATAAGGAGGCACAGCTTTAAATTCGGAGCCTAGAGAGTCACGAAAAATCACAGCGCAAAGCACAGTCGCAGAATGAGAGCTTCGAATCGGAAGGTCAGAAGGAAGCAAAACGACCATGGGCATAAATCCAAGTTGACTACAGGTCAGAATCCGGGAGATTTTGAGAGACCTGGGCATAAGGCTGCAGTGCCAGGAAGACCGTAAGAGCCAGTCGGGCCAACAACAGAGAAGCAAAGCGGACTGCGTCGACCAGACTGACGAGACGATGAATCGCGGAGGACAAGAGTGGAATGACGGCATCACACACGTGTCCGATTCGGCTTGACTCCGCCAACCACAATCTCAACTTTTTCGCACTCAATGCTTGCTCATCTGGCCATCCAACGGCTTCAAAATATATTTGTCTTCTCTTCCTTGTCTTTGGCGGCCTTGCACGCGAACCGCTGCATCGTATGGATGAGTAGCGCTGTCTAGGCCTAGCGCAAATCGCAAGTGGGGTCTTGTGGTCGCGAGCACTTAGATAGATGACCGGCGGGAAAGGAGCGAGGTACAGAGCACCCAACTGAGTCGGTTGAGCGGATTTTTATGGCCGTGGTGAGTGCTATGTACGCTTCCCTCTCCTTCATTCTAACATCTCTGCTTTTCAGGCTACACGCTGCCCAGCTCGGAGTCTTCTCATCCTGTCGCTCTTCCTATCTTGGCCACGGGATGTTCTACACTTGTATTCGCCGACCTCTGAGCACATTCCCGGGCACCGGCGAAGCACGTGCTAGCCTCAACTCCATCTCGACGAGGAAGGGAAGCGTCCTTGCGCGCCCACCAGAGATGGATCACGCACGGGTTAACTTGGTGTGGTCTATCATTGCGTGTTGGATCTCGAGCATGCGTTTGTCTTTTTGCACAACTTGTGAGAGTCTGTATGCGATTACCACTGGAGCGGGCTAGACTGAACGAAGAATGTGCACGCGGTCCTGGCTCCGATATCGCTGCGGAAGCCGCCGAGCGTGGAACTCAGCTGCACGTCATTGCCACCCTCTCGCGGATCAGCGCTTCTGATGATGTCGGCGGTTACACACACAGCGCCACTTCCCAATGTTCTTCCTCGCAGAGCGCTTGAAGATACAACTTCCATGTTTGGCGGTACGTGTGCGCTTAGCTGGGACTTGTGGGATGCGCGTCTCTGTCTGCAAGCGAATCTCGGAGCGAATCTTGCTCGCTCGCTATATGCCGTCCCACAAAGTACTCACATCTCGCCCGATATGTGCTAGATTCCCGCTTTCTCGCTTCGTGCGGCTCGCATGTCATTAAGCGCCGTGTCTGGGCAATTGAATGCTATCTTTATCCCTATGATTTCTGCACCCAGTATTCACAACAGTGCTCAACTGTGTTTGTCTACCCTGAAAGGCTGCTCGGCTCGCTCCCTCAACGTGCCCTCACGCCGCGGGCGACGTCGCGACGTTCGAAACACCCCAACGTCATCGGACCGCGGCTCCCTAAACCCGCGATGTTCCGTACTCCTTGGTATTGTTCCCGATGCTCCCCCGGCTCTGCCCTCCTACGCTGCTGCTCCCATACACCCCACCATGGCGGACTCGTTCTGTTCTACAATCACGCGCTGCTGACCCGGCGCATGCCATACCCTCAATCCCGTTCTCCATCGCCTTCGGTCTTCCGCGTCACCGTACCCGCATTCTCCCCGGGTTTATTCCAACCTCACGAAGCGTTATTGTGCAGCGGTCGGCTTATCCACCGAGTAAAACTAGCAGCCCTCCGGCGCGTCCCTGTTAAACCTATTCCTCGCCCTTTGTCTGTCCAATTCTACACCTCTTATGGATCATGTCGGCATGACGGGGATATCGCTGTTTCCTTCGGTCGACTCATCTTGTGGCTCTTCGAAACCCATATTGTTGCAAAGGCCGCATACCGATCATCGGCTTCGGATCGCCTTCTCCACGAGTTTGCAGTTATGACTTTTTGCGCGCCTTGCAGGGTGTCTTCATTCCATCCTTATTTAGGCTGTATCGCAATCTCAACGACGGTAGCTCCATCCTTGTGACCAGTTATGCGGGCGCTACCTTGAAGGAATTTTACACCTTGTCCCTCGCGGATCGGTCTGTGCTCATCCCCTTGACAGTTCAGTAATCTCACCTTTCAGGCGGAAACTGTTATTGCGTGTTTTATGTCTCCACTACGCGGGCGTCCTGCACAACGACCTCGAACCTTGCAACGTCGTCTTCTCAGAGCGCTCGGGGCCACGGATAATTGATTTCGATAATACTACACTGGGACACGTGCGCAGGCTTGTCGTGCAAGGAATTATACGAAATATCTCACCGCCTAGGATTGGATCTCCGTGAGTTGAGCCACAACTCGATGTTCGTGGGGCTGAGGATATGAACTCGCAGGAGCTGAACTATCCAGGGCCGAACTCTCGGGCCAACACGGTTCTGGTCCCTGGTTACATTATTATGTGTTTTGATATACTTCAAACGATGCGTGGCCTAGCCTCATCTTATATACGACGCCGCCGGTACCCCCCTTCGTAGTCTATCTGCATAATCCCGGAATGTGGCGCCTCATTCCATGCTTAGAAAGATAGGGCATTCACACGGGAAATCGCAGCTTCGGCATGTGGCTTCAATGCCGCAGGGATAGCTTGTACCACTGGCTGAACAATGACATGCTCTGTGCCTCAAGAGCGTCGAGGTTGGTGACGAACCACCGGGCCCGGCCAAAGAATCGTTTTGAATTGACAGGACCTACCATTGCCCTACCTAGGGGTTCGTCCGCAGATAGGTCACCGATCGCATCCGCAGTCCAAGGAGAAGTCGTTATCGTAGAATCTACTTCCTCAGTGACCGTGCGCAATACCGACAGTATCAAAGTCACCACACCCTGTCGGAACTCGCCCAGTATAAATTCATCTGCATTGCCAGATCCGGTTGTCCAATGGCAGCGCAGTTCTCATATGGAGTTGTCATTCGCCAGCATGAGCACGGTGGAAAAGGCCGCGGCGTGATGTAGTGTAAAATAAGAAAAGGAATACACACCGAATAAAGAAAAATTTTGACCTAGGTCAAAATTTTAGAAGAAATTGGATCAACCCATAGCCAAATCAAGTTCAGGAAAAAAATGTTCTATCAGTTAGTCAGAAATTATGATGGAAAAGGCTGCCATCAGCAGCTCTTTCAAACCTGACATATTTATTGAATATCAATGAGATATGAAAGGGGAGCTGAATGTTCATCTTTCATCAGCCCTTTCAAAGCACTGGAAAGACCAACTTTCTAAGGAGTCAAAAGGTGCATTGAGATGCTTTCTTTCGTCATTTTATAAAAGATTTGCCCATATATGGAAATATTTCCTAAGAATAAGAAAGAAAGGCTTTTGGCAGTGCTTTCAGCTATATTGAAAAGGACCTCTTTTCTCTCGCTGGGAATAGCTGCTGAAAGAAAAACTTTCAGCAGTCCTTTCATACCTCGCTGAGAGTGAATAAATACATAAGTTGTGAAATAGCCACTGATTGTAGCTACTTCTGTGGCACTTTCGTACCAAATGAATTTATTAACTTTCTACAAATTTTGATATGGCTACTGATTTATACACTTTCAGCTAACATCTTGACCTAGGTCGATATTTTTCTTTATCTGGTGTGATAAACACAGAGTAATAGAGCGTACTGTACTATTTAAATCACTTCGAATGTCACGCGTCACAGGGCCAAAAATTTGCGAAAATTTTCGAACCTGTCACGGGTCACCGAGGGGATTTTCGAAGGTGCAAAATCAGTCACAAAATCGGCGAAAAGGGCCCAAAAAAACCCATTTTTTGCGTGTGCAGCACGGGCAGGCGTGTTTCCGCATGCAGGCCCTCGGGCTCTCACAAAATGCCTATTTTGACATAAGTGAACTGAACTGATGCTTCCGTTTTGCCATCCACCACACAGTCGTTTCACTGGTGTCATGCCTACTAGTTGGTCACAGCAGAAAGTTAACAAAGACAAGGTAAGTGAGTATTTCAAGTCCACTCAAGTCCCGATACCTCCAGATCCTCTGATGTCCACCAATTATTGGGGTGATTTTCCTATTTCATTATGGTCATGGATGCTTTTTTTGGCAGCTTCTGAAGTCTCAGATGTTCTGCCAATATCCAACGGATTTTCGAAAAATTTCGGGATGTCACAGCCAAGTCACCCGATTTTCAGAATTTGAATCTTGCAGTAACAGGTCACAGTCCGGGAGAAGTGATTTAAATAGTACAGTATTCGCAGTTTTTTAGCCGAGATTCCCTGAGCATCTGATTGGTCGAGAGTTGTGGAGCAGCCAATCAGAGTTCATAAAAATCTCGGCTAAAAATCTGCGAATACGCTCTAATGACTTTGTTCCACCAAGGTGTGGCGGACATGCTACCAAGAGAGATGCCCGAAAGCTTAAACTCGCTCAAAGCCCTAGAACATATGTTAGATTTCAATCCTCTAGATGATTAGCATCTTATGACGTACCAGACCCTATCGCAGTAATCGCTGTTCTGGAAAGTGAGGGCAAACTCCCACACTTGCTTGAGTGTATCCTGAACGTATAGGCGAACCTCGTCAGTGTCAGACGGTCGTACCCACGGTGCCACGATGGGAATCAGGGTTGCAGCTTGGCAGATGCGAGGGGTGGATGATCCTCACCTGGCGCTAGTCTAAGTCGCGAGTCTGCAGGCAATTTGGCCTCCACAACAAAAATCGGGACGTCAACACGCACCGATGACAGCGGAAACGAGTTGGACGCGATGACGATTGAGGAGCAAACATCGCTTGATTTAGCTGGAATAGAATTGCAGCTGGGAATGAAGGTATTGAACCGACAGGAAAAGAAAAGTGGCCAAAGAGTCTTGTACACCCGATACTCATTGATGTAGGAAATTCCCGTAAAATGCTTGAAGGCAAAAAAAAGAGAAGGAGGCATCGATACCCGTGTTGAAAGAAATTGAAGTCTGCATGCGCAATGGCTAGCCTTGCTGAAACTTAACGTCAATGGGATTCATGGTGGGCGGCGCCCACTTTATTGGTTTGTGTCGAGATCCTGAACAATCAGCGGACAGACACCCTCCGTGTTTTCCGATTATCGCTACCCCCGGCGCTTATGTTTATATACCTTGACCTGACTTCCCGGATATTCTCTGCACACACACTTTTATAGTTTTTACTGTTAGCAGAAAACATACACTTTAGTTCCCAAGACTCAATAAAAAGTTGAATCGTTGGGTTACATATTCGCAGCATAAGCAGTGAAGATGGGTGAAAGGAAGTATCTAGGTAGGTGTGAACAATGCTCATATCCCCTTTCCGCGGGAAGGCCTCCTTCCACGGTTACAGATTCTATCCATCCTCGTCTCCTATCCTACGATAAATTTATCAAAACCTCTGAATCACGAAGAGCCTTATGTCGCGCCCACCTATGTATCTCTCGTGGATATCCACCAGATTCTGCGGTGCGTACATCACCTCCGTCTCATGATGTCCTAATTCGTCATCGGAATTGCATTGCAAAGAGAATGGTTATTACCTTGGAAATGCTGAGGTTACTTTTCCAACGATTCCGACGGAAGTGCGTGTAAATTATGTATCTGCGATTTGTGGTCCTTATCATTGCCCCAGAATGCGGAACGTCTGCCTTCTTGCATTTCTTACGTTTGACTTCAGCTGCGGTAGTTCATTTTTTGCGTCCTTACCATTCCTCCAGCATGTACAGCTGTTTCAAGCTCGAAATTAATTTAATCATTTTGTTCAAATTCCTCGCTCCTGTGTTTCTGCTAGTGCCCTGCTGTGTGTCGGTTGCTTGTCCAGAATTTCCTCGTTCCCACAAAACCACACCCAACCGTGAGCCTAAGCCTCCCTCAATAAGCCAAGTATGGGGAGGACTTGACTTCGTTCTGCTTGAGCAATTCTGTCTTAAACTATCTGTCTGTTTTGCTTTTTTTTCCTGTGTTCTCAAAAGAACACGATGAGACTGAAGCCTGACATTCGGGATGGAGTCAGTGCACGGTATCTATGCTTCTCATAGAGCTTCGTGAACTCTGCCCTTGAAAACCGTCTCCCCAGACTATTATCTGAGACTGCTTACCGGGCCACCTTAGCATTCTTGACCGCGAGCCCACATATAACGTGAGGTGAATCCCGTTCTATGGGTTCTAGAACAAAGGCATACATCCTTCAAGTCAGTCCAAATATTTTCTTTGAATTCACACGATGACTTTGTGGCATACTGAATTTTTCTTTGGGCGGTATCCTAAAATGACAAAAACAGCTTAGTGGGCCACCCCTGTGAATCTTTTGTTCGACCTTGTCCTGAGAATTGCAATGTGTTCCAAATCATTAAAGACATATAATTGCACCATTGTAAACACTGAAATGATACATCTGAGGTATGCAAGGACCATGGCTACTTCCCTTTTGGGCAAGGGGGGTGGGCGAAATTCTCATGTCGGCTGAAAGGCACGTCGTGTAAAGCACGGGCAGAATTGATACTCCAGATTAAGGTCAACATGAATCCATCGGATGTGTTTGGACCTCCTTATACATGGACGATGTTCCCCACATACCAATAACTCTCTCAAAAATCCATTTGTACGGCCAACTGAATTTCGGGCATCTAGGGTAGTAGTGGGCCGTTCCCGGGCAGTCGTGCACCTAAAATTCTAGGACTCTGGTAAGATACATTATTGGGTATTTAAAATCCTGAAACAAAATTTCAGGGCCGCGAGATGCACAGTTCGTTCGCTACAGAGGTGGCAGGAGTGGGCTGATCAAGATTAGATCAAGATCTTTCTAGGAGTTACAGGATGTGAGACAGAACAGCTTTCACGTACAGGGGGGTGAAATTCCATGCTTTCGAATCAAGGGATGCGAACGAGCCCCAAAACTTGTGAATCGACAAAGAATTGGTGGAGAAATAAGCCAAAGACGCGCGCGAAGGCCGTTCGGAGATAAGAAATGATGTTCACACGCCGACATCTTGGTCGAGAACTAGTCTCTGTGACAGATACTCTATATTAATGACGGACAAGTAAGTATCAATAGTCGAGAACCGCTCCCAATTTGACATACATTGTCCCAATAGGTCATATTTCATCCTATAAGCGCCAAACCTGGTGATTCTACATCACAGCTACAACATGCGAGGCACGAGCTTCTTTGTTGTAGCGTCTGTCTGGGAGAGACTACATCACAGCACCTTGTATTATGCAAGTGGCCCACTAACTAGTTCGGCCCGCTAAGGGGTCTCAGATAATATAGAAAGCACGTGCTCCAATCGGTTTTCAGCCAGAATATTGTCGGCATCTCGCTTTTCAGCCTCGCAATTCTGACTTCTCGCGATTCCCAGTTTTATCATCAACGGCGACCACCATGAACGGCGTGCCTGCCTTCTCTGCGCCCACCTTCAACATTTCCTTCTTTGGCTTATCAAAGCTTCATCTCCTTTGGATGTTTCCCCAGTTCTGTATTATATCACCGAGGCGTGCCTGGCAAGTCTTCTGCGTCTGGCATCCATTCACCGAGTGAGATGGTAGTCATACAACCGGCTCCGAAACGAGCGTCGTCGCGAAATTTAATCTACCGCAATGGTGTCGAACTCCAGCCAATTCCAGCCCACCTCGAGGCAGAGAATAACAACGTATCAACTTCGAACAATCAACTTCGAACGCTGTAACCCGCTTACCATGCATAGATGAGAACTTTGCAAAATCATACCGCTTGTAAACTTTCCGCCGCTTTGGTACACCAGCTACACGTCAGCGATTACGCCCGGTACCATCACCACAATTCAGGGAAGACGTTGATTCTACTCCAATGGGAATGTCGGCATGGTGTTGGCTGAAATGGTGACAGGGGAATCTGCTAAGATGACCAAAATCTCGAGTTGAGAAAAGCGAGAAAAAATAGTGGTTTTTTTCTCGCTCAAGAAATATTTACTCTACACCATGACAAAAACTCAAGTTGCGCAAATTGGTTTAAATCAATCCGTCAATTGAAAGCCGCCACCTGTTCCTCGCACCACTTCCATAACTCCTTCCCAACTTCCGGCTCGGATGTGAGCTCCGGTGCACTCCCATAGCGCGCAAAAGGAATGAGGTACTTCCCGCCCATCGTCTTCCCCTCCTCCGAGGTGCCCGCCCACAGTTGAGTCAGCGCGCCGCGTGGCGCGGAGTGCTGGAGCATCCCCTACAATACAATTCCGCGTTAAACAAGACGTCGAAAAGATGGAATCGAGGCTTGGTGAATCAACACGCACAATAAGCACTTTTGCGACTCCTTTCCTGTGCCGATCCAGCTCGGTGCGGATGATCCCGGGGTGCAGCGAGACGGACACGATGCCCTGTTCTGAGTAGCGGCTGTGAAGCTCGTTGCTGAACACAACGTTGCCCTGTTCGAGCCGTTTCGTCTCACGGGAAATATGAGCGTATAACAGAAGCAGGCTTGACGTACGAATTTACTCTGCTGATACAGTTTGGCTGGCCCGAGCTGCTGTCGAGCTAGGTTTTGAGACCCGGTCTTGTCCTTGAGGGACTTGTACTCGATTTGCTTGTTTCCCCATACCTGGGAGGCGAACGAAGAGGTGTGGATTACGCGGACTGTGCCGCGAGGGGCGGAAGCCGCGGTCGCGAGGATGGTGGGGAGTAGCAGGGTGGTGAGGTAGAAGTGACCTTGGTTCGCAAAAATAAATTGTTAATAATATTTGAGAAGATAAAAAAAATTCGAGTGCACCGAGGACATTGGTACCGAACTGCAGGTCATATCCCTGAGCCGTCACCTGCTCCACGGGAGGTATCTATAAATGCTAGCATCAGCCCCAAGCCATTTGGGCAAGAACGTTCTGTCTACACATACCATAACTCCTCTGAAAATTCATTAGCATTTTGTCTCGCACGGGAAAATATATAAATATGCAGCGCACCCATTATTGAACAAGACATGCAACTTTGTCTCTTTGCTGCAGATAACACATGGACGCTGTCAGTCAGCATATTAGTATGACAGGAGACATACCGCTTAAACTCCTCCGCGGCAGCCCTGATCGATGGCAAATCGGCGAGATCGAGCTGGATGAATTCGGCTTCCTTGCCTGTCTCCGCCTTCAGCTCCGCAACGACCTTGCGAGCCTTGTCTCGGTTGCGGGCGCCGAGGTAGACCTTGGCGTTGTGCACGAGTAGAGCCTGTTGCAGGGCAAATCAGCGTCGACGGACAGACCGGACCCCGCGCGCACCTTGACCGTTTCCTTTCCGATACCTTTGCGGAGAGATACGGGTCAGAAGCGCTCTTCATACGAAAGCTGTCATTGACGCACCTGCATTTCCCCCGGTTACAAGCATGACCTACGCGCATGAGGAACAGAAACGGCGCAAGAATTGAAGCTCACCTTCCCCGAGAGATCGGGAATGTGATCGACCGAGAACTTCGGCTGCGGGGGGGAACACCTGGCTAAATGTACTCATTATGGGTATGTACACGATGAAGAAGTTGGCGAGGCCTTTAAAGGATGCACGAACTCGGGGTTTCCGCCGGATGATTATTGCTTTTCTTTTCTTCACGTTCTAATTTCGGTGGTCGGCCTCTTGGCTTGTTATAATTAGGTAGCTGATTGCCACGGCTCAACCGGCGGAACAGTTCGATGCAACACAAGATGGACCGTTTGATTGGTCGCTGTAAGGGGCACAGTGTCGATGAGGGTCAGAGGAGCTGACAGAAAAACCGGATACTAAACCGAACCGCTAAGCAGAAATGCATAACGCAGCTTCGAGGGGAAATCTTCAGAAAGGGGCAACCCCGCCATTCCAGAGGTGATCGCAACTAGGCGCTGAAAAGTGTAGGGAGCATGAAGAGAGGCAGGAGAAGGGAGGGTCACGGCGTAGGCATTGATGAGGGCGGTGGACAAACAGCCTTTGTTGTGTGTCAGTGTGTGCGCAATGATGATGAGTAGGTGGGAGAGTGTCTATATGGGGTTACGAGAAGGCGGAAATCGCCGAAGTGGGTTGGATTTGGGTTGGATACCCACGATGATCCAAGCGAATTTGGGTCGAGAGAAATAGAAATAAAAGCCAGAAAAAAGCCCGCTCCGATTGCGGTATGCTGGTTTATCGAAAGAATCAATCAACAGGCTACACCCGAAACGCGTACCGAGGAGAGACTAACCTTTCCGTCAATGAGATGTAGTTTGGGTCCGGCGTGGAGAATTCAAGCCCAACTGAATAAAGTGACCGTACGTGTTGTGTATCAAGACCAGTCATTCACCCGCCTCCATCAACACTCTCAAGCGTTGCAATTAATTTTGAATATTAGAGAGTTTGCGGTGAGCCACCAGAAGCCACCGAGAGCCACCTGGTGGCTCTCATGGCATGCGGTGCGGAGTAGCTACCGCACTTGGTGGCTCCACTGGTGGCTAAACATATAACATCAGATATCTTGTTTTTCTTCACCTTCATCCATCTAACAACCATGCCAATGCAAATGCGCTCTAGGCAAGCAAAAGAGACAAGTACAGACCCTCTAAGCCCTTCTGAGGAGCTCAAAACCCATGATGCTGACTCCAAGACTCTAAGAGAGCTCACTGCATGAGAGATGATGTGAGAGGTAGTGTACAGAACACACCAAGAACATGCACAAAAGAACCACCAGCGGCCCGGTAGCCACTCCGCACCGCATGCCGGCAGAGCCACCGGGTGGCTCCCGGTGGCTCGCCGCAAACTCTCTAATAGATTGTCGCGGCATGAAAGCTTACGGACGACCGGAGATTGGGTTTGAAAACCAGGAAGGCCGCCATTCTACACCTCAATCCAAGCCCAAGCCCAAACAAGCCCGTTTGGCAAGCCGAAAAGTCAACACTCCATTGAACAAAATAGTAGCATACTTATTTTACATCCTTCCTCGCAAACAATCTTATCTCCAGAATGACACTATGGTCTGCGTCTCCAATATGGTCGTCGCTGCGGCCCTGTTTGGATCTGATTCCCAATTAACCTGTGCACCGCGTGAGGATCCTTTGCTATGGCGACAGGGACAAACGGGAAAGAGAGTGAGGGCATCAACTCAGTATGTACTCACAGATCCATCCGTCTCAATGCGGATGAACTTGTACTCGAAGCTCGTGTTGGACGGGAGGTTGACTGTGACGGACCAGACGGGGTACGTCTCCGGAGAGAGGGGGAATCTATCGTTCCACACAAACATATGCGTTGAGCTGCGCGATCCCTTCCACTAGACAAGTAAGGCACTGGGACTCACCGCAGACTTAGGGTCCCAATTAGCTAGCTTTGGGATGCTGCCCACAAGGAAAATATTCTGATAGCAAAATCAGTCAGCCACCTACGTCACACGAGCCCGGATTGAAACTCACCTCGCCAAACGCAGTGATCGCTGTCTCGTTGAACGTAACAGCCACAGTCAACCCACCCTCGCCAGTGCCAGATCCGCTGCCCCTCTGTCCCGCATGGATGGCGACCGCACTGCGCGCGGGTACGATAGCGCTGAATGACCCCCCGCTGACGGTGAATCTGCAGTGGCCTGTCAGCTCGGAGAAATGTAGGTATATGAAAGTAATAGTCCCACCCTGTGCCGGTACAGCACATCGCCGCGTCGGGCAGGGACGTGGGGTTACTATCAGCAGCCAGCAATTTTTGCATATCAGAGCGATAGTCCCACTCAATGCTAGTACTACACGCTTCAGACTGGCTCGACCCGGTGATGACGTCGCAGTACGCCCCGTCGGGTAAAGACGTCACGAACGTGGTGTTCCACGCCGCGTCTGCGTTATTGATCGCAACAAAGCCAGCGTCGCCTAACCAAGGTTGTCATCCATGTTGATCAGTCTACTCATTGGACCGCGCACCTCGTCCAAACGCAATCTGCTGCGTCTGCGGCGAAATCCAATTTGTTATCGGCGCAGAGCCGACCTTGTTGCGGAACCCGACCATTCCTGCAATTGCAGGGTGGCGATGTTGGCAGAGCCAGCCGTCTACCCCCGCCCGTCTCGGTGCACGTGCCCGAGCCGTCGTTCGGCGCACCGTCGTCAAAAGTCGCAAATGCATAGGATGAGACGACGGTCGGCGTGCCGTACGGGTGAGCGAGTGAGAAGACCGTCGCAGTGATGTAGGTGTTGGAGGGAGAATTCATGTTCAGCGAGCCACCGTTCTACAATAAGAGCGTGTGCAGTTACTGACGCACAAACAGTTAAATACGTACTCGTTCTGTGTCGTGGTTGGCGACGAAGACATTTGCTTGGGTGCCGGAGATCCACCCTGAAATGCGTCTCTAAGTTTCAAGAAAGGAATGCCAAGACTTGGTCTCGTACCCATGTTGTCCAAATCCTCCAGATTCGCAATTCCTCCTCCCAAAAAGGCATTCTGCAGTGCAGTGGTATACCTGAATCTGCAAAAAAAAAAACCGGTCTTTACAAACGGGTGAAATGAAGCAAAAGAATGCGCACTCCTGCACATCGCCTATCAGACAAGAAGTGAGTCATACATACATCAGGGTTCGCGAACATTCACCGTTTCCGACATACTCTGAGGGCTGTATGGGCTCGCCTGCGCCCCAGATGACTTCTTGCGTGATATAAGGTTTCGCCGTCAAGCGGCTCAGGATATTGGCAAGGTCGGTCGAAGGAATATCTGAGAGTATACGTGAGGGATAGCGGAAGGGAGGCTGGAGTGACACACGTTTAGATGCATCCAAGCGCAAGCCGTCCACCCCGAGAGACAAGAGGTGGTTGGCGTACGCCGCGAGGATGCCTTCAACATATTCAGTGTCTGTTGCGAGGCTGATGGAAAAGGTTGATGGTCAGTGGGAAGGAAACGTGAGGATAACATTGACGCACTCAGCTAGGTGACCGAGTTCACAGGTCTGCACCTCTAGTCGATTAGAGTAATCGACAATTTGATCTCCGGGTGTAAGGCCACAATGATGGAAATCCTGCACAGATTGACTCAGACGTTAAGAATGACAAATCGAGGAGCGTGGATACTTGATACTCGTATATTCCCGGATAGTTATAGTGGGTAAACGTCGAGCCGGCCGTGCCCGTGCCCGCGCCGGATTCGAGTTGCGTCATATGATTGAAAATTGTGTCTAGGCGAGAGCAAACGAGAATCATCAAATGCTGGGTAGGTAAGACAAGCATGCATGCCTGCTATTACTCTGACTCCTGCCGTGTGGCAGGTGTCGATCATGCTAAACGCAACTTGAGACAGAGTTGACGCAAAAGACGTAGGCGTACTTTTGGTACTGCGTTTCGTTTCCGCGTTTCGACGTCAAGTTATACGAAACTGGCTGATAATCGGTCCACCACTGTGGGCCAGTGACATGCTCCTGCGCAGGACTGACTGCGAGGTGTTACATGCTACGATTTCCTTGATTCAAGTGAGAAATACCTTGAACAAATCCATACCCCGCAGGACCTAGGAAATCGGTACATTCTGCAGCGACGCTATCCCTATGAAGGTGCTTGTTTGCGGAAAGGGCGAGTGGATGAAGTGAGGCACCCACCATGTCCACTCGAACATCTGAGCGATGATCGTGTTGGTTCCCGACGGCGCGCGCGTACGTAGGTCTTGCGCCACATTGCTTCTTAGCAAAGCGGCGGCCAAAGAGAGCTGGAAGAACCACGTCGAGAGTGGGACGAGGGCGAACCGCATTGTGGCCATCGACAAGGAAGAGAATAAGAAAAGACGCTGTGTATTCTGGGTTTTATATCGGTATTCCGGTGTGGGATATGTACGTACATCACGAAGGATGTGCGACATGTGCATGATATGGATAGGATAGATTAGGCACGTTTATGGAATCCTAATTTATTATAGACCATCTTCCTTGTCATCTCGTGAACGCTTGAGAGCTGGATCCTGACGAAATGAAACGGTGGACTTGTAGGTTGAATTCTCGCAAGTGTGCTTGAGCTATGAGTATTAGACAGCTTATACAAAAGCCGCACAAGAAAAAACAAAGAATTCTTAGAGATATCAACCGCTTATGCCAGTGAAGGGCCATCCGAGAAGATTGTGCCGGAGCTTTTCGGCATTACACCTGCCGCGTGCGAGACTTGAGAAACGGAAGTGGAATCTGGGTGACGGTTGAGTAATGCACCAGAAATGCAGCTTCCCACGCATAATATTTTCGGCGGTGGAATACAAAGCTTAAAGGGACATTCAATGGCATTAAGCATGAAAGGAACCAAGAAAAACCAAGCAAAGTGCACAGCTCTGCACAATGCACAAAAGCTGCATGAGGCTCCATGCGGCTTTTTTATATCTGGGGTAACTGGAGCGGCGGCGTTAAACGGCGAGCAAAGTCACGACTGACCAAGTCAGCTGAGGGTCTATGTCAGAAGAATGTGCACCTTTGGTACGGGTTTGACATAGTCGACAGTCAGGATCCGGAAACTCGGCGGGGCAGCACGACATGCGTTGACCGTTTTGCGGCACTACAGCGCGCTGCCCGCGACTTCCCATCATGTTCCGCAGAGCTACCTGCCATCAAATTGTCCTGTAAATTTTGAGTTCTGTATGCTGCTCCTGTCATTTTGCTCCACGGTTCGACTCCAGGAAGTTTACGGAAGAGTATCCACCGATATAGAAGCCCATTAGTCTCCCCTTCCTCTGTTCTATGTAAGTACGGCAGCAGAAGGAATGTTAAGCAACATTTGCAAGATGGAGCCTATTCAAACGGAATCCACGTGTTCATTCAATTGAGGAAGCAGTCGACTCAGACAATTCTGTGGCGTATAATGCACCCATACCTTTACGGCATTACACCCGTGGGCCGTGGCCAGGGTCCTCTTCAATGTTCAGCTTAAAGTACAGGCCCCTGAACTGTCCCCTATTGAGGATGAGAATATACAATGCGCTCGACACGAGCATAAGGTGACAGATGGGCATCAGTGGCTGGAGTGACGGGTTGTAGATAATGCAGAGAAGTGGTGGAACTTGAATTCGGTCAGTCATGGGCTAACGGTCATGTCTCGGCTAAATACTGTTATTTGGTGGCTGTTGGTGGGATTAGGCTCAACGGCACATCAGAGGATTTCAAACTTGGCTCAGGACTGGAAGTAGGCTAGTTTTCCTACCAAACCAACCATCGTTACATGCCTATGCGACATAGACCAAAATATTACTCAAATATTATAGTTCTTTTTTGGTTACTCTCCTACTTCTTAAGTTACATTTTCCTCGGTTCCAAGTCCTATATTATCCCGATACGGGTAATACGACCCCTGCAAATGCAGATCACGTGACACTCACTGCATTCCGAGGCCCGGTTAGTTTACGTGAGTTTACATCGGCCTACGTCGGCCGACCCCAGTAGGCACGGTCTGCCGACGCGATGTAGGCCAAATTGGGCCTACGTGTGCCTACCGTCTACCTACATCGGTCGACTTGGCGTCGACCGAGTGTGCCTTAGTGATGTTCAGGGCTCGGCCCAGGCCCGCAGGCCGAGCCGAGCCGGGCCCGGGCTTGAACAAGCCGGGCCGAGCCCGGCACAGGGCTTTGGCAGGCCCAGGGCTCGGGCTTGAGGAATGCCAGGCCCGCCGGGCCCGGCAAGCCCGGGCCTAGATATATATATTTAACTAGTTCACGGGGGGTCATAAACCACAAACAAATTAAACTAAACCGTTTAAACCTTCTCATTTCCGGGCTAAATAGGACCGTCAAAGAAGTTGTCCATTGCCTGCGTGTTGAACTTCACAAATGCAGGCTGACTACCGATCAGCCGAACTACGGCCATCACGTTTGTGTCATAGGATTCGGACAAGGTGATGGCTGGGGAAGGAATTGGCGCGAGCAAGCAACCGACTAGCTGGGACATTTTAATGGACGACCACCCAGACAGTTAAGAACTGCTTCCTACCGTACCTTCTACAGACACATAACATACATGTACAATCTAGCATAGTGTTTTTTTTTGGCTATGAAAAAGCCCGGGCTTGGGCCCGGGCTCAGGGCTTCAGGCCCTACACCCAGGGCTCGGGCTCGGGCCTGGAGAATCTGAAGCCTGAGCCCGCCCAAGCCGAGCCCGAGCCCGGGCTTTCAGGCCGAGCCGGGCCCTGAACATCACTAGTGTGCCTACCTCTGCCTTCATGCTTAGCTCTCCCCCACGGCCTCTGCTCTGCTCGTTCCACTGCATTACTGTGTTGCTACTAGTAGGCTAGTAATTCACGATAACTTTATTTTTGATATCCGCTGTGCGCCTAGAGGCTTCTCCCGTCGACCCTGAGCCATCGTCCGCGTCTCCATGCTGGTGTGGCGATTCTGTAGCCCTCTCCTCTCCCCCTCTCCCTCTTGCTACTTTTTCTTGCCTCAATGAACCGCCAGAATGGGCCGCCACGTACTGCGGTGGCCCAATCCAGTAATTCTACGGGATGGAATCGAAACGTCAATCCGTATGGCGAAGGAGCACCGCACGGCGACCCGTGAGTGCATTTCTCTTTTTGTTTTCCCTTCTCGCCGAGCTCTGTTCCAGCTTCCACGTACCCGCCGTTCCACCAGGCGGGCCTGTCTATTATGATGCACGGTCTTTGGGACATGGACTTCCTCCGTACTTCTTCTCCATTACGACATATCGTTACTTCCAACTGACAAGCTTCATAGTGGCAGCGGTACGCCGAGGGCTTCTCGCTCGACCTCGCTCGATACTTTTCCAGCTCTTAATCACCATCGAGCGGGGCCTAACCATGGACGGGCCGCATCGCTGAATCCCATCGCCGCCAGCAATCCAAGCACTTCAGTCTATGATCCCACCTTGTTTAGCACTCCAACACCATCCAATCGACACCATCTCCCATCGAGGCCACTACCGCCTGCCCTCACCCAGTTTTCTATCCCCGAGGAGCGCACCCAGATGGAATACATGCTCGACATGATGCATATGCTTGTCAACAGCATGGGCGAGCTCAAAAACGACATGGGCGTGCTCAAACAACGGGTTTCTTCCCTCGAGGCCACTCTCTCTAATTTACAGACCTCGACTCCAGCGGTTCGGGGCATCGCTGCCCAACGCGGCGGCCGTATCAATCGCTCGAAGACAGCTGTCCCCCCGCCGGCCCCCTGTTGTAACCTCCGGATCGGACGAGTCGGATGCTGTTTCTCAGCCGACCACCACCGATTTCTCCACAGATACCGACCGCGAACCAGATGAAGACGGCGTGGATCTGGACGTTATAAACACCTCGAAAACGGAGAAGCGTTCTCTCTAGGTGAGTATGACAACAAATTATCTTCTTGTTGCGGCACTCAAACCAAATCTGCAGAGCTTTGTGACGAAGACATTCCGGCGCGTCTGCGACGTTCCCGGGCGAAACTGGCCAGACCCGGACTTAGTTCGCACAAACCCCATTACCAACGAGGTGTACCCGACGCCAATCTTCAGCACGAAGGTTACAGATCATCGTAATAGTCATCTCTCCCACGAAGTCGCAACACGAGTGCTTTCGGAATTACAAGTTGAGTTCCATTTATTCTCAATGCTACAAACTGATTGTGCTCCAGGATCCAGACTGCTGGCTCGCGGTTTGCAAGCGCTCGTCGCAAGTATCCGGCCTGGCGATCGATCTCGCATTCGTGCGGGAATGCGCCAAGGAATCGTTTCGCGCCTGCAAGAAACAGTGGAGAGAGGTTCAAAAGGTTGAAGCTGCGATCATGGGTGACACGAACCGCCGTAACCACCGCCGCATGATGCGCCGCCGGCGCGTCAGTCCTATTCTCTCAAGTGATTCCCGATACTTACGAGTTGCTGCAGAAATAGGAACAACTCCTCAAAGTACTGCTCGCATTTTGCACAGCGCACGGCCTCGATCCCGCCTTCGTCGCCGATCTCATTCATGAACAATTTCTATCGGACGAGGTCTCTGAGCCAGAAGACCATTCGGACGAGAGTAAGGAGGCCTGGAAGGTACGCTTAGCCGCTGAAGGAAACCTGCCCCTCGATCCCAACGGCCAACGAAAACTGCAATTACTCGAAATACTTGTTCCCTCTTGGCGTTCCAATGCGGTGCGTTGCCCGAGAGTGAAAAAAGTAACTTGTGGAAGCTAAGGTTAACTTTGATGGCCCATTCGGCTTGGCGGGGCCGAACTTTACTTTACTTTACTTTACTTTTCCCACGCGTGGCGAAACTAACTTATTGACAGGTAACTTGTACGGTTCAAAAGTCAAGCCAGCAGGATCTCATTACAAGGTGTCTGGTGCACCCACTGAGCTCTAGCCACTCATGAATTGAGGTACATTCTCCCCTCATCTCCACTGTATGGTACTGCCTTGCGCAGCCGCGCATCTGTACTCTGTTTCGAATTCTGTCCAAGATCACAGTCAGCACTTCATGATCTACAAGATAAAGCCGTGTCTTTACCCGTTAAAATGCTGTAAACTCTGCAGTGGGGAAAATTGGAACTCCATCTTATACTAATGTTCCCTTTGCCCCGACTTCTGTCAGGAATTTATTTCAACCGTGGCCGGCGCAGGCACCAGATTTTAGCGGCGTCAAATCATTTGGTCCAAAATGCTTCGCTCTTTCTTGCAGAAAGCTACGGAGGCTAAATACCCCTCATTTTCACGGAGCAGCAACTAAGGAACAGAAAATGTGCTCAGGCAGCGGCTAGGACATTCTTGAATGTGATTCTAGGATTCAATCCGCGATTCACGGAGACTACTATCCCCCCTCGCCGCGCCGGACAAACCTAGTACTCAGACAAACAAATATTTCTCATCCAATACTGGGCCGTTTCCTGAGAACTTTGGCTTCACATAAGCGGTAGGAGGTCCCCTGGAGATACAGGGACCAAAACCCATACAATCTCGCATCCTTTGAATATATATCACAGCCGTAAGTTGACAACTTGGGCCATTTTCGCGAATTTAGCCGATTTTAAAGTCGAGGGCCCTCACCATAGGGTCATATTATCTTCTGAACACATCTAAAAGATACCTTGCCATCGTAAGAGTGCCCCTGTTAAATTTCAGAGGCATGTCTGTCCTCTAGCCGTCACAATGAACAGAAAGATGAAGACATGGCAGCCAAATTGATATCTCAACTGGCAAAAATGTTGG
Organism: Mycena venus; assembly: GCA_014462655.1. Lineage (NCBI taxonomy): Eukaryota > Fungi > Basidiomycota > Agaricomycetes > Agaricales > Mycenaceae > Glaucomycena > Glaucomycena venus. Next base: position 451,441 of record JACAZI010000035.1, on the reverse strand, counting down.
CCGGAAAGTTCATGCTGCCTGTTGACCATCTAGGGCATGCTTTAGCTTCTGCTTCATGGATATCATACTCATTGAGGAGCCTCACTCTATGAGATTTGAAGGCGCCTCGACCGCAAGGGGGGTCTGATACGAGGCCGGCAATCCAAATTTGACGCATTACCTACTACTCGGACACCTGCTAACCTCCGAAAAAACGACGCCGTTTGAGCAGTTCTTGCCCGTTTCTCATGAGGTAAAGTTTGAACCGGGGGTAAAAGACAGATCACTGACGATCTATCTACTCGGCTTGGCCCAAAGACCTTTGGATAAAAAGCTATTGTGCAACTTCGGCGTGGTCAAGTGTAAGGACGCGAAGCAAGTGTGTTGCCATTGTCCTGTTCATTCTTTGCTTCCTACTTGTTTTCACTTAAGTACTTCCCATTACTTGAAGTTACTTACAGTTACTTGAAGTTACTTTAATTTAACTTCGCCCGCCAAGTTAGATCAGCAAAAGTAACTTATGCCATCAGATGGCATCAGTTACCGCCAAAATTCGCGTTTACCATCAATTGGTGCAAGTAAGCATCGTGTGAGCCCATAGAGGTTCAAAAAGCCAAGTTTTGGCATTTATGCATCTGACCGTGTCTCCGGGGCGTAATAACTCTCCAGAACATTGTGCCGTTTGGTTTGTTTTCACCATTCGTGAGCTCAGCACTACTTTGGACTCGCCAAGTCACCTATGAGCAAGGCACAGCGCACCAAAACGGCCGAACACGAGATAAACCACCCAGGTAACATGGCATGATGTGTCTCGAGAATTCAGAGTGCCAAAATTTGGTTCAAGTTTGAGAAATAGGGGGTTCAAGTGGTTTCTGCAGCTGTAAGGTGGGAATAAAGTGCACCAACACTGTATAATTGTCCCTGTGGTCAATTTTATGTGTTTTGAGGATTTTTACCTGCCCAAGAAGTGTTCTGTGGCCTTCTGATCCCTCCAAGTTAGTAGTAAGTTAGTATAAGTTAGTTGTGACAAAGTTACTTATGCCATCTGATGGCATCATTAACTTGTACTTTTACATGCGAAATTAACTTACTCTGCCACAAGTTACTTTAAGTTAACTTTAAGTTACTTGTGGCAGGCTAAGTTAGTTTGTCCAAGTAACTTAGTTAACCATCGCGTTGCCCTTATCTCATCATCTCCCTCGATCTCATACTTCTATGTATAGTATTCAAATCTGATTCACGACTTGGAGAAATTTCGTCTCGATGGGGGGCATCTCCGCTGCTGAGGAGCTCAACCTGAAGTACGATCGGGCGGGTGTTGGCCGCTCTTCGGACCGTATTCCGCGGTATGCGCCTTACGACTTTGGTATATCGGCTGAATGGTTGGAGGCGCACCGTAATGTGCCAGTGAATAAAAAGCTGTTGAAGTACTGGGGCAAATGGCCTGAACCTGCCGAGTGCGGCCTCACTCTCGAGCGTGATGATGATGGGGAGATTTTCAATGCTGACTATACTTCTCATGCGGAATAATATACCAACGCTTTCATTTCAGTTCATACTCATGTAGAATACTTCAAACTATTCAAAGTGTACATCTTCCATAATTTCAAGTACTCATTCATCATTACCCACTGCATTGCCATTCGTAAGCCGCAAAGGAGGTCGGAAACTGTGGGACTCATGAGATTCAAGACTTCATATCAATGGTTTTAATTTGTACGTGATCTATCGTAGTCGTGATCCACAAAGGTGGGTCCATGTACCCAATCCTCCCTCGCGCAACTTGGCATTGACTGTTGGATAAAGGTAAAACTTACAGAGGAAAGTCTAGATCATTCGGCGGTGCATATCTTTTGTATACCGCACTATGAGGCTGAAATTGAATTCCCAGTCGCTGGAGGCATCAGAAGATCGGGCTGCACTTCTTCCCCGCTGCTATTTTTCAGAAGACATTGGCTTTCAGAAATTAGGGTCGCACTCTGGTTGTGGGGCCAATCTAGAACCGCCATCAATGCCAGGCCAATGGTATGGCCTGGAGAGAATTTTCCCGTCCATGCAGCAGGATATTTGAGGTAGTTGGATGCGAGGGTGCAGAGGATAATCCACAGCCACGTGCAGAGATAAAAGATTCAGGCGGCGCTTGAGACGTATTGACAGAAGCACCGGTACAGGATTTTATCTGCTTGTAGCGCCTCCGCACCGTGCCTCCAAGGGGACATGATGCTGAGCTAGGGTCCCAAAGGGATCATTTGGCCCGTTGGGTAGTGTCCCAGCCATGAGCGGTGCGCCAGACTGAGTACAGGTAGAGCTATGGCAAGGGCTGTGGCGTCGTAAAAGAACAAGGACAGGTGGCTGTGCTGCTGTCAAACGTCAAACACAGTTCGCACGTCAAACACAATCGCCCTTCGGCCAGAACATCACTCAAAACAACCAGCAAATGCGCCAGAACAAGTGGTTTAATGTGGTTGGAAATTATACAGATGTAGGCCGATGAAGGCATACTTGGTCTACGGCCAGGTCTGCCGACCTCGGTCTACACCCGTAGGCAGACGCTGTGCCTACAGGCCCGCGGAATGCAGTGACTACTGTGCCGCCACGCTATATTTTCCCAGTGACCTCTAAACATGTTGCCAGTCTGCCTGAGTGGTTGTGTTGCAAAATGTGTTTGAACTTTGTTGTTGGAGAGCACCTGTGTTTGATTCCAGCGGGTCACTTGTCTTTTTTAATTTTCTTCAACATCTACCAATAAATTGGGCAGAAAAATGTTGAAATACTTTCTTCAAGGGGTTAGACATTGATATTTACTTTGAAGCCCAACCGTTCAATCTTTTGGGCACTCTTCATGCTCAGTCTGTGTCCTACTGTTTTTTATTAATTTTTTTAATGGTTGAAACATGGCCTGCACTCGTAGACAATGTCTTGGATTCATAGCAGGAGGAAGATAGGATCGGAATTTAAAAGAAGTGGGGAGAAAAGGTGGTAGATTGCATGCACACTAGATAACAAGACAAGAAAAAAAATAGAGCCAGAAAAGACAAATGACTCGCTGGAATTGAACACAGGTGCACTCCAAAACAGAATTTGATCACATTTCCCAACACAATCATTCAGGCAGACTGACAACATGTGTAGAGTTCACTGGGAGAATATAGTGTAGCAGCACAGTAGCATCACGTGATCCATATTTGGCAGCGGTGATATTGCCTGTATCTATTTTCCCTGCACAAACCTTTGTTCTTAATGTCCCAAAAGGAGCATGATTTTGCTGCTAGCCTGCTCTGATAAAACCTGCCCAGACCTGCCTCCATGGCCAGGCAAAACAACTGGTTGCCCATCACTTTTTCAACAATTCAACTTCATAGGGTCATTCCAAGGGGGTTTCAACTTTCGAAAATCAGATATTGGGTTGAAAAGATTTTTTTGACCTTGAGCTGACCCTCTCTCCTCCCCTCTCCTTCCATATTGGGAAGGTGATTCCCACCCCTAGAGCCGGGCCGGTTTGTCCGAGTTGCAGTGCTGCTTTCTGAGCTGAATTGTATCACTTTCCTCCACATTGAGCATGCTCAGTTACATACATGGGCTACAGGGACTAATAAGCCTCTCTGAGATGTCTCTGACTTCTTCAAGCTAAAAAAAGCCCTGTGCTCTGGCTGTGCTCATAACCTGTTACACTCGGGATATACAAAATTTTATTCTGGACACCCCCTTGGGTCATTCCCCATATTGAAACATCCTTCCTCTCACATACGTCGATGTTCATCAACAATCATGATCAGCCATTAGATCGCATTGTAAGTGGACCCAATTTCATCACACAAACTCTGTTTTTCAAATCCTCCATGACCGATCACATGTGTCGTCCATTCCAGCTACAAGTTAGGTCAAATGCAACAGAGATTATCAGTGTGCGAGTCCCCCTCAATTTCGCCATGAATATCTGATTTACGCAGACCAATGTTCATAGGGCTGCATGTTGGTTTGATACACCTTTCGCAATGAATGGCCCAATTTTCACAATCCAGCAGCAGACTCTTAATCACCGCTTCCAGACTCTTTTCGATTGCGCAATGCCTCCCGACAGTTGTATTAGACCGTGATAAGGAGGCTACACAGAGAGACGACATCCAACTATGTTCTCCCAGTATTGATTGGTTTACTTCTCGCAACCAGGGTTGCACCTCCAGTGATGACGTTAGAACCAATACCTCGTACGATGTCAAAGGCACATACCCGCACGGGCAGCAGTCACAGTGCGGGGTGCGCTCGAGGAAAGCACCTTGAACGGTGACAATGGCGACAGCGAGAGCAGCAATGATACGAAAGAACTGCATTTTTGTCACGGTGTGAAGCAAGGTGACACGAAGAAAAACTATCCAGCTTGATTCCGCCTCGCTTTTTATGTCTTCTGTGTGCTGTGGATGATTATCATTATGCTGCGGATGATTGTCATTGTGCTGCGGATGATTATTTTGCTGCGGATGATTGTCATTATACCGGATACAGAGAACAAAGCTGTTCATTAACCCAAGGGGGTTATTCACTAATAGACACAATTTACAACTCCCGGCGCTATTACATTGTAGCACATCCTACATAGTTGCAGCTCTGTCCTGTACCACAGAAAAGTGGTGGTGGGCATATCACAGCCTTATATTGCTGTGTTGAAATGAAAGTTGTTATAAGTCTCAGTATAGCCTTCTAAGCCACAAAATCTAAATTATTTTCGCAAAGCCAGCCGTTTCTTTGGGGATGCTGGGGGGTTTCCATATTCATTGAAGATAGGCCTATCTACGAGAACAGAATCATCGAAGATCGTGTATAGTATATGCCTAGACATCTATAATATCTATCCTTGCCGGTACCTTGATACGAAAATTGTCAGTTCAAATGTATTGGGTGGAGCCTGGACATCAGAACACTAATTTGGTCAATCTGAAGTTACTTAAACAAAGCGATCACTACTGGGGTCCTCAACTTCATTCCACCACCGCAGCCATCGCTGACAAGACAACCATTACGGGTGACAGCGGCTTCAACCTCTAAAGGCTAGTGATGTTTACGGCGATTTCTGGAGTGAAGCAAATGCTTTGCGGGGGTGCTCTTTTCAATCGCGTTGGCTCTGAATTTCAACTTTTTTTCTCTTCCTTCCGGTTTTCCCCCGGAATCTTTTGGGATTACAAATATACCAAACCACCGAAAGATAGAGCGAGGGTATCGAAAGAGAGTTGACGGACCATCAGGGGTGATGGAGAGGATGATTCTTGCGTTCCGGGTTTGTAGGTCAGTTCAAACCTTCAGAAAATTTGGTCGCCAATTTATGGGATATTCAAGTCCTTTGTATTTTCGGAACTGGTTTCTCAGTCACATTTCAGCCACTTTTGGTTGGGAAATTCGCCAACGAGGCGGAGGAGACGGGCGGGGGGTTGTCGATAAGCCCGAAAACTGAGGGGACTGAGAAAGCTTTGTAATCCATGACCGGGAGACGATCGAACTTCTCGTTTTAACAGTGTTTCAGCCACAGGATCCGGGAGAAGCTGAAGGAATAAATGTCACCAATGAAACCGAACGCCGAGTAGACCGAATAAGCTTTGTAATTAGGCTGTTCACCGTGCCCGTCACGAGCACGGCCGTCGTTTCGAGGGGGGAGTGACGGGCATGGGCCGTCGCCTGACGGTCCGTCGAGTGGTTGGAAAAATGCTTGATGGGACAGGATGGGCGATGGGACGGCCGTCGAGACGGGGTCGGCTCCAGCTGCCTCCTAGATCGTGGTTACAGAGAGGCAAATCCATCGAAAATACATTTTAATTCAGCTGAGATTTGGATTCGGTTTGTCAGTTCGAATTTTATACTCAAAATTGAGCTAATACCTACCTTCGTCTGTTGTAACAATTGGTGCTGGGGTGGTATTCCTGAAGCCTCTAATCAATCTCATTGCGTGTGAGATGTTTAACACCGAAATTCAAGGCCAAATGCTGAAGACGACCAAAAACAGTATTAAGCGATTAGCGTTTTCTTTGGTAGCGGGGAGCGTTATGAACGGCGCCAGGACCTGAAACCCGACATAAGAAGAGTCTAGGCAAGCAGGAAGATTTTCTAGACCCTGAATTTGCTCAAAGTGTGGGCTCACCACGATCACTTAGAGCCCTATTATCGCCAGAACCGTCGCCTGTCGACGGCCGTTATTTTGATGGCCATCCTCAGGCAAAACTGTTCCGTCGCCGTACGGAACGGGTCGGCTACCCGTCGCACGGAACCCGTCGAACCGGCGTGACGGGCACAGCGAACAGCCCTACTTGTAATCCATGATCGGGTAGACGATCCAACCTCTCGTTTTAACGGTTTTCAGCCACAGGTCACGGGGAAAACCCGCAGAACAGGGAAGGGAGATTTGTAGTAGAACCTACAAGATGTAGGCACCCCGTGTCTTCGCCACGGGCGATCAGACACGGCGGATTCCAAGCTTCTGCGCAGACACGGCAGATTCCGAGCCGTCCGGCGCCGCACTGCCGCTCGCTAACGCTCGCAGCGCGCGGCGCCTCGGGATGCGGGGCAACATCTTGACAACATCACGTGAATTCTCAGGTGACTTTGTGTCAATCAAAAATCCGGCGTCCCTTCATGTATAGGACATGTATAGGAAAACGGTATCAGGAATCTGATTTACACAGGCTGATGTTCATATGGCTGCATGTTGGTTTATACGCCTTTCGCAATGAATGGCCTAAGTTTCACAATCACCGCTTCCACACGCTATCCTGTCCATTGTCCTACCCAACCTGCAATATGTCTGTTTTTTCCGTACTCCTACCTGAGATGCACACATTAAGTAGTGAATGCCCCATACACAAATTCCGGCACAGCCTCTCCTATAGGCGGAATTATGACTCGCTTCCAGCGCGTTTATCCGTCCCACGAACACCCTTATCTGCTCCCCAGCAGCGTGGATCTCCGCGTTCACGTCTTATCTTTGAGCATTTCCGGCGGAGGTACCTTGAACAGAGGCTATCGGAGTGTTTCTAACTCGAGAACAAAAAATGACCCGATGTCTTTTTTTTCGTATTTCATTTATCCTTGCGCTGGCGTGCTTTCAGAGTCGGCCCAACATAATATCAACAAGGTGCGTAGCGTCTGTCATGAAACTCGCCTCGACCTGAATTGACCTCAACTGACGCAATCTAAATTAGCCAGCCGCGAAGGAAGGAAGATCCGATTGGGTTATTGTTAAACCCTCCGAGTCGATACTGTGACATCAGGGCACTTGATTATATACGCCGCTCTGCTACAATTCTGATACATATTCAACCAATCAATCTCACGGATTACTACCACAGTTAAAGCCGTCCTCCGTCAGCAAAATATTGTATTGGAACGCAGCATTGGTTGCAAGCTGGCTCCAAGACGACGCGTAATCCGCAGACTGTATCGACATCGTGAGTCCTGCTAGTTCAAAACATGCACAGAAATAAATACCGGAGCGCCCACTCTCATGATGCTCAGAAAGAAAGCGGTTTCCCGGGAGAGATTCCCGATCCAGTGGCAGTACATGTTGAGGAGCAGGAAGTTGTTGTTGACGCTCTCGAAGAAGGCCTTTCCCCTCCTGCAAGGTGTTGAGGTGGTTGAGGATCCTTGCTTGGATTGTTGGCACGGTGGTGTTGAGGCTTCCTGCGTCCGACGCGCTGAGGAAGCCTCCGGAAAGAGTGGGCGAAAATGCCTGGTGGAAGGTCAAAGGCGCTGGGGCATCGAAGAGAAGCAGCTCACAGCCAACTGGATTCCCGCCGCGTCATACGAATCGCTGCATCTCTTCACAAGCGCGAAGATTCCCTGTTACATGTTTCAACACCAAGCTCTGATAATAATTGTCGGCGACCTACCTCCAACTCCGGGATATTGGGGGGGAAGACACCGCTGTAGGGAGCGCTTACGAACGCGGAGGCAGCATTTTCAAGATTAATCAGCGCAACGGAGAAATTGGATCCAGGCGCAAGAGGGTCGGGATTCACGGCAGCGACGCAAAATGCGCCAAGTTGAACAGCTGCGAGTACGATGAGACCGGCAAGTTTGAACATCTCTTGGTTGAAGGTTGGGGAATGAGATGCTGGGATTGTGGCCAAAGAACTATTTAAGAGGAGGAAACCTCTCGACAGGCACGGACGTTTAGCTAAGTTTCTGAGACGATTGGACCTGAGGGCTGTGAAGTCTGAGTCGAACGTCAGTTGTCTATCCGATCGATGTTCTGGCCGTTCTAGAATGAATATTATGACTACAGGCTCAGCGAAGCCACTTCAATCTGACTTCTGCTGTGAGCAACCAGACAATAAGCAGACCTCAAGTCGAGCTCGAATTTGCCCGGAAATTTGCTTCTCACCCGTTATGAATAGACCAAAGATCGGTCGCCTTGGAATGGAAACGGGTTCAAAATAGAGTGGCATAACCCTGTTGAATTTGACTGAGGCCGTGTTAATGGCGGAACGTCGGCGGACAGTGGCGTGACGGCGGTAATGGACAGGGCAAACGAACGTCCAGCGCACGGACCCGAAAGTAATGAATTTCAGGGCCCGTCCTCAAGCGCTAAGCGCTAAGCCCGCCAGGGTGGCCCTGGGTCTAGGTCAGCACACGGCTTCAGTGGGCTTAGGGATCGGGCTTGAGAAAGTTAAAGCTCAGGCCGACCCTGTGATGCAGGGTATCAGTTCGAATCTTGACTGGAGAAGTGCACTGCTGCAAAAGGCCAGGGTTTTACTACTAAAAACTCAGATTTTTTGAAAAAACATCACAGTAACACCTGCTAACCCTCGATATTGAATGTTCAAAATCGACTTGAAAATGATAGATGCAAATGTTCGGAAACGAAATTTGCGCGATGGAATGAATGGTTCAAAAGTCAAAAAGTGCGATCTGTAATTGTAAGCATTCTCATATATATCGAAGCGTCTTCCGACCACTTGCACACCTTTTGTGTCGCGAACATGTGTTTTTCAGCCAGCAACTCAGGCTTGAAGCCCTTCACTACGGCTCGAGCTTGGGCCCAAGGAATCTGAATCCCGGGTCGGGTCAAGCTAACCCTAAGCTCGAGCTTTCCGGCCAGGGCGGGGCCTGAGATTCACTCGAGAGTCTACTCCATCGCTGCCGAAGTCTCGGGTATGGGAAACAGGGTTCAACAGGGAGTTGCTTGTACAAAACCCGAGAGCCCAGTTCAAAGGCGGCCTCAACGGTGGCATTCTGGGAGGTAGTGGAAGACAACAGTGATAATCTCGCTCGAAGATCGCGGCTCGATACAGCAGGCGGATCGGTATTCCGTGGTTGTTACGATTGTGAAGGGCTAGGGTTCACCGCGATGGTGTCGAATCAATTCCAGCCTACCTTTCCAGCGTCGTATCATAGATACAAATACATATCCCATTATACCTTATTTTATTCACCCACACCCCTCCCCCGCGAAGACGAAGCTGACGGTTATAATCGACTCCGTTCCGCGGGCACCGTACCCCCCGACAGCGTCGAGCGCAGCGCAGATGGCGTGTGCTACGCGGGTGGGCGATTCGTGTGGGATCTGCGTCTCCGAGTTAGTCTTACGATACAGATGAGGAAATGCGAGACGCAAAACCGGGCATTGGACGGGGGCAGGGAACATTGGATGAGGAAGAGAAGAAGAGAAACGAGAACGTACCAGATGGCCGCCCTCGAGACGCGTAATCGAGGCGAATCTTCGTTTGCCTTCTGGGCTTTCTGAGAGGTCGTTTTGTAGGACTTTCGGGCTACATACAGCGCATCCGTCAGTACGAGTATGATGCCAACTTGAAGGCGAATGGAGGAAAGACGTAGGGGAGGATGGGGATGGATGCATGGGAAGGAGGGAAAGGGAGAAAATAACAATAGGCAAGGATGACAGGGCGCAAAGAAACCAGGAACACAACGGGTAGAGGGGCGGACGAAGGAAGAGAAACAATCACGCACACAAGCTCGCTCCTACTCGCCCACACAAGATGTACAGGTACCTCGCCCGCGATCCGATCCAGTTCCTCAACTGCGTCGAAATGCGGCTGAACGTCGGGAAAGGCGAGCGCTTCGAGACGGCGGGTGCATTTCAGCGTTACGCCGTCGGGTGTATCTGTGAGTCCGTGTTCCTGTGGAACACAAGCGGGTCAGCGGCGTGAACAACGAAGAAGGATTGCACGCAAAGGAGCGAGCGACGAAGGATAGACGGCACACACCACGAACAACCCCAGCACTTGCCTATCCCACCTCTTCCACGGCTTCCTCCCCTCCAACCACGCCCTCGCGTCCTCTCTCGAATTCCACTTATCTCTCTGTAACAGCGTCGCGGCCTTGATGCCGGGGATCTGCGGGCCCATGGTGCGATCGAATAGTTTTTGTTTGGCCATGGTGGGCTCGACGAGGACGAAGGCGAGGAAGGGGATGGCGGGAAGGGGGACGGATTTGAGGGACATTATCCTATCGTAGATGAGATTACGGCAATGAAGGAATAGGAAATGAAGGGTAGCGAAGTACGGGTCAAATGAACGGATGAACGAATAAATGAAATGGAGATCGCCCACTCACATCGCTCCCGCGCCCCCAGAATGCCCAATCCCGACGATCCGTCTCCCTTGCATCCAAGGCGTGCGGACAAACGCTGCGATCGCCTCCGCCCATTCGTATGCCGCTGTCGTCTCGTCATGAACACGAAACAGAAGAAGACGAATGAAACGAGCAGGCACGCACAGACGCCCTCCTGCCGACTGCTCTGTAGCAGCTCGGCATTCAAAATCGCCGCATCGCCGTGAGACTGCCAGTCGAGCGACCACGCCTCGCGCACGCGCTGGTGTCGCGCCTTGCACGCCTGCGTCCGGAATGTTTGCTCGATGACAGGCTCCCATTGCTCCTTGTCTGCGCCACATCAAATCAATATCAATAATAGAGAAAGGGCGGGAGAACGCACGGCCCCCGATACAATGCGCAAACAGCAGGCTGAACCCCTCCTCGTTAGCCTCCGACTCGTGCGTCCAGTACCGCTTCGCCGTCATCTTGAGCGCACGACCGGGTGGGTCATGGCGGCTCGGGGGGCACTCGAAGACGACTGGGGTGATTTGAAGTTTGAGGCTGGCCATTGTGGCGTGGAGACGGGGCGGGAGGGAAGACGCCGATACCCGTTAGCTTGCCGTTATATACGTCCAGGCTGCACGGCGCCGCTTCGAGATTTGATTGATTTGCACGATTTGTTTCAGGAATACTCTCGTTCTCAGACATGGTTATTATTGCGGCGAAACGGGACGAGTCAAGTGAGAGTCCATCGAATTGATTTTGAGCGCCCGTGTTGTCTGTCGGTGGCAAAGGCGTTGGAGAGAAGGTGGTGCCAAGGAGGAAAGCGGAGAATGCAGTGGATGCCGGGCCGAGCCGGCTGACGGTGTTACTCGGCTGCGGCCCACTCGGATCAAGGCATCTTCCTCTCTCCTCTCATGCGCATGAATTTCGTCCTCCCGGCTATATACATTCCGGACCATTTATACGACCACTTTGACACCGGACGCTTATCGCTGCAGCATATCCAGGGAAGGGCGCAATCCACACGGCTATTGCAGGGGACACAACGCGGGAAACCAGCAAAGTAGCGCAATTTTTGCGTGACCTGCAAGCACCCTGCCAGAAATCCTGCTAGCTCAAATACCTGGTCTCGGGAACCCTCAGCCATTCTATTATGCGGCATCACTATATATTCATCCCGGACCCGCCTTCTGCTTCTTTGGCCAAAATACTGATCACAAGAGCTACATTTCGTGCTCGCGGCCCAGCTCACAAGCGTATATTTAATTCTGGACGAAATCCTCTTCTTTCGGAGAAATTACGCGTCCGTTTTCCCTCAGCCGAGTTCACAACCCGTACTTCTCCTCAATCAGTTCCCTGCACCGCGATTCCAGTCAAGCACAGAGAAGGCTCTATCAATCGTGTGCTCATTATATCCGCCCTTGAATTGTCGCTCGTGGGCTCACTTATCTTTTTCTCGCGGTCTTCCTGTGATTATAATCAATCATCTTTCCCACCCACTCTCGCATTCAAGATGTCAGGAATCGCCTCTCTCAAAGACATGCCCTACTACGAGGGTCTCGAAAAGCTTGCGACACATGTGCTTCGGGCTTCAATACCTCGACATCAACCCCGATGTCATCACTCATTCTCGTGAAATTCGCTGACGCGTGGAGGACATTCGCTCTCCTTTGTTATCTTCACGGTCGTCTTTTCAAAGTTCAGATTTCCAGATCGTCATGTTCGTCTGCCAAGTCTCACTTGCTTTTCCTTGGATCTTCCTCTTTCGAAAGCCTCACACCAGTCCCAGACTTCGAGATTACATGGCATCTTTACACTCTGACGCTTCCTGTGCGTCCTTGCTTTCATACTGCGTTGGGCTTTAGGTCGTATCGATAAATCCTTATCGTTCTGTCGTCTACCCTGGCTTCTTGCGGGTCTGTCTCTTCATCCATGACGGTATGCAATCGGTATAAAAGGACACTCTACATCTGGCAACCCTTCACACGATAAATCCTTGTTCTACCCGTTTCCTTCGGATTTTCGTTCGCCGGCCCGCTTGCTTTTCCCCAATGACCTCAGCTCTCTGCCCACCACCGCTTTGCATCACAAGTTCAACCTCATGTTCAATCAAGCTATCGCACAATACTCCCAGTATAACTATACCTCCGTGAGATCACTTACTTCATCACGGTTTTCCACGATGCTCTACTATCGAGATTTAGTATCCCTGACAACAACATTTCGGTCTCTCATACCTCCCTCCATCGTCTACCCTCCCAGCCGGCTCTCTCAACCTCTCGCCAGCGAGTAAGCGAGTCTTTCGTGTGTTCCATTTGGGCCCGAAACGCCACCTATCTCATTCGTTCAACAGACGAAATTGGTCTCGTTCCCAGACTGAAGTACCAATGCGTCCCTCAGTTCTTCCTCTTATTTTCCGCGCTCTGTGTCCGCGGCCTACCAGTTGCGATCGTCAATAACAACGGCGGAGTCGAAGATATCACGAACAATAATAACAATACCCTAGTCATTTCAAATACACCAAAAAGGTAGAAGGCATGTTTCACCGCTAAGTAGAAAGCTAATTCAAGTAGACCTAAATGACGTGCTTGTTTCTGCCAGCACCTTACGCCAACGCAGCCGCGAGGAGGTCGGAGAAAATAGGTGTTCCAAAACCAGCTAATTTTAGCGGTGAGATGTGCTACGAAAAAGAAAAAATTGTTTACTCACTCAGAGGATCCCATCCCTCTGTTGCGTCGAAGCGTCGAGTTGAGAATTCAGGAAGAAATCATCCACGAAGAAAGCTTACAGAGGACGCGGGACACACAAAGCCAGAATTGTGCCCAATCGTTATATCAGTGAACGCATGAGCTGCTTTCGAGCATAAGAAGGGATTCAGGAAACCCAGAGGGGATTTGCCAGCCGCGATTAAGCGGTCATTGATCAGGGCAATGATTGAAGCGAAGGTTGGCGACGATGCACTGGTTCCTCCCCCAAGGACGACTTCGCCGCCGGCTATCATTTCAAAGTTCCATCCCTGAGTGGACACATCGGGATAGCCGCGTCCGGTTTTGTTGAACGTCCCGGCAAAGTCATCTGGAACTGTTTCCAGGAAGCCTGCAACTGCCGCAGTCTGGTAGTACGCCGTGGGGAAAACGTTGGAAAATCCACCACCGGTGAAGTTGATAGCTTTCTCTGGAGCCAAACCCTGAGTTGACCCCACCGAGGTGACGAAAGGACAAGCCGCTGGGAACGCGGGAATGAATGTGTTGTTAGCGCAGACGTCACTGGAATCGCGGTTTCCCCAGACGCCGCCCTAGTTTGAAAGTCAGGGTCGACCAAAGGTGGACAAGGATTAAAATGACATCTCCAGAGGCAAACATCACAGATATGCCGCGCGCACCGAGGGCCATGTAGCCACTGCAGATTTTGCTGGAAAGGAGAACAAGGTAAACTTGAGAATTTCTCAGGTAGGATTAAACACCGACGTGGCCATACTTGCTCCAAAGTTGGATTCTGCATCAGCGTACGATGTGGTCATAACTGTCGGAGGATTGGCGATGCCATCTAAGAAAGTCGTCGTGTCGAGGAAGGAATGGTTTGGATAAGCACCCACATCAGACAGCAGTTGCACAAAAATGCGAAGACGAACCAGCAGTGTACTGGATGTCGAGATTCGGTTCTAGTATATTGTCTGGTCCAAGATCCGGATCTTGGGGATCTGTTCCGTTATCTGTCGTCAACAGTGTGAACGTCGTAGAAGGATCTATATCCGACCGCACAAGCTTGAGAAATGAGAACACTGTGCATTAGTCTAGTTGTGATGGGATCAAAGAAGGGATCGGAGACAGAGAACAACAGCGGCGTTGACAGACACCTTCGCTTCCCCGTCATCCGGTGCGCCCCTCCGCCGCCCCCTTAGGCCGTGCGGTTCTTCGCTCACCGTCGGCCTCAACCCACAGGTCGGTCGCCCCCCGCACCGGCAGCTCTATGTCGTCTGCCACGGCCTACTCATCAGGTCTAGCTTCGTTGTCCTTTGAATCGTATGCTTCACATGAGAAGAGTGGTGGTGATAATGGCACTCTGTTGGCTTGTGCCCCAGAAATACAGTACTCCCTCCCGTGACTTAAATGTACTGTAATTCCCGAATAATTTTTTTTCTGGTTCGCGACGGAATTATAACAGGAATACCGTAACAAATTATATGCTTTTGTCACAGCGCGTATCGGCGGCCGCCCATACGCGTGTTGCCAGACTTCATATCGTCCCTAATCTGTTTTCATCATTGACTGTCAAAGTATTCATTGCACCATGTACTCTATCCTCGCCACTTTCCCGGACCCCTTCTTCAATATTGTCCTCTCAGCATGCTGTTTCTCAAGCGCTTTCCGAGCGCTTTCCTCTGCTCTTTGTTTTTTCCCCAGCTCCGCTTCAATCTTCTGTCTTTTTTCGGGCCTTCCCTCACGCAATAACTCTTGTTCTTTTGCGGTCACAGCCTTCTCGGCCTTCGCAAGATTATCAAGGCTCTTGAGGAGTTTCTCATTGTAGCGCTCGATCTTTTGGTCCTCGCCCTCCAGAATGCGATGTTGGCTGTTGGCTGTACCAAGTTAAAGTTGAGGATGAAGATGTATGCACATAAAATGAACCGCACCTTTACGCTTCAGATTGTTGTACATATTCTCGGATATATGACCAGTCTTGTAGGAAGGAGTTATACCGTAATTTTCATATGTCTGTAGGAAGTCAGATTTGTGATTTTTTTGACGAGACTAGTTGGCTCACAATGAGAGTGTTCATCTTCAACGCATCAAAACGTCGTGCCTTTTGTAACCCTCCTAGAAGTGTACAGTGCACTCCTTCTCTATTAACATCGGAGTGAACGGACCCGATGAGATTTGAATTCGAGTCCCCGGCATTCCAGATATCCAGCGGGATGAAACTGCGTTCCCAACAGATTCCGGGAAGAAAAAACTTACTCGACTCCTTGTCGTTCACCCAGTCAACAGGACCCGGAGTGTTCAAATTAGATACATCGTCATGGTTTAACATTTAATTTGGGTACTCACCATTACCAGCTTTACCGCCTTTCTCCCGAATGCTCGCTAATGTACCATCCCAGTCGTCGTGCTCGATACAGACAAGGCTACGCATCATCCATCTCACCTCTTCAGATACGGCACACTTTTTGATGTTTCGAAAGTCATGCACGACACAGATGCGGAAAACTCGCGCAAGGTGTTCATACGGATCCAGGTCTTGAATATTTCGCTCGGGTTCATGAAGATCGCGTTTCAGAGGCATCTTCGATGCTATCTGTTGTAAGTGCAGGCCCAAACCTCCAAAGCGAATCAAAGCTCAGATTTCTGCGAACAACCCCGAGCTTTCTCACCTTTAGCTTGTCCTCTGTGCTGGTCTGCCGTCCACGAGAGCACCAAGTCACCATATTCAGCATCCAGACCGGTTCCGTGTAGGTGTCGCCATCGGAGTGCTTCGCCCGTGTCTTCTTTCACAATCGCCTCAATCTCTTCGAAAATTTGCTGATGTGCTGCAGCTGTCTGACGGTTTATATACCCCCGACAAATATCAAGCCTTTGGCAAGAAATGTGATTAGTTGGCATCACAGTCCATACACGCCAACTCAAATTCCAAAAACTGAGCAATCCGTGTGAACGCGATATCACTTTGGGAGGTATCGGCCCATGGAGCGCAGTCGTCGACTTGCTTCTGGGGTCATACAGATGATGATTCAAATCTTATCATATTTCGTATCACCTGCGTTATCTTCATCTTCGTCGTGTCGGGGTGAGGATTGGGCATCTATCGCTATCATGCGCCGTATATAGTGCTTGGCTTTGGGTTGTTTTGCGTCTTGTTGTGCTTTGAGGTTCACGACACCTAGGATCTGTCAGTGAGGGTGGCAAAATTATAGTTTCAGAACCAACCAGCCCAACCAGTCCCAAAGGGACAAACCGTTTCGAGTGCTTGTTTAATATGTGCTCGAATATGAGACCGATTGGAGAGCGAGACATGCCAATCTGCGAGAGTTGGGGAGACAAGCAGCGGTGTGGTAGGGTCGGACGGCCGAGGTGTGGAAACACTTCAGACAGGCGTCTGGACCACTACTCTACACATGGTGGTATTTTCGACATGTTCTTTCATTTATATATCCCAATTCATCACCTCGTCCCTTTACATATATACTCCCTTCACACCGCTTATTTGAACCTACTCACTATATTTTTCTTCCCTATTTTTCGCACAGAATTCAGTTCATTCGCACCGGGCGCTTAACCGGCGCCTACCGGACTTAAGGTCCGATCGAGGGCGTTCGGGACTCGATGAGCGCAGCGCAAGGTCAGCCAAGCGCACGAAATATCAAAGCAAGCCCCAGTCGGATAATGGGCATTCATTTTTCATTTTTCCTTCGACATCTCCGAGCCACAAACTCGGACGTCTCGATTCTTAGATGGATTTTTGGGTCGCTTTTGCATTTTTATTTTATTTTAAACAATTGTAGCTACTGTTTCTTCGACAGGGGATCAGGCGGCTGGTTACTTCTGACGCCCAGGGTTCGTAGGTCGCGCATTCGAGGGTGTCGTTGCGGGCCGACACCGGGACTGTTGGCGGGCAGTCCCCTCGCTCCTATTGCTTACACTCGACCGAGCCATTGCATCCTTTTTGCATGCCCTGGGTGGAGGGATTATTCAGTCGTCGGTTTCTCTGGCTATTGCCTTGGCATGGGCCTAGTATACACATTTTAAATAGGTAGTGCAGCCCTAGCGGACTTAGAGAACGGTCGCGCTAGGTGATTATGTACATTGTTTGTATCCCAAACAAATCACCTCGTTGCTTGCTCTCTACCGCCACCGTGGCACTCGTCAGGGCTTCAATCTGCGTCAGCTCTCGTCTCGTCTTGCATCCAACTGCTTTTCTATACCTCCCGGGCCCATCTGGACCATTCATTTGCTCATCCCGGCTGGATTTGCTCTAGCCGTACCTGTGCTTTTGAGACGTGCTTTGCGCAGTCTCTACGCTCGTGCTTTGCGCAGGGCAATTATCCTCTTCTGGATTCCTTCTAACAATTCAAACTCCTGCTAGGCTCCTACTCTCACGCTCGGGGCTTCTTGACGTTTACTGTCACCGATCTTCGTTCCTAGACGCCACACGTCGGGGAAAATATTTGCCGATTCTATTACTCGGCACAGCCCATCCTTAGATATTCCTTATTCGTATTCCTTCCATCTTACTCTTCTTACTTACCTCTTTACCGTTCTACCGGTCGGCATACCCAGCGGGAATATCCTCCCCATACCGAACCGCACTCCGGGAGCATTACCCTACCACAGCGGAAATTTCGAAGTGAGAAAGGACTGCACAACGGGATTCCGGATGAATCTGCGTGGAGTAAGATCGGGAAGATCCTCGGCCAACTTTCCGAGCAGATCAAATATTTCTGCACGAATCGTTGGGGGGGTTTGGTCGGTAAAGGAACAGGATGGGGATGGGGATCGCTGGTAACAATGAGAACGAATGGGTATACAGCGCGGAACTCCTTCTTTGGCTCAAAAACTCGAAATTTGCTGGAACAAGGTAAACGCGTCATGAGCGGTTGCACAAGGTTGTTCTTTGCGTCGCGATGAGGGAATGCTGAAATGCTGCAATTAATTCAAGGATGGTAGGCAGATATATCAACTCACGACAGTATGCCTTTTGCTGCGAAAAATTTGCAACAGTCGAGCAGTCAATGAGAGGCCCGTAACCGAGTTTAAGAGCAGATTCTTCAATTCGGGCTGCCTCCTGTTCATCGCCGCAAAATATTGCCTCCATGTACTCAATGTGATATGAGCCGTCGCCTATTGACGCATCGTGAATATGATCTTTGTTTGCTTTAGGATTATAATGCTCGCAACTATCGAAATGCGTCAGAATTGCACGGGTGTATGCTCGAATAAACCCACCTGATATATGGACGGCCGTCATCCCCATAATCAAAGACAACCCTCCCCTCGCAAATTCCTTCTTTCATTCGATATCCGCGCTGAGTCTGGAAGAGATACAGTTCCCATGCTTCCTGCATTTCTGCTTCAGTGTCGGATATATTACCCGTTGTCTCAAACAACGGTCTGCTGCATCCGAGCTTTTGAATGGCGGTGATGTAGGCCAGGGTTTTGAGGAAAATGTCGCGGGATGGCGAGACATACTGTAAACGATCTTCCCGGTCTTTCCGTAAACGTTCTCGAACGTCGTCCCGGGTCGCTTTTGTGTGCGGAGTACTCAATTCATCTACGTTGCTATTTGGGCATATTTTTGGATGAGAGAAAGATTAAATATTCGTTCGAGTTCACGTACAGGTCGTATGGCGCTCTGAACAATCGACGCGTTGGCCCATAGAGTCAACAAGGAGATCGCACTTTACTGACACCCCCCGAAACAGTCTGGCCCATGTTGCCTCATGAAATCAGAACCATAAGCTGTTGTCCAAAGAATGCTTGTCACTTGATAAGGCAATGTACAAAAAAAAGTTCCGACACAAATACTGGATATCATACTGAATTATTTCATTCAAATCGACAGTCACGGGTCACGGACCCCTCTGTCGATGTCGAATACAAGACCAGCCGCCGCTTCGCTCCGGCAATAAGAAGGATGGCAAGAAAAGATTGAGAAAATAATCTATTGTCGACATACAATACAATTAGAAACAAAAAAAAAAAAAAAAAAAGATGGATTGCCGAGTTGGTCTTTCCAGCGGTAAACGGCACGGGGAATGAAACAAATCAACTCACCAGAAGTTTTCAGAGATACAGAAGGGCAGAGAGCAGGAGAGGAGCAGTTACTCACTGCTGTTCAACCGAGAATAATCGGAGCTGGGCGCTCAAAAGGAGGCAAAGGAAGCAATAGCGAGAGCAGGTAATCGAGGACAACTAAAGATGAATGGCTTGATCTTGCATTTGATGCATCTGGAGAGAAACGGCGGAATGATTCAAGATATCGGAAGGTGTGAATTTGATCCATAATTTGTTGCCAGCTTGAGTGAATGACGGAGACGCGAGAAAACCACAAATTTTGACATAAGTGAAAACCAGCAAGATAGGTCGCAGGGCGCAGCGATTGCAAGCAACTTGGTGCGAGTTGAGGAGCTTTAGGACTAAGACAAAAAGCAATCATGGGCCAGAAAGCAGCAGACACAACACAGCGAGCACGATATTCAGCATTGAGAGCAGTGATAGTTACAGTTGTAGATCTATAGATTTTGAGGATGGTCGAGCGGACGCCTAGGGTTGAAGTAATAGTTTGAAACCAAGTAGAGGACTATCTTCCGCAGCAGCAGTTCTAGGGATCAGACCAAAAATGAAATAAGTTCGAGGAGGAAAGTGGGCGAAGGGGTTCTATGTACGCCGTTTTTATATGTCAAGAATCATCTGCCGGGAGGATACGTGGCCCCCCGGCCTGATGAATAGAACCATGAGCAACGACTGCGATCGACTGCGTTCTGTCAAGAAAATGCTGCGTGCGGGTCAGCTGTTTGACCGCAAATGAAAAGGCAGTGCTGAAGAGCGGGGAGAGTCGAGGACAGATGGGGTAATCGAAGAGCAAGAGCAGAGGAAAAACAAAAGGAGAATGGTTACATGGGGATATAGCACAGCCGAATGAGCAAAATCTTAAAGAACGGTTAATTGGTCGAGGTCACGCGTCACGGAGGCGTTTGTCGAATTGGTTTACCAGTTCGAAAAAATGCTCGGAGTCTCCTGTTTCACACCTATGTACCCTCAAAAAAATCTTTCTCGATGTTTCTGTGTATCTAGGGTGCAAAAAACATGATATCTATCTAAAATCCTCGTCTGACTCCCAACTGACATCATTCCTGTGGCGCCAGAAACCCTCATACCTCGTAGTTGGTTTTTTCATCTGTTTCCCTACCGTTTTCTCGGTCATCTGCTCACCGCTATCCTCAGCGGTCTCTACATCGTCGAGTGTGTCGGCGGAGTTGTTCTCGGAGGTAAGTGGCTCCGACTCGGAGTTCGTCGCTGATTGCATTGTGGCCTACGGCCGGGGAAGCTCGAAGGATGTGAATTCCCAGACTGAAAGGTCTTCTGGAGGCAGGATATCTGCCTCTATGTTGGGTGGTATTGGGACTTTTGACATTGTGAATGTTCCGGTCTTGTGTTCGTGCGAAGGCATGAAGGGGTGAAAAAAAGAGTCATTGCAATTGCAAACAAAACCAGACTCGAGCAATAATTTATCTCCCGAGTGCTAGGAGTGCCTGATAATATGTTCGAACTGTGTACCAACTAGTTTTCAGCCTCTGCTCGTTGTTTCTGGGGCTTGTCGAAATTTTTGTCCCTGTCACGGTCCCCCAGGGTCCCTGTCGAAATGTCGAATAGGTAATTCGGGTCACGCGTCACACCCCCTGTCGATTTGAACGAAATAATTCAGTAGCAGGCCGGAATGGAGCAATGCTTGGGCGAATATAAGCAGTAGCAACTTTTCGTAGCCAGTCCATTGAACTGCTGGCAGGTTACACTTGATCCAAAACCACGGCAGCAATAGGCAAAGAGATATGAAGACACGAACGGAGAACCAGGCAGGGATGTATTCGACGATGATAGCAGATGTAGGATCAAGCTAACCACTTGAGCTTGCGTATAAACCAGCAGAACATATATGGAGAGGTTGGCACTGAGCGATTGTGATGGGGATCCCGCGAGAAACGTTGTACTGCCCTCTTTTTATACGCTCAATCTTGCCGAGATAAAGAGGGCGTGCGTCCTGTGCCGCTGTGAAAGAAGAAAAGTGACAGGAATGGAATCAACAGCTCAAAGGCTGAGAAACAACCACGAGACACGTCGGTGGTGCTCAGTGAGACAAATTAGGAATAGTTGCCGCAAGGCAGGGCCTCACGGCATGTATTCGTCACTTCGAGCCGGCTTGGCTTTGAACACTTCGGGAAATTCTCTACAGCCTCGAGGCGCTGTTCGACTGCGGGGCGAGTGCGATCTATTTCTGAAGCCACGGATCAGCGGAAAGCGTGCGACTTAACTTGCCCAGCAACGTGGTTAAAAATGGTGTTTCAGTGGGAAAGATGAGTCAAAAAGACTGTAAGATTCGAGCACCGGAGCTGAGAGAGCGAGGCTGGGAGGGCTTGAAGGGGATAAGACCAAATAATGCCAAATGAAGGCCGTTAGCGCCAGTATCCCTCGTGTCGGTGGTTTGGATACTCACCGTGCTGGCCAGGTATGCGTGACTCAGAGTCTTTGAAAGAAAAAAAAATCTGACCCTTTGCAAAAAGCCGCCTTTGGAAATATGTGCCGTGGCGGACGCATGTTCGCGCCGACCGAGACCTGGCACAAGTGGCACGTCAAGATGAGCCAGAACCAGCGCCATCGCTCGTCCTCACACGCGGCCACCGCATCGAGCAAATCGAGGTGGTCCCCTCGTCATCGCCAACGCCCGCTCCCCTCAAGTCACTCAACGCGTACGCCGACGTCATCAAAGTCTCCAACTCGCACAAGCTGCACGCAGGCAAGGAGAAGATGCGAAACCACAGGCATCGCTAGCGCCGCGGGCCACTTATTTTATATAACAAGAACAACGGCATCGTCAAGGCCTTCCGCAACTTGCCCGGCGTGGAGCTTGTCAACGTCCAGAGACTCAACCTCCCCCAACTCGCACCTGGTGGTCATCTCGGCCGCTTCGTCATCTAGACCGACCTCCTTGACGAGGTGTTCGGGACCTTTGACAAAGTGTCGACACACAAGAGGGACTACCTGTGCGTTCTCTCTCGCTCTCTCTCTCTCTCTCTTCATTTTACTGACGATTGCCCCCTCAGCCTGCTGACGTCCAAGATCTCCAACCCGGATGTCACCTACCTGATCAACAGCGACGAGATCAAGTCTGTGGTCTGCCCCGCCGGCTAGAAGCTTCAGAAGGCAGATAACCCGCTTATCAATAAAGTTGTTCTCTCCCGCCTCAACCCGTATGCAAAGACTATTCAAATGCACGAGATCTGTGCGTCTTTCGTCGTTTCCGATCTCGTTACTCACTTTTTTTCTTCAAACATAGTCAAGCAGGAGCGCCTGACAAAGAGCGCGAAGCCCAAGCAGCCGAGCGAGGCGATCACTGCGAACCTCTTCGCTCCTTAAAAAAACTTTACTTGGCCGTACGAGGTGGATAGACAATTTCATTTACAGCCTGCCGATGCCCAAGACCTTGTATTAGAATTATATAAATATACACTTGAAATATTCCGAATTACTCTGTTGCAGCAAAAGAAAACGAATTCTACTGTGAATCATTCCGCACGAGAAGTAAAGTAAGTATTAACAATCTTCCCGCCACACGAAATTCCTCTCCGTCTGGCTGGCAGAATAATCGCAGCCGTGCACAGATAAGTCAAGACTTGCAAGGACCCAATGAGAAGAACGAACGAACGCACATCATACGCCTTCCAGTCTCGCAACAAAGTTGGTTGGTGTGCGGCAGAACCGCCCGTACGGATCTCGCAGTTATTGCGTGCAGTGTGGTTCCATAGGCTAAATGTGTCCTTCCGCAATGAGGCGATCATGGTGTGTGGAACTTGTCAGAGGAAGGCGGCTCGATGAGGCCGAGGCGCGCTGTGACGGGGCGTCAGTGTCAGAAAGTGAGGAGGGGCCAAATATTGGGACTTGACGCACCGCAGACGAGGGTGCCTCAATGAGGACGCAAAGCGCAGAACCACGTACGGCTCTGCAAGCCACCCATCGTCGAGTTGATCATGTCCGTGTCCTCCACGACGAGCGCAATGCGAGTTGCCCTCGCCCTTCTGGCTGTGGTCGTTGACGTTGGCCGAACCCATCTTCAGACACATCCTTGTTAGTCACACTTCACCACCCAGCAGATAGAACTCACCGTGACGCGCTTATCGCCTACGATTATGAGCTTCGTGTGGATGTGGAGCAGCTCTACGACGTATCTGTGGTGCGCAATCTTCATCAGCAGCCATCCTCGAAAAATAAAAGGGAAGGAAAGACACTCACGCATTCAACTCCTTATGCTCTGTCCCGAGCACTCATCAAGAGAGCTTGTACGGTCGACTCCTTGGTCTCGACGGGGATGTCGAGGGTGACCTGGCGAATAGAGCTATGAGGGCAAGTGGCAGAGATTGGGAAGGGATGGAGGGCGACCTACCTCTTTCTGGTCGGTCTTCTCGTCCTTCCCAAACCACTGACACGCGCGCGCGACCTTTGCCTAGAGGATCTTGACACCGCCCTTCTGTTTGGTGTAGGTTGCTGCGGGGTTTCAGTCTTTGCTACAAGGACGAGGCAAGGAAGACTCATAGCGGCGTGTTGATGCGGTCGTGCAAGCGCAGGTGGTAGAAGTAGAACAGGATGTAGTTGAGTCTTGTCAAAGAGCGGGTCAGCTCGGCTCGAATCACTTCTCCTCCGCCTCTGCAACACTCACGACTCGAACCAAGCCTTCCTACTCTCCCCCGCGGATCAAGTACCCGCCGCGGTTGATCGTGTGGGTCGTTATGATGATCTTGAGCGAGCCTTTGGTGTTCCCCGCAAAAGCGGGAGCCTGGATGGTGAAAATGATCTGTGTAAAGGTCGGTGGGGGTGAGTGCCGAGTAAAGACACGAGAATAGAATAGAAGAGACGAGGGGGGAGGAAATGAGGGGCAGGGACGGCGAGGGGAGAGGTGGAAATGAAGGCGGAAGAGGGGAATAGATAACGCGCGCGGATCGCCCTGCCCACACGCCTCGGCCATCCCGACCTACTCGTGCTCTCATCATTCGCCCGCTCGTCCATGCGCCCAACCCCACCCAACCCAGAGCATCCGCACGCATTGCCCATAACACTCAGTGGTCGGTCTCTCATCCGACTCGCCCATGGAAACGAATGGAAGGAGACATCCAACGCACCTGGAACTTGACCCTCCTGCATTCCACCAGCGTGCGCACAATCCGGTTCTTGACCTTGTAGTGCGTCGTCGAGACGAAGAACTGGTCCTGAATGTAGATGAGGTGCCCCGCCTCGGAATAGCGCCGAGCTGGTGCCAAGATGCCGCCGTCAGCAAGTAAAGGGGCTCATGTCCGAGAGACCGTGGATCATGATAGACAGGCCCTAGAGTATTGGCCTGGAAGCTGGAACCTAGCTCAATGGGAGGGAAAAAGTAAAGGGGAAAATGCGCTCACGAGTCGCCGTGCGGCGCTCCTTCGTCGTATGGGTTGGGATTTTGATTCCATCCTGCAGAGTTATTGGATTGGGCCGCCGCCGCAGCACGCGACACTGGCAGCCCCTTCTGGCGGTGCATCGAGGAATGAGAGGAACGAGAGTAGAGGGAGAGGAAGAGATCGAGTGAAGAGTTCAGAATCGTTGCAACGGCGTCGATGTGAGCTCAGGGTCGACGGGAGAAGTCTCATGGTCTCGATCAATAATTACTGTCAAATATAAGGTCTAGGAACCCAAGCGCAGGCAGTAGGACAGGAAAATAAAGCAGGAGAGGCAGTATAACATTGAACCAGAGGTAGGCAGAGGTAAGCAAAGCTGGGTCGACCGACGTAGACAGGCAGGATGCCAATGTAGGCCAAATTTGGCCCACATTGGCCTAGCCGACTCGGTCTACTCGGGTCGGCCGACGTAGACCTTACGTATTCTGACGTAAACCATGTCGGTCTACTCGGCCTCGGAATGCAGTTGTCGGAAAAATCCTAGATTGATTGAAACGCCTCTTAGCCGGCTTCAAGCCAATACAAGGTCGTAAGTTTTTCGGTGGCTTGTATCGCACATCGAAAGTTCGTGAAACCGGTTGTAGAGTGATGCCCACCATGTAAATATATCTGTGGGAAATTTCCACGAGGCACTGTCCTTAAAGGCTCCACGCCGGCGAATGTTCCCCGGAGATCGTGAGGCAGCGCTCAGGTGGTCGACAAAAAGATCGGAGGAAGATAAGGCTCCAACCATTTAGTTTTCGTTTATGGAGTCGAGTAAATTAAACGGAAACGGTATCTAAACAGTTTGAAACCATTTAAAACAGTTTTACACGGTAATGTTTTAGGGCTTCTGAAACTAGTGTATGCAGTGGGCTGCAAAGTGTTTATTTCCTCTAGCATTGCTTCCTGTGATCTTGGTTCACTGCACCAATACATCTCTGTCGAAAATGATGGATGCCAGCAACGGTAAATGAAAATAATACACTTGAGGCTCACGGAATATCAACATGGTTCTATTTCAATGGCAGAATTGATCAGAGGTAGCAAGTATGCAATTACATATCTAATGAAAGTTTGACAATGCTAGAATTACGGATTGTTAATTATTGTTCCATTGAGGCAGCGGCCGTGCAACCCGACGTAGGCGCATCAATCCCGAGCCAACAACACTTGCCATATTTGGAATGCATCCCGCCGGTGCCTGCTACTTGTCAGTCACTGTATATGTGGGGATTAGGAGGGATTTGAAAGGCTCAAATGCACTTCTGGCTGGAAGATGCCCTCACATTTGTACTCACAAACCACTGGTGAGTGACTCAAAAATTTTCAACCGTTTAAACCATGTACAAACAGTTTGTAAACTGTTTGAAGCCATGAGCAAATTAAACGGAAACAAAAACGGTTTAAACCGTGTATAAACGTTTATAAATGGAAACGGTTGGAGCCTTAGAGGAAGACAAACTCTCTTCATCATCGCCCGAACAAATAGTGGTTCAATTTCCTCGAACTGGCCCCCCCACCGCTCCGTTAAAGGTGCAGGAAAATTAGACAATATATGTAGTCTATGATTCGCTTGAACAACATTGGCCACTCTGTCGGTGTTCCAACAGCAACTATGATGGAGACAAGCTGCGTCGAGCGTACCACACGGTTACCTGCTCTCGCTCGCTGATACCTCCGGTGTCCACTCCACACTCAATGCAAATTAACCGTTCTCAAAGACCTCGCTCGTTCGGCCGCGCTTTAACCGTTCTCCTTCTGGTTGTGCTCTTCGATTAACCCCTTCTGTCCACGTTCAACAGTGCCTTTATATTTGCCATCAAACATCTGCCCCGCGCAGCTTTTTCTTGGCGGATCGCAGTCGCTGTCCACGGCGCAGCATGATTCTAATCATGTGGCAGAGATGCCACGTACCTTCCCGGCAGTTTCTTCACATATCAAAACGGGGTACAGTAAACGGTTTGAATTATTCGATTTTTGGTCTGATTTCTGGACCGGTTGACCCTTTCTACCGCTGCGGCTGGGGATACAGAGATAATTGGACTCAACCCAGATGGTACTTCAATGCTGGGTCGTCTCCACGCTGGGTCGCGAGTAGTCATCAAAATATGGGATTCTTCTCTGTTCTGTTTCTCCAGCTTCGCACAAATTTTTTCATTGGGGTCATCGCGAGTAATAAATTTGAAGTTTCCTCAAGCCGTTGGCCACGAGATGCTGCCCTTTCCGCCCTTCTGTATTCTTCTCCATTCACTGTGTCGCTCATGTTTCCTGTTTCCCGCCCCAACACGTCACGCTGTGATAGCTGATGATTTCTCATCTTGCCTGCAAGCCAATCCGTGCCCAAATCCTCTCGACTCAACACTCGATACATGTATTGTTCCATTCCAATTTTATAAAGCTTTTTCTGTCTTCAAATGTACGGCCACAGACTCGAATATGTACGATTGTTATATACGGCAGGAGAAGTGGTTCCTCTGATGCTTCTGAACACTAGAGTGAAGCATAGGTCCGTCTTGTATGCTGCTGAATGAGTTGTGAATGATGGGATTTCACAACACCGTTCTGGCCTTGTTTTCCCTAGAGCATCATTAATGGTGACAAGGTCCGGTTCAAAAATCGGTTCGAACCTGAACCGAACTGCACCGAACGCCAGGTTCAGGTTCAGGGTTCACGGCTGTCCTGAGCCGCGGCGTTCGGGAGGCAGGACCCACGTGCGAACGCCGAACCTACCTAAAATTGAATCCAGAGGCCCAGTTTTCATCATTATACCTGCAATTGTGAGTCGATTACCGTTTAAGAATGCATCGACAGCTCACGAATAATTGATCTCTTCATAAATATTCCAGAACATCGTAATTGAGAGGAGGGTCGCAGTTTCTGACCTATAAGTCATGTTACATCCCTTGTGTGACACCAGCAATGCCAACAAAATTGTGTAATGCATCCAGTCCCGCCCTAATCGCCACCAAAAATCATTGTAAACCTTGTATAGTAAGTTTGTTCAATCTAAGAAATTTTCTGGCCTTGAAATTCACTTATCAAGGCGTGGGAAATTGTGTCGGGTTCGAACCCGTTCGAGGGCCAAACCGAACCTGAATGCCGGTTCAGGTTCAAGGTTCGGTGATTGCCTGAACCGAACCCGAGGTTCAGGTTCAGTGTTCAGAGCAAGAGGCTTTGAAACTGAAGCGAACTGAAGGTCCAAGGTCCAATCTGCCAAAAGAGCTCAAATTTCCCAACTGCGACGGGTGTTTGAAAGCGCACCGTTTCTCGCGAGTCCTATAGAAGCATTAATTTCAATGGGAACTCCAACATCGCGAAGGAGGATCGCCGTCTGCTTGTCGCGGGAAGGGAACAAGCCCAGGTAGCGGGGAATCGGCAAGGCTTCACGTCGCGCCAAATTTTGTATCAACTTGGGGGGCTCGACTGTGGAAAGAAGTTCCAGCGCTTTTGCCAACGAACTCGTCGGATAGGGTGCAATTCCCATCAGCCCGGACGCTAGGTTGGTCGCGGCTTTATCAGAATATAGTAATTGTTAAGTCCACGTGCATGGCCAGATAGATTCAATTTGTGACCTTTTGCGGTTTCGTGGGGTCGACAGGTCATCTCTTTGTGTACCAGTATGATGCAATAGTGGTTGTGCATGTGCAACATGATGTGCTACAAAAGTTCAACCTGAATTTTCTAGCTCCTAAACTACACAGTCATCGACAACAACTTCGACAAGCAGATCATATTTCCGAATTCCATTGATGACTGCAGCACAAATAACTTCGCTACCTTTCGGAACAAAATTTTCAGATATCTTTGTCTAGAACATTGCCAGCAGTAATCCCACAACATCTTTAACGCCGACGGCGTGGCAACGGCGCATGTTGCCATGCTTGATTTGGGGTAATAGCCTGCCAAATTCTTTGGCAAAGATCGGGGATTTGACTGATTTTCCTCGACGGCTCCGTCCTCAAGCCACCGCAAAAGGCCGAAAGTATTCAGACAATGAAATCATACCTATTGTTTGATCAAATTCAAATTTTGGAGCAATCCAAGCCCAAAGGCTCGAGCAGTACCATCAGGGGGCATTGATTGTATTGAAACAAAGTAATGGATATCATCAAGGTGCTGCAGATTCACGGAAAGAAACCCACCTGTTGGATCATATGGGGGCTACATGCTATCGTGCAATGTCGATATAGGACGGCGTCCAGTCAAATGTGGCTTGTGGGTGTGGCCAGTCCGGCTAATGACTACGGGGGTCGTGAACGTAGTGTCTATTCTCATTTGGTGAGCAGAAGAGCGGTGGACTCGGCGTAGAAGGCGCGGCGCGTTCGTCTTAGGCTTTCACGACGAGGTTGGGCAGCCTTTTTCTTGGTGGAAGTCCAACGGCACTTGAGCTGCCGACGTAAGGCGCGCCGCGATTTCGCGGCTGCGTCACTGGCGGTGGCTTGAGCGTCGAGGGGAGGGGAGAGTATACGAGAGGATGCCGCGGACAGGGCTCGTTCGGTTTCACGAGTGGCAGCGGCGGGTACGTGTCACCGGATTTACCTGTATATGCACTGGTTAAGTTGGACAGGAACAACGTGGTCGGAAAGATAAGACAGACAAAGTGAAAGGAAGAGAGAATGGAATGCAACGGGGTGAAAAGGAATAAGAAAAGTGGAGGACAGCGCGCACCTGAGAAAAGTAAAGGAAATGGAAAGGAAAGAAATACCGATTAAGCTCTAGGGTTGAGGTTAGAATTGGTACGCGATTTCACAAAGAAACACAAACATGACCTGCCCCTTCCATCGATCCCGCTGCACACCCACTCGCGAAGATGAATGACTGGCCTTATGGCGATTCTGACTCGTGCATTCGGCGCCGAGTTATCGCTAACCGGGTCCACCACTCGGGCCGGGGACGAGAGGCTGCGAAGAAATACGTTCCTTGAGATCACAAAAGGACGCAGGTCCAACGTTATGGTAATGATACGGGCCGAGCGAATCGGCGTTCGGAGCGGAAGGAAGCGTATGGGACGGGCGAGAGTTTGCGGGGGGAAAGGGATGGTGAGTACTAGGAGGATTTTATATCAATGCCAATCAATGCAGTCTACCTACTAATTGCCTTTATTTTCAGACAAAAAAACCAACAGACCTTGGAAAAGCGTCAAGTCAGTTCCATTGCTGGCTGACGACGATGCATCGAAAACGGCGGACTTGGCGCGCATGTTAGCGGTTGGTGGATTTCCAGCGAGCTCGTTACGAGGTTTGGGGCGTCGGGAATGGGGATCCCGGCATAGAAGGTGCGGCACAGCGCGCACGTTGATTTGAGCGTTTCGATTGGGCTAAAGTTGGGGCTTTTGATGGTTGTGAGGAACGAAGAAAAGCCTCTGGGTCCGCCTGAACAGCCAGCGTAAAGTGAGCCACGAATTCGAAGCTGCATTATCGGCGGCAGCTTGAGGACCAGTGGGAGGAGGGCGTAGGAGCCAGTCCGTTTCTCGAGTCGCTGTAGCGGGTCGACGGGCGAATCGGCGTGCGAAGAGAATAGGGAGGGGAAGGAGAATAGGAAATAGTGGGATAGGATAAAGCAGAGAAAAATGTTCTAATGTGTTCGGTTGAAACAAGACCCCCCCCCCTCCTCCCCCCCAAAGTGGTGCGAAGCTGGCTGGAACCCGATCAAGCTCACAATCGAGCACCTTCTTCTGCCTGTGCTTAAGGCAGCGTCTCATGCGGGACGGGGAGTGACGAAAAACGCAATCGTTGTGCGCCTTTTCATCTGATGTTGCGCCTCTTTCTTCCGTGCTAGCGCGGCCATTCCCCAGGATCTTCATTCGCACTTTTAATTCTGCCTTTTCATCTACTTTCGCCCATCCTTTCTGTTCCCAGCAATGCGATGGTCCCGCGTGTACTGATCCTCCGCTGTTCGTCTCTCTGCGAGCTCCCTTTCCACTCCGTCGGCAGGTGTGCCACAGAACAAGTTACTTTGCTGAAGTTATTTTGTACGGACTCCCGGGACCGCCATACATCTGTGCTGATTTTGTGCGCGGAATATGGCACATATAGTGTGCAAAAAGGTTTTACACCTCGGTTGCTTAAAATTAACTACAACTTGACATTTCGGTCTGAAAACTGGACAATTTCGCGGAATTACGACTTTCGACTTTGCAACAACTTGGCTTGCCCAAATTTATACGGTGTCAAACTTCGTCGCAGACAACTTCAAGCTGCAATAACTTGAGTTGACTGCAACTTTTTCCAACTGCAGCTTTGAAATCACGATGCAATTCAAGTACCAAGTTGTCTTTAGTCAAGGCACATGTTTCAAACCGACCAGGCCTTCACCACTCATCCCACAGTTGACGTCCACATTGATGGGTTCCGATCCGATTCAGCAAGGGCTGAAGGAAACCAGGATCAATGAGAAATAGGATTCAATATGAAGCAGGCCTCGATCCCACCCTTCAACTCCAGCATCAATTATGGTGCGGCCGGCTGACCGGCACACACATCTTAGCATCAAAGGAGCCGTGAGCTCTGCCGCGGCCGATGATGAAACCGAATGATCCGGGCGTAGCCTGCCGAAACATCAAGTGAGCAAAATAAATAAAGCAACCGAATCTCCACGCCTGTTGCAAGAAAGGAACTTGCCTTTGCGGAATTGCTGCATTTCAAAGTTGCATGTTGGAAAGCCGTATCCTCCCGAAGTTGTCATTCTGATTCAGGCCACCCTTGAAGTGATCCCATGCACTCGGAGTTGCCTCTTTTGTTTCACATACCCTGAAGGTGCTAATATAAACTTTTGCACAGTATATCGCCCATAGAAGAAGCTTGGCTTACAGAAGCGTGAAGCACGTTGCTCTGGACCCCGAAGTGCTTGCTACATGTTCACTGTTTCTAACATAGCTGTGCGGAGTCCGCGCCACCTTGGTCACCTCGTCAGTTTGCTTGTGGCCGCGTACTAACTCTTCACGTCCAGTTGTCTATCTTGGAGAAAGTTCGTGAGTGTGAGGAATATTAATACCTGTCATGATTTTCCGACGGTAAGGTGGTTTCACGGGGGGGTGGAAACAGAGTCACTCAGAACGCGGAGGTTTCACGGCTGTCTTTGGTCTCATTGGCCTCCCTCCCGCACAGCGTATTTTGGGAACGATATTGCAAGCGATTCACTCATGGCAATTTCTCTTAAAGATTCATCCTCCGCTGTCAGCTGTTGGTGTCAGATGGAAACAGAACCGGGAATCTGCGTGAATTTCAAAGACGGATACTATGTTCTCTTGACAAATGTGGAGTTGGCATGGCATCTGCCAACGCCATTACCTCCGAGATCTTCTCCCGAAAGCTAATCTATGTTCTCCGAGTTCGTAACAGTTTCTGGTTCCTTGTGGCCGTATCACTGATTCATCTCAATTGATCACACGTTCCTTCTGAGCACCCGTTTGTCAGCGCCCGCGTGTCCTGGTTCACCTCCATTGATCATGGAGACTCGAAATTTTGCATCTTCTGATCGGTGCTTCTGCGAGTTCTTAACGGATGACAGACGTGGCGTCCGACGAGTGGCTGGGATTCCGCAACATGATTCGCTGTTCTCGGGGACTCAATTTTAGCTCTGTTCACTCCCCTTGCCGTCAGAGTCCGAGTCCGTAACATCGCTCGGCAGCAGATATTATTTCCTGGAAAGGAGCGGGGGTCCGCTATTCGCCCGCGGATACTTTTCTTAAAATTCGTCTCACTCACTGCGTTCCGAGGGGCCGTCGGCCAAGATGAGGCCGACCTCCGTCAGCCGAATTCAGCTTACCTCAAGGTTGGCCGGTCATGCCGCCCTCAACTGACGCCTCTGGATCTTGACTTCGGGTGTCGTAGGCCGGCGAGCAAAGCGAGCAAATCTACCCTAACACGTGACAAGGGGCAGAGGGATAGAGTTTGCAGGAAACACGAACAAACTGTCCTCGCGGTGGCTGACAGTGCTTGGGGGAAAGGATGCCTTCAAATTTGTTCAGTTTTGTAGCTTTTGGATTTTAGAGGAATCCATGTTGTAGCGCCGTTGACAACGATTCGAGCCATACCGCAACTTTGGCAGGATCTGCAGAAGCAATCATCGTCCGAAAAAGGAAGGTACGCGTCATCACGTCATGGCTATGACACACCCAGAACGTTCGCGTCTGTGCGCGTTCTTTCTTTCTCTCCTCATGTCTCACCCGCTCAATGGACAACAGTAACCATTGGTATACTCTTCCAAACGAAACCCGCCACAAGTGCATACAGTGCAACGGCTCATTTGCTACGCGTCTCTACAGCGGGCGGACAAGACTCTGTATACATTGTCAAGCCAATTTCGACCTCGGACTCATCCCAGACCCAAATCCCCACGCCAACCATGTTGCACAGAACACTCGGTATTACTACGATTGTGGGCACCTCGTAAACAACAACGCGCAGGAATGGAATGTCGAATCCGGATTCCTGGCATGGCGCGCCAACATTGACGTCAAGCCTGTCATGAGCACAGATGCTGCGCTCAAGTGAGTTTTGTCACTTCTGTTCAGAATCAAGACTTACGGCCGAAGCTACATATCCAAATATGCTAGCAAGTCCGAACAGCAGGCTCCCGCGTTCCCGGAACTGTTGTCGAGTGTTCTGAATCACATGAATGATGCTGGGACAGCAAAAACAGTATGTCAGAAGCTGCTCAACAAGATGCTGGGCGAAAGAACATACTCGGCTCAAGAAACGGCGCATTTACTGCTGGGAATCCCCCCGGTCCGCACATCTGTTTCATTCCAAACACTTCATCTTGGAGCAGAAGGGGGGAGTGCGGCAAATTCAAACCCTGGAAGAAGACGACGGGACTGAAGACCCTGATGGGCGCACGGTTACAAGTGATTCGTGGTTTCAGCGGTAGCGTTCATTTTCCTGCACAAAGTATGGGAAAATAGTTGACTCATTCCATACAGATACATGAACAGGTCGCCGGAGCTCGAGGAACTTTCCATGTACGAAGTTTTCCGGGGCTTTACCTGGATCTGTTCGCAGTGGCGGAAACGACGTGATCGCACAGACGTGATTCTGAGCGTCTTCCCCAGAATTTCCCCAGATCCAACAGGAGACCAGTACAGTGCATACTGCCGCACCAAGGTGCTACTTCATCATCCATTCCGCAACCTTGAAGAAATTCAACGATTGAATGACGAGGTCAAAGATTGGGACGAACTATGGGCCGAATGTCGCGCAGCAGAGCATCAGCACCCCAAGGACACACTCAGATGCTGGGAGAACGAGAATCGGAACGTCCAGGAAGAGGAAGATGATGACAAGGAGGTCCCGAATGAAGGCGTGGCACCAAACCAAGACGATTGGCAAGTGTTTGCACAAGCGTTCCCGAATGCCGGTATCCCTCAATTTGGCCCACGGGATCTTGATACCCGTCCCATAGACGACGGCTGGGACCTGGATGAAGCGTACGATGGTCGCTGGTCAAATATCGAGCTCATGAATGGCTGGCTGGATGACCAACGAAAGCAAGCAGGCGTCAATTTGATCCCCGATCAAAACCCCGATCCTGTCGATGTTTCTACTTTCGAGGGCGAGCAACGCGAAATATGGGAACTATTCAGTGCAACATACAGCGAAATCCTTTCACAGCAGGCTTGTCCACAAAGTCTATTCCAAATCGACGGCTCAGCGGGATGCGGAAAGACCTATCTCATTCACGCGATTTGCCAAACACTACGTGAAATGGCTGCCGAGGAAAACCAATCGAACCCCGGTTCGCGTTCTGGCTCTATCTGGGGCTGCCGCACTCAACATTCGTGGCCAGACCATACATTCGGCTCTCGGTTTACCAGTGAATGGTGAATTTGTTCCTCTAACCGGTGCCCGTCTGGCCCGGCTTCAAATGCAATGGAGTCGGGTCCACTTCTTGATAATTGACGAAAAATCTATGCTGGGGCTCAAGATCTTGGTAATGATTGACTCTCGGCTTCGGCAAATTTTCCCGGCCAATGAGCATCTCCCTTTTGGCGGTCTGCATGTCATGCTCTGTGGAGACTTTGCACAACTGCCTCCTGTTGGCGATAGACCGCTGTACGGACCTCCATCGGCTGCCTCCTCCCTTAGCTCGGATGGCGCTATTCTTTACAAGCTCTTCAAAAAGAGTTATTGCCTCAAGGTTCTCCATCGACAAGAAGGCGACACTCCCGAGCAGCTAGCCTTCAAGTTACTGTTGAAGCACGCATCCCATGGCGGCCTGATTCAAGAAGATTGGGAATTCTTGAATACTCGTGCTGAGGCGAACCTGTCACAGGCCGTCAGGAATTCTTTCAAGGACGCCATTTGCCTCTACACAACTCGTGAAGACGTCGAGGGCATCAATCTTACCCAGCTCGAAGCTCTCAATAAACCATGTGCTCGCATCCAAGCTCGACACGACGGCGGTCCTGGAGGTCACAAGGTCAGCTCAGATGGTGCTGGTGGTCTCGAGAACCATACTTTTCTGGCGAAAGGCGCCAAGGTCATGGTTACCCGTAACCTTTGGCCAGACAAAGGTTTGTGCATCTAATAAATCTCTTGATATTTCGTGCTGACATCAGTATAAGGCCTTGTAAACGCGACTGTTGGGACCGTCGAGGATGTCATTTGGGCGCCGGGCTCGTCGAGATCCGATTTGCCTCTGGCCGTCCTTGTGTCTTGCTCTACCTACACAGGCCCAACGTTATGGCATACGGAACCGCGACCCAATTTCCCGGAGGGGATTCCAATTGTTCCAATACCGCCCTTCAAGAGCACTTTCGAGTACGGCGGTAAAACAATGGCCCGTATTCAAGTCCCTCTCCGCCTTGCCTGGGCAGTCACCGTGCACAAGTCTCAAGGTCTGACACTCAAGAAAGTCAAACTGGGACTCGGAAAGCGGGAGTTTGCCAGTGGCTTGACATTCGTTGGCCTCTCTCGTGTGAAAACTATCGACTTTTTGATGATTGTGGGGCCTTGCAATTTTTCGAGGGTCCAACGTCTAGCTGGGGTCAATTATCAACATAGATTGGAGGACAAAGCACGTAGATATCCTCGATGGTAGAATTTAATTGATTGTATCTGCGTTCAATACATTTTTTTGTCTTCTTCGCGAGCACCCCCGCGCTTCAGCGGATCACTTTTTGGTATGAAAACCGGACAATTTCGCGGAATTACGACTTTCGACTTTGCAACAACTTGGCTTGCCCAAATTTATACGGTGTCAAAGCTCGTCGGAGACAGCTTCAAGCTGCAATAACTTGAGTTGACTGCAACTTTTTCCAACTGCAGCTTTGAAATCACGATGCAATTCAAGTACCAAGTTGTCTTTAGTCAAGGCACATGTTTCAGACCGACCAGGCCTTCACAACTCATCCCACAGTTGACGTCCACATTGATGGGTTCCGATCCGATTCAGCAAGGGCTGAAGGAAACCAGGATCAATGAGATATAAGATTCAATATGAAGCAGGCCTTAATCTCACCCTTCAACTCCAGCATCAATTATGGTGCGGCCGGCCGACCGGCACATCTCAGCATCAAAGGAGCCGTGAGCTCTGCCGCGGCCGATGATGAAACCGAATGATCCGGGCGTAGTCCGCCGAAACATCAAGTGAGCAAAATAAACAAAGCAACCGAATCTCCAGGCCTGTTGCACGAAAGGAACTTGCCTTTGTGGAATTGCTGCATTTCAAAGTCGCCTGTTGGAAAGCCGTATCCTCCCGAAATTGTCAATCTGATTCAGGCCACCTTTGAAGTGGTCCCATGCACTCGGAGTTGCCTCTTTTGTTTCACATACCCAGAAGAAGCTAATCAAAACTTTTTGCACAGTATATCGCCCATAGAGGAAGCTTAGCTTACAGAAGCGTGAAGCACGTTGCTCTGGACCCCGAGGTGCTTGCTACATCTTCACTGTTTCTAACATACTAGCTGTGCGGAGTCCGCACTACCTTGGTCACCTCGTCAGTTCGCTTGTGGCCGCGTACTAACTCGTGACGTCCAGTGGTCTATCTTGGAGAAAGTTCGTGAGTATGAGGAATATTAATACCTGTCATGATTTTCCGACGGGAAAGTCGTTTCACGGGGGGGTGGAAACAGAGTCACTCAGAACGCCGAGGTATCACGGCTGTCTTTGGTCTCATTGGCCTCCCTCCCACACAGCGTATTTTGGGAACGATATTGCAAGCGATTCACTCATGACAATTTCTCTCAAGGATTCATCAATTGAACTCAGCTGTTGGTGTCGGATGGAAACAGAACCGGGAATCTGCGTGAATTTCAAAGACGGATACTATGTTCTCTTGACAAATGTGGAGTTGGCATGGCATCTGCCAACGCCATTACCTCCGAGATCTTCTCCCGAAAGCTAATCTATGTTCTCCGAGTTCGTAACAGTTTCTGGTTCCTTGTGGCCGTATCACTGATTCATCTCAATTGATCACACGTTCCTTCTGAGCACCCGTTTGTCAACGCCCGCGTGTCCTGGTTCACCTCCATTGATCATGGAGACTCGAAATTTTGCATCTTCTGATCGGTGCTTCTGCGAGTTCTTAACGGATGACAGACGTGGCGTCCGACGAGTGGCTGGGATTCCGCAACATGATTCGCTGTTCTCGGGGACTCAATTGTAGCTATGTTCACTCCCCCTTGCCGCCAGAGTCCGAGTCCGTAACATCGCTCGGCAGCAGATATTATTTCCTGGAAAGGAGCGGGGGTCCGCTATTCGCCCGCGGAAACTTTTTTTAAATTCGTCCCACTCACTGCGTTCCGAGGGGCCGTCGGCCAAGATGAGGCCGACCTCCGTCAACCGAATTCAGCTTACCTCGAGGTTGGCCGGTCATACCGCCCTCAACTGACGC
The DNA here is from genome assembly GCA_014462655.1 of Mycena venus. Lineage (NCBI taxonomy): Eukaryota > Fungi > Basidiomycota > Agaricomycetes > Agaricales > Mycenaceae > Glaucomycena > Glaucomycena venus. Next base: position 413,919 of record JACAZI010000035.1, on the reverse strand, counting down.
CTCTGGATCTTGACTTCGGGTGTCTTAGGGCCTATGAGAACCCGCTGTGGCTGACAGCTTGACGTGATGCTGTCATTTCATGAACTCAGCCGACAGCCGTCAGTCTTCAGTCCTGCGTCAGCCGATGTCAGAACAATTCGACGTCAGGTCGGCAAGCAGTGCTGATCGCCGTCGGCCGTCGTTAGCCGATGTCGGCATAGCCTGCCGACGGGGCAGACTCAGTGATTCTCCCTGTGAAACAATGCCTCTCCTCTGGTCGCGTCTCCCGACAACTGTACAGAATCCGCACTGTCTCTGCGAGATTTGGGGATTTGATTCGTCTACCACTTGTAACTAAATCAATCTAATTTACAGCTCTGATCTTCAGTGCTACTTCAGTGTACGCCGTACAAGCCGATTCCTTCATAGTAGACCAACGTTGCGCCAATATTTAATCCACTCCTTCACATCTCTTTGCCTCCAGTCGACATCTCCCAGCACGCAGAGATTGAGACGACGCCAGAGCTTGGGTCATGAGCAACTTGGGAAACCCGAAGGCATCCTCTCCAGCGCTCTTCTGGTCATCAAGAGATCGGAAGAACGGCAGCAGGCGAGAGGCACGCAAAGGGACCGTATTATCCTCCGTGTTGGCAGCATGCTCGAGTCGATTGAGCCATTCGGTATAAGGAACGAGCGGAACGTTCAACTCAGTAGCCACCACTGCCGCGAGAGCGCGCCACGCGACGGGCTGCGTGTTAATGAGATGAACGATTCCTGCGGCAGGCGATTCCAGGAAATCCACCATCGCTTCGGCAGCGATGTGAACCGGCAGCCACGCGACATCCTGGCGGTAGACGCATTTAGCTTTGTTGAAGAGCCGAACACAGAACATACTCTGTCGTCATCTGGTATAGCTCCGACCACCTTCGCACTTTGAACTAGCGCTGGAACCCATTCTTGTGCGTTCCAGGCACCGTTGGATCCTCCACACAGCTGACCGACTCGAACCACCAACGATTTCACCGACGTCAATTCTCCCGTCCTGCGCAGAATTTCCTCTGCGATCCACTTCGACTGTTGGTATCCTGTTCCAGCCGCAATCCTTGAATCTATGGTCGCCTCCGCTAATGACACCTCTCCTGTAACGTCTAAATCCATGCATGCCTATGTATCATGGTTCATTTAAAAAATGTATATTAGGTATGACTCACGTTGGAACACTCCGATAGAGCTGGTGAAGATCAATTTCGGCGGCTCGACGAACGGAGAGCCCAGGCTAAACTCTATGAGTTTGCGGAGGCCTAATATGTTCGGTTCGAAAGAGCGCAGACCGAAGTTAAAGTTGACTGGCCAAGCTATAATATGCCCTGAGTCAAAGCTTCGGACTTCGAAGACTCGTCACTTGCCAGTGTGGATGATGTGTGTGATATTTTGTTGCATCTGTGCAATTTCACGTCGGATGAGGTACAGATATAGATGCCATGAACATAACTTGCCTCGTCGTAAACTGCCGCAGTCAGACCAAAATCTGGTCTAGTGAGATCGCCCTCAAGAAGACAAAGCTTGGGTGTATCCACGAGTTCGGCATTTAGACCACGATGCACGAGCGCGAGAGCTTGCCTTTCGCGCAGGGTCTGGTGACGAGTGAGACGGTTCAGAGCATAAACCTTGACTATGCGGACGTCGGCCAGCAGTCGCTGTAGTAAATAGCAGCCGAGTTCCCCGGTCGTTCCAGTGACTAGAACTACTCTCGATGTGGTGGTGGCCACTTTCTGCTCTCCCACGTGACGAGGGAAATCGTGCGCATATTTCGCGACCAAGGAATGCATCGCGCTCGATTTAGCATCTACAGATTCGTCCTCGTCTTGCCGTTCCGAAGCAAACGCAAAGATATAATGGGCAAGGCGATGAATGGTCGGATGATCATACACGAAGTTACGCGTGTCTTGACGGGTTTCGAGCTGAGCAGATTCGCGCAATGCGCGTAGAAGAGCATTGCGAATCCATGTTGCTTGTAAACTGTCGCAGCCGTGCTGGAAAATGTCGTCATCATCTGCAAGATCTGTGCCGAGAACGCTGAGGATGGCATTGCGCACAAAGTCGAGGATCGATGTAGCGTCCCAATTTACCAAGGGCGGAATATTCAGTGTCGCGGTTTCTTCGACCGTCTCGTACAGAGTTGTGATTTCATCCTCGTAATCTGCAATCAAAGCCTGGCGGCACGCCGTCATTTTTGCGGTGTACTTGAATCTGCCGAGACACGTTGAACGAACCGCACGCAGACATAATACATTGCTCACGGCTTCTCAGGCTTCGCCACCAAAATCATCTGCGTAGATTCAGTTACAATTCACACCGTTGGTAGATTGGCTACCTCCTTGAATAATCGTGAATGTTGAGGAGCAAAATCATTCATCTTTACGACGGTTGGCCTGATCAAAAGAACTCAACGTCATTCGATTAGTCAGAATAGTCGACGGACCAGATTTTGTTCCGGAACTCCGCCAACTTTATTGAGTCTGCTGGATCGAACTTGAATGCGGGTTTGGGATCTACAATGACACCAGCTTGAAAACGCCCGCGTCCAAACATGACAGAGGATAGGACATGAGGGTCCTGGTTCAACAAATTCTCTGATATCGCGTCAATATGTGGATTGTATGGGGAAGTGAGCGGTTACCAAGAGGGCCTGGATTTGTCTGGCGTGGACCATTACTGGGGTTTAAAAAACACAGTAATGGAAATGTACGCACCTTTTCGCCTGTGTTGTGCATAATTTGATCGTCTGTCCGCCCGAAAATCTTCCAATATCCCGGCTTCGTTGCATGCGGTGTAATAAGGTCGGAGGTTGCGTATGAATCAATCCCTTCAACTTGCGTGTTCAGAACGGCTGGTGTACAGAAATCGTTGGACTCGTGGGGAAGAAGTGTTTCAACGCTCCTTGCCTCTCCTTTGACAAAGAATTACGTACCACCATAACGAGTTCAAAAGTATTGTTTTCGTGCGGAACCATTTTGGGGGTGACCAACTCCGGGAATGTGAAGTATTCCCAGTCATATCCGACTTCCGCTGTTGATCTTAAGTCTTTAGGCTTGGGCTATAGCGCTGAATGGCCGACCTGGCAGAATGGGACTCATTACACCGCCTTCGGCGCTAAATGGCTGTTGAGCAAATATACATTGGAGACGAAATCATACTTACGATCCGTAAAGGATGAATATAGAGACGCCCTGAGAGGTCATATAATCTCCGGCTTCTTTGTTCAGTGGGCCGCCGCCATAGAGCTACAATTTGCGGATCAATTTTGGAGCAAGAACTTGGGAGTAAAGCCTGACAACTCCACCGCGTGTCGCGAGCCATTTGACATACTCTTGTTCTCGGGACCATTCCTGTTAGAAATTGCATACACAAAGGAGTTCACAGAGAAACGCTAGCAGAATACCTCGATGAACGAAGGTACACAAAATATAATGTCGCTGCCTGTTGTCTTGGATGCTTGGAAAACACTACGGGGAGTTGGGATGCTGGGTACAGCCTTCGGCTCGAACGCGCTGAAAACCAGGCCGCAAGACGCCTGAGGGAGAGATCAATGTTATCTTACAAAGAGCCATGTAGTTCACCCACCGACCAATATGTTTGCAAAAATGCCCATACCTGTCCGATATTGGAGGTTAGAGCGCGTTACGTGTGTGAAAATGACAGATCACCATGGTACATCGGCATACTATGCAACGAAAGAACTTGATTTGAGAGATCGCGACCCCCAAACCAAGGGATCAAAGCAGCTTGGATGGTGCGATGGTTTGACCAGTAGATGGGTTTCGGAAAAGCAGTGGACCCTACACATTGACGTCAATAATACGTAATTGATTAGTTGCAAGCTAACGAACCGGATGAGTGCATAATGCAGGCGGTTGCATCGGGGCCCTTGTATTCGTATGGAAGAGTATCAGGTGAAATCATTGTTGAATCCGGCAGGAAGAGATCCTCAAAAAGTGGAGCGTAGGACACCTCCGGGGGATTCGTGAGCGGATATTCCTTGAGGATATTGAGAACGGCAGTCATAAGCTCCATCATGGCAGGCTCATGCCCAAGCAGAATATGGTTCACCCCGGCCTTGGCAACAAGGTGCGCCACAGCAGATGGCGAATTTCTGGGAGAAATGGGGAAGACGACATAGTTGGCTCGAAGGCAGCTCATGATCAAGGTGAAGTATGGTATCGCGTCTAAATATCTCGTTATGTGCCGACTACAGAGAGAACAAGGGCTGCAGTACACACCTGAAGACGCGAGAATCGAAACTACAGGCGTATTCACCATGCCGGGAATCCACTTGAAACGATCTCGTAGAATCTTTGCCCCCACATAGATAGCTTGAACCGCCTCAGGCCAATAGATAGTCCTAACAGATCCATCTGCGCGAGTGTACACGAACAAGCGATGATTGGGGGTGTTTTGGAAGTGCCAGTCGTACAGTTGGGCTATGGTTAAACTCCCATCGAGTGGGGGTGGAACAAAAGTGGAAGAGGAACGAGCTTGGGTCTGCGGAGGTGGGGGTAAGTGCCGTGGTTGTGACATGTTAGTGAAGGTCAAGGAAGCCGTGAAGACAATGATCAATTATGAGACGCATTGTTGAGTCCTGTTCAACCGAACCGAACCGAACATGGAGTTTGATCAAAGATCCGGCGATTGCATACCCTCGCATACCCGCATGCCGTAAGCTTGGATCCAGTCTCTTCGGATCGTCTGCGGATATCTGGAGAATTGCAAATCTAGACGGCATTTAAGTCGAGATTGTACTTCAAATGATCCTGAAAGGCTGAGAAATGAGGTCAAAGCAGTTTGATACGAAAACGGGCCAGAAACCAGCGAGAAGTCGGACTCGTGGGCAAGCGATCAGAGCGGCTCGGAGGAATTGGACAATGAAGAATCAGACCCGGCGGCTAGAGATCATGGAGACTCGGGTACACGGACTGGAATCCGAGACTTCCAGCGAAGACGAAGGATCGGAAGCAAGCTCGAGTGACGGTTGCTATTGAGCGGTTGTGATGGCTTGATCCAGGGAACAAATAGAGTTCGGATGCATTGTCGGCAGTTGAAGGCTTGTCGGGTCAAGCCTCGGAGGGCAAACGTAATGGATATGGATGCCGGCTGCATCCATTCCCGCTGCCACGAAGCGTGTACTATTGATGCAAGAAAAACAAACGGAGAGAAACCTAATTAAGACGGAATTACGGGCGGTCCAAGCCGGCCGATTTCCGTTGGTCAAAGGTTACGTCTGGAAAGACATGAGGAAGACATGAGAGTAATGAAGAAGCAGCAGATAGCGTGGGAGTCTTTGTGTCCGCTCGCGAAGCGCTGTCCATCCACTCCGACTCGATCAGCAAGACAGAAATTCTCTGGCAGCCATGGCGGCGTCTGGTTGCATCTGATGAGTATGAGAGGTATTACAGATTGTCTACTCATACCTATGGCCACAATAGAGCTTCTGGCGCCAGAAGTCATTATACTGCCAGATCAAGTTCTGGCGGTATGACTCCCTTGGTTGGTCTGGTGCCAGATCAGTCAGACGCGTTCTCTTTTGCTGATGGAGTCCATCAGCCTGCGACGACATCGCGAGTACGTCCTTAAGCTTCCTTTCCTTCCATCTGGCACGGACTCTGTACAGTGATACAAACAATGAAGCACCTCGGGGTTCGGAGCGAGTCGGCAATGGGGTTCACGCTTACGTACTGTACTATTTCGACCAAGTGTTCATCATTTTTGGATTTTTCGATGTCCGGGAAGGCCGAAAATTTTCCTTTCGAATTATAGCCATTTTTGCACACATCAAAAAGTGTCATGCGTCATTGAACACTTGGTCGAAATAGTACAGTATTCAGAGATCAGAACGAGCACGACCCAACAGAAGGTGGCGATTGTGAAACATAACGGCTTGATATAAATTCGGTAACAGAGTAATATATTGACCATGTCGATGCCGTGATGTCAGATTCTGCGCCCAGTCACCTGCGGACGCCAACAGTCTCCCAGAAAAGTCACTTTACAGCGATCTACATCATTTTTCTCCAGATCTGTCTCCAGATATCTCTTCCAACAAGTTCAACCTCCTGATCTCATGGCTGTGGATTCTGGATAGCGGACATCCACGCAACATCGAAGCTGCTCCGTTACGACATCGTTACATCGTTGACTCTGCCTATAAAACAAGTCCTAGCAACGACCCTGGATAACATTCACTCTCTTCCAACTACCTCCTCGCCGTCCATCCAATAAAAACATGAGTGTCGAATTCACTGTCTTCAAGGGTTCAGAAAACCGGGGTATCGTCGAGACCACGACGCGCCGCGACGGCCCTACGGGAAACGAGGTGCTCGTCAAAATCACACACGCGGGGATCTGTGGCACCGACGAGCACTACAAGCACGTCGACATGGTCCTCGGGCACGAGGGTGTCGGGAAGGTTGAGCAGATCGGAGAGCATGTCTCCTTGCTCAAGGTCGGCGACGTCGTGGGTTGGGGGTATCTGCACAAGACCTGTGGAGAGTGCGAGCAGTGCTTGGTTGGTACGTTTTTGATACTCATAAACATTCTATTACCGCTGATCTTTTCCGCAGGCCAAGATCAGTATTGCCGAGACAAAGAGCTGTACGCGACACACAACCACCACCAGGGCTCGTTCGGCTCTCACGCCATCTGGGACGCGTCATTCCTGTTCAAAATCCCCGACGGTCTTGCTCCCGAGCACGCTGCCCCGCTCATGTGCGGCGGCGCGACGATCTTTGAAGCGATCGAGTCGTACAACATTCGGCCCACCCAGCGTGTCGGTGTCGTCGGCGTCGGTGGTCTCGGACACCTCGCGATCCAGTTCCTCGCAAAGATGGGTGCGAGCGTCGTGGTGTTCTCTAGCACGGACTCGAAGCGCGAGGCGGCAATGCGCCTTGGTGCAACAGAGTTTTACGCCACGAAAGACGCTCAGAGTTTCGAGATGGCCCCGCTCGACCACCTGCTGGTCACTACGAGCTTCCTCCCCGACTGGAAACCGTATGTGTATCAGTCTCTTCCGCCGCCCTTTATTGACAATCTGTTCGCAGATTCCTCGGTGTAATGAAGCCGAAGAGCACCATCTACCCGCTCACAATCGAGTTTACCGACCTCGTTGTCCCCCTCATGCCGATTTTGCTTGAGGGAATGAATATCCAGGGCACAGTCATCGCGGCGCGCTCCACACAAAAGAAGATGCTGGATTTTGCGGCACGGAATAACATCACGCCCCTCATCGAGCAGTTCCCACTAACGAAGAGCGGAGTCGAGGAGGGGATGAGGCGACTGCGCGAGGGAAAGATGCGCTACCGAGGGGTGCTCGTCGCGGCATAGTTTTTAAGATCGAGTACGCTTTAGAAACATTATAGCCATAATTTAATACCCGTCGCATTCTTTCTCGTGCCAAGTTCAAGTGTCAGATTTTAGATCTCATGTCTAGTGCGGACAACTGAAACCCTCAACGAAGTCGCGCATATCGTCCTGACCCTTGCAATTATTTGGCAGCGAGTTTCTCAGTTCGTTGGCAAACGCGCCTAAACCCAAAGCCCGTACAAATGGGTGGGAGCCGGATGAACACAGTAGCTGAAGAGATGAGCTGGCAGTTGAACCCAATTTTGAGTGGAGGATCGACCCAAATTAGTTCAGTAAGATAGATATGTAGGTTTGGGGTCAAAAATGGTGCGGGCTGTACGTTACCTCAATGATATGGTTGCATGCGAAAACATATAAAAAGAAGGGACTTGAGTTTGAATTGGAACCGCACAGTCACCGCGTGGCCGGAGGAATGCGTGGCAGTCGCGGTGTTTAGGGTCAGGCCCGAATTGAATTGGAACGGCTTCCGATACGCGCGGAGACTCGACGCGGGTACAGTTGAACAGCCAAGAATACAGCCCATTGTATAGACACTTCGCTGTCCTTCGCAATTCGAATGATCATCATCCTTCTCCAAGTAGCGTCATCGGCTGCCAGTTCGTGCCGAAAGGTCTGCGTGCAATTGTTGAGCGCAGACTGAGATTGTTGAAGTGAGTGGGGTTAATTGCGTTGAAAATAACCAGGAAGATTGCTGATCATTCTTTGATCATCTTTCAGTTCTTCCGTCAGAATCCGAAGTGCCATTGACTTCTCTGCCATGCTGGAACGTTTACTGACCGTCGGGGCACAAGGAGAGGTGTCTTAGCGGCGTCAATTGGGTCGAACGGCGATGTCGACGGCGTGTCCGACGCTTTGGACCTTGACCTGGCTGTGTTAGACCTTGTTTGCTCTTCCTTTCGCTGCCAGCCGATTTGGCCTTACTTTCCCACACGTGATGGGTGATTTGATACATCGGTAGAATGCCGCCGCTTCGCTCCGGCAACTTTTCGTAACGGCGAAGATGAGAACCAGTGATATTGCACCGGGAGAATTCCCGCTCCGACGCAAGGTAATGCGGCCATTTATAAGTTGAGCTTGGGACGACTACGTATCTCTCCGCATGCCGATTAGGCTGTAGCTAGGGTGGACAGCAGTCATTGCGGTAAATGCGAACTGTCAGAAACGAACTGTGCGTAGGTCAAGTGTTCAGCCGGAAATTGAAAGGCGGCGTCAAAAAGTGCAGAAAATCGAGACAGAAGGTGCTAATCCAAGAGAAAAAGCAGAGGAAACGCAAAGGAGCAAGGATAAATGCAGAAGCTGCACAGCCGAGGAGCCATCTGCTTAAAGAACGGTTAATATATCTCCACGGAGAACTCCCTCGTTGAACATCTCAACCCGAGTAGCGCGAGCGTCATGGATACACAGACCAGAATAACGCTCCAGAAATTGAATCCTCATAAATGAACGGCGAATTTTTCAGTCCAACTTCAAGTCCCGAGTACAAGACAATAAAATCTACAGGCAGTCTCATGGTTCCGGGCCGTCGAGCGTCATCTCCTTCCCATATCTGGTTTCAATGTCATCTATTTGCTCAACTTGACGCCGGATAACGATCGGACGCATCGGGATACTGCCAATTGTTTGAATAGCATGGGACCCACCACCAGTGTCGGTCGTCGTGTTGGCGAGCTTCTTTTGGGAACGCAGATTAATGCGGATCGTAATCATGCTGAAGGTCAGGCCCTGGAAAAGAAATGAGAATTCAGAAACATCATGATGTTATGTGGCAAGAGAACCCACAGCTATAGGCGTGACGGTTTCGAGGATGATGTACTGTACGTTGTAGTTGCGAGCGTATGCGGCCAGAAGGAGAATCTCGACGAGGAGGTAAAGTGCTGCACTTTCCACGAGAATGCGCAGTATGGGAATGAGAGTGCTCTCGCCCATGCGGTGGGCCCCAATGCGACGTTCGCCCTGCCAGAGGCGCCATGACATCAGGCTTGTAGTAATGACGTTTTGGATAACGGCGACGGCATAGGCTGTAAAAATATCAGTTGGGGACGGCAGGGAACGAAAAAAGGGCGCCGACAAAGAGTGATGAATGTGCCCAGCCGGGGGTCGAAAATGGTGGCATCGGGACTCTCTCGCGGAAACAGCCCGTCGACAACGTAGTAACCCGATCCTGTGTTTCGGAAGAAAATCAGGGACAAACAGAGGAAATAATCGACAACGCCGCTGACCGATCGTGATCCCCAGCAGCGATACAGGGAGGGCAATTACCCGATAATCTCTGTTCCAGAGAGTCCAACACCTGTATATCTGATTCCGGCATCAGCGGACTCTTAAGCATGATGACCTTGACTCACCGCCGCGGCGTCACCGACCATACTTTGTGTTATATACAGTGTATCCTTGAAGATGTGATCCCCTACGGTGTCGGTTCTGAGCTAATTGTCCCCGATATCGCAGCCTACTTACAACGGCTGATGTCTCCTATGTAACCAACTGGTCCGCCGGGCGCCAACTGTCGAGTTTCAGTCAGGGTGTATCAGAGCGGAAAATTCAACACACTCGAAAGTCCACGAAGCCACGGATAAGTCGGAATACATCGAGTGCTTCACGAGCCTCAATGAACGGATATTTTATCGAAAATCGAGCTACTCACCGAGATGCAATGTCGAAATGAGGAACATCAGGACCGAAATCCAGAACATGACCTGGGGGAAATTAGCGCGAACACGAGCAGGACGCATAGAGCGACGCTTGTACCTTGTTGTGCGTGTTCTGACCCTTGTGAAAGCCAAAATGAATGTAGACGCCAATGAAGAATACCACGAAGAAAGCGCCTAACTTGATATCAGCGCTGCACACCCAAACGAATATTCGACAGACCATAACACAAGGACTAAACGTAGGTTGGAGTCAGCTCATCGCCCACGCTTGAACTACGCAAGCTTATACCTCTAGCCAGGCTGCGACCAGGAAGGTCTTGTCGAGGGGGTATTGGGTCAAGGCCATGGAGGATGGAGATTCACTGATTGATCCGATTTTTACTCATTATATAGTACTAGTAGTGTTGGCGGTTAATGCCGCGGTTAGGTTCAGACTCCAAAGCCGCCTGATACATATGATGTTCTTACTTTACATTTTTCCCCTCCAGGCTGAGCGGTAGCTTTTCAGTTGCTATCATTTTAAGTCCATCATGGCGGATTGACACGGATCAGCGATACCCGCATCTTCAGTTCAAGAAGATTCAAAGACGTAAGATGGAACACATGGAGCGGCGGGCGAAAAGCTGCTGGTCCTTAAATACAATACATGACAACCGAGGGAATCACTCACGCCTGTCCCCTTCCCGTCAGATGGAACGGAGTCCCGCGGGTTGTGCAGGAGCTGCATCGCCATCCGATCCATTGGCATTGGCGACGAGTCTCATGGGTTCAGGCTACTCACAATGGTCATGATCAATAACTTTTACATCAGCATTGACGAGAACATGTAGCGTACCAACGGTCCAGCGGGGACTGAAGAAAGCGCGTTGGGACCTGCAGCAACTGCAGCACGCGTTGTACGAGGCGGCGACGTTGCGCCCCGTATTCCGGGTTCAGCACAGCACTGGTTACAGCCGTTTTCAGAAAAGTATACGGGTTTTGATCAAGTGGTGCTACTCGATTTTTGCTTACATTTGTTTGCTGCTGCATCTCACTCAACAATGTTTTACAGTGGGTTTTCCATACAGTGGTACTTCCAAACACATGTTCTTGAATAATAACTACTCCCTATGCAAAAACATTTCTTGGTGCCCATGGGTGGTCGCAGCAAGGCGAATATAGTTTGGACATGGCTGAGCAGTGTGGAGCGTGGGTCTAGCCGATGCTAGCCGATGACATATCAGTAAACAACGGTAAATGCAAATCGAGCACCACCACTCCATCAAAACCCGTATATTTTTTTGAAAACGGCTGTAACTCGGCATCTGTGCTGATTTTGGTAACCCTAGCTTGGCTCACATAAATGTGAACCACAGTGCTCAGAATCCGATATCATGCCATCGGCATAGTCTAAACTGTACTATTACGACCACAGGTTCACTATTTTTAGGATTTTGACTCACCGAGATGACCGAAACTTTTTCGTTTGCATTGTAGCGATTTTTGCAGACATAAAAGAAACTGGGTGTTACCGTCACCTGAACCTTTGTGGTCGTAATAGTACAGTATATTATCCTGCAACTCTCTGTTTGCTGAATTTATATTAGCCTGTTTGCGATGTAGCCACCCAATGGCTGAGTCGCGTTGGCCATCTGGTGGCTCCGCCCGCCAAAAATATCCGCCGAATGGCTGTCACAGCCGTTGGGATTAAATTTAGAGCGGTGGAGCCATCATGATCGAATTATGCAACGCAAGTCAGCCATTGGGTGGCTCCAATGGCTGGAAGGAAGGAAGGAAGGAAGGATGTAGCTGCATCGCAAACACTCTATTAAGCCGTGTTTCGTCGCACGATCGCCACCTTCTGTTCGGTCGATCTCTGACATAAACGTAAACCCGGTCGCTCTGAACCCTGAGCCCGTCATCACTTCTCTTGTGATGCGAGCTTTTGTAGGACTGGCAGCTGTCGGCTTCGGGTGGTGACCGGACCAAAAATCCGACTTCATCACACCGCATCACCATCACACCTAAAATGGGGACCGCTCAGACCTGTTATTAACATGGGAGGTATAAAGGTGAGCTTTCCACGGCGGTTTCAGAGGATAATTTTATCCGGCGCCCCGAGCACCCGCATGCTACTATTTGGTACCCCGGGAACTTTTGCATGAATCATGATGGTTTTGTGATAGCGGGAAGGAGGGATGAGTGGGAGATGTTTAGAAGGATGAATACCACCCAAGGAAGTCCAATCTCGCACAGGTATCTCCGATTGGTTCCTAGTTTAGGTGTCCATCGCTCCTTGTGTGCACCCGGGTGGTCAGATTTCTGGTACCACCGTACATCCGATGGGCGGTCGCCGAGGGGCTGTGATGATCGATTTGTCCCACGCTCAGCTCATCATTCGATCACTCTCTTCCTCCTGCTCTTCTTCTTCGGATCTATGCTGTTGAGATTCTCTCGAGTGCCACACAGCCTTTCTGGGGTCATATCATCGGAAGGGCACAATTGAATGGCAGACCTGCAGCTTCTACAACGACCAGATGTCTTCCCCCCGCTACGGACTATCCCCGACCTGCCTTCACAGATCGGGAGATAGCGGAAGTGAGATGAGCGTCGTTCCAGAAACCAGCTCATCTTGATGCACAGATGGTTATATCCCACGACAATGAAAATAGCCCCGGAGGCATGTACCGAGATGAGTAGGAGTCTATAGATGCCCCGATGGTACATCCCACGACGGTGAGAATAGCGATGGGGGCATGTACCAGTACTTAACAACTGGGCAAGCAAAGCTCGGGGCGATGCTCACCATGGACAGTCATCAGAATCTTCAGAAACCCATCGCAATCGTGAGTAATAATCCTTCCTCGTTGGCCCCGCGTTGATCCCTCCCTTAGGTGGGCATCGCCGTTGAAATCCCGAGCGGCCATTCCGCACAGAGCAATCTAAACCACGACACCTTTTTCGACTTTCTCTTGAGCAAGAAGCAAGCATACCAAGAATTCCCCTCCGACCGTTTCGGGACAGATTTGTTCGTGGCGTCATCTCTCTTTAGTTCACGTCAGCTTAACACCAGATCAGGTATTCGGGCCGAAACTTGGGCCAAAGTACCACCACCGTAGGGACTTTTCTCAAAGACATTCACCTCTTCGATCCGGCGGAGTTTGGCATCACCGCAAAGGATGCGAAGGCAATGGCACTCGGCACTCGGAAACTCATCGAAACCACTTTCCTTGCGCTGCTCGACTCAGGAATCGATTATCGTGGACGCAACGTTGGCGCGTATATGTCTGCAGTTGCGATTGACACGCTCGGCATGGCGCGCGCAGTACGTTCGCCTCTCTTTCCTATGCGGTGTTTGACAATTCACCTCGGACAGGACGTATATGACCCCCGTGGCTCCTTCGCGGGTTATCCGTACATGGTGGCAAACAAAGTGTCCTACCACCTCGACCTCCTCGGGCCTTCGGTTCCCGTGGACACAGCGTGCAGTTCCACCATGACGGCGTTGCACCTGGCTGTTCAGGCTATTAGAGCCGGAGACTGTGAATCTGCTGTCGTTGGCGGCTGTCAGTTGAACCACCGGAAAGTTTTTTCTTCTATTGATTCCTTCGTGCTCGAAATAATCAATCTTTTTAATCAGGTTCATCGATTTCGTCCAGTACAGTCAAGGATCTGTGTTGGCTCCGGATGGAAAGTGCAAACCGTTTGACGCCTCCGCCAATGGGTTCGTGATCCGACCATCACGCAGCTAAACTACAATTAACATAATCATCTCTTGTGCTTCCAGATTTTCTCGCGGTGAAGGAGTCGGAGCTATCGTTCTCAAACCATTGGAAGACGCCATTCGTGATGGAGATCACATCTATGCTTCGGTATTTATGCTGAGCGTGCTGCTCTTAGCCAGACGGACTGACTGACGCCCGGAAGGTTCTTGGCACTGGAATCAATTCCGCCGGTTCGGCTGCCCCCGTTAGCGCGCCTGTAGCTGAAGCGCAGATGGACGCGATGCGTCGGGCCTTCGCGGGGACTGGACGACTGCCGCAAGAGGTCGACTACATAGAGTTGCATGCCACGGGTGAGTGGACGAGTCAAGAAGTCAAGTGAGACAAAATTTATTCCCACAGGAACCGCTGCCGGTGATCCCATCGAGGCCAACTGGATCGGAACCGAATTTCGAAGGGAGGGGGAATTGTTAGTTGGGAGCGTCAAGGGGAATATCGGGTTTGCACTTCTCCCCCTCAGTGCATGAGTGTTGATCGCTCATCAACCGTTTGAAGACACTTGGAGATCATGTCGTTCCTCGCCTCCCTCTCCAAAGTATGCTCGATGTTCCGTTCCAGAACCATCCCCCCCACCGTGAATATCCAAACACTGAACCCCGCTATCCGATGGGAGGAGCACGGTATGAAGGTCCCCGTCGAACCCAGCTCGTTGAAGGCGCGCCATCCCTCGGGCCAGGCTCTGATATCCATGTCGAGCTCTGGGATTGGCGGCGTCAATGGGCATGCGGTGTTGGAGGGACCCCCAGCCCTTCCGACGTCCGAGCAGCTCCATGTTCCTGCGCATTTTCCGATTCTCCTCGTCGCCGCCGGCCTCTCGCCTCGGAGTGCGTCTGAGATTGGCGACACCCTGGTGGCAGCCATGTCTCCCCTCGAATCTCAAGACTCTTCACGCGCTTTCGAGGGTTTATGGCAGACGTTCGCGACAGATGACCTGGCGTTCGGCTGCGGTATATCTCTCGAGTGAAGGCCCGACTACGTTCCCCGCTCCTCGGCACTCCTCTCGCAAGAAGAAGCCGCTCGTGTTCGTCTTCCCCGGGCAAGGACCTCAACATATGCAAAGTACGGTCTCTTCTGTGATTTATTTACAAACACCTCACACCATACACAGTGGGCCGCCAGCTCTTCAAATATTACACCCCCTTCCGAGAGAGCATTCAACGCATGGATCAGATCTATGCAGAATACACCGGCGCGTCACTCATCGAACAGACTGGTCTCTTCGCTGAGATCGATTGTCCCACTACGCGCTTGCCTGAGATATGGCCCATCTCCATCACGCTCCCGGCGCTTGCTATGCTACAGATGGCGCTCTGTGACCTCTTTGCCGCGGTTGGGATAGTTCCCGACGTCGTGATCGGGCACTCGGCTGGGGAAACTGCCATGTTGTATGCTTCCGGTGCGGCCTCACAAAAAATAGCGTTGCAGCTCGCTATTGCTCGGGGTATCGCCATGTCGTATGTCGAGGGGTCTGGGTCTATGGCGGCCATCTCGTGCAGTGCGTCCGATGCACAGGTTCTGATCGACGTGGTGTTGAAGGGGTGCGACTCGGGGGTGCTCGAAGTCGCTTGTCATAATGCCGGCGACGCTGTCACGCTCGCTGGGACCACAACGCTCATCGACGAAGCTGTTGCTTTGGCCACTGAGCGGGGCATCTTTGCGCGCAAATTGCGCACGGATGTTCCCGTTCATTCGAGTTTGATGGAGGGATGTAGAGAGCAGTACCAGGATGGTGTGGGGCATGTCTTCAACGGAGATCACGGCCTACTTCGCCCTCGCACTCGTACTTACTCTGCGTTGACCGGCAGGTCATGGCAAGATCGATTCTCGGCGGAATACTTCTGGTCCAACACTCGACTGCCCGTTCTGTTCTCGGAGGCAATGAACGCATTGGTGGCGGACATCCCAAACGCCTCCTTCCTCGAGATCTCCCCGCATCCCACGCTGGGCAGCTACATTCAAAGCGTCGATGCGTCGCTTTCGGTCATTTCGCCGCTCAAACGCGTTAAAGTGAGCAAGGAATTCGACGAGGTGCAGAGTTTCCTGTCTGCAATTGGGGGCGTCATTGTTGAGGGATACAATGATGCTAATTTCTCGGCGCTCGTTCCACACTGGGATGCGGCCGCTACGACATTGCTTCCTCCGTATCCCTTCGCTCGGAAGCCCATCGCGTACCTTCCTGACTTGTCCGACGAGGGAGAGAAGCGCCAAGGACCACTGAACGGGCTCCGGATCGGATTGAACTCTCTGACGCATCCCGCGCTTGCCCAGCATGTTATCCGGAACGAAGCCATCATGCCTGCGGCGGGATTCATAGAAATGGTACGTGCCTCTTCACATTTTATCTGACGTGTATCTCACGGGACCGCGTCAGGCTTTTGAATTTGGCGCCAAGTATCTGTGGAATGTTCAATTCGACAGTATCATGCCTCTTTTCCAGGAACGTGTCCTGCGGGTTCAGGTTCTCCAAAATGGGCATCATTGGAGTGTCCGGTCGTGGAAATTCGGCTCCGAGGTGAATAATGCGACGCCTGGGGTGAGTATATCTTTCCCATGGTATCACCGTTTGGAGTCGATCTCCATTTCGTAGATTGAACCAACGCGACTCCATGCGCATGGTTACATGTCCCCAACGATTCCGAGTAGCAACGACATAGATGATCTGGATATCGACGCCATTCGGCGCCGCTGCACAAAGTTGGATATGAAAGGTACTGCCTCTTCGTCGTCGAATTCTTTTTCGTTGAAGGACGGCCTCAGGGTTTTATGAAAAGATGGTCTACTTTGCACAGTTCGGGAAAGCCTATCAACGGCTCACTGGTTGTTATCTCTCTGATTCGGAAGGTCTATTGAGAATACGCGCGTCTGTCGAGGATATTGCAGAGTGAGTGCATTCCGTTACACCATTGCCGTCCATTAATTGCGCATATATTTCAGCGAGGGTAATTACTATTTTAACCCCATAGTGCTCGACTCCTGCCTCCACGCTCTCGTGCATCCTGCTTTTACCCGAAACTTGGATCAATCTGTCTACTATCTGCCGGCCTCCGTTCAGACGGTCAAACTTCATAGGTCGTTTAATCACGAGAAGCTTCCGTCGACCCTTTACGCCCACGCACAGTTGCGTGAGTGGGAACCAGGTACGCTCGAATTCGCGCTCTTGTTCAAGTCACCCACATACACACCTAGAATCGATGACTTGGGATTTATGCATAACCGATCCAAATGGCTCCAAAATCTGCACGCTCAAAGGACTGCGCGTGGCACTCCATCAAATCAGTGCACCACTCCGCGCAGAAACGCACTACAAACTTGTGTACCAAGCGAAAACAAATCAACCGCATCGCGGAAATTTCGATGCCTCCTCGGTGAAATATTTTCCGTCATCCCTTTACTTGAAACTAATGGTCAGATTTAGGGCGCTACTACACAAGGAATTGGTGCCTCTCTCGAGATTTTCCACAAAATGTTAAGGTCAATTGTGGAAGTAGACTGCAAACAGGTTATTCGCGTTTTGATCCTGAATTTCGGTACTATATATATAGTCGTAACCCTTTGGCTGTCGCTAATTTCTTGTAAAGGGCATAATGACGTTGACACTGGATTCTACAAAACCTCCGAGGGCACACGAAAGCTGGTCGACTATACCCTGGGAACAATTAAGGGCGACTCTAGCCTTTCACAGGAGAATGCTCGCAGAATCACCTTCGATCCAGATGTTCTCCTCCCAAGTAACAAGTCGATGTTTGACGTTATCGTCGCTCTCAATATTGCCGCCACATCTCGTCCTGGGGACCCCGCCAAGTTCATGGAAAGCCTGAGTCGTTGCTTGCACCCAGGGGGTTACGTCGTTGTGCGACAGGTTGCCGAGAAGGATTCTTCATCGTCCCTCCAACCCGGATCACTCTGGCACCAAGCATCGCTACATGCAAATTTTGTTGGTGTTGAACTTCACCCGTACTCCCTCCGTGGATGCCACTTCCTTCGTCCTAGCTGCTCAGAAGCCGTCGTGGTTAGCACTTCCCTGGAACTCGCCGAGAGCGGAACCCCCCACAGTCATCGAGTTTGCTCTGGATGATGTACTCCTACATCAGCAGCTCATCCGCGAGTACAATGATCCGACTCTCTGGATCAGTGCCACCTCTGGCGTTGAGGGTGGGGCAGCGCTGGGGTTTGCACGGTCGTTGAGACGGGAAATGCACTCCACCGCGGTCTTTCTCGTTCTTTTCGATCCTATTTGGCCTCCAGCGACGCGACTCTTGATCATTGGCGATCTCGCGGCGAATCCCGACGTTGAAGAGGAAACACTCGTTGACGCGGATGGGCGTGCATGCGTTCCGCGCCTGGTCCGATGCAGCACCAAAGCAGCTGCGCGCGATCTCGACCCGGAGCAATATTGGCGGCTCAAGTCCGGTGCGATCGTCGTTGAACCCTCTCCCTCGGTGCCCAATCGCATGGTCCTCGTGCGCGTCACCGACCTGTCTTTTATTCCTGGGCGTTTGCAGGGATTTTCCGGCGTGATTTCAGACCCGGGAGCGACTTCCTGGACCCGGGAGACCCTCGTGGTGGGGGTGGTCGACTCCGACATGATTTGCAACCACTTCCTCGTCCATGAAGCGCAGGTTATCGCTGCTCCGGATGGCGCAGCCGACCAATGCGCCATCTGCGCGGTACCACTGGTCATTCTAGCCCTGGCCCTTGGTCCAGAATCCCTTCGCACTACCGACAGACTGCGCGGGCGAAGATTCCTTGTGACCAATGTGGAAGAACAAATTGGTCGGAGCTTGGCTACGCTCCTCTCGAGACTGGGATCGGATCTGGTGAAATTCAGTGGGGAGTCGACCGACATCCCGCTCTCCACCATCGAAGGCAGTGATGTGATTTTTTCGGGCTACTCATCGGCGGAAGATATCCAGGTCGTAGAGAGCGCGATGAACTCCGGCGCATCGGTCGTGTGGTGGAATGGCCCCGTCCTTGCTCGTGAGATGCGGAGAAATCCGTGGGTGGTTACCGATGCGCTTTCTGTGCTACATCATCTCGATTTAACTCCGATTGTGGATCTGGGTCTATCATCCCTGACTCCAGATGCATATCTAACCCTTTCCTGCTCGTCGCGTCTTGCACTCCGGACCCTGGTCTTCAAACCTCATTGCTCGTATTTGTTGATCGGGGGCATTGGCTCGTTGGGTCTCACCATTGCGTGGTGGATGTACCAGGTCCGTGTTAATTTTTCCTCCGATATTTCCCCCGTGTTGGACGTCCACAGAACGGCGCACGACACATCATCTTGACATCACGCTCTGGCGAGGGGTCTTTGGCACGTGACAAAAACACAGCAGCACTCCGGCTGCTCACGTATCTGCGAACGCGCCCAGACCTCAGCCTTCGGCTGGAGGCGTGTGATGCGGCATCATCCTCCGCTACCGCCGCACTGGTGCAAGACATATACCCGCCTCTTGCTGGATGCATGTTGCTGGCGGTCATTTTTTCAGATCACGCGTTTGTGTCACACACCTCTGACACGTTCTATGTCCCGTTCGCGGGCAAGACCGGCGCCGTGAAAGCGTTGGATGACGCAGTAACGATATCGTCGTTGGATTTCCTCGTCGCGCTCTCCTCGGTGACGGGTTTGTTCGGCAGTCCGGGGCAAACAAACTATGCTGGGTTCGTGGATATATTTCTTCTATTCCCCCGTTTGGTTGAGTCGCTCATCTCCTTTCACCAGAGCCAACACTGCCGTTGACGCGCTGGTACAAACATATCCAAACGCGATTTCCATCGTCGCGCCGGCAATTGTGGACAGCAATTTCTTGATTGATCAGGAAAAACTCACAAGCGATTCGCGGTTCAAGATGTGGACAGCGTGGGGGGGTTACATCCAGGCGTAAGTAAATGCTATTTTACAGAAGCCCACTGTGACGCAACCAACATAGATCTCTGCGACTGCATCCAGGACGCAATTCTGGAATTGAACCAGACCACCACCTCGGACAGGAGAATGTATCTCCCCGATGTCGATTGGGAAGGGCTTCGACACCAGATCGGTGATTCGCCGATGTACACCCACTTTTTGAAGGGACCCGACGCCACCGTTGAGGGTCTCTCCACAGCATCCAAGTCGTCGGTGCTCGATACCATCCGTCAAATGGTGCTGCAGGTGTTGGATGTGGATCCGAACGAGTTTGATGCGGACGTTCCGTTCACTTCCTACGGTCTCGACTCGCTCTCTGCCGGGCGCCTCGCGTTCATGTTCAAGCCTTTTCTGAGCATCACGCAGGTCCAGCTGTTGTCCGACTTGAGCCTTACCGACGTGTGGCAGAAGATGGAGCTTTTGGAACAGACGATGTCTTGTGCTCGGGACACTGGCGGTGTCAAGAAGGGTCGGTTCGACTGGAGCGCGCTAAATCAACCAGGAGAGACGGTAGTGCCGTTGGTGGAGGGGGGAGGGCAATCCGTTGATCTTCCTACACGGCACGAGCGGGGACATAACCCTACTGATCCCCCTCCAGGAGCGGTTCCAGTCCCCGCTGTGGGCCATCCAGACTACGCCTGAAACCCCTCTCGACTCGATGGAGGCAATGTCGCTGTTTTATTTTCAACAGATCAAGGCCCGGCGGCCTGTTGGCCCGTATCGTCTGGCTGTATTCTCCGGTACCAGCCTCATCGCCGCCCAACTTGCTATGCATTTCGAGAGGAACGGGGACCATCTCGTGCAGTTTGCAATGATCGACCATTTCCCGACGATGTTTTCCTTACCTGAGCTGCTTCCCTTGGACAAGGACACAGTCGTGGGTCACGCGCCCAGCCAAGCGCTCACTTCAGCTGTGTTCGATAAATTATTCGACCTGTACCGGCGTGACCCTTCCCCTACACGACAAGTCGTTCAGGAACAGCTGCAAAAAGCACTCTCCGGATTGCCTGTTCCCGACGCCATCCGTGCGTATCATGAAGTGTTCATCAAGATCTTGACCATGATTGTGCGCTTCGTGTTGGATTTACCGGACGATGAGATAGGGCGGACGGCGCACTTTGAGATGTGGCTGCGACAGGTGCAGGCTCTGGTGACGGTGTTTGTGGCGGATGATGGCTTCGTGCGGTCGATCGAAGCTGGCCCGGGCTGGGAGGATCTTGGCGCGCGCAAATGCTTCCCGGATGCGCGAGTCATGTTTGTCAGGTCTGGGCATTTCACGACAGTTGAGACAGACGAGCTGATGGATGAGCTTGAGCATGGGTGGTGAGATGAGCATCGACCCCTCATGTAACCTTATCAATAATGTGTATGTACGCTCGTACTTGGTTCTCTATGCGTTTCACAAGACAGTTTTCACTTTGGATTTCAGGGGGAGTTCAAGGAGATCCTTCCGTGCCGAGTCGGGGTTGACTGCATCAGATTTGACAGCCAGCCAGCCGCGTTACTGTTTTTGGCGCTAGGAGAAGTGAACCACATAGCGCCATGGCGACAAGACTCTGTGATGTTTTTTTAACCCTTCGGACGCCGTCGACTGAGGGCTACGTTAAGACGCCTGGTTGATGATAAAATGTTTCAACCGAGACAAGTATATTATTGAGCAACTACAAGACGTGCCTTCGCTTCGCTCCGGCGTAGGTGCGACATCAAGTGAGTCTACAAGTAAACAAAAGAAAAAAGAAACTAAATTAAATTAAGACTACGTAAGTTGAGATCCGAACATCTTCGATACAATTTTCTTTTTTAAGCACTATACTCAGACGGGTGAATAGCACCTTCTAATGACACGCAAGCAGGTTGTCTTCAATGTTCATCGACAGTCAAAGAAAATCATTACTGAAAGAACAGTCTCATTTACCGCGCTGCATGTGACGGAAGAGAAAGCAATGACATACATTTCAATTCAAAGGCCTGGCGGGAGGGAGAACCGGTGGTATCAGCTACAGTCCCGAACGCTGCTACATACCGAAGGGAAAGAATGATTGGCTCTCGCTTATCACCGAATTTCTGGTCTGTAAATTTATCCCGCTTGTCCGTCAGATGTATGGATGCATGCGTAGATTTATACGTATATGATATTCCAATACGTCCCCCAGGTAAAGACTTCCACCAGATGAAATTAACGACATAAAGTAAGGGAGGTGACGGACGGGTTTCGCACCTATTGGCTGGCCACCGCGTCCCTTGCATTTTTTCTGAGCCCACGTGAGCTAGGCATTGTCCCTCAGATATTGCTTGTGCTGTTGGTATGGTCGACATCGTCATTGACATATGAAGCTGCCGATGAGGCTAAGTATTGAAGAGTTGTTCTACATAGCGTAGAAAAATATTGGACGGGGGATGATGAAGGAAAGCAGCGTAGTGAGATGGGATAGGAGCGGAGAATTCTTGAGAGAACTTGAAAAAAAGGGACAGCGTAGTCTTGCGCCTGAGAGACTTGATCGGGCACAAAGAGTATTGAAGGAGGTTAACAATTTTAGGTGTGTAAACCAATCACGCACAATAAAGATGAGTCCCTGCAGCGTCGATTAGAATTGCGCCATCGAGCAGCAAATAGTATTACATTCAAGTTCTGTTCTTGATAACGCGTGAACTTGCTCTTGAGTCTGCATCAGGAAAATTCAAAATTGCCCCATAGATGAAAGCGCAGCTATGGGGACCTATCGGGTGCTATGAGTCTCTATGAGATTACCCCGAGCACTATAGCGGTCTCCCAGCCACCCACATTATAAAGCCAAGCAGCTTCAGTTATGGACACACCGCATTGGCCTTGGCGGTAGATCCTCGCGAGTCACCACCCAGTCCGGCCCATGGCTACGGGGGCCGTGAACGTAGTGTTTATTCTCATTTGGTGAACAGAGGAGCGGCGGACTCGGCGTAGGAGGCGCGACGCGTTCGTCTTAGGCTTTCACGGCGAGGTTGGGCAGATTATTTTGGTGGAAGTACAATGGCACTTGAGCCGCCGACGTAAGGCGCGCGGCGAATTCACGGCTGCGTTCCGGCGGCGGCTTGAGCGTCGAGGGGGGGGGGCGGGTATACGAGAGGACGTCGCAGCCGGGGCTCATTCGGTTTAATGAGTGGCTGTAGCGGGTACGTGTCACCGGATTGACCTGTATACGCACTGCTTAAGTTGGACAGGAAGAACGTGGGCGGAAAGATAAGACAGACAAAGTCAAAGGAAGAGAGAATGGAATACAACGGGGTGGAAAGGAATAAGAAAAGAAAAGTGGAGAACAGCACGTACTTGAGAAAAGTAAAGGAAATGGAAAGGAAGAAATACCGATGAAGCTGTAGGTTTGAGGTTAGAATTGGCACGCGATTTCACAAAGAAACGCAAACATGACCTGCCCCTTCCATCGATCCAGCCGCACGCACACTCGCGAAGATGGATGACTGGCATCGCGGCGAGCAATTCCGACTCGTTCATTCGGCGCAGAGTTATCGCTAACCGGGTGTAGGTGGGGGAAACGGCAGCGAGGGGACTGCGCAGGTAAAACGAGTAGGCTGACCCTTCTGGTTGTTTTGTACACCCATTGCGGCCGCCGAGTAGAGCCAGCGTGAAGTGCGTGGGCGTGGGCGCGGGCAGGCCACGGGGGACGGAGAACAGGTACCAGGTTTTGCTAGATTTTATTGACTTGATACTCTCATCGCCTTATCAGCTATTCTTGTTCTCCAGGAACTCGTCGAGTATGCGGTTTCTTCTGACCAGCGCAGGCGCAAAGAAGCTACGAGCGAGCGGGAGACGGCGAGCTGGAGATAGAGAACTCGAATCGGCGTTCGGGGCGGAACGAAGCGCATGGGGTGGGCGAGAGGAAGGGGATGGTAAGTGCCAGGAGAATTTCAAATCAATGCGGTCTAACTACTAATTACTCTTATTTTCGGGCGGAAAAACCCACGGAGATTAAGAAAGCGTCAAGCCAATTCAATTGCTGGATGACAACGATGCATCGAAAACGGTGGACTTGGCGCGCACGTCAGCGATTAGTAGATTTCCAGCGAGTTCGTTACGAGGTTTGGGAGCCGAGAATGGAGATTTCGGCGTAGAAGGTGCGGTACAGCGTGCGCGTTGGTTTGAGCGTTTCGATTGGGCTAGAGTTGGGGCTTTTGATGATTGTGAGGAACGAAGAAAAGCTTCTGGATCCGCCTGGATAGCCAGCGTAAAGCGAGCCATGAATTCGAAGCTGTATTATCGGCGGGGGCTTCAGGACCGAGGGGAGGGCGTAGGAGCCAGTCCGTTTCGCGAGTCCCGGTAGCGGGTCGACAGGCGAGTCGGCGTGCGAAGCGAATAGGAAGGGATAGGAAGGAGAATAGAATATTGTGGGATGGAATAAAGAAAAGGAGAAGGGGAGAGAGTGAGAGTTTAAAGAAAAGAGAGTAAGAAAAAGAAAACAAGAACCGAAGTGAAGGAAAGGGGGGAAAAGCAGAATGCGAGCACACACGATGACCCTTCACTTCAACGCTCCGTAAAGCCATGCAGCTCGACGGCGGTGGTGGATCAAGGCGGCGGCGTTTGGTGGATGGTGGTTGAGGTGAATTCATCGGGGCCATCGTGGCTAGCGTTACCGCATTACCCCACGAGGGAAGGGAGGGGGGAGAGGATAGAAAAGGAAGTGAGAGAGAGGAGGAAGAGTAGAAGGAGAAAGGGATGCGCGAGAAGAAAGGGAGGGAGACGTATTTGGCGTCCTTGTATACGCCGTCTCCCGCGGACCATCCGATAAGCGCATCGCCGTGTGTGATAGCGTCGAAGCGGAGGGAGTGGCATGAAGCGGATGTGGTGCCTCGCGCGTCTGAGGCGCAAGCGCACGAGAGTGAGGCAGAGCGGGGCCGCAGATGCACGAATCAAGCGGGCCAAACGGCGACGGTCGTGGACGAGACCGGTGGGACAAGTGTCAAGTGATAGCGACGTGGCGGCGACGGCAGCATGGTGGCGGGAGGGATGAGCGCGATGACGGCTACGGACGGAGGTACAGGGGCTGGTGATCTAGGAAGAAGATAGCAGCAGACGTCGATAGTGAAGCAAGCGAAGGTGAAGAAAGCGAGGGCCACGTGATCGGAACAGTGATGGCAATTCAAGCTCTACTGACACTGTACGCGAGCTCTATGGTCGCTATGGCACTACGGCTCTACGGCTCTACGAAGTCTACCGTAGAGACTCAATCTACGTCAGCATCCAGTAGAGTGGGAGAGTGCCTATAGCTCTACAACTCTACTAGAGCCTATTCTGACCTACGTAATGTAGCCACCAGGAGCGTTCCAGTCCTCCAGACAAAGTACTTGACTGCCAATGACAGCCGCCTGATCAAATGCCACGATGATGCGATGTCAAGTCCGTTTTGTCACAAAAGATCCGGACAACTACGTCAAGCATCGACTCTTTCCTTCATCCCCCCAACTATATCCACGCCCATGGGAGTCGTCCTCGCCCGTCTGTTTCCGCCCACTTTCCAACCCGAACGCGATATGCCCGATCTCTCCGGACAGGTAACGATCTTGGTCATTCGCGTGCCAGTGTGTAACTGCCTTCATTCAGGTCAGACTTGTCACTGGTGGAAACACAGGTATTGGGTACGAGACAGTGAGGCAATTACTGTTGAAAAATGTCAAGGTATATCTGGGGGCGCGGTCTCCCGAAAAAGGCGCGGCCGCTATCAAGAGGCTGGAGGACGAGACTAAGAAGTCAGCTATCTTTCTGCACCTGGATCTGGCAGATTTGCGAAGTGTGCGCAAAGCTGCCAATACATTTCTGGCGCAGGAATCAAGGCTGGACATTTTATTCAACAATGGGCGAGTCTTAACTTCTCGGCGCTGAGCGCACTTAAAATGTTGGAAGCATTGACACTTTTTGAAGCGGGGTCATGATTTCACCTCCGGAACAGCTGACGGCTCAGAATTATGACCTGCGTAAGATGAATGAGTTCTCACGATACCCCTCTCTCACCTCGTTTCAGAATTTGGGACGAATGTAATTGGGCACTTTTTCCTCACTGAGCTGCTCGTATGTGGACTGAACTGTACCGGTGCCTTGTCGTTTGAGCACTGAATCACAAATGAGCTCCCAGCATTCACCGAATCATACAAAGTGGCAAATGTCCCTGCACGCGTCATCAACGTCTCCTCCATGGTGCACAGCACCGCATATGGCAAAGGCATCGAGTTCGTGAGCCTCAAAGGTGGGCCAAAGCGCGATGCGTGGGTAAAAGAGAAGGGCAACATAATGGTTCGCTTGTACGCGCATTCTTCCCCCGCAATGCATCCGCCAACGCACTGACTGCTATGCCAACCCAGTCCGCTATATGGTCAGAGCAAGATGGGCAACATCTTCATCTCAAACTATTTTGCGAAACAGCACTCGGACGTCCTCGTCTCGTGCACGGTCCACCCCGGATCGATCAAGTCTGACTTACAACGGTGAGCTTTATGCTTGGGAGCTATTTCAGTACCCATTGAATTTCCTTTGCGCTCAGACACGTCCCACGTTGGTTGGAAGTCTATGTGAGATTTTGGGGATATCCCACGGCGTGGGTGTTTTTCTCGGAAATCTGCTCCCTGCTCGCTGAGGACGAGCCCTACGTATTTTCATAGCCTAGGAGCATATCCGCAGTTGTGGGCCGCCACCATCGCTACCCCTGCCCAGATCACCGGCCAGGTGCGCTCGGTATCCAACTTCCATTGTTGGAGGCTAATGGCTGCTCTTTGTAGTATGTGATTCCATGGGGAAAGATCGGCACGCCAGATAAGCGTACAACGAACATGAAGCTGCAGGAGGAGCTTGTTGCATACCTCAAGGAGCAGGTCAAAGGATTCTAGGAATATTTGGGAATTTACGGTCTTGAATCCTTCCTAGGAAGCATTCATCTGTTCTGTTCTGAGATAGTTGAAATTAGATTAACTGACTGCAACCATGACAGATGAGGTACCAATGCTTAGGTTGCCAGGTAAGTGGGGGTAGTAGCCATCTTCGACACTCAGTTACTTCGCTTATTCCACTTATTTTCACGAAACCTCGTCGCTTCGATCGCATTTGGGGAAAGTTCGTTCCTTACGATAATTTTCTGTGTAATTCATCATTTCAACTCGGCACATTCAAGAACCCGGAACATCGAACATCAGTTTTCCTTCCACACAAGGCCGGGCAGGCTTTTTCATATAGATACCTTACCCAAACGCTAACCACTAACCCGAACCCAAACCTAACCAGCCGAGCTCGGCACACCACTGATTCTGTGATGTGCCGATAGGCACGCTCTACGTTGATCCAGGGAAAGTGACGAACCTTCTTCGAAATTCCTTGAGCTCACAAACTTTCATAGAATGCTATCAAACTAATGAATTTAAGCGAAGTGACAAAGATGGCGCGGGGTCCAACACAGTACTGCAAGTCCCATGGTGTACGTTCTAATATTTATTGCGTTTGCAGTGATCATTATGCTGAACGGTGTTCAATTAGAGATCAAACAGTGACGCACCCAAAGTATATAGAGGATGCACGAGTTAGAGTGGAATGAGATGAAATGGACGGGATTGGCCAATGGGGCGCGCCATCGCGAAACAGAATGCTGAAGAGACTACCGGTAACCGGTGCTTGTTTTTTATTTCAGGGCTTTATACAGCGTGAGGATAAAGACTATGACATCAAAGACCAGCTGAAATCCAAGTCTGAAGAAGTAAATTGACGAGCCGTTAGGTAGGTAGGTAGGTAGCATTACACGATACAGTCTGAATCATGAACCCCAGTTTCCAGGGATAATCCCGGTGTATAAAGCAAGTAAAATTACACCATGACCCCTGAACTACTCCCTGCCATGCCCCATGATAGACTCAGATGCTACATTGTTGAAACAGTCAAGGCCAAATTCCTACTAAATGGATGACATCAATGTGCCATCAAAATAAACTGAACATGGAAATTCAAATTTTCTGGCTCCCTCAATATTTTCATTGGGGCAAATCAAAATCCCTCAAATCATACAGGGAATGCCAATCACTTTTCTGACATGGATCATGTAAAAATATAAAGCAGCTGCAAAATGGCCATTTTGGCCAAATTTTGCCGTTTTTATGCCATTTCGGCTCATTTTAGCCATTTTGCGGCCGCTGTATGTAGCGCATTATCTCCTGTATATTTTCGTATGACTCAAAGTGGAAAACTCAGGAGCATATTGTCCTCTGCAATCTGAGTGATTCAGATTGATCTGAAAAAATCTATGAGTATCCTAGAAATCAGGAATTTCATCATACGGTCCATTCTGATGTTGCATTAAATAATTTGATTTCATATATGTTGTAGAAATAATGGCCTGCACTCTCTCAATGCCATGCCACTTGAGTTTGTCCCAAAATACTCGCTGGTTGTCCAGAAATGATCGAAAACACACCCGTCAATCATTTTGTCCACTTAGTGCATCAAGATTTACTGCCCAACCCATTTGAAAGTATTTGTAGTGGTTGGCTGATCAATCCTGCGTCCGCTATGGCCGTCAGATATGCCCCCTGCTTGGTTCCTGTCTGTCTGTGGACTTCACACCTGCTTCCTTAATGCTACCGTGATTTTGGATCAAGCTTAACCTGCCAAATGTTCAGTATGCTGGCTACAAAAATTTTGCTACTGCTGATAGCTGGCTGAGAGGCGCTCCATTTCCCAGTCTGCTATGATACCCAGTGTTTGCATCAGAAGTTTTTGCACGTTATTCTCTTTGCCTCATCAAGCATTATTTGAACAACAGCTCATGGCTCTGTTTTTTTTGAATACCCCTCATCGATCCAAGTCATGGCACCCAATTCAGAGTTTCTTTTCATAATGCCTGTTCTTCTCGACTGTGACTAGGAGCCGTGAGTAGGAGCGAGGGTTGCTCTGTAACTCGCTCCGTGTTTAGTCATTTATTCAACCTGTTGGATTTTATTTTCATTTGCTCAATTCAAGGTTTGTGCCTGGCCGCCGAAGCAAAGCGAGGGCATATCTTGTTTGCACAAAGCGAGTGGCACTGAAAGCAAGTGAGCCACACTATGGATGGCATCCAAAGTGAGACTCGCTTGCCAAGAGTGTGGCCAGATGAGTCGCACTCTTTGATATATACTCGCAATTCAACCCTATGATCGCTCAATGAAGCTCCGGGATTCTTTGCCACGTCTGTTGTATTTTTACGGGTTACGCGATGTGTTGATCTCACACTGTGGCGACATGTGCCGAGTTGGGCTTCGATCTTGATCGGGAGCGGTGGAGTTCCACCCTGCTCTCGAGATTTACAATAGGATGGATCAAAAGGGATAAGGAATGTGAAGCCATGTAAATGGCGGAAGAAATACAAGAAATAAGTAAGGAATTAGGGACAGCAAATACACGGTACGGGGCCGAAGTTTCATCCCTATGTCCGCCTGACCGCTGTCAACGCGAAGGCTTTACAAAAATGCATTTTTTACATTAGCGCAATGTCAGCCAAGTCATATGGATACATCTTACACTGCTGGTGAATGTCACGACCTCCTGCGGACCAATATTAACCTGAACAGTCGAAAAATCAGATGGATATCCAAATCCTGTCGAAGGGCTCGGGGAACGTGTCGAAGGACGTATACTCACCGTGTTGTGGGAAGCTATACTATAAATTCAGCCCCTCGAACGGAATGAACTTACCAGAGACAACGCACGACTGCTGGCCTTTCTGCCGTTTAAACTAACGGTGCCAGAGTGATCGGTGACAATGGTGGAGGGGAAGGTTAGGCTGCCGAGAGCCGCATCGGATGATGCTCCGCCAATGATCACGGAAGGAGGCCCACCGGCACTCCGGACGTTGAGATTCGCGAGCTGCCAGTGAGAGACAGTGAACCACGTCACCGCAGATCTGGGAACAAAATCACCGCACCATACTGAGCATGTACACCCGTCCAAGCGTGTACGCAATACCCACGCAGACTGCCAAGCGCAGATGGGTCTAACGTGCAACATTAAACTGACTCAGATGACAGACCATTGCTTTCCTCGTTCAACAGAAACCTAAATTGGCAAAAACGATAAGTTGATGGCAAACTCTAGCAACCCATGGGACGCACGCAACCAGAGCCCCCGCTGCAATCGTGGCCGTCGCTGTTCCGGTCTGCATCGTCAACAGCATCAGCCGGTCTAGGATACTATTCAGTGTCATGGCCACCAATATTAGTCATCTCCTTAATCAGCGTCACAATATTTCGCACCTCGATGTCTCCACTAAATAGGGCCTCGCTTTTTTGAACTGCCAGATCAGCGCCGCGGCGATGCTAATGTCCGCCACGGCTTCAGTCACTAGCCAGAGTCTGATATAGCGAAGGGGAGTGACAGCATGAGCAGCAGAGCTTCAGGACTATGACCACGGTGAGGTACGCACGTGCACGGAATCACAACCTTGTTGCGGTCCTTGAATGCGGGGAACATCGCGATTATTACACCACATGCAAATGAGCTCCCGAACTGTGCCCGGCGGACACTGAGTAGGGTACGGTGCGCAAAAAGAAGACCGCCGGCGTACTGCAACAAAGATCAAGAAAACAATAGAAAAAGTGACAAGGATGTTTCTGGTGCTAGATCGGCATTGATTAACAGAGAAGCCTGGCAGTAAAAGCCTGGAACACCCACAAGCGCCAGTATCGGACAACTAGAAAGCTCTGGACCAGAATAGCAACCACGGCGGTGGTGATCAAGTGCAATGTCATGGGCTGCAATTTCGCAGTTATTCTACGCCAGAGGTTCCGGCTACTCGACGCACCCAGTGCTGGTCAATAAGGTACACGGGATCACCTGCATATAATCATAGGTGGCCACTCACGGTGTTGATAATCTGAGACATACCAGCATGAGTTATCGTGTACTATTAAGCTGCTCAGCATGAGGTTGTAAGGCGCAGGATGCGAACGCTTACGAGATAAACGCAGGCAAAGTCGCCCACCGTCCCAACACTGTCGACCAAGAATGCGACCGATACGAACGTCTATGAAAAAATGAATCTCTGAGAAGCCAGTTTGAAGGCAGAAGGAAACACCTTCAACTTCCAATCGTCGTGCTTAAAGTTTCCAAAATAGTACCTTGCCTGAAAGAGTTCGGCCATATACAGAAACTGTACCAAACTTGAGGGATCGTGCTGGTAGAATATAATCCATTGCTCACGGAATTGGCCCAGGTCCCGATGAGAAGTGCCCTTCATGTCCAAGTGAAATGATCAGACTAGGAAGCTAAGGGAGCGGAGAAAATTGTACCCGGTAATGGTGTCAAGGGCTGGGAGAGACATCGCGAGAGGGAGGAAGCAACCACTCTCTCATTTGCTGCATTTAAGTACGAGGACCTCAGTGCGGCCTCTCGGAAGCTGTTCCATTGAAAATTTCACGATCACGTCATTGAAGCGGAATGCTGTCGCTTACGTTTGAATTGGTGCAGGGTTGAGTCGATGTGTAGAGCTCGCATCAAATCTCTCCCCCAACTTTAGACATTCCCGCGCTGATCGCGATCGATGCTGAACGGGCAGCGGGAGCAGGAGAAGGAAAACCGTTATCCTGTACCAATTAGGTCTAACTTGAAATACGTTGAATCGCCTTGAATTATTTCTGAAGAACATCGGAAAACGAGAAGCCGCCGAAAACATACCAAATTGATTACACCGCCGAAGTGATGTCGCGACCACCTGGTTGGGTCAGGTAGTACGCGGCTGGCGCCACAGCTGGCACCAACTGTCAATTGGCTGGCGCTCAGCTGTGAGGTTCACCTAGCCCGCACATAGCTGACCACCACAGAAGTAGACCGATGCGGGCTACACTTCCAAAGCAGCTAGACATTATATTATAGACAAATTTTAATCCGAATAACATCATCCCCAAAATCCTCGAATACTGTCATTGATTTCAGAGTCATCTTCAGCCGGTTCCAAATCCGCTGCAATCGCCCTGGCAGTTGGCTTAATCACCCTTCTCGGCCGCGCCGCATGCAGCCCCGCAATCCCTGCATTCAGGGGCAAACTAGCCCAGGGACGGCATCGCCGCAGTTAACTGCCTCGCTTGGCCAGCTGAGGTGCCATCAGTGCTCGCCACTGAAAATCGGCACCTAGCTGCACCTAGCCGCAAGCTAGCCGAAGGTAGCCGAAGGCCCACTAGCTTAAAATAGCTATGAGCTGACCAAAGCTCCGAGGCCGCAGGGCTAGGTCACGGCGTCTACAGGCACACCGGGGATTGCTATGTTTTAAGTTGTATGTGTAAATTTTAACCTGAAGAATCGAATTAAAGTATTAAAGATCATTCTTTTAATTTCAGGTTTGCTAAAGAAGGTGGCGGTGTTTGATCATTTGATCTAGTCTCTCTTCCTCCCCTCCCCACTTCGTGAGCGTTCTCCTGATCTGTTGGTCTACGGTTGCTCAAGCTCCATCTTCCCATACAATCTGTATTTTTGAACCTCTTCGACACGCCGTAGACACGTCAAGCACCGCCACTCCGCACTCGCGTTATGCACCCGAGATAAATGAGCCATTCCCAGGAGGGATCGTCCAGGCAATGAGCAATTCTTGTCCAGTCTTGTCGTCGTCTATGGCAAGCCACCCGCACCGCCATATCTGCCGTCGTCGGATCAAAGCTCCTTTCCTTTTCTCTTGCCTCCACCGCACACATTCCTGATCGCGTTCTAACCTAACCTTAGCTTCACCATGTGAATTTTTAAACCTTAACGTGTCACCTTGCATGCATATCATGGAACCTTCCATTGCTAGTATCAACCGATTCCTCTGGTACTGTCGACACGAAGATCACGGAATTGCAAGTCTGTTCAAATCCACTGTCCCGGCAATCTCGTTCGTCCTTGAAGGCGGACTTGGGGAGCTGGGTCGTTATCGGAGCGAGCGCACTGGTCATCTTTGTGTATCTTCCTCATATCAGAATCTAAACTCTAGTCAGCCGTGGTACACCTGGGTTGGAGCAGCTCCTACGACTCGGAGTGTTAGAACGTCCTTGTAGTCCACGCAGAGAGAGGCAGCGAAAGGCGAAGAAATTATGTTACTTACATATATACCAGCGGCTGCTCGGCCGCTTTGCGATCCCTTCTGGGGGGTAGGAATTTTGAAGCTGTACGCTCCCTTGCTATCATTTTTTCCGTGGTTTACAAGTGGTTCAGAGTAAATCAATAAATTGCGGGAGATCTTCGGACAGAGAATATGGTGAGCGATCCAAAAGAAAACTGGCAGAAGAGCCCATAGAATCTTCGGAGGATGTAGTGGGACCGCTGTGTGGAGAGGAGCGATGCATGTCCTAGAATGTGCCGGGATGCCACAGTAGATTCTTGGACAGAGAGAGCAGAGACTCCGCGGGAGGATCAAGTGATTCGCAATGGGCACTGGCAAGCCTTCACTCCGGAAAAAAGCGATATTTCGGGGCTCCCGATAATGTTCCTGATACCTTAAGTAAGTTATCAGGAACCAAATAGGTACTCCCAGAACTGTTCCAGAAACATTTTGTTTCTGGAGCACAGAAAATCATTCCCTAAGTCGTAAGGTTTCGGGAACGATTTCCAAAGCACCGAAACTATTAGTTTCAGTGGGCGGGCCGATCCGGGCCGTCGGTCCGGTCACTGTTTTGGGAACGGTTTCTGCGGCTCCAGAACCCTTTGCTTCTGGAACGATTTTTCATCCAGCGAAATTGTTCCCAAAACCAAAGGTTCAGAGCCCCCAATTCTGTTCCTGATACTTAAAGTATTAGGAACGTTATCGAGAGCCCAGAAACATCGCTTTTTTCGGAATGCTTAGTACGTGCCTTGATAAAATCGAAGGAGGTTTTGATAAGGGTAGCAGAGAGGACCAGGGAAGGCGAAAACATGACAGATGAGTTTCGAAGGGCCGTCCGTGGTTCCTAGCGCCAAAATAACGGAGATGATAGTACATTCGAGTCGACGGTGCGGAGAATAGATGCGGCAATCACAGAGCCGAATGAAACGAAAAATCAGCAGAGAATGCCAACAGCAGCTAGGCCACTGTAAACGTGGAATGGCTTCAGAAATTATCCAATTCCAGAACTAAAGCTACCACCCGGAGAAAGCGGCATACGCCACATGGAAACCTAAGATAGGGAACAGCTTGCAAGGACAGACACGTTGTGCAGGTGTTGGGGCCAAATAGATTTCCGATACCGCTGCGAGCCCGATAGATTTCTTGCACCAAGATTTTACAAAGGCCGCCGGCACCGATAGTATGGGTGAAGAGCAGGATGAACATTGAAAAGCAATAGAATTTTTCACCGGATGGGAGGAAATCGAACCCAATGAAATCAAAAGGAATGGCCGAAATATGCTGCAGGAGAACTCATTAGACCACTTGGTCGCCATCTTCCACACGCGATGTCATTTCGGCAGCAGCATCTCGCCCGACGAGATGGGACACTCGCTTGGACACGGGAATTGTTGGGCGATCAGGTGAACGGAATAGGAGCTTGTTCCGTGGTAAAAGGAAAAAAAGATCATCTACGGTTAAGATTTTCACAAAAATGTTGGGTCCGAGCCTTGGCGGGTCATGAGCAAAAGTGTGATACAACATTCTGAACAATGTATGACCAACGCTTCGTGCACTGGGCGATCATCCTGGTCGCTCATGAGAATCGTGTAACAAGCGTCGAGATGATCTTGGAGGGCAGAACAGCCGATGGTCCAAGTGAGTGATTGGGGACCGCTTCAATGACTGGGTGGACGGAGGATCCTTGTCAAGAAGCGTGTGCTCTTCGACAGCGATCGGCCCCAAGAGATAAAAGTGCCATTGTGTTGAGGGTTTGAATCAATGAAATCGAATCGTCCACAATGAGCCAGTACCTCAATCTGAGATATCCAGCGAAGGGAACCAACTGACTGAAATATATCGAGCTACCATTGGCCACTGGGTAGTCGGTGTGGAAGTGCAACTTGCCTAGCACGTCGTCTTCCCACTCTTGATTGTTCCGAGCTGTCAACCTCATTTGGTGATGCCGCGCCTCGTTCTTCTTCTACGACGCATCCATCGCACCTATTTCACTTCTACTCGACATTTCTTTTTTCCTTTCTTAGAACGCGTCTATGGCCGCACACTCCCCTTTATTCACGCCACACCGCGAAGATATCGAGTTTCCCATTCTCACGGACATTGCGCGGACATGGTCACTCTGGATTTGAAACACGGTCAGGTAGATATTTATGTTACTTACAGCACTTTATTGCTTCCTTATTTCCATTTCTCCTCATTCCTCTCGCACTATCACCTACATACCCCTTTCGTAACAATCCCGAAGTTGCCGCTGATCTCGAGGCACATACTTGCTCGGACTGCGCTTGGGAGTCCCGACTTGGACTAGGCACCTAATGTCGGTACTGAGCGGGGCAGCGTTACTCCCTATATGTCCTTGCGCATGTTCCCGGCTTGTGTTGCACTAAAGGATTTGCGTCGGCGGAAGGATTTACAACGGCCATTTTACATACGTTTTAGTTTCATGTTGTTCCCACGGTTATTTCGCTTGCAGGCTCCGGTGTCGTACGAGGACGCGAGTAGCTATCCCATCATGTATCTTCCTTTTCTTTCTCTTACTACCACCTCAATCTACAATTTTACTCGGATTTATTGCCCACAATGTCTGAGTTTTACTAGACTTTGAGCTGAGTATTTATTCATCCTACCCTACTGATTGCTTTATCTCTAGAGCTCCTATCTTAATCACACGAGCGGGGTTTAGCTGCATGATTCGGCGCCGTAACCGGTACGACCAGGTCCCTCTTTCATTTACCAGTGAACAGCCTTTATCTTCGACATCGGCCACCTCTAGGTAGTCGGCGACCTGTGAATATATCATTGAGGAGTTGAAATTTGTTAACACTTGACTTCAAGGGACCAAGTACAACCTTCGAGGACCTCCCATACAAAATTTCAAGGCAAAGTGATGTTTCAGCTGAAAGTCATCATTTCTTAACTTAGCCTCGCAACTCACATTCGCCACCGCTCGTTTGTCACCAATTCTCCGCCGTTTCACGACTTCGCGGGTTCGTCATGCTTTCCCGATCGGGGATATTGGCCTCTGATAAAGAACGATCCAAGAAACACAGATGACCTTCCGTATCCAACACACTGACGAAGCTATGCATCCGGCGCCTTGCATGAGCTCTCTTGCTCGCTTATTAAGGGCCCACCCTGCTGTAAGCTTTGATCACAGCACCCTAGAAATGATGATAATCGCTAAGGTGGCCGAGTATCCAGTGGCCGATAGTATGTTGAAGAAATACCAGAGACACTCCAAATCATTGAGCGAGTGAGACAAGATCATGGCCTAGGGGAGATGAATCTATCTGATGCAGTTCGTAAAACGGGGCAGATAGGACGGTGCTTTTCATGCAAGAATTGCCGCCCCAATATCCTAGACTCGGTCGTGGAGGACACGAAGGGAATCACAAGTGTAGAGAAGGTACAGTAGTAGCCCAGATGACAGAAGATTGAGAGCTGGGAAGGAAGAGGCGGAAAAGGTTGGTGGTCCGAGGGGCAGTGTATCGAAAACGACCACGACGAGTGTCATCCGGCTTCATAAAAGGCACACCGAGGGTCTACGATAGGGCAACGATAGGGCTAGCAATAAAGTTACCTTAGGCTAGCCGGGTCCAGACTCGTAAGCAAATTGACACGACGCGTTTTGGCCGCGTTTGCTGTTGTGGCGTAAAGGAAGAGAAAGCGGAGTGGCTATGTAGACGGATCAAATCGCCGATTTCCCCTTTCCTCTTGCCATCATCACAGACGACCTCGACTAGACCAGTATGCACACAGCCATCGCCGCACGTCTCGCATCGATGCATCATAACCCTCGACCCACCCGCTCGTCGATGCCACCTCCATGTCCGTGTCTTTCGGTCGGTGGAGTTGCGGCCTGTCTCGTTCGCTTCCCGTCCACATCCACATTCACCGCCGATTGGCGCTCTAACCGCGAGCGCGTCCGGCATGGAATGCCCGGAAGGATAAATTGGCCAACTCTCCATGCGCTCAGCTCGCAGGTGCCGCTAGCTGGGCGGACAGGAGGAGGGCCCGGCTTCCTCCGCATACGAGGCGCCAAGCCGTCCTGCTGGTCGGAGCGAGGGCGGCCCATGATGGGGAAAGCCGCGGCCTACATGGCGTTTTTGTGTGCTGCCGCCCGATCCGCGTACTCCGGATCAATCCCGCCCCACAGCGTTCGGCACCCCCGCCCGCCTCTCTCCTTACAATGCCTCCCCATTCTTCCGCGTGCCGGTTCTTTTCCCAAGCTCCCTGCCCCTCCCCATCTCTTCTGCTGTTCTTTCTTTCCCAGCGCGCGGCCTACACCCACTATTTTCCTTCCTCCCTACACTCCTAACCGCCGCTTCCCGCAGACGCCGCCATTCCGCGCCACGCGACGCGTTTGTTTGCGCGCATGTCGCCACCAACGCGGTCGGTTCAGCGCCGATGCCATGTCTTCTCTCCACCACCACCATGACTCACTAGTACTCACCGCTCAACTCCCCGCCTCCAACTCCGCCCGATGATTAGATGTTGGCTGGGGCTATCCGCCCCAGTGTAACGCCGTGCCGCCCTCCTATTCAACTTCCAGGCCAATTGATAACTAGGCAGGCCAGTATCGCCGTTGCCCTCGTGCGCGTTCTCCTCACCGTATCAGCACGGCGCTCCACTCTGGTGTAATTGGGCATACCTCAGCGTCTACACTGAAACCCCTCTAGCCTTCCCAATTTACGGCGTGTGCACATATCCCTGTTCGCCTTCTCATTTGTACGACCTTCGCCCCGTCATTTTCGCGGGCGTCGTCAGAAAACGTTCGCGCGCTCCACATAACTATAGAATTCCTGAGTCAGCGTTGAATCCGAAGCCCACAGCTCCTTGTATCGAGCTTCTCGACCGCCACCGCTCTATTTCTTCTCGCCTCACAATATCTATTGGTCCTTCGTGGTACCGTTCTCTCATACTGGAGACGCGCTCGGCGATTATTCAGTGGTCATCCGCTTCGAGGTGCATCTGCGCCACAGTTCTCCAATGATCTACCGCCCTGATGTCTCCCCCATGAGTCCGATTTTATCTGAAGAATATCTCATCTTCAGTTCATGTCCACCCCAAAAAATCGCTCCGTCGCACACAAGCAAATACAGCACGTCGCCGCAGTTCTGTGCCCTTATCTGCCTCGGGGTTTGACGCGCTGGCCTTTTTGGTGTCCTGTATCCCACCGCTCTGTCGCTTGGCTGCGGCGAGTACCGCGGATTCCAAATGTACGTCATCCATTTTTTACCGCAAACCACGTCCATCTTATGCGCCCAGAAGCGTCGAATGACATCAATATTTTGCTCGCTCCATGCGTCCCAGATTTGTGCTTCATGGAGCATCAGAACGGCGATACGTTTCGCGACTCAAATGCAATATTTTCGCCGGTGGAGGCTTGTTCTCGTGCAAATTAAAATCGGTATGCTCCCGCTGTCCTCTTCATGCGCCGCTCTTACCTTGACCGTGGAACTCCTCACATATCGTGACCCACATGTACGTTCATCACTTCTACAACGGTTCTCAGTCGTGCTGGGGCTCCCATTGAACAGGTTCTCCTTTGCGTGACTTGTTGCCTGCTGCGTGTGCCTCTTACTGTGGTTCCAGTACCCTCAATAAACATTCTGCTGGGCTCTTCTATCCTGACGTTGAGTTTCCTTACCTGCTATTCTGTTATATATTTCTGAATTAACAAACCCGCCCCACCTCGATTTAGGGAATTACACCCACGACGATTGCCGAAAGTCAAGCTCACTCTCATTTTGGCTCCAACGGAGATTTGTTTTCGATCAATTAGTGATTCGGTACACGCAAAGCGAGCTAACGGCGCTTTCTTGTTTCGTGCCACCACCATCTTCCGTCGCCTCTGACTTTTCTGTGTGTGTCTTGTGCTCTTTTGCTCTTGCTTTCGGCTCTGGGGATACACTGTGGGTCCTCGACTTTCTTACACTGGTTCTGCGTGTTTCTAGTGGCGTTTCGCCAACAACTTTGTTGCAGACTCGTTGGCCTGGGAATCGAGAGACTCGGGCCATCCTGTTTGAAATCAGCAGGCAATGCTGCGATCCATTTCGGCTCGAGAGACATCACTCTGACCGGCGCTAGGATTCTGTTTATTAGTCCAGTTTATTAACAATGTTTTAAACACCGGTTCCGGTGTTTATAAACCCGTTTTTAAATGGTCTGGCGCGAGGTGCCGGTTTATAACGATATACAGTCACGAGACCGTAATTCATTGTCGACCAAAAAATCTGCAAGTTTTTTCGATTCCAATTGTGTGCAACTCCTAAGTAATTCAATCCTGCATATAAAATCAAAGTTATCACCTACAATGAACTGGCACAGTGTCAAAGGGCTGATGGCAGAGACCCATGTTGAAATCAAACACTAATCGACACACCGACCGATTCCCTGCAGTCGTGCATCTGCACCACGCTTGTGCCGGCTTCCTTTTGCCGCTGATTGCCCAGCTTCGCTCCCTACTTCTACCTTTCACCTAGTTGGACTCACTCCCCGTACCCCGCTTCCCGTTATCCTCGCCATTCTTCGGGACATACTATTTTAGCCCCGCGTGTGTCCACGACTTTGATCGCGGGCGATACCTTTGGCATTTCTAGCTACATTCCTCTCGGCATCCGGATTTAAACACATTAATGTCTTCTCCACACCCTGAAATATTTTGAGATTTTTTAAACTTGAGTTGTAGAAGATATGAACCTTCCGATGCTCGAACCAGAAGTGGAATCGGTTTTGGCCTGTGGGAAAAGCACATCAAAACCTTCCTTTTCTTTTCTTTTGTACGCTGCAGTGCTCAAATTCGTCCAAGATTTCATCCAGCGATTTCCATGGCATGAAAACACGCCTCTGAATTTTCCCGGAGGGAACGTGCTCGGAATGCGGGCGAGATAATGAATAATTCCACATCAGGGTGCGTGGACACATCAGGGCTAAAATAGTATCGACGACCAGGGCAATTATCACAGCGTAAATCTTTTTGGAGTAAACCATTCTGTTA
The DNA here is from genome assembly GCA_014462655.1 of Mycena venus. NCBI lineage: Eukaryota > Fungi > Basidiomycota > Agaricomycetes > Agaricales > Mycenaceae > Glaucomycena > Glaucomycena venus. The sequence goes on along the minus strand of JACAZI010000035.1, from coordinate 374,143 downwards.
TAACTCGTCTTTGGGTGTTTCTGATTCCCTCCAGACCGAAATATTATCAAGCCGACGTGTTCTCGCGGCGCATGCTTGAAAATTCCGCTGCTGCCTGTATCCATGCGACCTCCTAATTCTGACTCTTACATCTGTGTATCGTCTTAATGGGACATAAAACGAGTCATTTACGTCACCCAAGCGTACTTTTGAACGTCGCTGCGCGTTGTCATCCACGATTATGGAGTTTTAGCTGTAACTTAGTACTTAGCACCGAAAGAATTAGATAGACGTTATCAGATGCAAGATCAGATGTGTTCTTAATAATCGCTATGGAGCTTGTAAATAAGTTCAACGGTCTGCAAGAGAATCGAGAAATAAGATTCACTGCCAACGAGTGGCGGTTGAAACCATGAGAAACAAAAAAGGAAAGACGTGTTATTCGCGACAATTAACGCGGGACAGCGCCGAAGTACACAACTAAAAAGGTACAACTCGAGAAATTTCAACGGGGCAAATTCGGAACACAATACCCCCTTCCACTTAAGCGGTGAGGAGGATGCAGTTGATAGCAATCAGACCATCCCACTCCTGTTCAGGGGGATCGCAATTGAGGCTGAGGGGTCCGCCGCTATGCAAATCCTCACTACTCACAAAGTAAGATAAAGGTAGAGGAGTAGAAGAGGAACTGTGTACCAGTTGTTATCGACGGCCGCGATGGAGCTGCAGAGCAACCCGACGAGGACATCGAGGCCAGTGAGGTCGATGCCGAGAAGGCCAGCGACGGCAGAAACGTCGGTGCTGTTGGAGGGTTCAAGTTTGTGGCAGCATTGCGGGGAGCTCGGGGGGAGTGATCGGGGGTGGGGGAGTGCTGGTCGGGATGGCGGCAGCAAGGGTCTGCGATGAAAGACCATCTCGTTAGCAGTGTGAAATAAAAGCGGAAGTGGTTTGGTGCGTACAATGAGCACAGAGGCGACGACGATAGAGAGTTTGGAGAACATTTTTGCTTGTTTGAGAGGGCTTGAATACAGAGGAATGTGTTCGAGTGAAGAATTAGAGAGACATGGAAGGTCTTTCATAGTGTACATTCCCGCGACCCATAGTCTTGGATAGCACGTAATTGTGGAGCGGTGGAGCCCTTGAGAACGAGAAAATGTTGGTCGGAGGTTCGCGTCACGTCATATCCTTGCAGATTCACACCGGAAATTCCTGACATTTGGTGCAACCGAATCTTAAAATGCAAGCTAAATGGTGGGGTTAGGGTTTCCTTATAAGGCCATAGATAAGATAAGATAAACCTTATAAGGAAACCCTAACCTTAGCATTTATGCTTTACTTTAAGATTCAGTTGTGCTGAATGTGGGGAACTTCCGGTGTGATTCAGGGCAAGACTTCAAATTCTACAGACTGGCGGAGAAGAAAACCAAAGGAACAAAGAGAGATTTCGAACCTATCAAAAATGCAGGAGTTAGAACAGGAATGGTTAGCGAAAATCAAAATGACCGACTCCATTATTTCAGCGGAGAAAGAGCGCGGCAGAAAATATCCAGAACGAGCGGACGCACTTGCTGTTGGCTTCCGTCATCGACAGTGGTCTGACACTTTTTCGTAGATGTTAGTCAATCACGCTTGAGCTGCGGGGACAGAGCGCACCTACGGGAGTAGGAGAACATGAAATTTTCATCGTCCCGAACGCGTCGCACCGCGCGGTAGGTTCCAAAGAGCGTGCCTGCTTGCTCGCGGGGAGTAACGACTAAAAAGAACAGGTCCAAGGCGCTCCCGAGCGGTCGTACAATTTCATTGCTCGATATTAAAGAGCAGGAGACCAGTCACACGCCGGCAGTTTTAGCCATCGGTGAAGCGGAGAATACCGATTACACCTCTCTTCCTTGCCTAGGCGATCCCGAGATTTTTCGGAGGCTTCGAGTGCGGCACGCGGTTGAGATCATCTTGGTTCCTGACGTGTACCTAAATTCAATCCTCAGCCAACGCCTCCAGAGCCCGAATCGGCCGAGGGGGAGTACTTTGGCGATGTTTCGAGAATATATCCAGGGCATCTTGCTCCGTGGAAGAACTCATGGCAAGAACATATTCTGTCGAGCTATACAGGACTTCGGAATACATTCTCCGGCTACAATCCGAGGCAAAATATGAATGAAGACATGGGCAGGAAAGCAAGAAAAGATACTTCTGTACATGCGCTGATCGTCACAGAAGAGAGACACTGTTAGACGTCCATTCGTATCAAGATTGATAAATCCGGCAAAGATTTACCTGGCAAAGACGCATGACCTCTAGGACTATTCCGCGCGCCAGCTCAACACTCATTATCAGAAATTCATGTTCTGCACCTGCCGCGCTGCGGGAACGGAATTAATTTGCAAAAAAATTCACCTCAAAAAATTCTCCAAAAACCGTTCCCGCCGCGCTGCGGGAACGGAACTAATTTCTCAAAAAATCTAACCTCCGAGGGTCCTTAGACCAACCTACGTATCTGCCGCCCTTCTATCTCGTCCACCTCGTCCACTCGGTCCGTTCGTCCGTCCCGCCGCTGCCCAACCCACATTCACTCCCGCCCTCCTTTACACATCCTACTACACGGGCTACCCTTCCACCCCACCTCACGCGACGCGTTTGTTTACGCACGCGTGGCATCGCCCTCTCGCTTTTGCCTATGCCACGTCACACAACTACCACCACGACCTGCACGCCGTTGACGCTTGCAGGCCGTCCTACGGCTACCGCCCTACGTCTCTCGCCCTGCCCGCCCCGCCTACGTTCCGCTCCCGCCTGCCCTACGGTCCTACGTCGGTGACTGCCCCGCTCCACTCTCCTTAACGGCCCTACGCTCCGCCCCCCGCCTTGCTTACGCTCTGCCCCCCGCGCTATGCTGCCTGACCTACGCTGCCCGCCCTTACACCGCCTGCTCTGCCCTCCGCCCGCGCCCGCGCCTGTGCCTACCCTATGTGCCTGCGTGCGACACCGCCCTCTCGCTTTCCGGCGCCATGTCGGACGGCGCCTATAACCAAGAGCACGACGACTCACTGCGACCTCACCGTTTACCGCGAGTATGCCCCTGCCACCCGCCCTGCTCCCCTCCATCGCTCGTCTCCCGCCTCGGCGCCCATGCCGCCCTCTCCGTGCGCTCGTCCACGTCGACACCGCCTTCCGCCCCCCCTAGTCACCTGTTCAGCCCACCTCGCTCAATGCCGCCGTTGACACCATCGCCCCCCGCTATACAGCGCCACTGCCGCTGTGGCCATCGCCTCCACTGCGTGTCAACCCCTACCGTGCTCATCCGCGCCGCTGCGCCCATTCACACTGCCCACAACCCGCACCGCGCCCATCTGCCCCCGCGCTCATCCACACCGCCGCCGTGCCCATTCACGCAGCTGCTGCCGCCCTCATCCACGCCCTCGTTGAGCTCCTCCACGCCACCACCTCACCACTCAGCACTGCCGCGCCTTCCCGCCCCTTTCCCTTCCTGCACGACCCATTTTCTGCGTCCCACGCGCGACACAATATCCTGCCGCTCCAAGCCCCCCACCCACCGTGAGCCACCGAAATGATACGCATTTCCTTGCGTACCTACCTTTGCTTTCTTCCCCTTTATTTCCCATTGAACCCGTTTGCTTGCATTAAAATACATTTTTGTATGTACATTACCTTTAATCTCATTTCTCAATTGCTCTGCCCTCACTTTCTATGAGCGAGCATTAGTACTTCGAGTGAAAATTTCAGAGAATAAAGAAGAAAAATAGAAAAGGCCGACTTCGGCCCCTCTCTTTTTATGAAGGTGAGTTACAAAGCCACCGGCACAATTATGCAGTTGTAGGTAAGTCCGCCTCAACTTCGTTCCACATTTCCCTTGCTGACTTTACCCAGTTGCTGGCGTTGAATTGCAAGAAGGACTAATGGGTCGGCTGGTAGACGGAAATGGTGGGTCTGTCGTCTCACTATTTTCCTGAACAGCTGTATAATGGCTACTTTGAGTTGAATTTCTGAACAAAAGTGAGGCGGGAATCAAAAAGTTGCACGTGTGTTCAAAATAGGGGCATCGAAAAATAGGGCGGATGTCCAAAAGTAGGGCGGGCGTCAACAAATAGGGCGGGCGTCAACAATAGGGCGAACGTGAAAAGTAGGGCGGGACGTCATGTTTCTCTTTAGGGCGGAACCGGTGTCTATATAGGGCGGAAATCACCGATTTCCCCGCAAATCAATCTAACCGATTATCTGCATCAATTTAGCGCGGAGGCGCCAAGAGACGTAAATTTGGGGCGGGAACTCCAAAATCACATATATTTAGGGCGCGGGAATAAATGTACATCTGGACCGCCATATCGCTCGCCTTCATTCCGTCACATTTTTATGGTACCAGTGGTGTAAAAGAACCGCGAATGAGCCACAGGTTGAACCACCGAGGACTTGAGCCGCGTGTCACTTGAGCCGCCCCTCTCCTCCAACTTCATCTCCTACATTGCCGTGGTCGGTGCTTGCACGGGCGAGTTTCCAAGTTGATCGCTACAGTCACGAGCACCACCATTGGTCCTTCAAGAATGTAGAAGTACACTTCATCGGCGATGAGGCTATTATGGCAGCCCGAGGCAAACTCAATGAGTCGGAAGATAGGACTACGAGAGGATATAAGTCTTGCTTTGAATTTTTATGAAAAATGGGTACCGTATGAACAAAATGAGCGAGGAGAACCCCAGAGTGTAGATCATGCGTGCGGTCCGTAGATCAACAACTGCGCGATCACTCATTCGGACCTTCACGGGGCGGTCAAACGCGTAGCGTATTAAAAAAGTCGCTTGTGAGGCACCAGTAAGTTATAGCGACAACTGTATGCCCAACAATGAATCCAGATACAGGAAAGCTGAACTGCATCACCGCGTGCGTACCAAATTGGACAAGAAGGCCGCCGAGCACAATATGTGCACCCTTGTGACGTAGATAAGCTGTTGCCACAAAGTGAACAATAGAAGCTTACGCACCCGTTGGGCACTAGCATGGTCAGTCGCTACTGTGGCAGTCCAGCCACCCATCACCTTGACGAGCAAGGCGACAACTTCCTACTGAATTGTCAGATTTCGCTGGCACTTTGGACAGTGTTGGCACCTACAATGGAGGGAAAAACAACCATATCTGACAAGAGGGCAGTTGAGGCCATTGATCCGCTGCTAAGCAACGACAAAAGTGAACTCACACCACCGCGGGCTCAGTCGGGAGTAACAGTGACCAAGTCGGATGGTAATCCGCGAGAGGAGAAAGAAGTTGACTGCAATGAGTGGCGTTGGCGAAGCTATCGGTAGGAGGATTCTAAATTGAAGTCAAACGAAACTAACGAAATCGCAGACTGAGAACATACTGCATCATGAACGGTGCCACGGTGCAAAGGTCGACCGCAAACCAGAGTCGACCGCTGCCACCGATAAGGGCGCCGAGAGCACAAATACAGGCAGTCGGGAAGATCCACCCTATGCGATAGGATGGGATGAACTCGGAGCCAGGATGTTTGAGGGTAGACATTAAGGAAATGCTTCTGATTGTGTTGACTGCGACCTGAGTATGCCAGGCTTTTATTGCACGAAAGTATCACTTGGGGTTAAATTTAGAACTGTACGCAGCAGATTAACAGCCTCGCGGCTCGGTCATTTGGAATTGGTAACTGGGGTGCCATTCAGCCGCAGAAGTTCATGCATTTGCGACTCGCCCTCCGTAGCCATTCACCGAGAAGTCCGAAAGCTCCGAGAGAGAAACGCGCCCCGGCAACAGGCCATGATGGATGTGAAAAACGTTGTCGGGAAAGACGCATAGATAGTGGAAGTAGAGCCGTGTGCCTGAATAGGAGGCTGCAACTTGACCAGAGACAATGTTTGATGACCCAATCCCGAGTCGGATGGGCAGCCGGCATGCATTCGTATGTAGGAACCACGGCAGTCAAGGATGCGACCCAATAGCAATGGGCTGGCCTCCCACTGATATGCAGCTGTCTGAAATGGGACACTTGTCAAGTAAATTCAAGGCTCACCTTGACTAAACTCGATGCAAGCACAGAGGGAAGCACTTGAACGAGGCTGAAACATAAAAAGAAAAAAAACAAAAGAAAATGTTGACGACCCGGCAACCTGAATAGACTCGTATGTCGGGAAAGCGGCACAGTATGCAGGCACTGTACTCTCGCCATCGAGCCGATGTTGGAATGGGAGTGAGATAGAGACATGTTTGGTGAATTCCAGGCGCACCCGATATCAAGGGCGAAAACTCGTATATTGGGATGAAGTGGAAGGTACAGTACTATCGATAGCAGCTTTGGTTGGGTTCGTCCCTCATGGCTGCATTTCTGCAACACTCTTGCCAACTCCTGCGTGTATCCGTGTTTCCTCACAGAAGGTCTGGTGGATTTTAAAGCTTCCCTAATTGCTTCCCCAACTGTCCAGGCCACGAAAACTTCACATTCTCATGCCGAATCCCATCCCTCAAAATCTCCCACCCACCCAGCTTCACCATCGCCTCCATCCTATGATCTCTGTATTGCCTCCTGAACCCGCTCCCATCCCTGTAAAATCCCTTCAACTTAAACATCCCCGCCACATTTTCGTCAAACTCCCTCAGCGTCACCCTCACACTCTCCCGCGCCGCGCACCGATCATACCACGCCATCAATTTCGATCCATTCGCAGGCGGAAACCCATAATAAATCGACCGGTGCACAAGCGCGATGAGCGCCAGATCCGCATACCCGAAGCCATGCGAACCGCCAAAGAAATCGTACTCCCCCAGCTTGTCCTCGAACCAGGTGTAGAGCTGCTCGGTCTGATCACAAACTTGTGTCGCGATGTGCTTGCGCAGAAGGTTCCTTTCTTCGTCGTCGCCGGCGCGCCCGCTCCAGAGGACTTCGCCCCAGACCCAGTTCACGGCCTCATAGATGGTGTCGGCGACATCCTCGATCATACGGCCTCTCGCTCGGGCTCCGGGGTCGGACGCTGGCGGGAGTAAAGGGGGCGAAGGGTGCAAGTCCTCGAGGTATTCGAGGATGATGGTGGAGTCGAAGATGGCATCCGAGCCGTTGATGAGTACGGGGACCTCACGCCTGGGATTGGTCTCAACGAACTCCGGGGAGGATTGGATGCCGCCGCCTACTGGGATTTCGCTGCGGAAGGGGAGGTTCTTTTCGCGCAGGGCGATGCGGATTTTCTGTGCGTAGGAGGAGACAGGGTGGTCAAAGAGGAGGAGGTCTTTAGTTGAGCTCATGTTGGTGACGAAGAGTGAAGACTATTGAATTGAAGAGAAAGATAGTCAGATTATGCTCCGCTTCCGGGACGGTTATAAGATAGAGCGGAGTTTGCATAGTAAACATATGCAAACTCCGCTCTATCTTATAACCGTCCCGCCGGCCCACGCCTCCCGCTGACATTGCCTTAAAAGGCATATCTCATCAGAACATTACGTACGTTGTCTCACGTGCATGTAACGCGTTTCCAGACAACACGTTTGACATCAACAAATTCTCCTCGCACTATGGAATCGGCTCCTAGGATTCCATTGGATTCACGCTGCGTTACATGCGAGAACTGTCGTGTTATCAACAGGAAAAAGCAAAGGGACAGAAAGGCTCGAGCTGCCGCCTCGGCCAAAGAGACAACAAAGAGAACACGAACAACAGCACGGTTCTCAGGATAATTCTATTTGGAAACCCGGTTTCCAGCGGAAACCCAACCTTGCCGAGAACCCCGATTAAATGTCTATTTGGAAACCCCTCGGCCATCACAGGCCGGTGTGGCGGAACTTAAAACACGGATCAACAAAGCTCGGCCACAAACACAACCGCCGTGTGTACCCACTGGCTCGACGCCAACACATAAATATCTGGGCTATCTTCAAAACTTGCACTGTCTGGACCTCTCTACACAAGAAACACATCCCTTGACTCGGCCCACTCGCCGAAGAACGTACAACTAGCTGCATGGTAGCCCTTTCGCCGTATTCAGTTAAGTCTACAACGCAGCAGAACTCCAAACACCCTGTTTGCTGTCTATCGCGTATCACTGCGGTTATTATCTCCGTTTCCTTCGACCCTGAACTCCACTTAATCTATCTCTTTGGGTAGTAGGTCGCAGAATGACATTCGACTATTATAAATTCTTGTACACTTGACCCATGCATAATGCAATAAACATTGGCTTTACAAATTTTTGCCTCTCCTGCGCCTCCCTCGGGTCTGCTTGTGACGTTAACTGGCTTGGCTGACTGTGGATTTGAAAATCTTTAAGCGGACGCTGTGCAAATAGTCGGTTCAACATATTCACTTTATGTAAGAGCATCGCCTTCCTGAGCCGAAACCTGGTTGAGGAAACCTCTAGGAGTTTTTTCTGCCGTGAAGATAATATGTGCTGACATAGTTCGCCTGCGCCAATGTATAAAAGCCAGGCCTCTTTACAGTTAAAGCATCGAGCAATGGCCTCGTACCCGTCCGCTTTTCTTGATTACTCCACCCCTCATCCTTCGACACCTTATTCCGCCACTTATTTCGGCCAGCTTACGTTTGAGCAGGCTGCGGCACTTGAATTTCCTACCATATATGAGCGACACTCACTCTCGGCATGGACCTTCACAGATGATATTGCTACTGACATCGAGTCAAAGGTTCAACCGGGTGAAGGCATTCCAGATATTGCCGATCTGGCTCCAATCTTGCGAGAAATGGAGCAGGCATTCTCAAAAGGTTATCGTTCAGTTGCCGTCTCCCTTCTGGTGGTGGGAGAGCGCATTGAACAACTGTACCACTTGTCCAAGGTCGTAACTCTCTGACTTTGCTGGCTGTGGTCAACTTCTAATTAATGCTCCTAGGTTCGACTTCTTAGCCACTTGAACAACAACAAAAGTGCGGTCCAATCCGCTCGCACGCTCACCTTGCATCTGCGCTCCACTCCTCTTGTTTCATCGAGCCAACTCGACCACTTCTTGAATCTTCCCATCCGTTTACCAATTTTCGGCTTTTTCGTCACGGATTTTCCACTCTGGAAGCTTTCGTGCCTGCTTGGCGAGGAATGGTTGCATGAGGATGTCCTCAATGCACTTGCTGAGCTCCTTTATTTCACCCAAGCCGCTGATTCACCATCTGCGACGCTGTGGCCATCTACTCTTATCCTTCCAACACATTTTTTGAGCGATGCCAAGTACCTCTTTGACCAGTCCACACCCACCTTCTCCCCCAATCTCACTGCACTCCGACGCCGGCTCAAAACAACATCAGTTGATAAAGTCTTCGCGTTCAATTGTCATTCGAACCATTATTCCACCTACAAAGCAACCTTGTCCCTTGGGCTCGAATACGGCGATTCTATGCGTCTCAAACCCGATGCAAATGTGCTTTCAATTTTGCAGTGGTTTCTTTCGGGTACTGGATTTACAGTTCCGAGTTCTGTGGAACCTTCGAATGTCGCCTTTCAGGGGACCAATTCGGGGAGTTGTGCAATTGCGGCCTTGAATTTTGTTGAAACGGACTTGGACACTGAAGTCGGCCAGTGGAACACATCGACAAGCCCCTTCTTTCGTAACCGCGCTCTCCGAGATCTTATTATCTACCATCTTACTGCATCAAGCCATAGCGGGGATGAGGTGAGTTCTTTACCTCGCTGTCCAGATTCTGAACTGATATCACTCTACTGTCAGACTTATAAGGATTGGGTTACACATTGCATCTCGCGCGTTCCCGAAGAGCCATCTATCGACCATGGACCTGTGGGATACAGCGACTTCAACTTGGATGCTCCAAATGTGCGATTTTTCACATCAATTTTTATGTTCAATTTCTCAAGCGGCTCAAATTAGGCCTCCCATCCTGTCCATCGCTTTTTGACCATCGTACACCAATCGAATTTGGAAGCGATTGAGTTGAATCGGGAGCCCGAGGTTAGTTGATTTCTCCACGCTATAGCCACGCACTACCTAATGACTGCTATAGCGCACTCAGACATCATACATGTCCCTCTCCAATCCACCCAGACTCGAACAACAAAATACCTCTGCTGGGTCTCATGCATCATTGTTGTCCCCCTTCTCCCAGCTTCCCCGAATCTCATCTTCGCACATTGTGCTCAATCTCGCCCCCACGCCAGAACCCGTTACATGCGACATAATTGATCTGTGCACCCCGAGTCCTGCTCCAAAGCAGAAAGCTCCTAAAATAGAGGTCCAGGACGAGGTTATTGACCTTACTCTTTCTCCCGTGGATCGCACACCTCTGCGAACACTCCCTCGCCGAGTCCTCTCATTTTTAGACCCGAAACCGGACAGCGACGTTGTCATGAACAATCTAGCGGTCACCGCTCCTCCCCGCTTCAACTCTGATTTCTTTGAGAAAGAAAACTTTGGCAATCCACCCAAAATGGAATCTTCGGCATGCTCTCTGGAAACTGTGGACGTCGTTCGCCTAGGTTTCTTCTATGCGACTTTTGACCAGGGCCAGGCAGCAGTGTATACACGTGAAGCTCGTCTAGGCCATATCTGGCGTGTTGGTCAGACAAAACGAGTCAACAATGGCTCTGTGCGTCAAATAACTCTTCGCTGCAATCATTATGGTGATCCTAATGCCTCCACCCACCGCGAAGACATCGACCCCTCTGACCACCGGGTGGGTCGTACCATCCGTACGAACTGCACTGCACATGTTAACCTTGTATCGGCTGCAGGAGGCGGTTGGCATGTTACGGTAATCGATTGGAAGCACAACCATCCCCCGCAGTTACCAGTTGGTGGCCATATTCCTCGCGCTCCAACTGAGGATCAGCGACAACTTGTTGTCGAATACGCCTCGAGCAGGAATTTCATGCGTTCGCACCTGTCCCATATCCTTCGCGCTCGGTTCCCAGATCAAATTCTTGAGCCGCGACAGGTTTCTAACCTTCTCAATGCGGCGCGAAAGGAGGCCAACGAGGAGATTTGGGCACTTGGAGGTGACTTCCAGTCTGTCCTTACCCGGCTTCGTGAACTGAAGGAGGAGGACCCTCGGTGGGATTGGGACGTACTGCTGGATGAGAATCAAGTTGTCATTGGGTTGTGGTGGCAGTCCCCTACTCAAGCCGAGTTAGCGCGACATTTTTCTGACGTGCTGATCAACGACAATACTTACTGTCGCAACCAATATGGGTATCCTCTCAATATTGGCAAGTATTCAACGCTGTTTAACATTTAAACTGTCATCTTACTGCTTCCAGGTATTGTCATTGATAACTTCGGGAGCACCCGGAACATCTGGTACGCTGTTCATCGCACAGAAGACACCGAGACGCACAACTGGGTATTCAAAAATCATCTTCGAACTGCCCTTTGCCCACCCGAGGCCCTTGGCAGTGATCGACACCCATCAGTCATCGCGAGCGCCAACAACCGACTACCACTGACATTCCATTTCTACTGTCTTCATCCACCTCGGTGGAAACGTCGAAATCTCCGTCCCGTCCTTAGATAGGAATGGGACGACTTCAAACGCGATTTTTGGGAGGTTTATCGCGCTGTTTCTCCTGACGAGTTTGAACGACAGTGGAGTGAACTGACAACCAAGTACCCTTCGGCAGCCAGTTACCTTGATGAGGAGCTTTATCCTTGCCAGGCACAATGGGCATGGGCATGGATTAGCAACATCTTCACGGCGGGCGTAAGAACAACCGGCCGTGTGGAAGGGGGAGAACCGAATCAACAAGGCTATTGGTGGGCCCAAGAAGACACTCCTTCAGCTTTTCAATGGTCTGAATGAGCGCACTGAGCATCAAACCACAAAAGATCTGATCCAAGTGCGACAGGTGAGTTTTAATTTATTTTTATATTTACCGTTCACCCTTCGCTGAATGTTTCTCAGTCCTCACGCCGTCGGCATGAGTCCAACCTAGAGTCTCTCTTTGCCGGACCATTAAAAATTCTACGCGATCATGCAGGCCCTTTTGCGCTGCAGACCTGCTACAAACAGATGCAAGATAGTCTTTTTTATTCAACAGAAGTCGTACAGCACCCAAGTGAAGTTGCCTCCTGGGTATGTTGAAAATCCCTTTTCAACGCACATTATGTTCAATCTCCTACACAGACCGAATATGCTTTGAGATCAGCCAAGGAGGCGAGTTTCGAGTGGATTCCAGGCGAAGAAACAGTATGTACATCTCTCATAATCCCAATGTTGAACTAATCTGTCTTCAGCAAATGTTGAACACATTCAACAACGACAAGGCCCATGTGTCTGTGCAATGGTTAATCGCACTGGTGACAAAACGGGGACTGGCAGTTCGTCATCTCCTTCTTGTAAAACATGAGTCCACGGGTGCTGTGCATTATGTTGCGGTTTTGTCAGATGGGCGTTATGTTTGTGATTGCTGCATGCCAGCTAACCTGGGCATTCCCTGCCGCCATTTCTTTCGTATTTGGATCGATGTTCAGAATCTTCCATTCCATATCTCACTTGTTCGGCCTCGGTACGTCCATCGCAACTGAAGCCATTATCAAACACTAATAATGAATTTGCAGGTGGTTACAAAACCCAGATTTTGCTGTAGAATCGATCCCTGCTGTGACTCGAACCCGAGAGCTTGGTCCTCACGAGTTTCAGTTGCCAACAAAAACTATTCGATCCGCATTCGCGTCAAATCCACTGGACAGCACTTCACACGAGACCACCCCTCCACCCCGCACACAGACTGTCCCAGCTCGCGATGTGTTCCACAATGTTCAAGCGGCGATACGGCCGCTTATTTCAGGAATACAAACTCGTGAGCAGGTCGATGACCTTGTTAATAGTCTACAAGATTTGCAGTACGTCTTTTTTTTTGCCTCTTTTATTGTTGCATTGGGGTAATATGATTACAGCCAGCGCAATTTGGAAGAGACTCGCCATGAACAGATTATGGATCCACCTGTTATTTCCCACAAGGGTCGTCCACGTACTACGCGTCTTACAAATGCAAGAGAGGGCCGGAAACGCGGCGGAGGTGGCACCCGTTCGAACCACACTACAACTGACCCAATTGATTCGGAGAGTTCATCTGGTCCAGCTCCGAAACGGTCGCGGGTTGGCAGGACTTACAAGTGTAGTCTGTGCCACCGGGAGGGCCACAATCGAGCTAAATGCCCTCTCCAGAACTAGTTAGATAATTTGTACCGCTGGTTAAAATTGAATGAGGACTGCTTTATCGTTCAGACTTGGACTGATCTGAACCCAAAAATGCTTCGGAACTTTGCACTTAACTGTCTTTATGGTGCTCGCAATCTGGTGTTCATAACGGCAGGTGGACAGCCACTCAACATGCCGAAGGTGGCATCAACAGCATGATGCCGGTGTCCGGCGAGAAACCCTTGGAAGCCGGGTTTCCAAATAACACAATTGTCTGAACAGGGGTTTCCGCTGGAAACCGGGTTTCCAAATAGAATTATCCCGGTTCTCAAGAAGCGAAGAAGAGACTCGCTCTGCACTGCCGATGGCAGACCTGCGACTCGGCTGCGGACAGATCACCCCGACGACGACAGCTCGAATGACCGTGGAGATACCGGGGAAGAACATTCGGACGATGACATTTGTGGGGATGGGAATAGTGGTGTACTGTACGTCTTTTATAATATGCTCACTCAACTGTGATTCACGTGGGAGTAGTCCATGGAGACGTTCTCCGATGCCGAAAGCTTCTACGATACGCTAAGAACAGAATTCAAGGTGGGGAAAGCTATAGACTTTCATGGTACTTACCCCGTCCTTGCGATGCATGGTGTCCCCGAGACAGCGCGTACAAATGGCCGCAAAAAAATTCTGGTCGATTAGCGGCTACGGATTTACGTGAGTAGAAATGCCGTGTCGTCAATTACATACTGACCGGCAGGTAGCGTAAGGGATCATAGAAAGCAGAAAAGCGGCCATCGAACACGATTCTGGTGTAGTCAGGATGCTGCACACAAAAACAATCCAAGGCCTCGCAAAACCCAGATATTTGAAATCGCGACAATGTCGGCATGAAGAGGTTCCCCTGTGGCAGTAAACTATCTATCAGCTGCCGGGCACGGACTCGGAAGGATGACGAAGACAAACTGGACGTCATCATTCAGCTCAAGCACGCCGGCAAGCACGTCAACTACGAAGACGTCTCGATGCCTGTAAGGCTCCGGCGTACTCGGGCCGCCGCAGTCGTCCCTCCGCCCCCGTTTACTTACAAACATGAAGCCGTAGTTCCGTAGCTTACACCGTAGTCCCGTAGCTCACGCCGTAGTCCCATAGTTGATTCCGCAGGTCCAGGGGGCCTTCCCCAGTGTCACGGCCACGCAAATCCACAGGGCGTGGATGGAGATGAGCAAGCTGTTCTGGCAATTCGACGATGATCAGCTGAGCAACAAAGGCAGTTGAGTAGCACAGCCCCCTCAATAGTTTTGAGTTGTGCAGTTCTGCCTACAATTTTTTGACACACCTAGGTATTATCCTGAGAGGTTTTAAAGGGCACACAATGCTAAATAGTCAGTTTGATATGTATCAAAAAAATTAATTAATTACTGAAAATGATCACAGTGTTGACCATCTCCATTATTAAATTCAATTCCCAGACAACTGAGACTCTTTGAGATTGCATTTTGCACTGCCAGTCATACATCTGCCATTTCCATGGTGAAACAGGAACTGCTACTCGTTAATTGTATCTGACAAATGTGAAACTTTGGGATGCATATAAGCAGCACAAGGCAGCAGAGCTCCAGTCTCCACTGAAGCCGATCTCACACCAACTTGGTGCTGAAAATTCAATTGCAAACAGTGACAAGCTCAAGCTGGATTCTGATACCAAGAATACAGATCATATACCGAATCTATTCTGCGAGAATTTGGGTATGCAAACTGTAAACCAGTTAGTACTCCCATGGATCCTGGCACATGACTATCACCGCCAACAGCCGAAGAAGCACAGAAGGTGAAGGATTTTCCGGTTCCAATACATTGCATCCATTATTCAAAGCACTTACCTATTCAGATTGGTGAATGGGTGACACGCGAAAATCGGTTTCGGGGTTTCTTATCATGATGGGAAAATTGTCGTTATCGTGGAGTTTAAAACAACAGGCAGTTGCTACACTGTCATCATGCAAAGCGGAATATCTCGCTACGACCCATTGCGCAGCCAATGTTTTGTTTCCGAAATTTGTTTGCTGAACTTGATTTTCCTCAGAGCCAACCAACATCTTTATTCTGCCACAACCAAGGCACTGTTGCCTGCACCCATGATCCTCATGCTCATTTGAAGATGAAGCATATTTCGATTCGCGAACATTTCATGAAGCGATTGATCGACGTTATATACGTGTCAAATAAAGAAGACATTACCGACCTTTTCACCAAACCGTTACATCGTGTTCTTCATAGTCATTGGGTAAAATTGTTACGTCTGGATGCCAGTCAAGGGGGGGTATTAGAACGTGACTTTGCGTCGTGACTGTATAGCATGTACTAATCTGGACAGTGAGACACCCTGATATGTTTCTCATTGTACCAGGTATGCCTTATGTATTTGACTTATCTTTACTGTACCCTGACATGTTTCTCATTGCACCAGAATATTATATTGCACTCCTAACATCACCAATTGTCAATGATTCATCGTCCCCGATAGATTTGGCTTCCCTGGATGTAATTCCATCGATCTTCCTACAGAAAATCTTATCAAACCCAGTGTTATGGACTGTGATCGCCTTCTCTCCAACAATGCCCAAACAATTGCTTGTGGTGTAAAATAAGGATGATGCTCTATTGATACTCTATCTCCACCTTTCGCCGGCAAGCATATATTAACGGCACACTGCGACAGGTTCGGCATAACATCAAATCAAAGGACGGAAGTCGGCGCGAAGGGCCGGCGGCTCGGCGACGAGCGCTTGTATATAATAAGATCCTGTCCCGATCGGAGCCCCGCGCTAACAGACTTTGTATAGTGAGGTACGAGTGTTCATATGAAACGTCTGTCTAGGAGAGACTACAGTAGTCACGCATCACACCCCCTGTTGATCTGAATGAAAAAGTACAGTACACGGGTATAGGGGTCAATATGGTACGGGACCTGTACCGTAACGGCGCTTGCCAGCAAAATGTACTGGACGGGTGAGGGTACGGGTAAACCCCCGTAATACGGGTGAGCGCCATTGAAGCCATTTGGGCAACATTTGTTGCTTGCTGATGGTTCCTTGAGGTAACTGGCGATGAAAAAGGATATTTGCAAGCCATCAGAAAACTCACCAGCTCTAATGAAGTCTGATACACCAGGAAGTGAGACGTAAGACGGCCGTTACTGGAACGTTCCGTACGGGACGGTACCCGTACCGTATGGGCCTATGGGTACCGGCCGTCCGAATCAGATATACGGCCGTGCGCGGTACGGCCGTCTGCCGTATACCGTACGGTTTCATCCCCTATATTTAACACCCTGTGATCACTCTTACGCACAACCTTCGCACTGGTGGCTGAATACCGACGACATGGACCGTCCAGCTTATCCTTCCGAAGACGACTCCAATCTTCAATCCATCATTGACAACAAGTTGGATGAACTTTCCCCACAACTCCACAAGCTCAGTCTGGATATACATGGTGCGCTTGTGCACATGTGCACATTAGGGACCTAACATCCGTACGAATGGCAGACCACCCTGAATTAGCGTTTTCCGAGGAGTCTGCCTATATATTCTACGCCAGGGCCAGTTCCTGACATCTGTCTTCTCTTGCCCAGGTTCGCGCATGATACTTTGACGTCGTTCATGGCCTCCAATGGGTTTACTGTGACAAAGCATTACCTTGGCCTTACCACCGCCTTCCGTGCGGAGTTCTCTCATCAAAAAGGTGGTCGTGTTCTTGGAATCAATTCAGGTAACTATATTCTGCCCATTGTAGCCCGAGAGGTTTGAATCCAAAAAACAGAATATGACGCCCTGAGTGGCATCGGTAAGTCCTCTGTAAAAGTCTAGTGTCTGTCTCGACTTCCTTTAGGTCATGCCTGTGGACATAATTTGATCGCGGTGCGTCCTCAATGAAAGGTTCGATGACAGCGCGCCTGAGCTTTTCGCAGTGGAGTGGTTGTGGAGTGGCTCTGGCTGTTAAGGCGGCTCTAGAAGCCCACGATATTCCTGGTAAAGTGGTTTTGCTCGGAACCCCTGGTACGTATGAAATTCTGTCAAAAAAAAATATTGCACTGAAAGGTCAACAGCCGAGGAAGGTGGTGGGGGGAAGGTAATTCTACTCGAAAGGGGGAGGATACGCAGACATGGATCTCTGCATCATGTTGGTTCAATTCTTCAGACAACAATTATTTTCTCAATTTTGAAAACAGGTGTCATCCAACCCCAGGTCCGAAAAACTCTGCCAGCATCGGTACTACCATTGCTGTACAAGACATCAGAGTAGAGTACGCCGGACGAAAGTAAATCATCTCATTTTTATTCCAACAGAACTGAAGTCCTTCTCCCCAGGGCTCACGCTGGACAAGCCCCGTGGTGCGCGTTATTCGGACGTTTGTCCTATCACCTACTAACTCCTATTTTTCTGCCGCAGGGAAGGCACAAATGCACTAGATGCGGCCTTCTTAGCCTACTCTAGTATTTCCGTGCTGCGGCAGCAAATGAAGCCTGACCACCGCGTCCATGGAATCGTAGAATCCAACGGGGACTGGCTTCCCAATGGCAAGTATCTCTGTTTCAATGATTCTTCAACTAAGACAAAGTAGTCATCCCGGACTGCGCGAAGATGCATTGGTTCGTTCGAGCCCCAACTTCGTCCGACTTGACCGCATTCGTTGAACGGGTCAAACATTGCTTCCAGTGGGCTTTTCTCGCCTCAATGTTGTATACACGTTAATGGTCCGTAAAGAGCGGCAGCCCTTGCAACATCCTGTGAAATCAAATTGCACTTCGAACACCCATATTTGGACTCGATTCAAAACCAAGTTCTCGGTGAGCCGACATTCTTCGCGTCGCTTCCGCTTCTTATGATCTGGATAGGCCAGGAATTCTCTGACGTCGTGATGAAGCGCTATGGTATGACCACTGTTGCGGTGGCGTCAACTGCATCGACCGATTTTGTGAGTGTTGGCAAATATCATCTCCATGCGTCTGACCGTGGTCACATTTTCATTCGAAGGGTAATGTTTCTCATGGTACGTACACCTAAATCTTGATTTAATGTGAATCAAATACGATACGGCAGCCCTGCCCGCGCTGCAACCTGGCTACGGTGCATCTTATTTCCTATCAAACGCCCAAATTTTATGTTGATATCGCAAATCTCGACAGCCATTCCAACTGAGCCCAACGGAGGCAATCACACTATCGAGTTCACCAAGGCCACAGCGACCCAGGAAGCCCATGAAGCAACCTTACTCGTTACCAAAGGTCTCGCTCATGTGGGCTTCCGCGCCCTGCGTGACGACGACTTTTTCAAGCAGGTAAGCGCCCAGCACTGAGATGAATATCCTGTGATCATCACTGATGTGCATCTTAGGTGAAAGAATCATTCAACCCTTAAGAAAGTCTGGGCCATACATACATCTTTGTATTCGTAAATATCGAGTGAATGGAGGCATATACGATCCGACATAATCTGATGGCTACACCATGTTTTTTAACGTTGAGATCGTCGGGACGTTCTTTACATCCAGAGACTCACCTAGCGAAGCAGGTTATATTAGCAGAAAAAAGACAGCGCAAAACAATACATTCGATGCGTAGACGATCCGTCTTTTTCAAACGCAATATGTTCAAGCGATGTCTGGCTTGTCTGTGAGGAAGATTACCCCGCGTTAAACCGAGTAGAAAGGCGTAATACTTGAGTAAACGTTTGGACGATGACAATGTGAGGTGTTATTCTCAAGAGTCTGGATCAAAGCCGAGGAAAGAGAGAAATTTACAGCAAAAGAAAATATATATATACCGCTAGGACGACGCGGCATACGTAGACACCACGAAGTATTCGGTTCTCGCCCAAATTTCCGGAACCCCGAACATCAACAAGGGTTCGGTTCAAAATGAGTTCGGTTCAGGAGGTCCGAACCTCAACGAACCTCTAATTCTGCTGGGGGCTCAGAAAAGAATTACGAAGACCTAGGATAATCCAACGACTTACCAGAAAAATCCACACTTGAAACCAGCATCTCATACCTAGGTTCCCGTGCTTGGCTGCAGAGTACTCTGCATTGGATTTTATCTCACCCATAACCTAGGATGGACAAGAGTTACATTCCAGGTTTTTACACTTGTTTCAAATTACCCACCTCATTTCAAACTCAAATCCTCGAGCAGGAACATCTTTGTTCTCAAATCTCTGTGTCAAGTGCTCTGTACCCTGTTATGGTATGCTATCTTTGACCGCGGTTTGCATTTTGATCACATCTACGTTCAAGGAAGAATACCTATGCTCATGGTAACAACAATACCACTCACAGAGAAATTCCTCAAATTTATTTACCATTTCGAGGTTGAAATCATCTTGAGAGTCCAACTTAATCCCGTCCGAAAACTTCAGGTTCGCGCCGTTTCGAACCTGTTTGAACAGATTCGGAAAAACACAAAATCTCAGAACCTCGAACCCCATTGACAGATGGCAGAGTTTAAAATGGCTTGAGACAGACACGCATAATCTTATAAAATGAGTGAGGAACACAAATGGTTGTGAATCGAATCCCGCTGGCAGCAAATTGGTTCAACAAGAGATGCGCAGGCAATGAATTGGCGGCGGTGAGTAACCACAGACTAACTGGCGATGGATGCACTGAAATCAGTATGAATGGATGACTCAAGGAGAGGAGTCCGCTGATAGGAGGTAGGAAGTGAAGAAGTGCCACAGTAGATTCTTGGACAGAGAGAGCAGAGACTCCGCAGGAGGATCCGGAATGGGCACTGGTGAGGTACGTGCTTTGATAAAATTGAAGGGGGTTTTGATAAGGGTAGCAGAGAGGACCAGGGAAGGCGAAAACAAGACAGCTCGAACGTGGAGTGAGCTTCGAAAGCCAGTCGAAGGTTCCTGGCGCCAAAATGACGGAGATAGTACATTCCAGTCGACGGTGCGGAGAATAGATGCGGCAGCCACAGAGCCGAATGGAACGAAATGGCGATCAGATAAAGTTCAAAGCAGCGAATCAGCAGAAAGCTAACAGCAGGTAGACCACTAGAAACGTGGAATGGCTTCACAGAAATTATCGAATTTCAGAACTAAAGCTACCACCCGGAGAAGGCGGCATACGCCACGAGGAAACCTCGGATAGGGAACAGCTTGCAAAGACAGACACGTTGTGCGGATGTTCGGCCAAATAGACTTCCGATACCGCTGCGAGCCCGATAGATTTTGCACCAAGATTTTACGAAGGCGCCAGCACCGATAGTATGGGTGGAGAGCAGGACGAACATCGAAAAGCAAGATAATTATTTCACTGGATGGGAGGAAATCGAAACCTGACGAAATCAAAAGAAATGGCCGAAATATGTGGCAAGAGAGCTCACCAGACCACATCGTCGCCATCTTCCACATGCGATATCCTTTTAGCATCTGGCCTGACGACTCGCTTGGATAGGGGAATTGTTGGGCAGATACTAGAACCCTAAGGCCGTTCCTCTGTTATTGAAGAACGGATCTCGTCGAGGATTAGCGAAGGCATGCAAAGTTGAACGGGAAGACATCAGATCCTTGTCGAGAAGCGCGCGCTTTTCAACAGCGATCGGTTCCAATAGATAAAAGTACCGTTGTGTTGAGTATTTGAATAAATAAAATCGAATCGTCCCGCAGAGGAACACAATGAGCTAGTACCTCAATCTGCGATATTCAACGAAGGGAACCAGCCGATTGACCAAGAAATATCGAGCTATGTTGAGGAATTATCAGGTGAACTCCAAATCATTGAGCGAGTGAGACAAGATCATGGCCGAGCGGGGATGAATTTATTTGATGTGAACACGACGCCAACAACGACAGGTTGAGGCTTGCAGTTCGTAAAACAGGGCAAGGCAGATAAGACGGTGTGTCTCGATGAGGGATCTTCACGCAAGAATTGTCGCCCGAATATCCTAGACACGGTCGTGGAGGATACAAAGGGCATCACAAGTGTAGAGAAGGTATAGTAGCCTAGATGACAGAAGATTGAGAGCTGGGAAAGGAAGAGGCGGAAAAGGTTGGTGGTCCGAGGGCCAGTGTATCAAAAACGACCAGCACGACGAATGTCATCCGGCTCTATAGAGGCACACAGAGGGTCTATGATAGAGCAACGATAGGGCTAGCAATAGGTTTACCTCGGGCTAGTCGGATACAGACTCGTAAGCAAATTGGCACGACCTGCTTTGGCCACGCTCGTTGTTGTGGTGGGAAGGAAGAGAAAGCGGAGTGGCTATGTAGACGGATCAAATCGCCGATTTGCTCTTTCCTCTTGCCATCATCACACACCACCTCGACTACACCAGTATGCACACAGTCCATCGCCGCACGTCTCGCATCGATGCATCATAATGCATAACCCTCGACCCACCCCGCTCGTCGACGCTGTGACCTCCATGTCCTAGTCTTCTGATCGGTGGAGTCGCGGCCTGTATCGGGTCACTTCTCGTCCACATCCACATTCACCACCGTCTATCTCACCCCTCCGCAGCTACGGGCTCCGAGTCTCCGATTGGCGTTCCAATCGCAAGTGCGTCCGGTATGGAATGTGCGGAAGGATGCACTGGCCGACTCTCCACGCCCAGCTCGTGTCGCTAGCTGGGTGGATAGGAGGGTCCCGCGAAACGCCATGCTGTCCCGCGCACAGGGGACGAGGGCGACGCATTATGGGGAGAGGCACGGCCTAAATGTCATTTTCGCGTGCAGCCACCCGATCCGCACACTCCCGATGAATCCCGCCGCATAGCGTTCGGCACCACCCGCCCGCCCCTCTCCTTCCAACGCCGCCCCATTCTTCCGCGTTCCGGCCCTTCGCTCGGCTCCTCGTCCCTTCCCACCTCTTCGCCTCTGTGTACCCGTGCGTCCTCCTCGAACGAGCCAGTCATGCTGACCGCGCGCGCTCCGCTGCAGGGCATGAACAGCGGCCGGGCGACAACGACGAACCCAATCGTGCGCAGCCGCTTCATCTATGCCACGTCAACCTGCGCGGTCGCTGCGATTCCGAAATCCCAATTCCTGCCTCCACCTGATAGGAAGCGAGAGCCCCTCGCCCCCCTCCTCTACTTGTCCTATGCTTCTGGCAGGACAGCAAGACACGACCAAGGCCTACTACCCCACCGCTGTCGCCGGCCCATAGCGCCTGTAGCCCGCGACATGTGCGATCATGCCGACCATTACTCGATCGCGCAGGTCGCTCTACCCGGGTGGCGTGGACAATTTTCCTTGCCTCCTCTCACTCTACCTTCGTCGATCCTGCCATCGGTCGACTGTCTCGCATGAAATCCGTCCTACCGGAATGGGTGAGTTTCTCTAGCTTCCCTCTTCCCTGCCCGTGCTTTCGTACCCTCTTCCATTTTTTCTCCTTCCCCCCGTCCTCCGCTTTCCGCGTTCTGTCTTCCCCTTCCCGTTATTCAAACCAAAATTCATTCCAGGCTCGCACGTATATCTATTGAATTTTCGTTCTCGCCTGGCTCCAGCATCCAAATTGGTGGCGCCTTGCCCATAGGATGTACATACCTTCGCTTGTAAGTGGTCTCTACCTTCTTTATCCAATCCCTCTTTATCTTCATCTTCGTTGTCGCCGTTACCATTCTTCATCTCCCCTGTTATACTGTTTTGACTGCCAGCCGACCGTTTTATCCCCCAGGACACCTTGGTACTCGCGATACCGGTCGACGCCAAGTGACGCCAGCAAACGTTAGCAACATACATCTCCACGGTGTTGGTGGGTGAGCTTTTCCATTTTCCTTCCCTGTCGCGCGTGTCTCGTGTAGCCCGCGGCCTCCTCTCTCGTCCTACCTAAGTAAGAGGGAGTTTGTCTTTCAAGGACCTCGATGCATGGCGCGCGCGATGTGGCCCGCACAACAAATGAGGAATAGGCTTTGCTCTCTGGTCACATACGATGGATGAAGCTTCGCGAATTCTTCCTCGTTGGATGTGGATTGTAATGTCGTACGGGCTTCTGCGTCTGCTCCACTCGAGCGCGTGATGCAGCGGTTGTGGTGTCTGTTGGCGTCTTGTGTTTGTCATTGATTTTTCCGGCTCTTCATTCATTCCCTCTGTCCTTTTGCCCCGCGCCGCATCGGCATGTACTCATATATTAGGGTACTGATATCAGCGCACAAAGACCTTTTACACACACAACGCCCTCCCCGCTTTTTGTGATTATAATTTGATTTGCTCCTCTCACGCTCATGACCTCCATCTATATAGTTTTATTGACTCTTTGCGCGCGTTCGCTCTCTTGGTCTTTTACATATACTATTTGTTTGGACCTACGGACGTTACATATGATGTACTTCGGCAGATTTCTGGCATCCCGGTCATATCTGTCCAATGGCATGCCCAATGTAATCATGTCATCCTTGGACAAATATGACCGGGATGGTTGGACAGATGTTGTCCAGGCGAGGTGCATCTTAAAGGGAACGCAGAGCTGATACCCATCTCACACAGGCCACAAACACGCCCCTGCGCACCAAAAGCACCAAACATGAAGTCCTCTGCAACAATTTCTCTTGTTTTATCCGCCCTCGGTGCGTGTCGTCCGGGTTCTTCTGAAACGTTGGCTAACAGCCCTCTCAGCCCTCCCAGGCGCCCACGCAGCCGTCACCCTCGTCCAGCCATTCCCCACCTCAATACCAAGCGTCTCCATCCCCAGCTTTTCGGTTCCCTCCGGCTTCAGCCTCCCTTCCGGCTTCAGCCTCCCCTTCCGGCTTCAGCCTCCCCTTCCGGCTTCAGCCTCCCTTCCGGCTTCAGCCTCCCTTCCGGCTTCAGCCTCCCTTCCGGCTTCAGCATCCCGACCCCGTTGATCCCGAGCCAGTCGATCCCCAGCCTCCCGAGCCTGTCGAGCCCGACGATCACGAGCCACTCGCTCCCCACGAGCAGTGTCTCCTTTACGGCTTTCCTCACTCTCAGCGTTGGAGGCGTCGCGTCGGCCGACGGCGCGACGACATATTTCGTCGAGGAAATTCAGGGGATCAATGGGGCCACGAAGACTTTTACGCGTGAGTTTGTTTCGCTTCCTTGCTTTATTTTTGTTCACCATCAAATGCAGAGGCGATCGTACAGGGCGTCACCGTATGGCGTAATGACGTTCTCCATGAAACGTGCTCGCTGGATGGGAAAGGCGGCGCGGTCTGCACGCAGGGAGTAGGGGAGTTTACGACGGCATTCACAGGGACCGCGGTTCCCATTTTCACTGTCGGCGCGGGTGCTGCTGGTGCGGGAGGAGGAGGAGGGAACGGTGGGTCGGGCGCTCCGGAACGGCGCTGGTGGAGGAAGCAACGGTGGCGGTGCCAATTCGAGTGCGGCGAAAGTGAATGTGGCGTGGATGCTGGTCAGTACTGTGACGGCCGTGGTTGCTGGGATGAGCCTTGTGCTCTAAAAGTGCTTTCCGGAATTCGAACTGCTTCTCACGATGAGATTGGTTCCACAACTATTCAAACCAGCTACCACTCAATCCTTCGAGACTCACTCAGACAATCCCTAGACTTATCTGGTACGACAGCCCTCCCTGTTGTACATTAGGCAACACCTCATCCAAAATCAGCTCAGATTTTGAAGTTCTTTTGGATCCCAGCCGGGTATCCTGGTCGCTTCCTGATGGGATATGACATGAGTGTATAAGTACTTTACTCCTAATAAGGCATCCCCCAAGCATCAAAGTTTAAGTGCCTGTTTTGCCAAATTGTAATATGAATGCGTATGTAATAAGGAGTCGTCCATTTCAGAAGACTTGACTGACTGGGCATTGGTTTGCTTGAGGCCTAGGAGAATTGATGTCCATCTGATTCAACGGAACCTGCGAGAATGAGCACATGTTTTGAAGAAATGAAAGAAATTGCCTGGGCATCGTAGCGAACCCATTGTCCGCCAATATTCATCCACTTGCTGCCGTCAGCAGCCGTATGGATGTCGGACAACGAAGGAAGACAAGGGGGATCAGACATATTGAGACGGACTAGAAAAGAAGAGGAGAAACGAATGTGAGAGGAACCTTGGAGAGAAGGAGCCGGCGTACCTCAAAAAAATCGTCGGCCTTAAATGCATTCGAGCCTGACCCCGATTTCCTGAGGAGCACGTGCAGTCGCAATTAAGCTGCTGGGTTGAGACGCGACAGCTCCAACCGGCGGTCCATTGCGGTCCCAGAAAATGGTAAAAGGACACCGATAAAGAAACCGGGCCCAGCAGCCCTGGAGAATACTTATGGGAAATTCGGGGGAAGTCGGACAAAGGGAGTGGAAACAAAGGCGACGCTGTGGAGACTGGATCACGACGGGGTGGAGGCAGAAAACTAATCGGATGGGCGAGGTAGGCGGGAAAATAGCGATCGGCCAATTGACCGCATGACCGATGACCCTGTACTGCAATCTTCTCCAAGACTACAGCACGGCGTCATGGTTGCGCTTGGGTTGCGCATGTTTTGACCATGATGACAAATACGATACGATTCCCAATGGGGCGTTCAGTGCCAAAAGTGTTTATTGAGGCGGTTTTGTGTCTGGTCGGGGGGTAGCGACCCCCGACCAGATTATATTTTATTCCATTCTATTCGAGGGGTCAAACCAGATCTGAGCCCGATGGGGTCCTGATGGGTGCCCCGGCATCTCGGCTAAAATTGCGTAGATATTAATATTCCCCCAGCATAAATTTGCCTTACGGGAAGTTACCCAATATTTAACAAGATATATTTATTGGGTGTGGAAGACCCCAGTTCTGACTTCAATGAAGAAACTGAAGGTCTCTCACCGTTTGTGAATTCCACGCATAATTTCAGCAGCATGTTGGCCTGCATAGACCAGCGGGCTTCCCCGATGTAGATGTACTGCCTTCGGGAAACCAAAGACCGAGATGACCGGAGTTACTATCGAACCGAGCGCGAGGCCATGCACGGCACAGAACCAGCTTGGATTTGTGTGCAAATTGAAGTCCCAGGCATAGGCAGGGCTATCTGGGGCAACGATCCATCGCTAGGCTCTAAGCAGAGAAGACAGGTGATCCATCGTGGGTTCTAATGAGAGGGATTTGCGATGCATCACTTAGAAGGCTTCCTTTTTCGGTTGGACGATCATGCGTGCGCATGCGATCAGGCGGCGGTGTTGCCCCGTCGTTTCGGGAGCGGGCGCTGGCGGGGCGCCGTCGGGTGGCGGTGCCCCTGCCTTTTTGGGCATTTGCTGCCTGTGGCTCCGGCGGGATAGTTGAAGTCCATGCGTGCAAAAATAGACGATATTTTCTACGAACTCACTGGGGCCATCCAGATGCCAGAATGAACGTTCAAAAAGTGCTCCGATTTGTTGGATTTGGCTTGAATCTGGCAGATTGATTTGTGTGTACATGTTTACATCACACATTGATGAGCTCCTATCGGCGCATTTTGCTGCTCGCTTTTCCGTTCCCCCGCTTCAACTGGACTCCAAATGGAACCCTAAAGTGATCTATACCTTTCTGAAGTACCCAAATCCATTTCCCTTACATTATGCTCATTTATTTTCTGGGCTTTGGCATGGCTTGGCTTTTTCCAAGTCCTGTATCGCGCGCTTTACCGCTCCTCACGGCCCCCCGAGAACCAGAATTAACCATAATCATCTTCTTCAGTCTTCTCTCGAAGCATTGTGCTGGCTGTTCGTGGTATGATTATCACAGAACATTCAAAATAGATCCCCTGGGTGTGGGCCGCAAAACATCCAAGCGCGTGTTCTGCAGGACCCAGGAATATTTTTTCGTGTGTGGTTGACTTTTAAATCCCCCTTGGTTCCATTTTATCACTGCATCAAAGGAGGGGACTCACCCAATTCGATACTCTGAGAAATACGACTCATTAGAGTTTGAACTCGTTTAACGCTCTGGACTATTTTTAAATTGATCTTACACTGCACAAATTGTAAGAATAGTGAACCCAATCCACCGCGTTGGAGAAACCGCAAAATTGAGGTACCTCAAAAATCAGCCTATGGTAAAAGAGTACCGATTGAACGCAGGACATATTTTTTTCTCTTGTTTTTGGGGACAGTGAAGAACGGTAATGTGAGCCGGTTCGTAATATGTATTGGTCTGGAGGCTCAATCCACTGACATGCGTTGTAACAGAGCAAAATGCGGAAAATTACACATTCATGAATTGTGTGTGTTCCCCACGTGAAGCAGACGCCTGGTGGGTATAGTTCCTAGGTGTAACAGATGAGAAGTCTCAGTGCCACAATTCCGTCCTTCCAAGTAATTCGGGAGTTTTCAGACTGAAAAAAACGAGCGGAACTTACCCTTCGATGGTTCTGCCGTGATATCATTTCATACAATCATTCTAATACTCTAGCAGTGATATAAGTACCCAGAAACCACCTAGATACACTCCATGTGATGTTGCAAACCGGGTTTCATCGAAATTCTTTAGTGGAAGGAATTTTGAGGGTCTGAACATTGGATGAGCCGAAAACTGGTATGAACCCCATTATGGAATTCAGTGTGGTTTCAGTTTCAAGACAGGTGTCGGTTTGGAACTTTTTTATCACAGCACTTGGGTACCTTGGCGTGTATATCTTCGGAATCGGTTCGACTCCCTAACCCCCCCAGCAATGAGAAATGAACCAAACGACAACTTTTTGGGCTTGATTGGTGTCATTTTCTCATAGGCTGATTTTTTGCATACCTTGTTTTGGGTGTTTTTTGCTACTATTGGTTTCGTTGAGAAATTCTATGACCTACTGCGGTATTAGATGTCATTTACAGCGCCGCACGATGTTGAACTTGGGACATTTATCACCAAAATGCACATCCTTTTGAAAACCCGTTTATCACAACCCTTGGGAAACTCAATCTATACATTCTCAAAACCGGTTCAACCCCCCAACCTCCCCAGCGATGGGAAATGAACCATCACACAACTTCTTGGGCTTGATCGGCGTCATTTGGTCGTAGGCTGATTTTTTGTATATGTTGTTTTGGGTCTTTTTTGCTGTCAGTGGACTTGTTGAGAAATTATACGATCTTCTGCAGCGTTAAATGTTGTTTCAAGCCCGCCTGGACATTGAGCTTTTGACATTGATCACTAAAATGGGCATCGGCTTGAAAAACCATTTACCACAACATGTCGGTACCTCAACCTATATATTTTCGAAAACGGTTCGATCTCCTGCCCATCCTTGCAAAGGACAATGGCTCCCAAAACAATTTCTTGGCCTCGATTGGGGCCATTTTGTTGCAGGCTGATTTTCTGGATTGATTGTTTGGGTTTTTTTTTTGATACCATGGGACTCTCTGAACAAATATAAGTCTTCCTGCAGTGTTAGATTTTATTTTGAGTGGCCCTGGGTACCGCACGACGTTGAACTTTCAGTGGTGATTGCTGGGCATCCACCGCGCGCAAATCCGAACGCGCCCCCGAATAGGCGAATAATCACGGTCATGGGGAGTTGTGGAGCAGAGAACAGGAGGAGGACATAGCGGCTTTGGTTTGGGGTATCTTTTGTGCATAATCTTCTCGTTTTTCTCGATTGTTTGGTGATATATCACTAAAATGGGTCAATTTTCGATTTTCATATCCGAGGAGGGGCCCTCGCCGCTGGAGATGACTCACCAAGCCACCGGAAGTATCTCTCCTCATGCACGGAGCCGTGTTGGCCGCACGCAGTGGGCCAGGCTGCATCCAACCCAGGCTCCATGTGGTGGTCCCACGCAACTACACGCTCGCGCGTTCTGGGCCGGTGACACGCTGTCCGAGTTGCGCCCGCACGCGCATGCACTGTGTTTAATCTGCAGTAGTCCGCGGTCGCACCCGTGCTGCATGGTACGGCACTGAGCGCTCGGAGGTTGCACCCACACGTCCAACGACGCAGAACGAGGCGCCGGAGTCGGCGCTGCGTCACTGGGTCGGTTCGGGCATGCCAAATCCAAGGCTAGTGATGCTGGTGTAGACGCAGCATTACAAGCGCAGACGGCCCAGTAGCGAATAAGCCCACTTCGCTGGGTATGGAACGAGGTTTGTTTGGATGTGGCTTCGACGAGCGCGAGACGGAAGCTACCGGGAGAGGAGCGCTGAGGGAGCCCGCCACAATTTCCGTTATTCCCAGTGTCGGCGGCAGTGCACGACTGCTGACGAGCATCATGCGTGATTTTTTTGTTTTGGTAAAGTAGGACATAAATTCGATTTTATGGTTTGTAATTGACTCCTTGTACTTAACTGCTTTACCACATGTATCGTAGCTATTTTCCTCACAATTCAGATTTTTTTTCGTGATTTTATTCAAGTTTTTTGAGCTCATTGTCGAGGACGACGTCCAGAGCAATTGATGGCTGTGTACCAAATGCGGATATTTCATCACAGCGACGACACAAGCGAGCTCATCGTGTGTGATAGGGCTGCACGCTGGCTGACTGTAAAAGGTCAGGATTCTAACGCGATGGATCACCCTCCTTCTAACGAGAACGAACGATGGATCGCCCTAACTCTCTGATGAGAAGGGGCGATCCATCGTTGGCCCAGGATCTGGTGGCATAGGTACATAATTTCTGAGTGAAACTGAACAGTGAATCAATGTACATAGTCAGTTGAAAATGCCTGCAAATATTAGCGTTTAAACCGTTTGTAAACTGTTTGCAAAACGTTTACCGAGGCCCGTAAACCAAAAGGATTATCAATCCATTTACAAACGTTTACACACGTTTGAAAACGAAAACGGTTGGAGCCTTAATTTGTCTCAAGTCTTGAGGTCACTGATTGTCCCGGACCTCAACTGTTATCGTGGCTCACTTGCCATCATCTCCTGTCATCCTGCTCGCTGTCTTTTAATACTCCATCGACTGAGACTTTCGTGTGTGCCGGTAGTCTTCCATCGCCCTAATTCCCACCAGAGGCAGCCCAAAATGCAACCTGAATTCTTTCCCTGAATACCGAGTCGTCGGTTCCAGCTCTTTCCGGTCCGGAATTTTTTGCCCAATGCCCCAAAGGTTCGAAGAATCTAGGGTTCACTCTTCTGTGGCGTTGCGGATGGTTATGATCTCCTTTTGTCACAGTGCCTCGGCGACCGCAGGAATGATAATCATCTACGAAGCTCTTCCGAAATCGTTGGAAGCTGGGTTCTTGGCTTGGCATGATAGCAAAATGCAGAGCTACTCGTTGGATAAGGATAATCCACCGGATCTGCTGCTAGTCTCCCAATATCCTTTGTGGCTCTGAAAAGTAGACTGAGCTCTGCCTATTGTCTCAATTGCGCAGGCCAGGTGCTAACCCAGAGGTTTCGAATCTGTCTTCGTCAGAGGACGCCGTTCATCTGGTTCTGTCTCCCTGTTTAGCATATCTTCTCTTGTCGCGCGGCAAACTTAATCCTAGATTTCATCCGCCACGTCTCACTTTACATGACGGATAGAACCCTCTATCATTACCCACACTTGTGGAGACTTTCCAACGGAGCTCGGCACGCAACAGATGACAATTGAATTGAAGCTGTAAAGACACATAATACCGGCGGCCGAAGCCGACTTGAGACCCAAACGGTTCTCCGCTTTCTCCTTCCCTGCATTTCCCACCACACCGACTCGCAGCGAATATGGGTTCCGTGAAGCTCGGTCTGCTCATGTCGTGGCTTCTGGCAATGGCTGGGCAAGCTCTAAGCACGGGGGGAAATCCAGATCTCCTCTTTGTACGTTGTCGCGGTATCAAGTAGTTTTCCTCCTCACTTATTTTCCCTTCCTTGGGTTGCAGTAGCAACCTGGTTATAGGTACGCGCTCTCCTGCGGGCTCTGACCGCTCTCTGAGCGTCTTTTGCAGCCCAATGTGACATCCTTAATTTCACATGGACTGGCGGAACCCGTGAGCCATATGTATTAGCTACCTTAATTCGTGCTTACCTTTAATAGCTCCCTTCTTGATAGTACATGGACTCTAACCCTCCCCAATAACCCATCTGACTTTTTAGATGTACGGTTGCCTCTCATGCCTTGTATGTCACGCATCCTCACCAACGCTTCAGAGCCTCCAGCTTCGACAACCCAGAGACAATTGGACAAGGGATATCGACCTTTAATTACAGCTGGCAGGTAAACTTCCCCACCGGTGCGTGTCATGTTCTCATTCCAGCCGCTTGCTGCACGGCTGAGGGCTGACCCGATTACAGGAACACAGGTTGCCATCGCAGTGGGGGACCTCTTGGACAGCCCGGGCATTAGCGACACGTTCACCGTCGCTGCGTCTTGTGAGTACCAGTTTGTCCACGCAGATGGCTTACCGTGTCTAGCGAACAGCCGCTGCCTTGTGGGGTACGTCGTTCTTCCACGCATTCGTGTCCCTGTACCGATACTGTCTCTTATATAGGACCACTCCCACAGGAGCGAATCCGTGAGCTCCTCTCTCTGCTTTCGAGCCCCACAAGCCAACGTCCACACAGCACGACCGGTGTTAGTCAACCCACAGACAACACATCGTGCGTCCGTCTGTTCTGTGTCTGCCCCTGTACTCGTACAAAGTACTGACCCTGCTTTCAGGCCGTCCCGTACGGGCTCGGGAAGCTCCCACAGCGACATCGCTCCCATCGCGGGCGGCATTGCCGGGGGTGTAACCGCGCTCCTGCTCATCGGGCTTCGTTTGTGGTACAATTGGAGGCGTAGACAACCGAGCAACACCATACTTCCTACCGCCACGCCCGTCTTTGGTACACACAACGGGGCGACTACCATTGGTGGAACTGCAGCGCCGATTCCGGTCACTGGGGGAGTTTCGACCCAAAGTACGGTGTTCCATCGTCGCTAGCGGGAACTATTTCATTGACTGGTTTTATTAGACCCAGTTTTATCACAGATGGGATACCAGACCGATGCGTACGACCCCAACAAGGTGGAGGTATCAACGGGAGGAACTAGTCCCCCGCCGATGCCGACTGACGGGTCAACTGTATCCGAAGACCCATACGAGCAGAACAGGCCTAGGGTGCCGCAAACCATGTTCGTCGCTAATCCCGGTCCTATCATGCCCATACCAAGCCATCGAGTGCACTCATGGTCGTCGGCGGGGGGAGTGGATGGCGGGACGAGGATGACGACGAACGCAGGTCCGCTTCACGTTCTTTCCTGCCCACGGCTACTTATCCCCATTCCTTCGTCAGACTCCAAAACAGTGATGAGTTGGGGGCCTCGAGTTCACAAACTACGTCCTCTTCCGGTGGGAGCATGACTCGTTCTCTTGCCTATTTTCGCTCATTAAGCATGAAGCTTCACCGTTCATTACACCCCCTCCGCGTGAGCAGGAGCGCGAGCAGCGGCTCCGCATACTAGAGTCCCGCATGTCGATGGATATGGCCCCGCCAGCTTACAACGATAAGGATTGAAGATATTCGCGCAGTAAGTAGTTCAAGTCAGTGGTTGGCATGTGGAAAGGTCCATTGAATCGCACCGAAGGCAGGAATGAATGTGCCTTCATATAGTTCCAACTGTATTGTGACTCGTTCGTAACGTACCTAAGTACATATGTAA
The DNA here is from genome assembly GCA_014462655.1 of Mycena venus. NCBI lineage: Eukaryota > Fungi > Basidiomycota > Agaricomycetes > Agaricales > Mycenaceae > Glaucomycena > Glaucomycena venus. The sequence goes on along the minus strand of JACAZI010000035.1, from coordinate 341,569 downwards.
CTTGCAATCTAGAGGCAATTTGAACTGAATTAGCTGATTTACACGCTATATGAAAATTATCCAACCTCTCGGATCCCGAGCTGCTTTCTAGGTGGTCGCGGATGACTTGATTTATGCTGGAGGCGGACGCCACCGTTATGCCAGCGGCGTTTGTACTTAGGCCCAGCGGCTTTCCTTTTTTTCTGGAAGTAACTGTCGTGGTTTTAGGGCAGTTCCGTGCCAAATGTCCCGGTTCTTCACAAGTAAAGCAGAGTCCTTTAGTAAGGAACTCATTACGACGTTGAGCCGACATTTTGTTCTCCTTCGAATTTTTAGGGTCTTTGGCGGGGATTTCAACCACCGACGTCCGCATGACGGCCACGGCCTCGGAATACACCACGCGAACCCGGAGAACGATTCTGCAGTGGTGGGACGTGTTGCCCTTGGGTGCTGGCTGACTTGCGCCTGAGGGATTCTGTTTATTATTCTTCGTGTTCAACTTGATGATAATTTCGGAGTGCTCCGCGCCTTTAATTACTGCGTCCCAAGATGAAACCTCGGGATCAAGTTTGTCGCGATAAATTTCCTGTTGAATGTCGCTTCTGAAGCTATTCCAGATTTTTACAATCTTCTCCTGGTCATTACCCAGACCAATGGTATTGTAAATTTGCGAAAACTCGGTAACATGAGCGGTAACCGATTTCTCATTCTGGAAACACCTATTCAACCGTTTCCTCTGACTGTTGCGGAAATCGAGTGGATAGATAAAATCAAACGACTCCACGAAGAATTTCTGAAGGGTAAAAGACTCTTCTTTTGGGACAACGACTTGACTATAGAAATCGGCGGCTTTATCCTTCAGGTAATACGAAAGATAGAAGACCTGGTCCTCAGGTGGAACCCGTCCCATCCTCACATATGCGGAGCCTTCGCGTACAAATTGCTGGAATGCTGTCACATTAATCTCCCCGTCGTACTTAGTAGGCGGGATGGGTTTAATTAGCATGCGCGGCCGAGCGCCGCTGCCCCTACGCGAAGACATTCGATGGTGCCGTGAAGCAGCCGAGGTACGTCTACCCTCGTCACTCATCTCACCGTCGCTCGCTGCGCTGTGGTCACTTTCGTGATCAGAGCCCGACGAGCCACCAGGTGGACTAGGGGGCGGCGGTCCTCCTGCTACATTCGCGGCCTCGCGGATAGCTTTATCGAGTGTGCTCCCTACGGCTATACGCCCGGGAGTAGGCCTAACACCCAAATTTTTCGCCTTCTGTACGGGTTTTCCATGGTGCATAAGGTCCGCGATGTTCTGCTGAACAGTCTGCTGGGCTTGGCTTTTAGCCGGCTTCGCAGAATTCGGTTCAGCGTCCGTGTTTTGATTCTTGTCCTGCCTCAATTCGTTGAGTTGTCGCATCAACTGAGCGATTATTTCATCCTTGGTCTGGCCAGACGCTTTGTTGTCTCTCTTGCGAGACAAACCGTTTGAGGCATTCGACTACGATTTCGTTGGTCGCAGGCCTGTTTCTGGGTTCAGCGCGGGCGTGTTAACAGACACTTGAGCCGTCCGCTCAGAAGCTGCTCGGCCTCCGGCGTTTTCAATGAGGGCACATCTTTGAAAAAGTCGGGGGGAGCAGAAATCTCCTCTTGCTTGATTATGCAGTTTATCTCCTCATAATTCTCTAACGCCTCACGCTGGGCTTGAAAGTCTCCTTCTGTGAAGTTTTCCAGGAAACTCACATCGCCCCAATTTCCAGGATCTGGGCCCTTCCTTTTATCTTGGGAAGTCCCTTATCCAGAGGGAATCGCGCGGCTGACGGCACTAAGGTGCTCGTCATTTCCGTCGATGTCCTCCAAGTTCCTTGCCCGTTTGCCGGCTTCTACGGCCCTGGCCTCATCGGCCATGGCCTGATAACGATGAGCAATAGTCTCAAGTTCAATGATGCTCATTTCGCGAGTTGCGTGCTCCAAGGTGGACACAGAACTGCTCGTTCAGTCATGGTGGGAATCTTAACATGGGTATCATCACTACCAACAGAAACCGGCTGCTCACGGTGAGTGCGCGCGGTCTCACGAGTAACCGGGGTCCAGCCCCGGACCTCCAGGTCCTCGTCAGTACCCAGGAGGTAGAAATCTGCGTCGTCATGGAACGACAGAGGCTCAGAGAGCGAATGGCTGACACCAGAGGTGTCAGCACTAAAGCCACGTCCATCAGAAGGAACGGGCTCCCCAACGGCCACGGTGCGGTACAGCGTGGCCTTGGGGTCGGGTGTCGTCCTGTCTTCATTCTCAGAAGGAGACTGGGCGCGAGCAGGTTCGCGCGGCGACGGCGGGGCTTCGAATCGGCCCTCACGAGTCGCCTTGCGAGCATGGTATCCGGCTGTACGAGTAGCCATAGAGTTCGGTATTGAGAAAATCGTCTGCAGAGCGGAAAGCACGGGTTGATCAGACCAGAGGGAACCAGCTAAGCAGAGACGAGTTCGAGCAGTTCAAAATATGTGACGGAAGTACGACTAGTTCTGGCACACGGTTCGTAGGGTGGTCGCACGACAAAAGAACTGGCGTAAATTGTAGATTAACTGAAACATGTAACTACGTACAACCAGGTATATATACTAGGATCAGGGATTAAGTAAGTATCAAAGATGGGAAGGAAAGTGTGGTTACGCAGCATAGAGGTAACGTTGGTGAGATGGTAAGTTGTAAGGAAAGGAACGGAATGGAAGGGATCCGGAAAAGGTCGGAAAAGAAAGGGATAATATGGATAATGTAATGACGCGGGAGCGTACTGTCACACAACATCTCCTACAGCCCATTGAGGCACATTCAGTACCTTGAAAGCGGATTAATATTCAACAAAATCCCGAGCTTGTGAAATTTCGGACATAGGTTGCGAGCTTGTGACCTTGCCGGCTTTCCGGACCTTTTTAGACCTTTTTCGGGCTTGTTTCGGCTTGTACAAGCTCACAAGATATCTGTCAAAAGTCTGATGTGGGAGACCGTATTAGAAAAGTCACCTTCTGACGAGGTAGGAGCCTAGGAATTCGTCTGTGACTCAGGAGTGGTTGCAGGCATGATGAATAGGTCGATGCCTGTCGTCGGTGTGAGGAAGAAGAAAGAGACTCGAAAGATTAAGCACGATGCGTGACTGTGTTTGCAGTTGTAGGGTCAGCACGTGTTCTGCATTTGGAAGGGGGAGTCTCAAGGGAGTCTTTGCATTTTCGCCCTTGGGTTCGTGACTAAGCATTCCTTTATTTAGAAGGAGAATTCACGTGAGTTTCGGCAGGGTTTTCGGCCAGTGATGTGTCTTCATTCTCCGCCTGATCATTAGGTTCCACACGCTTGCTCCTCTACCACTACCATGCCACCACGCCGATGCCACTGCCCATCGCCCATTTCCTACTCCACTCATTTTTGGTCCCTGCTCTTTGCTTGTGTTACATCCCGGTCACTTCTGACCACGACCGGCATCCAACCGGTCATTACTGGCTGCCGGCTTACTGACGGTTACCAGCCTTTACCGGCCTCACCGTACCTGACGGGTTTTTATGCGATGAAGGATTACTGAGCATTTCCCATTTAACCCCCTTCTCAGTTCCTCACCATATGCTTTCCTTTTGTCTTACTATGGCTTCATCATATGCGTACTTCTTTGTTTTCCACATTATTGTTTGGAAGGACTTCTTTCTACATTCGGTAGTACAATTAGATACATGGTATATAAACCTCTAGCTATCGTCTTGTACTTCAGTTTGATTATAAACATTGCTTTGGACTTCTCCTTGGCTCTGAGTCAATTCCGGTCTTCTGTCACTCCGAACTTTAACCAGCCTTGGTAGTTACACTCACCCTACCTTCCTGTGGCGTTGTGCATATATCTGGTCCACTCCGGCTTTTACTGGCGTGCCGGCACTCTGCCGGCACTTACCGGTAACGTCCTTATCCCCCCGGCTCGGTATATAACAGTATAATCAAACTCACCTGTCTCAGCTGGTTCAAATGGCTTATCTGAATCTTCTGAATACTGCCGACATTTGTAATTGTCGTAATTCTTGCCTCTTTTCCCAAGTTCAACCATTAACACCACCCTCCCACACCTCAGGCGGTATGTCTTCTGGATCAATTAATCCTAACCCTCCATTACAGATTTGATCTATGCGTGAACGGGTTCCTACTGACCCTGGTGCATCGATTATTAATGCACCCAGACTGGTTTATTCGCCTTGGACTCCAGAAAATCCAAGGGTTTACCTGGTTTCACCATATCCAAGAGTGTATCCAGCTCAATATCCTTATTTTGGCTCTCCGGTTCCTTTTGCTCACCTTGATGATCTCGAGGAAACCCCAGCGGTAGCCATACCACCTACCAGTTCGCACCATACATCCGTTTCACATCATTCAGCCATATCGTCTCCTTCACATCACTCTGCTCAACTTCCGCCTGCCGCTCCTCTTTTCCAGCATGATCCAACACTACCGCACCATAACACTCCCATTGGTTCACAACAGGCAACTCCAGACCCAACTGGACCTCTGGCTGGACCTCTGGCTGGGCCCTGGGATGGAGGAGGTGGTGGAAACAGAGGTGGAGGAGGAGGTGGTCTGCCTAGTCCACAAGGTCCTCCAGGTCCTCAAGGCCTGCCTGGGCCACCCGGTAATTTTCCACCACTGCCGCCTCCCGCTGATCAAGGAGGTCCCAGTGGGGGTGGAGGCGGTGGAGGTGGTCCACCTGCACCCCCTCCTCCAGCTCCAGGTCCCTTTCCAGCACCCAGACGTCGACCAGCTCTGGCCGGACCAAGCCCACTCGAGGTTCTATTTACCAACACTCTAATTGGGCTGAACGATGCCCTTAACCGTTACACCAATCAATTGACAGCTCCCTGCTCAAATCGATCCTTGCTTTGTAATCCAGACACATTCGACGGCTCTGATTCATCTAAACTCTTGTCTTTCATGACTCAGTGTTATCTTCACTTTGCTGAGCATGAACAGGACTTCCCCATGGATGACAATAAAATTCTATTCACTTTGTCGTACCTCTGGGGAACCGCTCAGAAATGGTTTGAGCCAAACCTTTACAATCAAACCCCTGGCGCTGTCCCAGCTTGGGATGGAAATTGGCTCCTTTTCATAAAGGAGCTTACTGACAACTTCGGTCCTCGGGACCCGGTTGGTGACGCTGAGGACGTGATCTGACAGTGCTGGATGAAATCTTCCGATCACATCGCTACCTATATTGTCCCCTTCAATCACCTTGCCACTATAACTGGTTGGGGCAACCGGGCTCTTTGTCACCAATTCTACAAAGGTCTTCCGAATTGAATCAAAGACGAGATGGTCCATCATACCTATGTCAACAACCTTCCTGGTAATAAGGAGGTTGCTCGTCAGATTGATGCCCAGTACTGGCAACGCGAGTTGGAGAAGCAGCGGGAACGTGCTTGTCATCCACCAAGCAATCCCAGCGCCGGTCATGGCACCGGTGGCTCCGGAAATCCTTCCAGCGGTAACAAAGGCAAGAAGGGACCCTCTGGCAAATTGACTTCCCAATCCAACAATCCTTCTGGTCAGAAGGGCTCCGGAAAACCATTCAGAGGTAACTCGAAAGACCAGTCTGGCTCTGGCAACCGTAATATGGATACTGGTTCTTCTCAGAAGAAAACCAAGCTGTACGCCGATAAGCTGGGAAAGGATGGGAAACTTAAGCTGGAGGAACATGAACAATGCATCAAAGCTGGACTCTGCTTGTTCTGCAGAGGCGCCGGTCACACTACAGATAACTGTAAGAAGCGGAATAATCCTCCGTCTTCTTCTGGGAACCCCTCAGGCAAAGCTGCTACCACTGCTCCGGTGCTGGCAGCTGCTGAGTCCGAGAAATCCTCGGAGTCAAAAAAATAGTTAGCAGCTCGGAATCCTCAACACCTGGTCCAAGTTGCGTTGACTCCAGGGTGTTTCCCAAGGTTCATCTCAACACATCCGCTCTCTTGCCTAATGCCCTTTACGTCAATTTGCTTGTCTCTCTTCTCCAGTCAGACTATATCAAATCCGGTTCAGGGAAATGTCTAACCATACCCCCTTCTGTTGTATCACAAATAGCTGCAGGATTCAACTCCCGCTTACGGGCTCTCATTGATTCCGGTTCTTCACATAATCTAATAGTTTTTCTCTGTACGTGATTGCACTGGTTAATCTCTGGTATCTCGACGGCTCTTCTTCAGTGATCAACAAGCAGATTCGGCTGCTCATCCAATTCCCTTCCGGCGAGGTCCATTCATTGGAATTTTACGTAACCCATCTTGATTCACCATGTGATTTGGTCCTGGGATACTCTTGGCTCAACTGCTTTAATCTGTTGATTAACTGGTCTGATGCCACCATCTCTTTCCAGGTCAATGATACATTGGATAAATCCTTGTTGACAACTCAGGCAATTAAGTCTGAATCTGTTTCGGTCGTTCCGGCTACGGACGAAGCACTCCCGGCAGTCCCGGTACTGCCGGTCATGCCAGTCGCATCTATTGCTCAACCGGCTGAGTTGCTTACACCGACTACATCCTCACCAACATCTGCTCCTTTTATGGATACTCCTGAGGCACTTCCGCCTCCTCTGGTCACTACCACTCCACTTGTGTTGCTCGTATCCGCTGCAGCTTACAGTGTCATTATTTGAGACAAGGATACTGTCCAGTATACCTTGTGTGCATATCCAAACGACAATGCTTTCATGCAGTCGGCATCTACATCCAAACCGGATACCTCCGGTCTTCTACCAGAGTACCACGACTATGCCGACGTATTCTCGGAACAGGAGGTGTATAATTTGCCTCCACACTGGGAGTTTGATTTGAAGATCGAAACCATCGACAGCAAAGTTCCACTGGTCAGTCATATTTATTCCCTCTCACAGAACGAGCTGACCGCTTTGCGTGAGTTCTTGGATAAGAACTTGAAATCCGGATTCATTTATCCGTCCCGGTCAAGCCATGGCACTCCGATCCTATTCGCTAAAAAGAAGGATGGAAGTCTTTGACTTTGCATCGATTATCGTGGACTCAATCGAATTACGAAGAAGGATTGTTATCCCCTTCCTCTCATTGCTGATCTCCTCATCCGTCCCGGTCAAGCCATGGCGCTCCGATCCTATTCGCTAAAAAGAAGGATGGAAGTCTTTGACTTTGCATCGATTATCGTGGACTCAATCAAATTATGAAGAAGGATTGTTATCCCCTTCCTCTCATTGCCAATCTCCTTGACACTCCTGGGAAAGGGCGTATTTACACTAAACTTGATCTCCGGCACACCTATCATCTGCTCTGGATCGCTCCAGGTGATGAACCAAAAACTGCTTTCCGTACTCGCTATGGATCCTACCATTTCCAGGTTGTTCTGGAAGGGCTAACTAATGCCCCAGCAGCATTCCAACAGTTTCTGAACAGCCTCTTTGCCGATTTACTGGACATCAATGTCATCGTTTACCTTGATGATATCCTCGTATACTCCAACAATGAGAAACAACATACCGAACACATCCAGGAGGTTCTCCAGCGTCTCCAGGAGGCCGGTCTTTACTGTAAACTGCCAAAATGCGAGTTTAGCATCACCCCCTGCAAATACCTTGGCTATATTTTGTTGCCAGACAATTTCCACATGGTGCCAGAAAAGCTTGCCACTATTACGGATTGGCCCACACCACGCAAAGTTAAGGATATTCAATCATTCCTTGGCTTCTGCAATTTCTACCGACAGTTCATTTGGAATTATTTGGCAATTACCGTTCCACTTACTTGCCTAACACGTTCTAACATCCGGTGGAATTGGTCCAACGAATGCCAAAAGGCATTTGACACTTTGAAGTGGGCGTATATGGAAGCTCCGGTCCTCCACCATTGGGTTCTGGGCCAGCAGATTACTGTCAAATCCGACGCTTCCGACTACACAATTGCCACCATTCTCTCTATCATCGGAGATGACAGCGACATTCACCTGGTCACCTTCTGGTCCCAGACCATTGGACCCTTGGAACTCAACTATGACATGCATGACAAGGAATTATTAGCAATCTTTGACACCTTTACAGTATGGCACCACTACCTCGTAGGTTCCACTTTACCGGTCGACGTTGTTACGGATCACAAGAATCTGGAGTACTTTGTGACGTTGAAAATCCTTACCCGTCGCCAAGTCCAGTGGTCTGAGTACCTTTGCCGTTTTAATATGGTCATCTGGTTCCGACCGGGAAAGCTCGGAGGTAAACCCAATGTGTTGACTAGACGATGGGACCTCTATCCTAAAGAGGGGGATAGGGCCTATGGCCAGCTTAACCCTCATAATTTTCGTCCTATTTTTTCCTCTGATCAACTCTCCATGTCACTCCAGGCCACTTTTCTCGAGGATATTTGTCTTCAAGCCACTGTCATTATGGATGTTGAGAAGCCACATTCCGACATCCAAGACCATCTCAAGGACGATCCCGCCGCAGTCGCCGGTATCAACTCTGTGACCTCCAGCAAATCCCCTCGCTGGACCATTGATGCAACCGGCTTACTCCAGCTCGACGAGTGCATTTATGTTCTGTTGGTTTCTGGTACTTCACCAGAACTCCAGGTTCATGTTCTTCAACATTTACATGATCACGTACTCACTGGTCATTTTGGCCAGAACCGGACTCTTGCCCTTGTCCGTCGAGAGTATACTTGGCCAGAATGCCAGTCATTCATCATTGACTATTGCAAATCATGCATTCTTTGCAAGCGCAACAAGAAGCTTAGGCACCGACCATTCGGGCTGCTCCAGCCTCTTCCAGTACCCCTCTGGCCATGGCATTCTATATCCATGGATTTCATCGAGCAACTTCCGCTCTCCAGTGATTTTGACACTATTCTAGTCATCGCTGATCGTGCATCCAAACAGGTTATACTTATTCCCTGCAATGTTCACATCAACTCACCAGGACTTGCTCATCTCTTCCTCATTCACGTTTTCTCCAAACACGGTGTTCCATCTCATGTCACTTGCGACCGTGGTAAAGAGTTCGTATCCTTGTTCTTCCGCTCACTCAGTGAACTCCTCTCAATGGAGCTTCATTTCACCTCTGGTTATCATCCAGAGGCCGATGGGCAAACAGAACGTATGAACCAAACTGTGGAACAATATGTCTGGATGTACTGCTCATATCAGCAGGACAATTGGGACCGGCTACTTCCGCTCGCGGAGTTCGCACTAAATAACACTCTGAATGCATCTACCGGCATTTCTCTGTTCTTTGCAAATAAAGGTTACAACCTGGCTATCTCCATTCAACCGGACCTCAACGTTGCGAACATATACGCCAAGGACTTTGTGGTCAACCTTCAGGATCTCCATGAATACCTCTGGCAGCAGATCACATATGCCCGAGAGCGTTACAAAGAGACCGGTGACCGAGTCTGGAAGCCGGAACCCCAGCTTCAGATCGGTGACTTCATTTTCATCTCCACAGAACATCTTCGAACCACACCTCCAACCGCTAAATTTGCCAAAAACCATTTCCGGCCTTACAAAGTTATCGGCAAACCCAGTGCAGCTTCATATACCATCCAGTTACCAAAGACTTTCAGGAATGTTCATCTGGTCTTTCACATTTCTCAACTTGTGCCTCATTTTCCTAATCCCTTCCCTGGGCGTGAGGAACCTCCACCTGCAGCCATAGAAATCATCGACGACAAACCTCATTTTGAACTCAAGGAAATCGTTGATTCCAAGCTTAACCAGCGGTTCAAAGACCCCAGTAAACAGCTCTGGTACTATGTGGAATGGCTTGGATACAAAAACACCGACGAACAGTTCGACTGGGTAGCAGCGGAAGACATTGACATGCTGGATCTTATCGCCAGCTTTCACCGGCATTATCCGGAGAAGCCCAGTCCATTATAACAATCGCTGGCATTATACCGGCATCATCCCGGGCTTTACCGGTCACTTCCAAATTCTCTCTCACACTCATTCACTCATCATGAAACCAAGAAAAATTCGATTATGTACAATACTTTTTCATCAAGACGATTTCTATCTACAATCAGTCTAAGTCCATCAGGTCATCCTCCTTTTTGTTCTCCGTATTCGATAACATGCTGGCGAGCCCCTTGATGGTGATAATGGTGGGCAGCGTTGTTGAACGCTCCCGCTCCGACTCTTCTCCAGCTCCTCCACCAGCTCGTCTTCTTCGTCCAGAACGAACAGGTTGGTTCCTTCTGCCGGAACCTGGATCGTATCCGCCTCCTCCTTCACAGTAACGAGGGGGGAGTTGTCCCCGGTCGGTTGTACTTTGCCGGTGGGTTGTGGGTCGTCGGTTGGTGGGTCCCTGACAACCGGTTGCTCATCCTCAACATGTGGCAGCGTTCTGGTCGTCTCTTTGTTGTTTACCGGTCATTCCGGTGTCTCCATCCCATGAGTACCAGATGGTCCAGCAACCAGCGCTTCCTCCACTGGTCGTCCCAGCTGGATGACCTCCCCGGTCGACGAAACCACCATCATGTCGTTGTCGAAGAACTGGGCCGCCAGAGTGGTCTGGGCGTCGATATCCATCAATGAATCTGATTGACCCACCACGTCGCCGGGAGGCGGAATTTCAATGATGACATCGCTGGACACCACCAACGCGGAATGTTGAACCCGGGCATGCTTCTTTCACCGGTTTTCCTCTTCTTCTTCAACCTCATCTCCCGCCTCACTCCCCGGCTGGTACCTGGACTCCTCCGTATCCCGGCTCCTGCCCCTCCATCGCCCTAACCACTGGCCCGGCACCCAGTAGAAATCGCTTCCAGGTCTCATCGCCGCTAGCCTTGCCCAGTGTTCCTGCATTTGTGAATCCAGCTCATTCCGCGTTTCTTCCGGTATTCCCATGGGGGCCAAGACGTTGTCGATGAGGGACCGCTCCACCCACCAAAGGCTGTTGGTGCGTTCCATCACCCCCACAAGTGCCAATTCGAGCTCGTTCGCTTTCTTCTTTGATGCGTGGAGTTCCTTCTCTGTCCGGCGAAGGCAGAACTCCAATTCCTTCAACTTTCCACCCATCTGCTCCATTTGCCGGCGCGTCTCCTCGCTGTGCATACATCCTCCGACAGTTTCCGGTCCCGGTACCGGCAATACCTCACGCCTCCTGGCGGACCTCCTGGTCACCCTAGTGCCTCCGCGTCGTTGATAGGGCGTGCACCAAAGCACGCATAAAAACACCTAGTTTTTATTCAAATCTGAACTATCATTAACGGGAACAAGTGAGGTTAGGAAACAGAACTTACACTCTCCTCAGAGTGGTAAGTTACACTGTTGATGGCCGAAAGCCAATAGGCTACCATAAAGACTGGTTAACTTAACAAGGTTGCCTGAACAGCACCAAGTTCTGTTATATTAGATCTACACTATTGGGCTCCAGGAACTAGTGGTAAACTACTTCCTTGAGTGCTGGAGGTGACCACAAGGAACAACTATATCTTTGGTTGACTGCAGCTCATGCAGAGACTCAGAAATACTTGAAATAGATCAGATGTTCAACTAGCGGGGAGTCCTTCGGACTTCTCGGTTAAGTTGAATGCTTGACATACCTTGCCTGACGAGTACACGGTTGGAGTCCCGAGTTACAAATAACTCATTACTGAACCGGAGGTTGACTCCCCGGTAGTCAATCAGACTGTGATTGTTCAGTGTTCTGGATCGTTGCTATGTCTTGGACTTGCGGCTACTACCGCAACCCAACAGACCTGGATAGAAAGATAACTTTCCACTATGCAAAGGCTAGAGAGGCTTCAACCTGACTGGCAGCAAGTCCCCTAGACTTGATTATGGGCCGGTACAAGTCAGTTGTCGATCTCATAGACATCCTTGTGATATTGGCTTAGGTGTTGCCAAGCATCAGTCAGCCATGTGGACTGACGGGGATAGGTGCGGCTTAAGGACCGACTTCCCGTTACTCCGAAACCTATTCAAGATTTATTGAAGACTTGTTGCTAGTCCTCTAAGACTGGGATATGGGCTCAAGTCAGTCTTATAGAAGCACTAAGAACATTAGAGTTCCTGGGGCAATAGAAATATCCTAATGAAGCAGCTGGATGTTCCGACTTCCGAGTTGCGGTTAGTCGGATCATCAAGTGGATCATTAGAAAGCAGTAGCGGCCAGTACTCCCCGAAGTAACCTGGCAACTAGCACACCATTCTGGTGCAATACCTTGGCAGCATGCAGTTCATCTCCAATGGGAGGCTACTATACCCACGTTCGCAATTCCTTGAACGCTATTGGCCATTGACCCGTCGGAGGAGGACTCGCGGTTTGTTCCTATAGTTCCTTTTATCTCCTTAAGTATTTTCTTCAATTGTATAAAAGCTATGTAGATTTGTGTGTATAGGCAGTCAACTATCTGCCCACTAGACAGGGAATATAGTGGATTCTTGAGATTAGAACTGAGGGATTAGAAATCTTGAACAGAAATAACAGAAGTCTTAAGTTGTCGACGTTGAAATCTAGTCGTCAGAGTAAGAGCTGAGTGCCCGCTAAGCCTGAGCCATCTGAACACTACATTTCCTTGTCAGCTTTCGAACCAGAGACCTTAGAGTCCGACCTTGAGAGCGGAGACCGCAGAGTCTGGCTTAAGTTGGATAAGAAGTCATACACCTTGAAAGCCTGTTTGTCCAGCCGCTGCTATCCTTTAGCACGGATTTAGACTAGCCGCTGGTGCTCTTCAACTTCAATTCCGACGTTGCTATCTCTTCCCGCTACTCCCTGTCCTGTGTGGTTAGAAGTTGTACTACCCAAGCAATTGCGCTCTGAACCAGACATCTTGCGATCCATGATACTTAGACATTGTGCATAACAATCTTGAAGGGTGATACGTACCCTACTTCCCCGAACTCACACACACGCCGCGTATTGGTTTGGAGTTGTGATATTAGATTTTGGATTTGGGTTGAGTTAGTGACTTGTTCGCTGCGCTCTCAAGTTTGATATCTTTTGATTTCACGGCTGCACCCAAGTGCACCGTTTCATCGTGTCGCAGGGGCAGCCCGGGTCACCAGTGCACCTCAGGTCGCCAGTGCAGCTCAGGTGCAACCTCGGCGCGTTCTGGCTCTCGTTCCTCGCGCTCTGCCTCTCGTGCTCCCGTCCTGGCACTTGTTCGTCATGGTAGTCGGTAGCAAAGAGCATTTGACTTTGCACCACCAGCACACACAGCACACACGACCCTCTTCGTGGACGCAATTCTCTGCGAAGCGGATACAAGTTTCACACCCCAGAAGAAAGAAGAAGTCAGTTTCTTATTAAAAAGAATAAACTGTGATGCACTTTCTTCAAGCGGACGCTCTTGATCACTGTCGTCCTTGTCGTTCGGTTCATCCGTCTCGATTCCCCAGTTGGCATTCAGGGGCACGATGAAGGGCACCCAGATGACGTTTGGTGCCTCCGGCACTGTAGTCGTCAGGGCCGGCGCCTCCACTTGCTCCAATTCTTCTTAGGGATGGCCACGGGTTCGGGTAAACCCAGCGGGTTTCCGGGTCGGGTCGGGCGGGTGCGGGTTGAGGGTTGGCCATTTTTCAGACCCGTACCCGGCGGGTATGTGTGACATGGCTGTGATTCAGTGTAAATTGACTGCAGAAACACGAATTAAAGAGGTTTTCTGCAGAAAAAAATTTATGGGATCCAGAATACACTTGGAACATCGGAATTTTGGCTTCAAATCTGATGCTGCAAGATGCCGAGGCTCAGATCATGCCCAGCCCGAGGCCTGCCAGCGACCCGTGATGGACCCGTGAACCCGTGGGTTCAGGTTCGGGTTTCCCAGGTAAGGGTCCAGGTTGACCAATTTGTACCCAGACCTGGACCCGTGCCCATCCCTAATTCTTCTCTGGCACCCCAGCCACGATGCTTCAATAGCAACTGAATGCGTGCCGAGAGCGCCTCCATTTGCTTTTGGCTGGACTCCAGCTTGGCGTCCTCATCCTGCCACTGGTGCCTCGCCACTTCTGCCCTTTCCTCCCGATCCCTCTCACATGCGACCTTCGCGTCCTGGTCCTCGCATTTGCGCTGCTCCTCGCACACCTCGAGTTCAGCAACTTTGCATCACAGCGCCTCCTTCTACTCCGCATCCTTCCAGTTCTGCTCCTCCACCTCCACCGAGGGCATGCAGCCCTTTCCCTTGTCTGGGCGCTTCCCCCTGATCGCTGGAGTCGTCCCGACCGCTGTTGCTATGGTCGCGGTTGTCGCCATCATGCTGCATTTGTGACCAATGGTGGTGGTTAAGAAAGATGAGAATGTCTCACATGGACGTCATCGTTTCAACATATTCAACATGATCACGTGACCACTCGGACTTCGGATTTTCCCAATTATCGGCCAACATACATTTTGGTCGACAACCGGTTCAAATCCTCTCTACGTTGTTTTGTTCCTTGAGGGCAAGGAATGTAAGAGGGGGATACTGTTACATCTCGGTCACTTCCGACCACAACCGGCATCCGACCAGTCATTACCGGCCACCAGCTTACCGGCGGTTACCAGCCTTTACCGGCCTCACCGTACCTAACAGGTTTTTATGCAATGAAGGATTACTGAGCGTTTCCCGTTTAACCGCCTTCTCGGTTCCTCACCATATGCTTTCCTTTTGTCTTACTATGGTTCCATCATATACGTACTTCTATGTTTTCCACATTATTGTTTGGAAGGACTTCTTTCTACATTCGGTAGTACAATTAGATACATGGTATATAAACCCCTAGCTATCGTCTTGTACTTCAGTTTGATTATAAACGTTGCTTTGGACTTCTCCTTGGCTCTGAGTCAATTCCGGTCTTCCATCACTCCGAACTTTAACCGGCCTTGGTAGTTACGCTCACCCTACCTTCCTATGGTATTGTGCATATATTCGGTCCACTCTGGCTTTTACCAGCACGCCGGCACTCCGCCGGCGCTTACCCATAACATCCTTATCCCCCCGGCTCGGTATATAACAGCTCGCAGACACCCGCCTACCTCACCTCTCACCCATGGTGGCCCATCAATGTTCCCGAAGTATCATGCTGAGGGCTCAACGCCGCCACCACCATTTGATGCGTCTCAGCTTGATGGGAGCCCTGAAGGATATTCTGTACACATCAAATACTATTTCTGTCGCATATTTGCTGGCCCCGCTCCTCTCGACGCATCCCGGTGATGAGTCTTCCACCTCGGTGGTGTATCATCATTCAGACTTCGTCGGCATCCCTTTTGACATCCCTTTCTCGTCCTCTTCAAGGTCACTGGTTGCAGTACCCTCTGCTTCTTGTTTTGCTATTGCCTCATTCTCACTACTGTATTGCCACCCTACCGTTACCCATGCCAGTCACTTAGCGCAAATACTTTACTGTATATATTGACTTAAAAAAAAAATTCAAATGGATCTTGTTATCATCTTTTATCTGCGGGAATGATTGCACATCTCTAAGGATCCCTGTAATTAACTTGTCTTATATCTTTATAATGTCTCTACAACAAAGGAAACTGACGGAAAAAGGCTGCCGTTCTCTGCCGCATTGCTGTCCTGTGCCGCTCCCAAAGAGGCATTTCCCTAAACGGAAACCCAAGGGCGAAAAGTACGCAAGTGGAAGGGGGTGAGACGGCGACTCCCGGCGACGACCCGGCATCTTCGGGATGTTAATTTTATGTCCATTTTGAGAAGTGGTAATTTACGCGTAAACGGACGGTTACGGGAGGACATTTACGGGCTGACCCGTCCCGACCCGTACTGTTAAAATGCTGTGAACCTGCTGACGGTACGGGCACGTAACCGTCATTCCGTAAAAATGTGGGACGGTTTGATGCCCTAATCGACATCTATACGAATCTTCCTGTCTCGGTAACCCAGACATTCAGCGTAACCTCGCTCATTCCTTGTGGTAGTTTTATCTTATCTATGGTTCGCATTGATCCGGCGGAGTTTGAATAAATGATAAGAAAAAGTGGGGCAACAATCACGCTTAGAACACAATAGTGCCTGTACACTCTGATACTTCCTGGACCCGGCGTTTCTAAGCGGGACCGTGCCGTGTAATTCTACCTACCTACCTACCTACCTACCTGGTATAGACTCGGTGGCAGCGGCTACCCGGCGGCTGCACGCATAGCCCCGAGCCAGCCGCGGCCGAGCCGAGATATAGCCTCAGCTGCGAACAGCTAGCCGACGGCTAGCCAGAGCGGTCAAATCCGTCGGCTAGTTTGAATGCATCAGAAACCATGCAATTCGTCGTTATACACTCTCCATGCAGGACGGTTAAATCATGATGTAGCCCGGTTTCTCCGCACATCAACCGAGGCACCAAATCGTGAGAGATTAGCGGCAGAAGAGAGAAGAAGCAAGGGAGAAGCAACGCCGCAGGTGTTTCTATACTTATTCCTGGCTGTGGAGCTCGATCAAATGGAAGTTTCGGGCAACGGGGCATTTTGACGATGCCATCCACCACCAGTAAACTCGAAAGTACGGTCGACAATGCGGAAGGTGTTGTTTTTCGGTCAAATCCCTACGCATTGGATGCACGGCGTGCATGGTCAACGTGTGGGTGCCAGCACTCAGAAGGAGCATTGACTGACGAGTTCGGCTTCAATGGCAGTGGTCGGGGCTTCCCTGCTCCAATTCTGCGTGGTTGGCCCCGTATGTTCGACATTACACGCTAAGATCCTCTTACATTATGCTCAGGTCATGGCGTTTGGTGTATTCCAAGATTTCTACCTCGCAGGGTTTTTGAATTCGTTCTCGGCCTCGGACATTAGTTGGATTGGGAGTATTCAACTCTTCCTCGACCTGGGTTGTGGGGCCTTCACCGGAAAAATGTCTGTGAAACCTTCAATCATACACACATGGATTTCATGTTTTCTCAGTTACGATTCTGGTCATTGTCGCGCTGCCCTCATCTGTGGCTCTGGCCTATTTCTTTTCAGGTAAAGTATTATCACAGTAATACTGGCTCATCCCCGCTCATTGCGCTTGGTGAAGCTTCTTCATGCTCTCTATCACCCATTCTGGGCAATATTATGAGGTATCCATCTGTCCAGGAGCCGCGTCTGCTCGCTGACCACGTTTCAAGGTTTTCCTTTCGCAAGGTTTAGGCATGGGAATTGGTCTCGCTTTGATATTTGTTCCAACATGCACGCTGGTATCTCAGCATTTCAAAACCCAAAAAGCCCTCGCAATGGTGTCGTAATTCCTTTGTGTCCGGATCTTGCTCCATACTGACAGAAGTGAAAGGGAATTCTTTCGGC
Organism: Mycena venus; assembly: GCA_014462655.1. Taxonomy (NCBI): domain Eukaryota; kingdom Fungi; phylum Basidiomycota; class Agaricomycetes; order Agaricales; family Mycenaceae; genus Glaucomycena; species Glaucomycena venus. Next base: position 324,342 of record JACAZI010000035.1, on the reverse strand, counting down.
TAGCGGTCCAATGGGTGGTGTGATATTCACGAGTGCGTTATCACTCAACTGCACGATTTCTTCCAATCAAAAGCTCACCAGTCATGCTGAACCAATTGATACACCACGGACCAGGCTTTGCATGGGCTATCCGCACCACAGCCTTTCTAACTACGGGGGTGCTTCATCTTAGGAAATCTTTTCATCACCATAATACCACCGGTGGCCCAGGGTGAGAATATGGACCAAACTTTCAAGAAGAGCTTGACAAACTGGCCGTATTTACTCACCGTCCTTGCGGGATTTGTGGCACAGTTGGGGACGTTTTATCCAACATTCTACCTCCAAACCTTTGCCCAGAGTCATAATTTCTCAACCTCCTTGACATTCTACGCTCCGGTTATTCTCAATGTCTCGACTATTTTCGGACGGATCATACCAGGTATTTTTGCGGATCGATGGGGGGCGTTGGAAGTATATATCGTGTGCGTATGCGCAAACGGTAAAAGTTGCCATTTCATCAACGGAAAACAGTTAACTAAAACATTGCGAAGGCCTGGTTGGTTTTATAATGCTCGCAAGTGGGCACACACCTGGCCTTATCTTGTTTTCAATTTTGTGGGTCTCTGCTTCACTCACGCTCATTTTGTTGACCCTTGTTTCAGGTTCGGATTCTTTTTTTGGTTCAAGTATTCCACAATATACCAATACTCTGAGTATTAACTGATCTCCTTTCAGCAATTGCTTTGTACCTTCCCATCGTTGCTGAGCTGGTGCCTCGGGAGGAGGATATGGGGTAAGCCTCTCAGATGTATGCTTAGAGTGGCTATTGAATTGTCATTCATCTCGAATCTAGTAAAATCATGGGTTTCGCACTCGTTCCTGTCGGGATTGCGTCCTTGATCGGCCCGCCTATTGCTGGTGAAATCCTCGGACGTCAGTTAATATGGTGGAGAGGGATTGTTTTTGCATCGGTAAGTTCGTGGCCATGATCAATCCTTGCTTTCTCCCTGCCTTTGCTTACATTTCCGTGTCTTTTATGAATCTCGACAGGTTGCCTTGGTCGCTGCCTCTATCCTTCTACTTCTAGTCCGAGTCATTCATCTGCGTCAGCGTTCATGAGATGTACGGAGGCAATGGCTGCATTACTATCCTGTATGTGGGACGTTGGCTTGAGTCTCAGAGGGTAGTTGGCACGAGGGAAGCTCCACTTTATTTCAGCGAATGTATAGATAAACGATGGGCCACCACAATCACTGCAACAGAGATAAATGTCGATCTGTAGTGGTTGAATTCTAGAAGAACCCTTTTGAACGCACGAGCATAATAACAGAGGCGTGTAAACGTTCTACTTACTTAGTTAAGGCAGAATAGTTTATTTCACCAGTAATAATCTGATAGGGAGACAATCAGCCTGGAAGGATCCTGGATTAGCTTCAGCCGGTGAGTGGTCGACAATCTGCGTTCTGCGTTGGCTGGATAATCAACAAGGAAATACACCAAATTAGCCTCAGCCGGTCGGAAGAATGGAAGATGTCCGCGACTCCAATCCGCATAGATCGGCCTCGCACAGATACCGGTGTTGTCCACAAGAGTCTTTGCGTTCCAAGAAAAGCCTAATCAGGGCATCCACTGCAACAGCATCCTGGTTTTGAATGTCGGGGTTTTGGTTGTGCGTATCTAATCAGGCTCTGTTCTATCACCAGATATGGTTTCTGATACAAGGTAAATCTGAATTGGCACTGGGCTGTCAGCCCAAGACGACCAAAACCATCTTTATCAAGGGCCCTCACTTCCCGGCATAAAGAAAAAAAAGAAAAGCGAGAGGGGAGTAATTTACAGTGGACTATCTTACAATGCATGATATTGAAATGACCCTCTAGCCATGTTGCTATTATGGTAAAGATTCATGCCAAGATGCCAAAATTCATCTCCAAGGCCACGCGCTTGCGACCGCTGTATCGGATTCTGTCGTGGCGATAAGACTGCGAAACTTGGCGTGGGCGGTGAAAATAGTCAGTGCATTCCCTTTATGGTACTGATATGAATTTATCGATTTTATTGTTCCTTCGTTGCAGGCACTGTGCCGAACAGCCATTTTACGCAACGGCAACATGTTGGATTTTTTTTGGGAGATGGAAAGCCCCAGTGGCGAAACTGGTAATTCATGTACGTTCAAATACTTCTCTCAATGCTGATTACAACTCATCTTAAGTGCACGCCCCATTTTGACCCTGTACAGGTGTTCGCTATCGGATGCTCTTTGGCAATTTTCACTCAATTGCCAACCGTAATCTATATCGCTACACCCATCTCTTCATGTCGATTTCCTTCTGAATATGATGTTTTCCCTTCTGCAATGTTGTGACTTGGCGCCCTGGGCGCTTCGTCGTTGCTTATAGCTGGCTTTCGGGCCTCGCTTTCAGTAGCATTTCTGCCCGCTTTTCACCTGGCTCTCACTAATGTTGCCGCGACTTCCGACTCGGCCCTGCGAAGTCGACTCAGGGAAGTCCACTTAAGTCGAGTTGAGTCGAGTCATTCTGATGACTCCGCCACGACTTCAAAGTCAGTGGAAGTCGACTCAAGTCGACTTGAGTGACTTGAGTCGGGGGTATTTTAGGAAATGTTCCTTTTCATTGATAACCATAAGTATTGGATCATGGAGGACGGAGATTCACTGATTGTTCCGATTATTACTCATTATATAGTACTAGCAGTGTTGGTGGTTAATGCCGCGGTTAGGTTCAGATACTGAGCCCGAAAGTAAGTACAGGTTTCGAGAACCGAACCGAACCGAACCTCGGGTACCGTGACAGTTCGCATTTCGGACCATTTGTGAGGTTCGTCTACCACACTGTTTCCCTGGCAAAGCCACCAGGTACATATGATGTTTCCACTTTGCATTTTCCCCCTCCAGGCTGAGCGGTAGCTTTTCAGTTGCTATCATTTTTAGTCCATCATGGCGGATTGACGCGGATCAGCGATACCCGCATTTTCAGTTCAAGAACATTCAAAGACGTAAGATCGAACGCATGGAGCGGCAGGCGAAAAGCTGTTGGTTTTTGAATACAATACATGACAACTGAGGGAATTACTTACGCCTGTCCCCTTCCCGGGGTCCTGGCGGGTCGTGTAGGAGCTGCATCGCCATCCGATCCATTGGCATTGGTGACGAGCTTCATGGGTTCAGGCTACTCGCAGTGGTCATGATCAATAACTTTTACATCAACATTGGCGAGAACACTTAGCGTACCAACAGTGCAGCAGGGACTGAAGAAAGCGCGCTGGGGCCTGCAGCAACTGCATTGCATGTGTTGTACTAGGCAGCGACGTTGGGCCCCGTATTCCGGGTTCAGCACTCACTGCATTGAGGCCCCCTATAGTCAGACACTGACTACGCGTACCGAGCTTGGTTTACGGCATGTATCATGGTTTGTCCTACCTCATCCTACCCCACGTAGTCACAGCTTGTCCAACTTTTCCTTGCACTTTTTCACTCATTTCTTTGTTAATGCACTCCCCAAACCTCTTTGCCATCTGCAGGTGAGTGAGTGGTGGCGCTTTGCAGCAATGGTGGAATCGAAGTTTCGGGTTACAGCACGGATCACTCGACCGCGGACCAACGGTCCGACACCAAATTTGTGAAATTCCCACTGAACCACCTCGCACTAACTCAACAGCAACTAGGTACGCAAAATTGGAGCTCAATAGTGTTAAATAGCCAAAGCCAACCTGTGCCTACATCCATAGGCACAGGTAGTCAGACATAGTCACCGAGTAGTCAGAGGGCCACAACATAAGTAGTCGCATGTAGTCCAATGTCCATGCGACTACATCCGTAGTCACACCCTTTGACTACGAGGGACCTCAACGCAGTGACTGGTTAACTCGGCATCAGCGCTGATTTTGCGCGGGGAAGCTTGGCTCACATAAGTGTGAACTACGGTACTTAGAATCCGACATCATGGCATCGGTATGGTCTATATATTATCCTTGCAACTCTCTGTTTGCCGAATTTATATTAAGCCGTGTTTCGTCGCACAATCGCCATCTTCTGTTCGGTCGATCTCTGAATACGTCAACGTGAGTTCGGTCGCTCTGAACCCCGAGGTGCTTGCTATATCATCGCTGTTTGTATCAAGACTGTACAGAGTCCTTGCCATCTTCGCCATTTCGCTTGTGACCCGAACTTTTAGTACTGACAGCTGTCGGCATCGGGTGGTGACCGGACCGAGAATCCGACTGCATCGCATCGCATCACCATCACACCTAAAATGGGAACCTTTCAGACCTGTTAACATGGAAGCCACAGTAAGTCATTAGAGTCGTTTGCCACGAGATAAAGTGCCTGACAACCAACGAAGCTGTGTGGTCAAAGTCAAACCATGTTCATTTCCTATATAAATATAAATATAGATACTTATAGATGCACCGGTTGTGCACAATATGCCGCGCCTGCCTAATCGGAGATACCTGTACGAGATTATACTTCCTTGGGTGGTATTCATCCTTCCGAACATCTCCTGCTCATCCCGCCCTTCCCGCTATCACGAAAACATCATGATTCATGACCAAAGTTCCCGTGTTGCCAGATAGAATTATCCTCTGAAATCGCCGTGGAAGCGCACCTTTATACTTCCCATTTACCAGGTCTGAAAGGTCCCTATTTTAGGTGTACACCTGGTTCTCCTGCTCACCTGGGTCATCAGATTTCTGGCACCACTGTACATCGGCGGTTGCCGAAAGGCTGTGATGATCAATTTGTCCATGCTTAGCTCACCATTCGATCACTCTCTTGCTCTTCCTCCTCGGATCTATGCTGTTGAGACTCTAGAGCGCCACACAGCCTTTCTGGCGTCATATCGTCGGAACGGCACAATGGAATGGTAGACTTGCAGCTTCTGCAACGGCCAGATGTCTTCCCACCGGTACGGACCAAATCCCTCCATCTCCGACCAATCTTCACAGATTGGTATATGCCGCCCTCGCTATTCTCACTGCCGTGGGATGTGCCATCTGGGCATCTATAGACTGCAACTCACCTCGTTACATGCCTCCAGTGCTATTCTTGTTGTCGTGGAATATAACCGTCTGTACATCAAGATGAGCTGATTTCTGGAACGACGCTCATCTCACTTTCGCTATCTCCCAGTATTTAACAACTCGGCGAGCAAAGCTCGGGCCGATGCTCACCATGAACAGTCTTCAGAATCTTCAGAAACCCATCGCAATTGTGAGTAATAATCCTTCCTCGTTTGCCCCGCCTTGATACCCCGCCTTGATCCCTCCCTTAGGTGGGCATCGCCGTTGAAATCCCGAGCGGCCATTCCGCACAGAGCAATCTAAACCACGACACATTTTTCGACTTTCTCTTGAGCAAGAAGCAAGCGTACCAGGAATTCCCCTCTGACCGTTTCGGGGCAGATTTGTTCGTGGTGTCATCCCATTTTAGTTCACGTCAGCGTAACACCAGATCAGGTATTCGGGCCGAAACTTGGGCCAAAAGTACCACCACCGTAGGAACTTTCCTCAAAGACATTCACCTCTTCGATCCGGCGGAGTTTGGCATCACCGCAAAGGATGCAAAGGCAATGGCACTCGGCACTCGAAAACTCATCGAAATTACTTTCCTTGCGCTGCTCGACTCGGGAATCAATTATCGCGGACGCAACGTTGGCGCGTATATGTCTGCAGTTGCGATTGACACGCTCGGCATGGCGCGCGCGGTACGTTCGCCTCTCTTTCCTGTGCGGTGTTTGACAATTCACCTCGGATAGGACGCATATGACCCCCGTGGTTCCTTCGCGGGTTATCCGTACATGGTGGCAAACAAAGTGTCCTACCACCTCGACCTCCTCGGGCCTTCGGTTCCCGTGGACACAGCGTGTAGTTCCACCATGACGGCGTTGCATCTGGCTGTTCAGGCCATTAGAGCCGGAGACTGTGAATCTGCTGTCGTTGGCGGCTGTCAGTTGAACCACCGGAAAGTTTTTTCTTCTATTGATTCCATCGGGTTCGAAATAATCAATCTTTTTAATTAGGTTCATCGATTTCGTCCAGTACAGTCAAGGATCTGTGTTGGCTCCGGATGGAAAGTGCAAACCGTTTGACGCCTCCGCCAATGGGTTCGTGATCCCACCATTACGAGGCTAAACTACAATTAATATAATCATCTCCTGTGCTTCCAGATTTTCTCGCGGTGAAGGAGTCGGAGCTATCGTTCTCAAACCATTGGAAGACGCCATTCGTGATGGAGATCACATCTATGCTTCGGTATGTATGCTGAGCGTGCTGCTCTTACCCAGACGGACTGACTGACGCCCGGAAGGTTCTTGGCACTGGAATCAATTCCGCCGGTTCGGCTGCCCCCGTTAGCGCGCCTGTAGCTGAAGCGCAGATGAACGCGATGCGTCGGGCCTTTGCGGGGACTGGACGACTGCCGCAAGAAGCCGACTACATAGAGTTGCATGCCACGGGTGAGTGGACGAATCAAAAAGACAAATGAGACATAATTCATTCGCACAGGAACCGCTGCCGGTGATCCCATTGAGGCCAACTGGATCGGAACCGAATTTCGAAGGGAGGGGGAATTGTTAGTTGGGAGCGTCAAGGGGAATATCGGGTTTGTGCTTTCCCCCTCCAGTGCATGAGTGTTGATCGCTCATCAACCGTTTGAAGACACTTGGAGATCATGTCGTTCCTCGCCTCCCTCTCCAAAGTATGCTCGATGTTCCGTTCCAGAACCATCCCCCCCACCGTGAATATCCAAACACTGAACCCCGCTATCCGATGGGAGGAGCACGGTATGAAGGTCCCCGTCGAACCCAGCTCGTTGAAGGCGCGCCATCCCTCGGGCCAGGCTCTGATATCCATGTCGAGCTCTGGGATTGGCGGCGTCAATGGGCATGCGGTGTTGGAGGGACCCCCAGCCCTTCCGACGTCCGAGCAGCTCCATGTTCCCGCGCATTTCCCGATTCTCCTCGTCGCCGCCGGCCTCTCGCCTCGGAGCGCGTCTGAGATTGGCGACACCCTGGTGGCAGCCATGTCTCCCTTGAATCTCAAGACTCTTCACGCGCTTTCGAGGGTTTATGGCAGACGTTCGCGACAGATGACCTGGCGTTCGGCTGCGGTATATCTCTCGAGCGAGGGCCCGACAACGTTCCCCGCTCCTCGGCACTCCTCTCGCAAGAAGAAGCCGCTCGTGTTCGTTTTCCCCGGCCAAGGACCTCAACATATGAAAAGTACAGTCTCTTTTGTGATTTATTTGAAAACACCTCACACCATACATAGTGGGCCGCCAGCTCTTCAAATATTACACCCCCTTCCGAGAGAGCATCCAACGCATGGATCAGATCTATGCAGAATACACTGGCGCGTCACTCATCGAACAGACTGGTCTCTTCGCCGAGATCGATTGCCCCACCACGCGCTTGCCTGAGATATGGCCCATCTCTATCACGCTCCCGGCGCTTGCTATGCTACAGATGGCACTCTGCGACCTCTTTGCCGCGATTGGGATAGTCCCCGACGTCGTAATCGGGCACTCGGCTGGGGAAACTGCCATGTTATACGCTTCCGGTGCGGCCTCGCAAAAAACAGCGTTGCAGCTCGCTATTGCTCGGGGTATCGCCATGTCGTATGTCGAGGGGTCTGGGTCTATGGCGGCTATCTCATGCAGTGCGTCCGATGCACAGGTTCTGATCGACGTGGTGTTGAAGGGGTGCGACTCGGGGGTGCTCGAAGTCGCTTGTCATAATGCCGGCGACGCTGTCACGCTCGCTGGGACCACAACGCTCATCGACGAAGCTGTTGCTTTGGCCACTGAGCGGGGCATCTTTGCGCGCAAATTGCGCACGGATGTTCCTGTTCATTCGAGTTTGATGGAGGGATGTAGAGAGCAGTATCAGGATGGTGTGGGGCATGTCTTCAACGGAGATCACGGCCTACTTCGCCCTCGCACTCGTACTTACTCTGCGTTGACCGGCAGGTCATGGCAAGATCAATTCTCGGCGGAATACTTCTGGTCCAACACTCGACTTCCCGTTCTGTTCTCGGAGGCAATGAACGCATTGGTGGCGGACATCCCAAACGCCTCCTTCCTCGAGATCTCCCCGCATCCCACGCTGGGCAGCTACATTCAAAGCGTCGACGCGTCGCTTTCGGTCATTTCGCCGCTCAAACGCGTTAAGGTGAGCGGGGAATTCGACGAGGTGCAGGGTTTCCTGTCTGCAATTGGGGGGCGTCATTGTTGAGGGATACAATGATGCTAATTTCTCGGCGCTCGTTCCACACTGGGATGCGGCCGCTACGGCATTGCTTCCTCCGTATCCCTTCGCTCGGAAGCCCATCGCGTACCTTCCTGACTTGTCCGACGAGGGAGAGAAGCGCCAAGGACCACTGAACGGGCTCCGGATCGGATTGAACTCTCTGACGCATCCCGCGCTTGCCCAGCATGTTATCCGGAACGAAGCCATCATGCCTGCGGCGGGATTCATAGAAATGGTACGTGCCTCTTCACATTTTATCTGACGTGTATCTCACGGGACCGCGTCAGGCTTTTGAATTTGGCGCCAAGTATCTGTGGAATGTTCAATTCGAAAGTATCATGCCTCTTTTCCAGGAACGTGTCCTGCGGGTTCAGGTTCTCCAAAATGGGCATCATTGGAGTGTCCGGTCGTGGAAATTCGGCTCCGAGGCGAATAATGCGACGCCTGGGGTGAGTATGTCTTTCCCATGGTATCACCGTTTGGAGTCGATCTCTATTTCGTAGATTGAACCAACGCGACTCCATGCGCATGGTTACATGTCTCCAACGATTCCGAGTAGCAACGACATAGATGATCTGGATATCGACGCCATTCGGCGCCGCTGCACAAAGTTGGATATGAAAGGTACTGCCTCTTCGTCGTCGAATTCTTTTTCGTTGAAGGACGGCCTCAGGGTTTTATGAAAAGATGATCTACTTTGCACAGTTCGGGAAAGCCTATCAACGGCTCACTGGTTGTTATCTCTCTGATTCGGAAGGTCTATTGAGAATACGCGCGTCTGTCGAGGATATTGCAGAGTGAGTGCATTCCGTTACACCATTGCCGTTCATTAATTGCGCATATATTTCAGCGAGGGTAATTACTATTTTAACCCCATAGTGCTCGACTCCTGCCTCCACGCTCTCGTGCATCCTGCTTTTACCCGAAACTTGGATCAATCTGTCTACTATCTGCCGGCCTCCGTTCAGACGGTCAAACTTCATAGGTCGTTTAATCACGAGAAGCTTCCGTCGACCCTTTACGCCCACGCACAGTTGCGTGAGTGGGAACCAGGTACGCTCGAATTCGCGCTCTTGTTCAAGTCACCCACATACACACCTAGAATCGATGACATGGGATTTATGCATAACCGATCCAAATGGCTCCAAAATCTGCACGCTCAAAGGACTGCGCGTGGCACTCCATCAAATCAGTGCACCACTCCGCGCAGAAACGCACTACAAACTTGTGTACCAAGCGAAAGCAAATCAACAGCATCGCGGAAATTTCGATGCCTCCTCGGTGAAATATTTTCCGTCATCCCGTACTTGAAACTAATGGTCAGATTTAGGGCGCTGCTACACAAGGAATTGGTGCCTCTCTCGAGATTTTCCACAAAATGTTAAGGGCAATTGTGGAAGTAGACTGCAAACAGGTTGTTCGCGTTTTGATCCTGAATTTCGGTACTATATATATAGTCGTAACCCTTTGGCTGTCGCTAATTTCTTGTAAAAGGGCATAATGACGTTGACACTGGATTCTACAAAACCTCCGAGGGCACACGAAAGCCGGTCGACTATACCCTGGGAACAATCAAGGGCGACTCTAGCCTTTCACAGGAGAATGCTCGCAGAATCACCTTCGATCCAGATGTTCTCCTCCCAAGTAACAAGTCGATGTTTGACGTTATCGTCGCTCTCGATATTGCCGCCACATCTCGTCCTGGGGACCCCGCCAAGTTCATGGAAAGCCTGAGTCGTTGCTTGCACCCAGGGGGTTACGTCGTTGTGCGACAGGTTGCCGAGAAGGATTCTTCATCGTCCCTCCAACCCGGATCACTCTGGCACCAAGCATCGCTACATGCAAATTTTGTTGGTGTTGAACTTCACCCGTACTCCGTGGATGCCACCTCCTTCGTCCTAGCTGCTCAGAAGCCGTCGTGGTTAGCACTTCCCTGGAACTCGCCGAGAGCGGAACCCCCCACAGTCATCGAGTTTGCTCTGGATAATGTACTCCTACATCAGCAGCTCATCCGCGAGTACAATGATCCGACTCTCTGGATCAGTGCTACCTCTGGCGTTGAGGGTGGGGCAGCGCTGGGGTTTGCACGGTCGTTGAGACGGGAAATGCACTCCACCGCGGTCTTTCTCGTTCTTTTCGATCCTATTTGGCCTCCAGCGACGCGACTCTTGATCATTGGCGATCTCGCGGCGAATCCCGACGTTGAAGAGGAAACACTCGTTGACGCGGATGGGCGTGCATGCGTTCCGCGCCTGGTCCGATGCAGCACCAAAGCAGCTGCGCGCGATCTCGACCCGGAGCAATATTGGCGGCTCAAGTCCGGCGCGATCGTCGTTGAACCCTCTCCCTCGGTGCCCAATCGCATGGTCCTCGTGCGCGTCACCGACCTGTCTTTTACTTCTGGGCGTTTGCAGGGATTTTCCGGCGTGATTTCAGACCCGGGAGCGACTTCCTGGACCCGGGAGAGCCTCGTCGTGGGGGTGGTCGACTCCGACATGATTTGCAACCACTTCCTCGTCCATGAAGCGCAGATTGTCGCTGCTCCGGATGGCACAGCAGACCAATTCGCCATCTGCGCGGTACCACTGGTCATTCTATCCCTGGCCCTTGGTCCAGAATCCCTTCGCACTACCGACAGACTGCGCGGGCGAAGGTTCCTTGTGACCAATGTGGAAGAACAAATTGGTCGGAGTTTGACTACGCTCCTCTCGAGACTGGGATCGGATCTGGTGAAATTCAGTGGGGAGTCGACCGACATCCCGCTCTCCACCATCCAAGGCAGTGATGTGATTTTTTCGGGCTACTCATCGGCGGAAGATATCCAGGTTGTAGAGAGCGCGATGAACTCCGGCGCCTCGGTCGTGTGGTGGAATGGCCCCGCCCTTGCTCGTGAGATGCGGAGAAATCCGTGGGTGGTTACCGATGCGCTTTCTGTGCTACATCATCTCGATTTAACTCCGATCGTGGACCTGGGTCTATCATCCTTGACTCCAGATGCATATCTAACCCTTTCCTGCTCGTCGCGTCTTGCACTCCGGACCCTGGTCTTCAAACCTCATTACTCGTATTTGTTGATCGGGGGCGTTGGCTCGTTGGGTCTCACCATCGCATGGTGGATGTACCAGGTCCGTATTAATTTTTTCTCCGATATTTGTCCTGTGTTGGACGTCCACAGAACGGCGCACGACACATCGTCTTGACTTCACGCTCCGGGGAGGGGTCTTTGGCGCGCGACAAAAACACGGCAGCACTCCGGCTGCTGACGTATCTGCGAACACGCCCAGACCTCAGCCTTCGGCTGGAGGCGTGCGATGCGGCTTCGTCCTCCGCCACCACCGCACTGGTGCAAGACATACACCCGCCCCTCGTTGGATGCATGGTGCTGGCGGTCATTTTTTCAGATCGCACATTTGTGTCGCACACCGCGGATACGTTCTACATCCCTTTCGCGGGCAAGACCGGCGCCGTGAAAGCGTTGGATGACGCAGTAACGATATCGTCGTTAGATTTCCTCGTTGCGCTCTCCTCGGTGACGGGTTTGTTTGGTAGTCCGGGACAAACAAACTATGCTGGGTTCGTGGATATATTTCTTCTATCCCCCGTTTGGTTGAGTCGCTCATCTCCTTTCACCAGAGCCAACACCGCCGTTGACGCACTGGTACAAACATATCCAAACGCGATTTCCATCGTCGCGCCGGCGATTGTGGACAGTAATTTTTTGATCGATAAGAAGAAACTCACAAGCGATTCGCGGTTCAAGATGTGGACCGCGTGGGGGGTTACATCCAGGTGTAAGTAAATGCTATTTTACAGAAGCCCATTGTGACGCAACCAACATAGATCTCTGCGACTGCATCCAGGACGCAATTCTGGAATTGAACCAGACCACCACCTCGGACAGGAGAATGTATCTCCCCGATGTCGATTGGGAAGGGCTTCGACGCCAGATCGGTGATTCGCCGATGTACACCCACTTTTTGAAGGGACCCGACGCCACCGTTGAGGGTCTCTCCGGAGCATCCAAGTCGTCGGTGCTCGATACCATCCGTCAAATGGCGCTGCAGGTGTTGGACGTGGATCCGAACGAGTTTGATGCGGACGTTCCGTTCACTTCCTACGGTCTCGACTCGCTTTCTGCCGGGCGCCTCGCGTTCATGCTCAAGCCTTATCTGAGCATCACGCAGGTCCAGCTGTTGTCCGACTTAAGTCTCACCGATGTGTGGCAGAAGATGGAGCTTTTGGAACGGACGATGGCGGGTGCTCGGGACGCCGGCGGTGTCAAGAAGGGTCGATTCGACTGGAGCGCGCTAAATCAACCAGGAGAGACGGTAGTGCCGTTGGTGGAGGGGGAGGGCAATCCGTTGATCGTCCTCCACGGCACGAGCGGGAACATAACCGTACTGATTCCCCTCCAGGAGCGGTTCAACTCTCCGCTGTGGGCCATCCAGACTACGCCTGAAACCCCTCTCGACTCGATGGAGGCAATGTCGCTGTTTTATTTTCAACAGATCAAGGTCCGGCGGCCTGTCGGCCCGTATCGTCTGGCTGTAATCTCCGGGACCAGCCTCATCGCCGCCCAACTTGCTATGCATTTCGAAAGGAACGGGGACCATCTCGTGCAGCTCGCGATGATCGACCACTTCCCGACGATGTTTTCCTTACCGGAGCTGCTGCCCTTGGACACGGACACAGTCGCGGACCACGCGCCCAGCCAGACGCTCACTTCCGCTGTGTTCAATCAGTTGTTCGATCTGTACCGCCGCGACCCGTCCCCTACTCGACAAGTTATCCAGGAACAGCTGCAGAAAGCACTCTCTGGATTGCCTGTGCCCGACGCCATCCGCGGGTATCATCAAGTGTTCATCAAGATCTTGACCATGATTGTGCGCTTCGTGTTGGATTTGCCGGACGATGAGATAGGGCGGACGGCGCACTTTGAGACGTGGCTGCGGCAGATGCAGGCTCCAGTGACGGTATTTGTGGCGGATGAAGGCTTCGTGCGTGCTATCGAAGCTGGCCCGGGCTGGGAGGATCTCGGCGCGCGTAAATGCTTCCCGGATGCGCGAGTCATGTTTATCAGGTCTGGGCATTTCACGACAGTTGAGACAGACAAGCTGGTAGATGAGCTCGAGCATGGGTGGTGAGATGAGTGTCGACTCCTCATATAACCTTATCGATAATATGTATCTACACTCATACTTGGTTGGTTTAACACGGCAGTTTTCACTTTGCTTTTCACCAAAAGTCCAAGGAGGTCCTTCCATGCCGGGTCAGGGTTGACCGTATCAGATTCGGCAGCCAGGCCGCCATGCTACTGTGTTTGGTGCTGGGAGAAGTGGACCACGTAGCGCCATATGGCGACAAGATTTGTGAACTTTTTTTAACCTCTCCCGGCGAGGTGCTGGGCCGCGAAGCGAATGGTGCAAGCGAACAAGCCCGATCAGGATCGAGCGTTGCGCTCGTTTTCACAATCTCCTACAACATGCGAGACACGAGTTTCCTGTTGTAGCGTTGTCTACGAGAGACTAACAATCTCCGCCGCCGACGGCTCAGGGCCACGTGAAGACACCTGGTTGATAATGAAATGTTTTTCAACCGAGACAAGTATATTATTAGGGGAAGTCAACCATGGATTCTGGAGCCGATTAAAGCATTGGTTCTTGGCCGATTATTTCTCGAATCTGAGGCCGAATATTTGTCGAGAATCGACGCAGATCAATCAATTGTCGCTTTTAAATCAGAATCGGTTGAATCGCCCTAACCCTAACTCAATCGTCCCGCAAGCAGGTGTAGTTCGACATTGAATCACATAATAGAATTTACATTGTCTTTGTGTACGAAGTACATGGGTAGCGCTCCCAAGAGTCCCAACAGCTAATGCCAAGGCTCCGGCATGCAAGAGGATTCGGACGGAACAGGCCGCGCAGCCCAAACCGAAGAAAACTACAAAGAAACACGATGGCAGTGATGAGCCAGAGCCTGGCGGGCCGACAGTCGGGATATAAAGGCGTTGTGATGTGAGGAAGAAGAAATTCTATGTCACACGCTGGCTGTCAAAATAGATGTATTTTCCATGTCATACATTTTCGTTCGGCGTTTCTCGCCATGCCACTGCTTGCTCCGGCTCCAGTGGCTTTGCCGCCGCTCTCGGTGACTCCGAGGCTAATTTGCTCCCTGGTTCCCAGGTAGAGCGCGTCTGTTAGCTTCCCCGGAGGGTACTAGTCTCTTGGGCCGCGGAGAGGCCAGACGCCGAACCATCATGATGGTGGTTCTAGTCCAAGAGGGACGAACTTTACTCAACTTAGCAGTACTTTTCCCGCGCATGGCAAAAGCAACTTATTGACAGTTTACTTGTACGGTTCAAACAAGATGGCAGAAGCGCCACAGTACTGGGCGCCTAATGCTGCAAAAGTCCTTCCAACTTCATTAATTCCTACTTCCACTTCACCATGATGTCCGTGAGTACTTTGAATATTGTTTACAGTTGAAGTTTCAACCTGTGCATTGCTGTAGCGAAGATGGATTAATCTGGCATTGGAGGACTGAGGAACTGAGGGTCCTGACCACTCTATATCTGCTTTTTGATAAAATAAAACACCTGGAACTGTCTTCGGGGGCAGATTGGGGCACAAAATCCAATAGCTTGGCTCGGCTTTGTTGAATATGGTCTCCAATCACTTGGCCCTCAACAAATCGGTCGGAGGTGAGTGCACTGATTTTAAGGAGGTTTATTCTACAAAAACAATCAATCCTTTCCCAAATCCGCGCTAGGTTCATTCAATTTCTCGATTAGGACCATCTTTCAGTGTTTCAGGAATTTGGAGCGCCAAAGTTTGGTTCAAGTTTGAGAAATAGGGGGTTCAAGAGGTTTCTGCTGCTGTAAGGTGAGAATAAAGTGCACCGACATTGTATAATTGTCCCTGCGGTCAATTTGATGTGTTTTGAAGATGTTTACCTGCCTAAGAAGTGTTCTTTGGCCCGTTAATCCCTCCAAATTAGTAATAAGTTAATATAAGTTAGTTGGGCAAAGTTACTTATGCCATCTGCAGTGCCACAAGTTACTTTTAGTTAACTTTAAGTTACTTGTGGTAGGCTAGGTTAGTTTGTCCAAGTAACTTAGTTAACCATCCATCGCAGCCCTCGGTCAGCTTTACCCCATCCTTCGCGAGGTTCGGACCAGATACCCAAGTCATTGTTGGTACTGCATTCATGAGATGTTGTGGAAGAGATATGGAGGGAACACACCATATTCAAGTGGTATAGAGGACCGCTCGGTGGGGAGTATTCAGTTCTCCCGCCCATTTTTTCGTCATCGCTTACCGCGTACAACAGGGAATTGGTCGCAGAGCGGTGCAGGTTTCCAGAAGCAAATCAATTTCATTGCACCCAAGACGCTGCCAGGCGACGCAAGTTTCGGCTGTGTATGTATATTGAGCAAGCACGAATGATATAACTCGGATACGTTTAACTCGCGACCAATGGTAAGGTCCGGCCTTCAACTCGACAAGTCACTCTTTCGAGTTGTTCTTCATCTGGAAATCGACTGGGCATCTCAAGATTGCAGTAAAATACGTTCGGTACACGGAAAAACGGCCAGATGATCGACGTACATATTTTGACTGAGAAGTCAACCTGAAGCGTGCTTCTTCTTTGCCATGGCGCATTCCGCTTGTGAGTAGATTTCCAATGAGCCGAGTAAGCGTCAGTCCATGTTCCAGCCGACAGTGAAGCCTCACCTTCTAACATGCCTGCCCACAATAGATCTTTGTCCACAACCAGAGCACACTTTCAGATCGTTTGGATTCCCAGAGGCAGCACACGCCGTCGCCCGTTTAATCTACCATCATCTGCGAACCTCTCAGAATCGCGGATCTTGAATCAAGCAGCATCGCAATTGGGATGTCGGGTGCATCTTGAGTGACGAGAGGTGGTCGGTTACGTGGAGTCCATTACTGATTGGTAAACGGTAGCGCAGCGATTACAGAGGTATAGTAATATCAAAGAGAAAACATTACATATGAGTCCCATGGCTCCTCATTATCAATTACTGTTACTTCCTGTCCCAATGAAATCAGCCTCTCACTGGCCAGAGATAAAAGTCACACTCACAGAAGCGACAACGTAACATCGCCATGGACCTCTGCTTTGATATCCACCTCAACATCGAGATCCAAATCGAGCCGCAAGCTCGTACGAGAATCCCTATCCTCGCCCTCGCCTTGAACCTCCGTACTTGCGGCTGCGGGGTCGGTGGCCTGCTCGGCGGCAGCTGGATCGCGAGTTGCAACCTGGCCATTCGGATCGGACTTTTCGACGGGGATCATTGCGTCATCGCGCCCTTTCTCAGGCTGCAAAGATGGGGCACGATTTGGCGTCTGAGGCTTGGACGGGAGTTGATGCTCTGGTCGTGATGGCGAGGGCTCCCGCTCCAGCTGCGGTGTGGGCGCTTTCTCTCTGGAATTCAGCTCTCGAGAAATAGGCTTATAGACCGGTGAATCAATAAGCACCTCATCAGCCTGCTGCGACTCTGGTTGAACGCGTTTTAGCCGCTCCTTTTGGGGCTGGCGCGGTGATGGATGTTGTTGCTGTTCCCCATCCACTTCAGGTTCGGGAGATGGGGAACTGGAAACCGACGCGGAAGGCGTCCCCGAGCGAGAAACAGACTCCGCTCGGGAAGCCGGCTTTGCATGAGACGGCGAGTCCGCTCGAGAGGCCGATTCTGCATGGGACGGTGACTCTGCGCAAACCGACTCTGCAGGAGAGGGAGACTCGGCGCGAGAAGGCGAACGAGAGGGAGAGTTGGGTGGTTGGTTATTGTCGTCGGACATGAATAGTTTGGTTACAAAGTTATGAACGTTGCCGTGTCGTGGAAGTAGAGGAGGAGTTAGGTGTCGATAGTGCTCCACGGCCTCGTCATTGTCGCAAGAACTTGACGCGCCCCAAACGCGATCCCGTGATCCAATGACGTCATTTGAAATTCATTTGAACTGGGGACTTGATAACGGGTTCGGCACGGGAATCGTGATCCGAATGATAAGTTCGAGCGGCAGTTTATACGTACAGCGACTCGAAGAACTTCCAAGGCGACGGTAGAATATGATCCCTGGATGAGATGTGTTTAACTTGCTGCCTTTGTTGTTGATACTTTCTATGATACTCAGATTATATATCTTGCCACCTGCTCCTAATTGCACTGTAAGGAATACGCGCTGACAGTAAAAGATTTTGAAGCATCGGTGATGTTCGAATCGCACCTGAGACATTTCATGTACAGTACAGACCTATATTGGGCGGCGACAGATATGTCAGAGACCAGCCGGGCCGCCAGCATGTCAGCTGTCTCAGCATTAGGCAATGCTTCAAGTACGGTGCAAAGTGGGTGCAGGGAGGCCATCCCATACTCAATCCCATAATAGCAAAAAATAGCTATCCCAGGCAGCATGCATTGAAAAATCAGGGGCTCAAGGTGAGGGAGATGAAGATGAACAGCCCCAGTACTATACAATTATGTTCAATTTTAAGTCACGTGTCACGCACCCCTCTATCGGTATCGAATTTTGGTCCATGTCATGTGTCACGCAGGACCTTATCGAACCTCTAAACCCAAACTGTCACCCCCAGTGGCAAAAAATGTCAAATTTTCGGTGAAATTATTGAAATTTTGGGGGATGTCACGCGGAAATTCAGCGGTTATCGAATTATTGAATTGCTCGGACCATGTCATGCATCACACCCCCTATCGATTTGAATGAAATTGTACAGTACGGTGATCCCTTTCAAAGTGTGATATGTTGGTTCCAGCCTTCAGCACTTGGTTGATCAGAAGTGCGAAGGTGCTCAGAGCCACTCGGAATGGCTCGCATCATGGATTTGTTTGTATATAATTGATACGACATGTCGAACCTCTCATCTGCTTCCTTCACGGTGCCCTTGAGAGGTACACACTGCTACTTATAATGGCCATTCAGTTGCTTACTGATACCTTAGCCTGTTCTTATATAGAGTGTTTGGGTTCTGTCATGGTATCATTAGGGAGTGGATAAAGGTTGGCTATATTGATTGAATGAGTGAGGATTCACTGGGTA
Organism: Mycena venus; assembly: GCA_014462655.1. Lineage (NCBI taxonomy): Eukaryota > Fungi > Basidiomycota > Agaricomycetes > Agaricales > Mycenaceae > Glaucomycena > Glaucomycena venus. The sequence continues at coordinate 306,011 of JACAZI010000035.1, read as the reverse complement.
TAGTTTGGGAGTTGGGACGACACTCCGACAGGGGGAGCCGGGAGTGGCTGAAGCGGCCAGTCTTGATCAAGGGGAATCGGCATTCGAAAAAAAGGATATCAGGTTGAAAAGTTTTCTTTTGACCTTGAGCCGACCCCCCCTCCCCCCCTCTCCTTCTATATTGGGAAAGAGTTTCCCACCCCTCATGGCGGGCCATACACCCGGCCTGAGTTGCTTCCAACCATAATATTTCTGATATACATTGACGTTGTGTACAGTACTTAATACTCTTTCTGTAACCTCTAGGCCTGGCTCTGCCACTTTGTACTTCACCCGTGTCCACTGCATGCCTTGCAAACCCAGTTCTTTAGCAACACCACATACTCCAAGCCCATACAAGAAATGTGGAACTAAATTGTGTCACTGTGAGTCAAAAACAAATGAAGAGATACCGCATAACTAACCCATCGTGTCTCGCATCCTTTCTTGGAACACTCGGCCACTAATGACCTGTCGTTCTTCTCGGCATCAGTGATTCAAGTTGTCTCTTGACAGGTGTCGCAGCCCTCGAGGTTCAACAACTTCTGGACATTCAAGGTGAGTTGTCGCGTCGTATTTGGGTGTGCCGGGCTGAAGTGAATGTTATACAGTGCCAAACCCCGGATCCGAAAAAAAAAGTGTACCCCATATTATATAAAGACAAGTCCAAGTCTCATTCCAAGAAATCGTTAGGGTAAAGTACAGATCTTGAAACCCCTGCACAAATATTTTCAAGATTTTTGGTGCAGTTGTTGTGTTGCACAGCACCATCACTTTTTTGCCCAGTTTGGGGGTTTGACCCGGATCCGAAAGTCTCGGTGTGGTGACATCATATTGCCACGGTCCAGGGCACAGTCGTGGTCATAATTGCATGTCGTGGTCATAGAGCCAGTGGTGGGGCTCCTAGTGTTTCTGGAAGGGTCAGGGAAGTGGCATGCGAGGCGGCTATTAATCGAACTTAGATGTGCCAGAGAGTGAAGATAACATGATAATCAGCTCATCCCCATCACCTGCACGGACCAAGCATGGTCAGAAACCTGAGAGTGATACCTCTCCTCACTATACTCACTCTTTAAAACATCGTAGATCCCAATATGCCATTGCCGTGTGCAGAATATCCGAGTCTTGTGCAGCCATCAGTGGGATTTGCCATTTTAGGCACTTCATTGTTTTTTCACTCATGCCCGGGGCACTGAATCCCAAATTTTTGTACACTAAATTACTCATAGGCCTTACAGATGTTCCATGAAAAAAATTCCAAACCAAAGGGGCTGGGGTTCCCCTTGAAAATTCATTTTTTTCGGATCCGGGCATTTTTCGGATCTGGGGTTTGGCACTGTAAAAATGTATGAATATATTGTACACTGCTTACCTGCTTTTGTTTAACATTTGCAGCAAGCCAGATTAATCTTGACTTGGACTATCCAACTGAACTTGATTGATCTTGACTTGGATAATCCAAGTCACTATTCCAGGATTTAATCTTAGAATACAGTAGGTGCGAGTAGCACTGTGGGATTAATTGTCGGTAGGATTTAATCATCCTGGGGTTTAATCCTGTGCATAGATTTAATCCTGTTAATCCAACTTCTCCGTAAGGCCGGGATTTAATTGCTTGCTTGTGATTTAAATTGATATAGTATCTGTCCAAGATTTAATCCTACTACTCGTGACAGTTCTACAGATCAATCCTAGTCAAGTCCTAAATAATCTGCAGATTAATCCCACTACAGCTCACCCGATAGCACGCTTGTTGGGCCCAGGACGAGCGAGAGCAGCAGCTGCTCAAAATATACTGCGACATCCACGGACAAAGAATGTTTGCTTGATAGGACGGGAGCGGGACCGGAGAAGGGACAAGCAGAAGAGGAGAGGAAGCGAAGGAAGAGGACGCACCAATTTACATTCCACCAGATCACAAGCGCTTCCCCTTGACTGGATGCTCGTTCGGCCATCGAATCCTGCGCCGGGGTCAAGGAATGAGTCCAGGTTGAATTTAATGAGACTCTGTTGAGAGTCTTGAGGGAACAGAGCGCAGGAAACTATCTTGAGATCGAAACACCGTGACAGTCTTGAAGGCAAGGTCTTGAGGAAACCAGACTGGAGGGCCGAATGAAGGAGCTTTGAAAACGCCAGCCTTGAGGGCCCGAACAGAGGCTGGCAGTTGGCAGTCCAGGAGTTGTCCTAAGGCCAAGAATTCCACTGCCACTTTGTGACCAAGGCAAAAACATGCAGAACAAATGCCACCGGAAGCCCATCATGCAGCCATGTAGACATCCCTTGAGTACTAGCAGGAGAGGTTGACCATTTGAGAAAACAGGCCCGTTGAAGGTAGTGAACAGGATTGAGCAGGGAATGGCGGAAGGGAAGAGGTAGCAGTAATGTTTGACAGGGTTTGCGTCACCATTGTCAACCGATTGTGCTGCATGCATTGTTCGTCAGAGTTTCAATGACTTCACATCTCCCCCTTCTCCCGCCACCTTCACAACTCAAACTCGTTGAACCCGAGCCCAACCGCCCTCAACAATCAAACCTCTTTCACTGGGATGATCTGCCTTTGGTCTCTTGTCGACGGTTTGTCTGAAGACTACTGGGTTTTGTGGCTTTGTCTTTTATGGTGGCAGCTTGGGTGGCACTACTTGTGAAGCTTGTCCTCAGACTTTCTGGGCACTTGTTCCAGGGTGGCAAAGAAAACAACACGGAAGAATAAAGTTCAATCAGACAGTTATTCCACACGGTGAGTCTGGCCTGCCTTCCTCCTCATTTTTCCCCCCCTATGATATGATAACACACCTTGAATTAGTCGCACATCGTCAAATTAATTGCGCCGTAAGAGATCAAATCACTGCCTAGATTAATTGTGCCATGCCTTGACAGATTAAATCCCGGACATGGTAAGAGAATTAACCGCAGTACGAAGTCTGACTAACTGATCACTACCTAGATTAATTGTACTCCGTGCTTTTGACAGATTATGTCTTAAACGGATTAAATCCCTTGCAGGATCAAGTCGTGCACTTGGAGTCTGACAGTGGAAGAGATAGATTAATCCTAGCTACCCGTTTTTTGCAGCCTCTTCCTACCATACTCAATGTAGGATTAATCTCAATCGTGACTTGGATAATCCAATGCAAGATTAATTGAGTTCGCTTGGATTACAAGACAAGATTAATTAGCCGAGCTGATATCACTGTTTTGTTTGTTTCCTTTGGCTATTTTTATGCTCGTGCAACGCGAAATTGTGAGCAGGAAACGAAATTTTTGATGGCTGAGCTCAAGCTATGGTAGTTGGCTCGCGATCCACCACTCCAAATCCAGAAATTGTAAGAAAGCATTGCTTAGACAGAGAGTGACATTTCTAGCTTGCAAAAGTGGCTTGCACCAGGGCGGATTGGCTTGTTTCGGGCGTGGGCGTGGATTTGGGTGAACTTTAATATCTGAGGAATACTCGTCATCGCCGAGATCAATGATGAGGACAATTAATGCCTCAGATCCAAGCCCACTGGCTTGCAATGCTTAATCGACAGCCCAGGAGTTAGAGTGCTCGTGAGTAGCAAAAACTTTGGGAGAAGTACTCACCGTGTCAAGATATTCAGAAAAAACAGAGGTCACTTCGGGTGACTTTGAACCATTGAGTGTTTTGGTACCTCTTTTGAAAATTCAAACACATTCCTTCCCAAAACGGCTTCCAATACTCCCCAGAGCATGAAACTAACCCTCCAGAGACCTGTTCTGGGTTGCGGCAATCCTTGCTTGACGATGTTTAAGTACAGTCTTCACTGTAACCGGTTGAATCGGCATAACTATCCGATTTTTTTTCAATATACGGTCCTAATTAAGCATATATGAATAGATAAATTATTCTTTTGCCTCGGGAACAAAGTGGCTTGCGGAAGCCATTCCGCCCGATCCCACCAAAATGTGCGTGGGCACGGCTTGCGACGAAAAGTCAATCAATTCCTGTAATAATCGGGTCAATATGAGAGCGAGCGATTGTAACTTACTTAATCCTAGCATGTTTCATCCATAAATTAGTGAATTAATCCCAGGTTGAGTGAGGTTGAAAATGCGCATTGGCATCACAGGCCATTTTGCCTGATGCCATCAAACCTGCGGGCGGGCGAGGCTTGGGACAAAAATTGGTCAATTATGAGAAGGCATGGGTGTAGAAAACATTTGAAATCATGAAATTATACATGGACTAGTTGCTACCCGTGAATAAATTCACGGGGCTCATGGTGGTGGGTTGTTTCCAGTTCCCATCCCAGCTGGTGGTCCCAGTAAGCAGGGATGTTGTGCTCATTAGACCAGCTGATAGTCCCAGTGCAACATCCTGTCAATTTTGGCACCAACATCGTAGTTGCTACCCGTGAATAAATTCACGGCCTCTGAGCACACCTGCCCAATACTTGCCTTGATCCCAGTTTGCAGTTGGTTTTTCCCAGTTTATGTTGCTGTTTCTAAAATCCCAGTTCCTGCTGGTCATCCTGCCACCCGATTTCCAGTTCGTGTTGGTTGTCGGTGTCCCAACTCCCAGTTCCGGCTGGTCGTCCCAGTTCTTGTTGGTCGTACAGCTCGTACTGAGTTCATGTAAGTTCAACTTTCTGGCTCTTGTTAGTTGTATTGTACTCTGTTTCCAATTGACTGGTACCTCATGCCAAAATGTGGCCTTCAAGTTCCCGTCGGTTGCCCGTGCTGCGCTAGGCCGTTGCAGCAGTGCCGGTATCAGATGCCGCTGTGCCATGTCGGTTGCATGACCGTGGGCATGGTTTTTTTTTGGAGTTTACCCGTGAATAAGTTCATAGGGAGAGTGGTGGTGGGTTGTTCCCAGCTCCCATTTCAGCTGCATGTGCTTGTTAGACCAGCTGGTCGTCCCAGTGCAACACCCCGGCAGTTTCTGCACTAATGTCGTAGCTGTGAGGTAATTGCATGTGACATTCCATTGGAAGGCTTCTCTGTCTCTGGAATTCTATTATATAGAAAGATACACTCAATTAACGTATTTTTTAAGTCAGAAACAAAATGGCACGCCGCCAGGCGCGGGCAAGTCAATTTGTGCGATAACCTCAAATGGGCAGGAGCGTGCTTGCAAATTAGTTGAATGTATCTAGGCATGTAAATCGCAGATCTGTATAGACATTCTCACACAACTATTATTCTTGAGGACTTCTAGGCATGAGCATGAGTCGGGCATGAGCTTGAGCAGATTGGCTTGTGCATATGCATGCTCAAGCCAAGTGCACGAAGACAACAGATTAGAAAATTTTCCCTGTGCATTCTGGGAACTCGGTAGCGCTACTAAATAATTTCTGCGAACTAATTAATGGCCACAGGAACAGGCATTATTTTAAATTTACTGATCACTCACCTAGAAATTGCTGACTTGTGTCGGGCTTGCATGGCAGCAAGCTTGGGTGTGGCTTGGGCCAACAGGCTTGTCAGGATGCGAAATGGTTTGGGTGTGAATTAGGCGTGGCTTGCTGTTCAATTGGCTTGTGATGCACGGGTGTCCAGGTATCCTTATTTAAATGTCGACCACTGTTGAATTGTCAGAATCAGCAGCAACGGTCTTACAAAAATTTAGAACTTTGACCTCTCAAACATAGGCAGAGCAGAAAATGAAAAGAATTCGGATGAAATGGTCATGCCTTGCACACCTCAGCGATCAAGTGCGAAAACAGCATCTTGTTCTCTGTGCATTGTGGAAGCTTGCTTGCTGTATTGAATTACGTCTGCAAAATAATGACCACAAGCACGGGCATTACATTAAATTTATGCAACCTTCACTCGAAATTGCTGACTTGTGTCAGGCTTGCGGCGTGGCAATGGCGGTGAGCATAAAAAAGGGGCTTGTCTCCAGGCAGAATGGCTTGTGTGCCCAAGTGTGGCTTGTGACCTATAGCGTTTGTATTTATTTTTGACTACTTTCGAAATGTCAACATTGGAGAAACAGCCTTTACGGTAAAATGAGAAGCTCAACTTCTTCAACAATGCTCGCTGCCGGCGTGATGCACCGGACTTCTCGAGGACAAGAATCCGGCAAAAGGAGTGAAAAGAGGGACTGAAAACAAAATTGAAGGCTGACAAGATGGAACAGTCATGCCGCCAACACACCTTGTCATCTGTGTGCACGCAAGCCAGTGTAGAATGAGTTCACTCTTTCGGAACAATTACCATCAATGTGGGGTTTCTATTCTGACTGCTCCAGTGGGACTGCAAGGAATATATTGACTCGCTAAATACTATAGTCAATCAGTCGGTGAAGGGATATTGTTGAGAATATTCTGTTTGGCATGAAAAGTAGGTAGCGCAAGGCATAGGGGGTGTCTTTTGATAATGGTGAGGGGCAGATATTGTGTGGGGGCTAGAAACAAAAGATATGCGTGAATTACAGTGCGAGGCCTTAGTGTAAGTGAGCACAAGTCACGCCACACCACAAGCCACGCCATTCATGCCTGCCAAGCCAAATTCAAACTCCGCTAAGCGGCGCAAGCCACTCGGGTAACTCTGGCTTGGACAAGCTTTGGGCATAGAAAACATGCCTACTACTCATCCCACATCACTTAAATACGCTTTTTGAGGGGTTTAGAAGCTCATATATAACATTGACTAGCCCCCCAGTGGCGAAAAAAAGTTAAATTTTCCATATGACTGTCGAAATTTTGGCAGGTGTCACACAAAATTCCGGCTGCTGTCGAAATGTCGAATAGGTAAATCAGGTCACGCATCACACCCCCTGTCGATTTGAATGAAATACTTCAGTAAAAGCATTACACAGTTTAGAAAAGACAAGTGAAATGTGAGCCTTCCATATCCTCGCTCCAAATGATTAAGAACGAGAATTATGTAAACATAATGACTCATAAACTCTGTTGCAATACTACCACTGTGGCAGGGCTGGACGGTTGGCTTGTGTAAAATCAACTGCATGCCTGTTTCAGCTCTGGCCTATTTCTAATTTTATTTCTAGTTACATAATTGTTTGTATGGTCAATACACACGGATCATGCCAGTGAATTGTCAACCTACATCTTACCCTCTTCTGTGAGAGGCAGTTAACAAAATCTGTAAATGCATGGAAGGCGCAATAACCTCAGTCTCCCACTATGTGGGATAAAAGACTGTACATTAAATACCTGTAAATGCGTGGAAGGGGCAATAACTACAGGATAAATAAATAATGGTAGTACAAGTAAGTAATGGACTCACCCTCAGTCTCCCGCTATATGGGATAAAAGACTGAGGGAACAGAATGTACATGCATGCTTTATATCTACTAATGTACCAGCTGACATCGGATTGATGTATATCATGGTCCGACAGTCTAGAGGCCAGGGTGTCCTGTGGATCAATTCATTTCCTGACACCCCCACTTGACCCAGGCCATAGTCCCATGGAAAGACAGAACTTGGAGTGTTTGTCGTGAGGTAGAGCCTTTGTGAAAATGTCTGCCACCATGTCCTCTGTTGGATACCATAGTACTACACATTCACCCTGTCGAACCAAGTCATCTCACACAAAGTGATACTTTCTCTGTATATGTTGAGTTTGAGCATGATATTGTGGGTCTTGAAACAGAATAATTGCAGCTCGGTTGTCGCATTGCAACTCAGTTGGATTATCTTGGTGCTGTCCAAGCTCTTCAAAGAAGGATCGTAGCCATGCCAAGTGCTGTCCTGCATTTGCAAGTCCAATGTACTCGCTCTCTGTTGATGACAGGGCAACCATGGATTGCCTGCGACTTGACCAGCCAATGGCTCCATGATTCACAATGAAGATATAACCAGGAGGTGAGCGAGACGTGTCTTTGTCTTCATTCCAGTCTGCATCACAAGTTCACCATTGAGATATGCTGTGGAGACATCCATTTGATCCAGTTCCAGATTGTACTTTGCAGCAAGAGCACAAATGATGCAAACAGACTCTAGATTGACAGTAGGGGCAAAAACCTCCTTGTAATCAATGCCTTCTTTTTGTGTGTCTCCTCTGGCAACAATGCAAACTTTGTAGCATGCTATCTCTCCCTTTTCATCAGTTTTGACTTTGGGAACCACTTTGGATTTAATTGGTTTAACACCTTCAGGGATGGGAACAATGTCATAGACATCATTCTCCTGAAAACCAGCTAGCTCTTCATTGAGTCCTTCAATCCATTTGTCTGCATTTAGGCCATTTATGGCCTCCTGCCAGTTTGCAGGATCAAAAGGTCCCTGTGCAGCAAAAGTTTCTGCAATAGCATCTTCAAAACTTGCAAGAAGAACTGCTTCAGAGATATCAGGATCTTCAACATTAGTTTGAGTTCTGTTTCAGGTGATGGAGTGGTTGCATCCCGAGCCCTTCTTCATGCTGCAGTTTCTGCTGCACATTGAGCCTTGGTTTGATGTTGTTTCCCTTCTGCAATACGCTCATATTCAGCACTTGGGTGTTTTGCCTGTACACACTGGCGTGTTGTTCTCTGAGTAGGTTCAGTTCGCACACCAGCAATTTGCCACAATGGTGGAGTTCCTCTGTCTGAAGGATGTACTGTGGTAGGAACATCATCTGGAGTTGAAATGGGGTCAGGTGTGCTGTCCCCCACTGGAGTCTGTATGCCTGCAGAGCTAGGACCCCCCACTGAACCTGGTGTCAGTTGCAGTTGGTCGTCATCATCATCATCATAATATGGAGTGTCTCTGCGACACAAGTTTTGAGAAACTTCTTCAAATTGTTGTCTAGAAGTTGCAGCTGGCTCCAGCAGAGGTTGTATCATTGTAAATGGCTCATCATCATTGAACCTCACATGTCTTGAGGTTATGATTTCACCATAAGTTCCATCTTGGTTGATGACAAGCAAGTCATAGGCTTTACTGCCTCCATGATACCCAACAAAGACACAATGGTTTGCCTTGTCCCCAAATTTCTGCTTGTGATGTTTCTCCTTGGGAATGAGAGGATAAGCTCTACATCCAAAGCGGTGCAAGTGGCAAATATTTTACTGGTCGATCATACATTATCTCGTGTGGTATGCGATAATTCTGTGATGAGGTAGGAGTACGGTTTATAGTGTATGCAGCTGCAAGCATAGCCCAAATCCAGAATTTTCTAGGAAGGCGAGAATCAATCAGCATAGTTGTTGCCCAAGTGACAAGAGTCTGGTTCATTCTCTCTGCAACACCATTTTGTTCTGGAGTATATGGTGCAGTTACTTCATGGATGATTCCCAGTCTCTTGAATTCTGCTTCCATTTGCTTAGATGTAAACTCACCACCTCCATCTGTGCGAAAAAATTGAATCCATCCATCACAGAACTCCCAATTAGCAATCTGTGCACAGAAGTGTTTCTCAACATGGATTCGCCATTCTATCAGGAGTTTTTAGACTTGAGATTTCTTCTTTGCAAACAATACCCACACATTAGAGGAAGAGTGATTGACTAACACCACCCAGTAGTGTATTCCACCAGGACCTTCTGGTGTTACTGGTCCACCAACATCTGATGAGACAATGTCTAAGGGACCCCAAGCTTTTGTCTGACTTTTGGAAAATGATAATTTCTTCATTTTTCCCATGACGCAAGCTTCACAGAATTTTGGCATCCCTGTCAAGGAGGTGATCTCACCAAGCCGCCCTTTGGCTACAGAGTTCTGGGGCAACTGGAAATTGGTATGTCCAGAAATTTTATGAAGATGGTTTATATCCATTGCAAACAAGGCATGTGGATCATCACTCAAGGGAGAGCTGACTACATGGTATAGACCTTTTTTATGTTTGGCCTCAATCATCTGTTTTCCCTGAGAATTTCGGACAATACAGTTCTCTCCTTCAAATATGCATTGGTATCCCTTTTTGGCTAGCTGTTGAACAGGTACAAGGGTTATTCCAAATGAAGGGATGTGCAAAGCACGTAACGAGAGATCAGTCATCCCACGCTTTGTCTTGCAGGATAGACGAATAGTACCAATTCCAACTGCATCACAGTAGGTATTGTTGCTGAGGCATACTCTCCTTGGTGGGTCAAGAACTTGATAAGTTCCGGTTTCAAACCAATCTATATGTGGGGTCATTGTAGTAGATGCTCCAGAGTCAATTACCACCACTATTGTTGCACCAGTTGAATCACTCGAGATATAAGCAGACATAGCAGCATAAGATTTGTGAGAAACAAAAGGTACAGCTAAATTAGCTTGGTCCTCATCAGACTCCGAATCAGTGGAAGCTGAGGCATTTGCCCTAGCAACATGATTTCTGCTCTGCTTCCCTGACTTCGATTTATCCCCCTTCTTTGCACCCTGTGCCAGATTTTTAAAGTTGTGACACTCATCTGATGTATGTGATTTATTCTGCCTATGAATGAGGCAGAACTTGGTGGAATCGGTACTGGAAAGGTTTTTCCCTTTGTTGGAGCTCTTTGATTTTGCCACCAAAGCAGACTCTTCATCTGTGTTGTCTGGTTGCTTTCCAACAGTGAGTAGATGAGCATGGACTTTGTCCCATGTCATCCCAGTACCAAGTGAGGAAACAATATTCCCTCTGATTCCAGCCCAATAGGTATCTTCTGGCAAGGTGCTGAGCAAGATGAGAGGCTGGAGATCTGAAAAGAATGGGTATTTCAATTGTGCAAGGTGATCAAAGTAACCCTTAATGATGCCAATGTGGGTTTCAATCTTGGTGCGGTCAATAAGTTCTGACTTGCTCTCTATCACAAGTTTTGTAGTGAAGAGACTCACAAGAACATCCATAGCGGTATCAGCACGATTATCCTCTTCAAAGTGTGCCCATAGTTTAGCCCAAAGAGTTCCAGCATTTGACTCGTCCACATACTCCATGTGCAGCTCAGCTGAAAGGAATTTATTAATGATCGCTAAAGCACGGCTACCATCGGCGGGAAGTCCAAGGTTGATTTCGGACTTATGGTTTTGACATTGTCATAGTCAGATGGCATTGTTCCCAATCGGGTAAGGTCACTGCCACCTCCCCGGCATTCTCAACACCTCAACCACCCCTCCTCAAGCCCCCGCTGCCACCGCCACCGCCATCGCCCACACCCGCCCATCACCTGAAACCCGCCCAGCACAGGCCACAACTTGTAAATTGAGGAAAGGCAAATATAATGGAATAAAAAAAGAGTAAAAATAGAGTAAAAATAAAACGAATAGAACCAATGTATCCTCGATGTTGCAAGGTACATTTAGGAGCCCATCAAAGGCGTAAAGATGAAAAATATATATATTAGAAGATATATCTTCTCCAATGCCTCATCTCACCTCGGGCGGACCTTGCGCTACCGCGCTCTCGTAGACCTCCTGCACATAAATGAGAGAAAACTCCTCCTCCGTAGTTGCGCCCTCATTTTTAAGGTCCTGGTACGCGCCTTCCTCCAACCGTACGTAAGCGAACCTCACATTATAATTGCGGCCGCTGTGTGCCAGCTCCTGCTCGTACTGGATCCTTCACTTCCCAACTTGAAGCACAGTGCTCTCAAGCGTTGTGCACGTTCCATACTGCTTCTCGAATTTTGTGTAAGCGACATATAATGTGACGAACTTGGACCGAGGGATCCGACCAAATGCAAACTTGTAAATTACGCGCATCTGCCTGTCCTCCTTCAGCCTCATCTCCATCTTGGCGAACACGCCAAAAACTGCCTGCATCTTCTCAACCTGCTCATTGTCATCGCCATAAAACGCGAGTGCGGTCTGGAACACTTTGTGCGCCTTGTCGAGCTTGCCATGCTCCTCCTCGAACTTTCGCTACTTAACCCACATGCGGCGCTCGTAGAAGGCACTCGTGCCATCACCAAATCGAGAAAAAACTTGTTTGGCCGGGGTGAGGATCATGATTCTGTCACAATACTTGTCAGGATCACAATCGCTTACCATCGCTCGCAACACTCGCACAATGGTTGTGGACGCGTCGTCTGCAGCCGTATTTCTTGTAGGCTGTAGATGAGGGCTTGTAATCATTGTGTTCTATCGTCATGATTATACAACTATTTTTTGACCTCGCAATGCCTTTCGAGCGGTGACAGGATGCACTGAATATCAATGAAGCCTTTGTCGTCAAAATCAAAATTCTCCTCATTCGAATTCTCTCCCTCTTTGTCTGCATCTTCACCCTCCTCATCCGGATCCTCCCCTCTTTGTTGACATCTTCACCCTCATCGGCCTCTCCATCTGACAGCATCAAATCCTCGTCATCCTCTTCGTCGGACTTTCGTCAGCGGAATCATCCTCCTCCCCGGAGCTATTCTCAGGAATGTCCGGAAGGACAAGGACAGGGACATCTGTCAGGTCAAGTGGAACACTAGCCCCAACATCGCCTTCCTCTTTGTCCTTGTCGTGCAAACCGTTGACGTCCACATCGTTGTTACCTGACCAAACCAAGTCTCGGTCACCCCAGTATCTCATGAACATGTCGCGATCAACCCAGCTTGATGAAAACGGAGTCCGCGCCATCTTCGTCATTTGGTTACTTCGCTTAAATTCATCAGTTTGATGGCATTCTATGAAAGTTCGTGAGTTTAAAGAATTTCAACTAAAGTTCGTCACTTTCCCCGGGTAAACATACGGCGTGCCTGTCAGCACATCACAGAATCAGCTGTGTGCCGAGCCCGGCTGGTTAGGTTTGGGTTAGTTGGTTAGTGTTAGAGGTTGGTGGTTAGAGGCTAGTGGTTAGTGTTAGGGGTTTGGGTTAGTGGTTTTGGTTTTGGTTAGCAGTTAGAGTTAGTGGTTTGTGTTGGGGCAAGGTATCTACAAGAAAAAACCCACCTGGCCTTGTGTTGAGGGAACAATGATGGCCGATGTTCCGAAGTTTTGAACGTGCCAAATTGAAATGACGAACTTACACAGAAAATCATCGGAAGTAACGAACTTTCCCTAAATGCGATCAAAGTGACGAAGTTTCGTGAAAATAAGTGAAGTAAGCGAAGTAAAGAAGTGACGAAGATGGCTACTACTCATGAAAACAATATGTAGGTTTAATGAACATCGCATACAGTCAAAATTTACAGTACTCACATTATGACGTAGAAATTTGCCCAGTCGTTGATTTTGTCTTTATTGCATGCCGAGTTGACTCAGGTGAAAGACTGAGGAGAGTGTCCGTGCGGCCGCTCGCAAACGCCGGGACAATGTGGCATCCACATAAGACTAAGGAGGGGTCAAGGAGACCAAATGCATAATCGTCGGAATCCGGCACAAATCCAATCTTGGGCAACGGCGCAGCCTTAAAGCCAGATCGAAAGCCCGGCTCTGTACCATACTATCGCACCCACAAAAATTCCATATGTTGTGTTCCGCCATTGTGAGATTTGGGGCCCGAGTGAATGACCTCAAGGTGAAAGATGCCCAAGACATGCACGTACCAGAATGGATGACAATTCGGCGTGGTCTCAGGTGATAGGACCATTACATTAGGGTGTGTCTGCGGACTGATAGTGTCCTGGTCTCGCCACATGTCATACGTGGTGAAATTGACTTGCATTGTTGGGACCGAATAAATGTTGCACTGAACAATGTTTACCGTGTCGCGCTCGGCTTGGAAGAACTCCATCTCGTCGCCATCAAAGTCCCGGCCCAGTAGACGTGAGAGGTGGGCCTTGAGCTTGGGAATATGGCTCACATTAGGTGGGCGCTAATAATGAGCGCCTACTCATCGAGAGCTCGGTGACGAGTCATGGTCTCGTGACCTAGTCTGCTCTCAAAAGTTCTAAGCTGAGAAGTGGCTACCTACAACTTTTGAGAGCAGGCTACGGTGTGTAATTAAGACGCCTAGTCCACGAGGGACACGGCAAGTACATGGGCAATTAATCCGCTGAGAATGCCAGTGAGACAAATGGCGGGCTAGAGTGATTGGTGTCAGGTGAAGGATTTCAAGGGAAGGCCAGAGTAGTAGCAAAAGTGGATAGACAAGTGTAGGTGTATTAGGATGGAGCAGGCAATTGTCAAGTCCGCAAAGAGCACTCCCTGATTCAGATAGTACAAGGCTGAGGACCGCAATGTTTCCAGCCGAGGAAAGAGCTGTTGTTAAGAGGAGAGCAGTAGTTGAGGTGAAGGCTCCACTTTGCGGCCTGTAGCAGAACCATCGAGAACCACTGCTTGCTCGGGAACATGACTGTGAGAGTAAGAGTAGAGTCAAGATGGTGATGTTTACGACGCTGATGCGAATTCACAGGCCCGGGACAAACGGACGCGTTATTGATCACGGGTATCGCGTCAAGCAATCGACGCGTCCCAAATGCCTACCACGAGTCCAGAAAGTTGCTTTATCCTCTCAAAGGCCAATCTACTCGAGTATCAGGCTTGAAATACACGTTAAAACGCGTGAATATTTGTATATCTCCTTTAAGCCACCTGGGGCACTGTGGTACAATAGTAAACGTAAATACTGGCCAAAAAATGGGCGGGAAATGTCACTGTTTAGGCGGGGGGAGCCAACACAGCGGATCCCACCGGACTGTGGTTGATCCTCGCTCTTTGGACCAATCTTGAATATTGCAGTAATCTTTTTTTTTTTTTCATCTTTACGCCTTCAATGGGCTCCTAAATGTACCTTGCAACATCGAGGATACATTGGTTGTATTCTTTTTATTTTTGCTCTATTTTTACTCTTTTTTTATTCCATTATATTTGCCTTTCCTCAATTTACAAGTTGTGGCCTGTGCTGGGCGGGTTTCAGGTGATTGGCGGGTGTGGGCGATGCCGGTGGCAGTGACGGCGGGGGCTTGAGGAGGGGCGGTTGAGGTGTTGAGAATGCCGGGGAGGTGGCAGTGACCTTACCCGATTGGGAACAATGCCATCTGACTCAAAATCATAAGTCTGAAATCAACCTTGGACTTCCCGTCGATGGTACACGGCTGTTACACTTGGCAGGTGTCTTTGAATGCTACACCTGTACTAGGAGGAGTTCCAGAAAGTGTGGTGCTAAGAGCAGGAACAGCAGCAAGAGCATCTGCAGCAGTGGCAGCCTAGATCACAGTTTCCAGTAAAGTATACACACCTTCTCGGTGCAGCTCCATCTGAGTATTAACACGGAACATTGGCCAGTCTTCTGTGCGCAAGAGTTCAGTAGAAGCTGGAACAGCTATAGTTGACATTGTGTGAGAAGTCTGAGTTGATATTGACAGCAGGTCGTGTGGTTGATGTGAGGCAGTGCTCGCAATGCTTCTAGCTCTGAGGAGCGAGCAGTGAGTCTTTCTTGCAGGTACGTCTTCAGAGCAATAGCGCTTCAGGGCCCATAACCTAACAAAATCTGTAAATGCGTGGAAGGCGCAATAACCTCAGTCTCCCGCTATGTGGGATAAAAGACTGTATATTAAATACCTGTAAATGCATGGAAGGGGCAATAACTACAGGATAAATAAATAATGGTAGTACAAGTAAGTAATGGACTCACCCTCAGTCTCCCGCTATGTGGGATAAAAGACTGAGGGAACAGAATGTACATGCATGCTTTATATACATCTACTAATGTACCAGCTGACATTGGATCGATGTATATCATGGTCCGATGGTCTGGAGGCCGGGGCGTCTTGTGGATCAATTCATTTCCTGACAGCAGTGCAGGCTAGTGTCCAATTCCGGTGTTTTCCATGACCCTATTTGTTGATTACCAAACCACGCAGCATGCACTTCGGCATTCTAACCCCCATAAATCCATTTTACCAGACATAGATCCATTCCCCTACTTTAAAACTGACGGGCCACCAAACCTATACAAGAACCTACTGGCCAGGAGCATAGCCCTTCCACACTGCAAGCCGCCCATCATTCTGCCATCATTTTCTTTGTTTTCCCTCATATCAATTCTACCTGGGTTCTACATGGGACTCTATGGTAGAATTGATTCCAGCGGATCCAATGCTCTCGTGTTTTTTGTATTTTAGATGCTGTCAACTTCCCCAATCATGAGTGATAATGGAGATGTCAAGAAGCCGGTAATGATTTTCATCTTCCAATCATTTCTACTTGCTGAGCTGAAAGATCAAACCTTGATAACCATGCAGTTGATCTTTCTGGAGGCCAAACAGTTCATTATAAAGGATGAAGAAAATCTTACAATGGTACCTTTGACCACTAAAGCACAAGAGAATTTCACTGGCAGGACCAGGTGGCCTTCGATTATTGCAGCCAAAATTTCTGGCACCTGTTTTAGTGGGACTTTGTTCTGATGTAGCACACCTAGTCAAATTCAGCCTGAAGGTATTTCCAGGACAACAGTACCCCATTTGAGAACACCCCCGAGGCATCAGCAATATCTCTTTGTGAATGTGGGATTGGTTAGCTTGGGTATTCCACCCAGTCTAGTGGGTGAGGCTGGTTATGAAGAAGATAGAGTATGGCTTCATGGCAGTCAAGAGAGAACTCAGAGAGGCAGAGGAGGTATGATCAGTGGTGTTTCCATGTTGATCTGAAACATACTCTCATTTGAAATTGCAAACAAGTACATCTATTTGAAATCTCAATCATTGCCACAATGCCCATCAGAATTCTTCTACAGTTGCTGTCCACTCCTCACAGATTCCTTCGCAGAGCCATATCTGCTTTGCAATCGACATTTTGCCTTTGAGTGTATGCAAGCTGAAGTGGGGCTGCAAGTCCAAAAACCAGGATACCCAATCAGACAGACCTCCATGTAAAAGACATAAAAGAAAGTGATAGCAAGATTTGAACTCATGCGAGGAGGAATAGCATTACCTAACCAAGACAGCTTTAAAGTCATTAGATTCAAATCTAATGAATTCATAAAAAAGCATTCAAAAAAGTACCTGCACAGCCCCTATTGTCTGTTACATGATGGATGGGGTCAAATAAAATTTGAGGTCTTGAAAACTGCATCTCACAGACCAAAACTATGATTACATAAGTACTCATAACTCAGGTCCTGGATTGAACCAGCACACCCAAAATTAGGTGTGGCAATTGGTAGTCTTTTGTGTGCAACACACAAGCACATCTGGTCGTACCTCTTGTATGTGATGCAAGTGAAATACAGTGTATAACCGCAATAGACAAAGGGGATCCCATATTCAAACCCACACAGGTCAACAAAGGTTGGGAGTTGGAAAGACTGACAGCAAAAGGCTGCCATCAAGACCAAGGGGGAATCAGCATTAAGGGGGGAGGGGGGTCCCAGTCAGACTGAAAAAAAAGTGAGAAGCATTAAATTTTTATAAAGCATTACAATCAATGGCTATGCTGCTTTCACAATTGATTCCCCCATGCATGGTTTCAATCCTTTCAGGTTGAGTTTTCTTTTCAATTGTTTTAACACACCACTGAGAAATGCTGCTAGAGATTTTTTGGGGGCCTAGAAAATTGACTTTATCAGATAGCATAAGTGGTCTAGCTGTTATGCAAGGACTTTCAGGTACCATAGAAAATCTGTGGTAGAATTGTGCATGACAAAGTCATGATAGAATATCCTGTCAATCCATATTTGGTCTGATAGCCCAGGCACTGCTTCAGCTCAGCAAGATCTTTTGGGTACCTAGAAAATTGACTTTCTCAGATGACATAAGTGGTCTAGCTGCTATGCAAGGACTTTCAGGTACCATAGAAATCTGTAGCAAAATTACGTGTGGCAAGGTCATGATGGAATATCCTGTCAATCAATATTTGGACTGCTTCAGCTTGGCAAGATTTTTTGGGCACCTAGAAAATTGACTTTTTTTTGGATGGTATGGGTGTTCCAGTTACTGTGAGAGGACTTTCAGGTCCTGCAGAAAATCTGTGGCAAGACCATGTGAGCCACAGTCATGATGGAAGATCCTGTTGCTCAATATTAGAGACGTTGCGCAAAAGCCACATGAGCCGCATGCGGCTTTTGGGCATTGTGCAAAGCCGTTGTGACGGCTTTTTTAAAACTTTTTCATTACTACCTATATACCCTGTACATGATATTTACTGCCTAAAATATGTGTTCTGCGATACACATGGTCTACACGTGTTGTATGGTTTGATGATCGCCTTTGTTTGGTCAACTTGTTATAGCGGGCTATATTTGAACCACAGCCCCCTCAGCCGCTATGTACTTAATTGATGTGTATTTTATTGAAAGGCATAGTATACAAGCCAGTGGTATTCTTCCGTGCAGTGTTGCAAAAAACTCGAGTGGTATAAAGAACAAAGACGGCAGTTGATGCTGTCAACATGTGGCTTTCCCACACTTGCGATCCGAGCGCATTGCAGAACACATATTTTAGGCAGTAAATATCATGTACAGGGTATATAGGTAGTAATGAGAAAGTTTTAAAAAAGCCGTCACAACGACTTTGCACAATGCCTAAAAGCCGCATGCGGCTCATGCGGCTTTTGGCGCAACGTCTCTATTTAATTTGGTAGTCCAGGTGGTGGTTTAGCTTGCCAAAGATTTTTGGGCACCTAGAAAATTGACTATCTTGGATAGCATGGGTGTTCCCACTGCTATACAAAAACTACAAGGACCCACAGAAAATCTGTGGCAAGACTGCACACAAATTAATATCTTTTGTACTAAGGAACAACAGAGGAAAAGGACATCATACTGATAAATAACAGAAAAAAGGGATAATAGAATGGATATGGAAAATGGAACAAGCAGTACACAGGGAACTTCAAAAAGAGGAAGCACTCAAAAAAAAATTCAAGAGTCACTCCAACCAATCTAGATTCTGGCAAGTACAATGACAGATACCGCAAAGGATTTTTTTTGGGATATATTATCAATTATCTGAAGTTGACTGCTGCTGAGATACCTTCTATGTTGATCTTCAGGTTGATAAGAGGTGCATAGGCAGAATTACACAACTTGGTGAGTTTGTTTGTGCATGTTTACAAACCTGTGCAGAAGGCCTGTGCATCACCACATATCACATTCTTTGTAACTTGGGGCTTTGTTGGCTGGTTGGCAGGCAGCTGGGATCTCCAGATATGAAAACTTAGGGTAGGATGCCAAGATTGTTGGGTGATGTCCACTCATCATGATCTGACAGCAACCTGGATGACAAGCAGCTATATCCATAAAAATAGTAAATCCTGCATTGGTAATGCAATCAAATTGGCTCCAACTTTCTTGACCTTCACTTCCTCTACATCTTTGGTTTTACAATCAGGAGATATATGGCAGGCCTTACAATACAAATGAGGCAGAGTGAAGCTGGTACTTATCAGAATCTTTAGAATGCCAACACTCAAATCTGAAACTTACATTAATTAATTACCTGAGAACATAATTACACGTACTGTGTGATGTGTGATGGCCCAATCCTGCAAGTCAGCTCATGTAGGCACCTATATTTGAGATATATTCTTGTGCAGTCCCATTGAAAAACAGCCAGGCCTATAATACTGTGTATGGGTTAAATGAGGCTTTGCCATTTGGAACTTATCCCTGGTTGGATAAAGTGTCTTACCATATATTCAACAAAACAAAGTGTTTGGAGTATAGGTGACAGCCAAGGCAAAATTATTGCACTTGAAACAAAGGGAGGAAGTGGTTGCGGCACCTCCAAACTTCATAGGGTGGAGCACCTCAATAGGGAATATGGTATACATGAAAGGGAGGTCAAAGCAACTGTGAAGTGGGTGACAGGCAGCATGAAATTTCTTGCCATCATTTTTTGCAGTTGGGAGATCAATTTGGCAGGTGTGGCACAATCCTTTGATGTATTCTGAAGCCTACAAGACAGCTATGCCTCTGAATTTTTATATGGGTACTGTCATGATGTTAAGGTATTATGTTGATGCATTCATGAAATAATATGACTCTAAGGAGATCCCGCCAAGGCTTAAAATACACAAAATGAGTGAAAATCACAAGGTCGTCAACTTTTCATAGTGATATATATTCCAAGGAGATGGGATTGCAAGGGTTTTCAATCTTATATCTTTAGGACACCTTGTAACATGTAATATAAGCCAAAAAACTGGGGGAATGGACCAGTATTGGACAAGAAATGTTTGTTTGACCAAGTTCTGGGTTTGTCCAGGATGGTGGGGGGGGAGGGGATAGTATATTTTTCCACATGCCAATGAACCAGATATTTGGCTCCTGTTCCTCACAAAAAATTACTAATGTAGGGTATTTAGATTTTCAGAGGACAAACTTCAGATGTTCTCATTTGGATAAATGACTAAAAGTGACATACATAAGTATGAGTCCTGCCATGGGAGCCGTGACAGCCCTCCTTGCCCAAGTATCTCCAGCTGACAAAGAATTTCATATATCCCTGTGAATAGATGATTATGTGAAGGTTCAAAGATGTCTCTCCACCATGAAGTGCAGAATTACCTCACTCATAGTTCAAGCTATTGCCCTGTGAGGCCCAAGTTTCAAGCTATTGAGTGTAAGATTTTGGAATTCATATTGGAGTTTCAACAACATCAGATTTCCTGCCGTGTACTAGTAGCAGTAAAATTCAGAAGGATCCACTTCTTTCACAGCATATTGAATCTACTGTGTTCAGTCTGGTGTTGATGAATGGGTTGGTTCATGAGCAAGAGGGTTCATTTGTCTAGTGTCTCCCTCTGAATATTTAGCCAGCCATCTAATTTTGTGTTTTCTTGATCCCTTGAGTTTGACAGTGATAGTTCAGCCCAGGATCTGACAATCCTGGTTCAACAGGAGGCATATTGGCATCCACACTGGTTTTACAGCCATTGTGGACATTCTAACACACTGCAGTGCAAGATGTCGACAAGTTAATCAATGAGCATCATTATTTGTCTAAGGCCTCAGATGACAAGGAGGTCCATGTGTATGCCATCACTGGTCCACCCATTTTTTGTTAGTGCCGGCCCTGGCCACTATGACTTTAACATTGAAATCCCCTTGTGGGGCTTGTGAGAATTGTCCACTTGCACTTTTAGGGACACTGAGTATTGTTTTTGTCTTCCTGTAAGCTTAACAGATACATGGATACTAGAGAGCTTGCGCAGGAGCCACCAGTAGCCACCCAGTGGCTCCACAGGCATGCACAAATCAGTGGCTCCACAGTGACTCAGCCGATTTGGCGGCTAGCCGGTGGCTCAGGCATGACATCATGGACCGCAAATTTTCCTTATTTAAGTTCCTGTGACACCTGTCTGCCGTTCAGACATGCAGCCGGAAGCATAAAGAGGACTACTTGGTGACCTCACCCAATAAGAATAAGTGGTATGCAAAGGGCATGTGATTAAACAGCCACTCGATTGCGCATGCCTGATAAGCCACCAGTAGCCACCAGGTGGCTACTGGTGGCTCTGCGCAAGCTCTCTACTATGCTTGCCATGAATGCAACACTTTCAGTCCACATCCTGATCTTGAGGGTGTTCCAGCTGACCAATGTGAAAAGAAACCTCACAGATGGCATTGTCATCAGCTTTAGCATGTTGGTGGTTAACAGTAATGCCAAGTTCTACCTCTCCAACAAGTGGCTCTACATTAATTTGTTGGTGGTCATCTTTGGCGCTGCACACAGCCCATTGTATTTCCAAGTGATTCCTCTTCCGTACATCATTTCTGTGTGTCAAACACCCTGGGCATCCGGTTCTAATGGAGAGCACATTCCAGCACCTAGTGACTCAGAGCAGGACTTCAACCATAATATCATTTCCTCCATTCCCTGATTTATCTCTTTTCCCCTGGTGTTCCCAGGCTTTGGGATGCCCTTTCCATGAGTTTCCACTGTTCATACCACTATTTCCTGTACCTGCAGGTCTGGCCACTGGGTATCAGGTGATATGCAGTGCTGTGGTTCATCTCGATCTCAAGGAGTCAGTTTAGCTCATGCATGAATCCCTTGACATAGCAAAGATTGTGACCATAGATGATCTTTCTTGGGACACCATGGTAGTGGCTGACCTGGTCTCCTGTCAGACATGCAACTCCTTTGCTGTTCAGTTCCATGATGGTTGGCTCAGCATGGATCCTCTTCATGAATGTGTCAACCCAGATCTAAATGGCATTATATCTGTTGCTGGTAGGTAGTGGGCCAATGAGATCCATCAAGATTATCTGCCATGGTCCTTTTGTGATCTGGTGTGGATTCAACTTTCCCTGCTTGAACCACCTCTTCCTTGTCCGCCAGCATGCTTTGCATTGGTTGATATATCTTTATTTGGTTCCCCATATGATGCCACCAGTAGTTTCTTTCAGTATGTCCAACCAGTGGTGTGTCATGATGGAGTCCAATGATCCAATCCTGTAAGTCTTTGTTTCAAGGAACATAGATCTGTTTCTGATACATGATGACATAACTCTTTATTCCATCCCAGGAGCGATTTCTGCAAGGCCAATTTGACCATGGTATCAATCTGTTTTGTGGACTTTATTTCATGCAGCAGTTCTTGGTTGAGCCCTTCTATCACAAGTTCAGCAACACCAAAAAACTCTGGCTTCAGGAGCATAACATCTTTGTTGTCATCCTTGCCTTGGTCATGGTCTACTCAACATGAAAGAAGATCTTCCTTCCAGTGGAGCACTCCAGGTCAGTGGAGAAGAATGAAATTGAACTCTGACAACTCTGTGATTCATTATGCCTGCTGACAATTGACCTTGTATCACTGGTTGAACATTTCAAGTTTTTCACTGAAAATTTTGGTGAAAAATGTTTTGAATTTTACAGTAATTTTTCAGTGAAAAACCAGGTGAAAAACCTGAAACCTTTTGTGAATTTTTTGAACCTTGTGAAAAATTTCTAAAAAAAGTGGGGAAAATGTTTTGAAGTTCAAAAATGTCATTGAAAAGTTTCAAGTTTTTCACCTGGTTTTTCACTGAAAAATTGCTGTAAAATTCAAAACATTTTTCACTAGAATTTTCACTGAAAAACTTAAAATGTTCAACCAGTGTATGGTTTCTTAAAATATTTGAAAATTTGATGATCTGTAAAGATCTCAAATTTTTCTTTTGCTCCCATGAGGATCAATGAGGAAGTGAAGGGTGGTCTCTAGGTACTGAGGTGTCCAGGTTGTGCCAGTGATGGCGCCAAGTCATGCAGCAGAAATTAAGTGACAACTGGGAAATAGTTGATGCAAGTGTAGATCGCAAAAGAGAGTGAATGAAATAAGAAACTTAGCTCAGGGGTCTTCAAATGAGAGTGGAGTCGCATGAGGATGCTCAGAAACAAGTGATTTGAGGTGGTGGTAAAAGACAAAGAGGAAGATGCCATGATCTACAAACAAGTAAATATCAAAGCAAGTTAAGTACGAGAGTTGGGCTGCAGCTAAAGCCAACCCAACCCCAGCAGTCCAGGAACTATGCAGATATGGGATAGGGAGACTGGCTGCCCCAAAACAGCATCAAGGATGGGTGCCCAATCCACCTCAAAGTCAATCCCCAGCATAGTTCGAGATGCCCAAAGTGGTTCAACTTGTCGTGTTGGTGGTACATAGTACAACAAAAATAAATGTCTGTGTGAGATATGTGATGAGTAAGTGTAAGGTTATAGAACACAGTCCAAAACATAATAACAAAAGTATTTTTGCAGCAAATGAATAATTGAATGTGCAATGTTAGATGAATTGAGTCAGATCTAAAAGGTGTCAGGTTGTGGTTATACAGCTGTGGACAGGATCTGAAAGGAAAAGAGCAGATATAATGTGAGTAGAGGTAGAACATGCATGGAGGAGCAATAGGAGAACAAAGCAACATTTGAGCAAAATGAGCTGAAATATTTGGATGGAAGCTGAAATAGGCTCGGGTATCAAAGGCAATGAGCATGGCAAGTTGCGCTTCCACATTGACCACCATTCCTCAAGAGTAAGCACAATTGCAAGCATTTTCTTGTCATGAATTTCATAGTTGCACTCTGTCTCATTCAGGCATGAGACATGAATGCCACTAGGTGCCACTGCCCTCCTGCAGCTGGCTCAGTACTGCTCCCACTGCTTCTGATACATCACCTTCTAAGCAGAACTTCTCGTGGTCAGTGGAAAATGCAAGGATGGCATCCTCAGCAATTTTTAGAAAGCATTATGCTGCTCCTCTCCCTATGTGCAACCAGATTTTTCTGTTAACCTTGTGAGTGGTTTAGCCACTTCAGAGTATCTGTGAATGAACTGTTGATAAAAGTTTGTGAAGCCCAGGAATGCTTGGACTTGCTTGATGGACTTTGGCTCAGGCCACTCCATGACACCTTTGATTTTCACAGGGTCCATCTTCATTGAGTTGTGTGATACAATAACCCCTGGATACTCAATCTCCTTGCACTCGAACTCGCATTTTTTGGGTTTGAGATAAAGCTTATGTTTTTCAGGGTTTCTGATTCTTGACAGACAACTTCACAATGTTCCTCAATTGTTTCTGTGAAAATCAAGATATCATCCAGATAGACAATTACAAAACCCTCATTCTCAGAGAATGTCATTCACCATCATCTGGAAGGTTGCAGGGGAATTTGTGAGACCAAAGGTCATGACCAGCAGTTCAAACAGTCCACAATTGGTTCAGAAGGCAGCTTTCTACTCATTGCCTTCTTTGATAGGGACATTGTTGTATCCCCACAGGATGTCAAGCTTTGTGGAATATGGGGGTAATACTGTAACATTATTATTGCAGTTTTCAGCAAAGAAAACATATGGCACATATATGGGCTATACACTGCAAAATAATTCATGATTTGCTGGGAAAAGAAACACAGCATGTTTGAGAAAAAACACAATTCAAATGGGACCAAGAAAAAGAAACAGGGTTGTTCATGTTTGGCAAAGATGATGTGCCACATGCCGATGCAAACACAATGATGCAACTTGCTCTGAACTATCTCAAACACATTGAAACACGGTTGAAAAACAACACAACTTGGACTTTGCGACTTGCGACTTTGTCTCAGTGATCTCCTAATTTCCAATTTTCAGACTTTCAATCTGACTAAAATCATAGAAAATCATAGATAGGATTTATATAGACTCAAAAGTGACATGTGTAGAGGTGATTCAAAGAGACAGCAAATTCTAGTGCCATATTGGGCCATACAGATGTTGAATATCTGAAGTGGGCCAATAATCACACCAGAGACTGAGAAAGATAACGGATAGGATGTCCTGGCACTTACAAGTACTTATGCTCTCCCACAAGCTCAAGCAATCATCCTCTATCACAATGGCAGATTTTGTTCCATAAATGGACAGTGCAACATCCTGTCAGGGCACATCAATGCTTGGACATAACCTGCCCAGGAACAATCCTAAGTTGAGGTAACGCCTTTCTGAGAATGCCAAAGTTGTGTCTTTATGAGTGGTTGAAGATGTGCTTTTTCCCAAAATAGTTTCAGCAATGGTTATTTTTTTTTTTGTACATATTTCTGCTTGTGCTCCAAAAATAGCTGCAGAAGGATGTGGTGAATTTTGAGAGCTATGGTTGTCAAGTTGTGCCTTTCTTGTCATGTCAGGTATGAGTGGTACATTTTGCCATAGTTTTGAATGGGTTCTTCCTCAGCTTGCAACCTTTTCAAGTGATTTTTGGGTAGTTGTGCATCTTTTGTTTTATTTTTACAGTATGTGTATAGGGGAGCTCACACTAGGGAATATTTTCCCATTTGTGAATAAAAATAATCATGTGATGGGACAATTATTTTTCCAAAACAAGAATATTCCACAAACGAGATCTAATCTCATTTTGTGGAATAAACATTTTTTTGTGGAATATACCTGCTTGAGTAAGCAAGCTGCCCATGACTGTCCTGTCCTCCACCCATAATCCCGCCTCTCCTGCCCATCATCCCTAGAGTGTAGCACAAATAGCAAATATTGCAAATATTCTGTGCCAAGCCATTTGCAAATAGCAAATACTTATATTTGTGAATGGCTGTGGCTGTGCTATTCATGCAAAAGCGAATATCAGTTTTCAGGAAAGTTGATATTCGCATCAGCTGTAATATACAGCTAAAATTTCAATCAAGCATAGTAAATTTGGGTCTGTTTAACACATCTCCTCTCTGAAACCATAATGCACTTCATTTACACTAACTAGATTTGTAATTTATATGCAAACCAACCACTTTAAAGATGTGTTTGCTTTGACAACTGCTTGACAGGTTGAACATGGCAAGTATAATGGTCAATCAAATGATTGAATATGCAAGACAAAGGCTTGTATGAGTCTTTGACAATGTTTAAACTCATGACATAACATAAAAGAGTCCTCAGCAACTCATTGGTGGCTGCTAAACCCCTGAATTCTCATTTTTTTCACTGAATATTCATATTCACACTGGTTGAACATTTCAAGTTTTTCACTGAAAATTTTGATGAAAAATGTTTTGAATTTTACAGCAATTTTTCAGTGAAAAACCAGGTGAAAAACTTGAAACTTTTTTATGAATTTTTTGAACCTTGTGAAAATTTTCTGAAAAAGTGGTGAAAATGGTTTGAAGTTCAAAAATGTCATTAAATAGTTTCAAGTTTTTCACCTGGTTTTTTACTGAAAAATTGCTGTAAAATTCAAAACATTTTTCACTAGAATTTTCACCAAAAAACTTGAAATGTTCAACCTGTGTCATGAATATTTGTGAATATTGCTGACTAAGCAACAAATATTCGCCATCAATATTCGTATGAATGCAAATATCAATGTCTAGGTTTTGGTGAATATTCATATTTGCAAATATATATTTGTGCTACAGTCTAATTATCCTGCCTCATCCCGTTCATCATTCTGCCTTCCCCACCCATTGTCTCGCCTCATCCTACCCATCATCCCGCCCTTCTCCCACCTGTTGTCTTACCTCTCCTGCTCATTGTCTGCAACAGCCCTGTCCTCCCATCAAAAACATAGAAAAAAATACTCAGCACACATAAGGTGGTTTATAAGGTGTGTGTGCCTGCAGGTGGAATTGATGCTACAGAAATAGATAATATCCTGGGACCCAAGTGGGGTGATCATGCATTTATTCCACAAACAATGATTTTATTCATCCCATCAAATGAATATATTTATTCACAACAGGATATTTGGCCCTACCATGAACTCCCCTTATGGCACATATACTGTAAAAAAATAAAATGCAACTCAACCTTACCATAAATGCCTTGAAAAGAAGCAGCTTGAGCTGGAAGCTCCAGAAAAGATACAACTTGACAAATTCATGTGAAAAAATGCCTTCTGCTCCTCCTCCACATGACGGGAAGATGAATCCTCTAGCCCTGGACCTTACCTGCACACACAAGGCTGAGTGGACAGACGAGAGGCAGGCTATCTGAGCCATGACCATGCTTGCGCTTCACACGGTGCACCTGCTAACCGAGGGAGACCACTTGTCTCCACCGAACCAGTGTCTGCTGGACACTCCAGAATAGGACCAAATGACCATGCCTGAAGCCCCAAACCACTCCCGAGGTCATTTGGCCTCACCGCACCTCACATCCCACCAGAGACAATTGGTCTCCCATCGGAGACATGTCGTCTCCTGCCAAGTATACACCCCAGAACTCGCTGTGACGACTTCTGTGCCCTGGAAACGCTTTGCAGCCGCATGGCACACCTGGAAACATATGAAGTTGTTGAAAGAGTATAAAAGGGAGCACACTTAGGTAGAATAGTCAGTAGCTTCCGGGGTGTTTTCCCCACTCACTGTACCAAGTCTCACTCAATCCAAGGGGTACTCCCCGTCCTCATGCACCCTTCTCCCTCCCTCTCAAAGCTGGAGACAGGCCACCTCTCCCATATTTGCCTGCAGCTTAGGCATCTTATCTCCCACACCTCCTTTACAGGGTCCTTCCACACTGGACCCGGTGTCACCATTCCAGGCTTCCTCGATTAGGATCACCATTTTCGCGAGCTCAGCTCTGTTGAAGACAGGCCTGGGGAAAAGCCACCAGTTCCAAACCGCCAATTCGCAGTTGAGGAGACAGGTTGTCTCACCCCTCGTTTGAATGATGTCGGTGTCCTTGTTGCCGTGATACACATTGCACGTCCTGCACTGGTTCTAAGGGGAAAAGTGCACCAAGGAAAGCAGACAGGGCATCATTATAAGAGGTTCCTGTACACAGTACAGGGAGCCTGAACAAGTATTCTTTCATTCTCCATTCTTCTTTGACTGACAACAGGCCATCACACACACAAACTACCAAGGAGATGATCCGTCTCCCCGATCCATTCTTCACTTTTCCCCACCAATTCCAAAGCGGATCCAAGCACCAACCTTTCTATCATTCAACTCTATTTCCCCCTAGAGGACAAACACAGTTGCCTTCGAAACACATTACCTTTTGATAGCAACACCACAGTCCTTATCACAACGCCTGACACCGCTATCTTTGGGCCAATCTAATCTGATGTGCTTTAATGTATCATTGATGCCGTGTGGAGATGACATTTGGAGACTCTTGTTGTGGATTTATGTGGGCTGCATGAGTGAGTATTCCTCTGGTTGCAACAGAGAAGATGTGGGATGTCCATTTTTTGTTCATCTTGCTTACAGTGATACTGATCCAGGGAATGAGCATCTTAGAGCAATGATGCAGAGCTGTTGAGTGGCTCAGTCCTGATCAGGCAGCCTCTGCGAATATTCAGGACTTTGCCAATGCCTGCATTGTCCTGCCACAGTCAGTTTTAAGAGTCAAGAAAATTTCTCAGTGCATCAAGTTGGTCTTGTGCTCTCATTCTGAACCTCTGAAGACTTTGAATTGCCTCAGCTAGTTTAAACATGAAGACATAACAGACTGAGAAAGGGTAGTATACTTGAAATATCTGAATAAGGATTTTTACTCCCCACAGCCATTCCAAACATGTTGCTGATCTTCCACATCATGCTATATGACTTAAGCCTCTCTCATCTTAGTCTCAGTGCCAGCCTGCCACGACATCCCAATCTGGGAGCCCTGTCGTGACAGTCTGGGATCTAACCAGTCGCTTAGCCGGACCCTTGCGCTATGATTTTCGCGATTTTGAGTGGCTTTGCATACCATGTTCTCAACCGATTTTGATGTGGATTTTGCAGTAATAAAACATTTAAATTCAATTCAAACGTTTCTGCCTACTCAGAATTGTGTTTGGGTGACCTTGGACGCAGTAAATGGTACTCAAACATTGGGCTGTGGCACTGCTGACTGTGTGAAAATCATGTTTTGGCTGCCATCACGTTGGCATAGCGCAAGGGTCCGGCTAAGCGACCGGTTAGATCCCAGACTGTCACGACAGGGCTCCCAGATTGGGATGTCGTGGCAGGCTGGCACTGAGACTACTCTCATCTATCCACATATCTGAGATGCTCAAGTCCATGTTGTGTCGTGTTTTCTCTTCAACAAACACTGTGGAAATTGTGCATTTTCAAGGTGGTATTTTAAGCTGCACTTTCTTCACCCAAGTTGTGCCTTTTTTCTGATGTGTGATCTTGAATTGTGGTGGCATCATACCCATTCAACAATTCATTTATTTCTATTTCTACATCTCCACAACAGTGTTCTCAATTTGACACCAATGTTTTCAATTTGAACATCAACCACCAGGAATCAAACCACAACACCAACTGGTGTGTGCCCTAACACCATGGATATATGTTACATTCCACAAAACAGCAGCCCCAGTACGTTCTATTGCACATCTCCACTCGTGGCATACTGAAGTTTTTTCATTCAAATTGACAGGGGGTGTGGCACGTGACCCGATTTACCTATTCGACAATTCAACAACAGCCGAATTTTTGCATGACACCCCCCAAAAATTTCGACATTCTCACGGAAATTTTCATCTTTTTGCACTTTTGAGGCCTGTGTGATGGCTTGGAAGTTTGACAGAGGCTCGAGTGATGCATGACTGCGACCGAAATTCGTCATCAACAGGGGGATGCGTGATGTGTGACTGTCTATTTGAATGAAAAACCCCAGTAGTCTCACATTTTCGATATATCTATCATGCAACATGCATAGTCTCAATTCTGATTCTCAATTAATTCTCATTTCAGTCAATGCTTGCACTGGTTGAACATTCCAAGTTTTCGAGTGAAAATTCTAGTGAAAAATGTTTTGAATTTTACAGCAATTTTCCAGTGAAAAACCAGGTGAAAAACTTGAAACTTTTTAATGACATTTTTGAACTTCAAAATATTTTCACCATTTTTTCAGAAAATTTTCACAAGGTTCAAAAAATTCACAAAAATGTTTCAAGTTTTTCACCTGGTTTTTCACTGAAAATTTGCTGTAAAATTCAAAATATTTTTCACTGGAATTTTCACTGAAAAACTTGAAATGTTCAACCAGTGTTACAAACTTGAAACTTTTTAATGACATTTTTGAACTTCAAAACATTTTCATCACTTTTTCAGAAATTTTTCACAAGGTTCAAAAAATTCACAAAAATGTTTCAAGTTTTTCACCTGGTTTTTCACTGAAAAATTGCTGTAAAATTCAAAAGATTTTTCACTAAAATTTCAGTGAAAAACTTGAAATGTTCAACCAGTGTATTGAATTTGAATCCTCCTCCAGAGCTTTCTCTCAAGGCTCTAAAAGATCGAATGGAACTTTATTCAGCATTCCAGGCAGTTCACACTATAGTATAAATACTGAAGACTTGGACAACATTGTATCTATCGTGTATCTAGTACCGTGTATTCAGCTCGTCCGGTTCACATATAAATACGCCTCCACCCCCAATTTATAAATGCTGCCGTACTTAGTTTGTAGATCCGACAAATGCGTTAAAGTTGTAGATGTTGCACGAGTTTAGATCAATAGAAAGCCCGCCTACACCCTGAGTGATGGTGACTCCACTCCTCACAAGCTCGAACGTAGGCTGGCCACTACCCATTCCCGTGGCAAAGTAGTTGATGCCGGCGGGAGCTGTAGTCGTGTATGAGAAGGTGCCGGAGGTCATAGTGAGCGTGGCAGGCGAGGCAAGAAGAGTTGCAGCCCAGACACCGTCCGCCTGGTGTGTGGTTCAATTCAAATAGATCGTCTAGTCGAGAGTAAACCTACGGGGAAGCTCTGCCCTGTCGGAGGTCCGAGGAATGGGTCAGAACAAGACAAACCCTTGGGGTGGGGCCTGTACCAATAGACGATGCTCTCATCCTACACCCGAAGTTAGCTTTGCCTTACCAGGTGTTGGTGAGATAGATGACCTACGCTGGGAGAGATTGTCACGGGGCCTCCGTTTTTGTAGGCGGCAATGTACGGTTTGATGATTTTACGCCAAGCACTAATCGCTCAAGTTAATAGACATCCTAATCATGATGCGAGATGATCTCACTCGTGGGGGAAGCCAGCAGCCTTGAGGAGGGATTAATCAGGAAAAAAAAAAAAGGAACTGCAGAGCACGACTCACCCATTGAATCGCACCGTCGGAGTGGCCAGACGGAGCATAGACAGAGGTACGTTCCGGATGAAGAGGGCCTAAGTGAATCATCAGATATGCAGTGTGTCGGTCTGAATGACTGTTCGTACCGATATAGTGACTCTCGCCAAAGTCATTCCAGGTGATCAACTCCACGAGTTGAGGTTGCAAGTTCAAGATCTCATTCCATCGGTCGATCAAGAGCGTGTCAGAGAGGTACAGCCAATTTTTGTTGTATGTGCTTGAATCGTAATGGGTGAAGAACCAAGGAGAGACGCCTATCGATTCGTTCAAGTAGACATCTCATTGAATGAAACGTTCAATTACCTGCCATGTAGGGTGAGCCACCAAGCTGCGATTGATAGCTGAATGAAGGGGGGGAATGAGCTTGGGGCTCTGTATGATGGTAAGTAGGACTACTGACTATTGATCTCCGGCGATGGACATGGTCTGGTCAATCGGTTGGTTGTTTTGCGATGGCCATGCATTCCACTGGAAAAGCCCGTCCGTACTATCTGAATTGGCCAGCGCTGCTTGGTAGAAAGGAATGATCTCGAGAGGGTGGCTGACAGCACTTCGGACCGGAGACCAGTCGAACCCGTCTAAGGACAAATATTGTCAAAGATATATGACGAACAGAATATTAAGTACCTCCAGTAAAGGTAGACACCAAAGCACCATTGCCCCACTGAAGCTGCGCGGAATCGGAGGCGTAGAGATTCAGACGAGGAACGATTTGGTTGGTATAGTCCGAGAAACCCGAAGACGCGGTAAAATCGAACGAGATGAAGAGCTTGAAGCTGGTGCTACGCGCAGCGCGGCATAGGCATTTGCCAGTTGAGTATCAGTCCAGGGATCCATTCCAATGTTCACTTTAAACATGAATAAGTCAGTGAGATAAGAACACAATGAACGTCAACACCCACAGGCGAATGCGTCGATACCGGTGGCCGATGCGAGCGCAATATCGTTGGCCCAGTCAGATTGGGTGTAGCCATCAACAATGCCAACCTTGATTGCGGCAGTCAGTGGGTGAATTCATGTAGATTAGGTAGGAATGGAATCAACTATGAAATGCGCGAACACAAGTTTGGGCGTTGATCGTTTCTGGATCGTGGAGTTGGTCGACGAGGGAATCGCCTCGACGAGAGCGGCCAGTAAAGCGAATCCCAGAAGATGTAGCTTCATAGCGAGAGAGGAGGATGGTATGTCGATTGCAGCATATGCGCGCAGTTTATAAAGGTGAACCGGTCACCAGGCGGAGGCCCGGCTTCGAGGCATCTATCAAGATGGAACATATGCTGATGCGAGCGTAAGGTGTCCTGTCCCAGTAAGCGCGTTATATGCTATTACTCCGAAGCCATCTTTTTCGGCGACTCATTGCTCGCCACTGATGTTTTCAAGATCTTTTGCGAACGTGCAATCTTTCGAGTCTCGGCCAGGCAGCTCGGGCTTGTGGTAAGCTGTCTTTGATTGAATGCCGGGTAGCGCATACCGTCTCGTAAAGCAGATAGCGTCTACTGGCCATCAAGAACAGGATTGCGAGAATGACTTGGGCGTCGGCGTGAGTTTTAATTGCGATCCCATGCCCTGGCCCGACATCGGTTACGGTAGCAGTAACTGCCCAGATTAGCAGCGATGTTGATCGCCTCACCAGCGCCCAGTTGAACAACGATCTTAGTACGTTGCAGGCTACTGTTAAGCGCAGTAGCGAAGTTCAAGGGGCAAAAATGTCGTGCGTGGGGTTGCAGCCCCCGGGATCTCCAAGATGCGACACGCACTCCCAGATGCGGCACACTGGGTCGATTTGCGGCACACCTTGGTCAGATTCAAATGCGATACAATGGTTATCAACACGAGTGCAAGAAGTATTTGTTGACAGGTTAGGCTTACTGCTGAAAAGAGAAGCGGCTTCGGATGCCTGAAAAAACTTGATGCGTGAACGCAAACTGTGGGACATACAGCAGCTCGGCACGGTGAGGTTGCCGTTCCAGTGTTTGTTGACCGCAGTGCAGTCAAGGCATTACAAACGGCAATCACAGCCATTCACGTGCCGATGCTTGAATAATCGGCACGAACCAAACACAGGTCACCAATTGAAAGTCCCTGCCGTTCGGCCAAGTCTCCAAGATACATTCAAAGGCATGGATCGTGACTCCCTAAATCCGTATTTCAAAAAGGATTCAATGAACTGCATACAGAGTATTATGACGTTCCCATGGTTGCAAAAAAAAAAAAAACCCCTTTTCTTTCCAAAACTTTTATTTCTCAAAACTTGGATTGCCTCTATATTGTATACACACCGGAAAAGGAAATATTTCATTGCGGTCAAAAAGTGCACCTGAAAACAGCATAATCATATTGTATTTCAGTAGGGACTGAAGGAACTAATATCAGCCTCATCTGAAAGTGGAACTGAAAGTCGAGCTTTCAAACTCCCTTTCAGATATTTTGAAAGCACAACTTTTACTTGATACTGAAAGGTGGACTGAAAGACACACTTTCAGTGTCCCTTTCAGTTTCCCCGAGAATTTTCCTACTGGTTACCCTTGTTTTGGTACCAATAGGAAAATTTTCGGGGAAACTGAAAGAGCATCTTTCAGCTCACCTTTCAGAATTGACTGAAAGTTGTGTTTTCAGAACATCTGAAAGGGGGGTTGAAAGCACAACTTTCAGTTCCACTTTCAGGTTAGGCTGATATTAGTCTTTTCAGTCCCCACTGAAATACAATATGATTGTTCTATCTTCAGGTACACTTTTTGACCATAATGAAATATTTCCTTTTTCGGTGTGATACCTACATACTAGATAGATCTACCAAGCCCATCCTCGAAGGAATTTGGCTATACCCAAGTTGAACAACCTCAGGATGCACTTTCAGACGACAGCGCTGGTGTTACACAGCCTCACTTTCCTCTGATGCCACTGGGGTTTGAGGTGCTTCTCGTGCAAGAAAGTCGTTTGGGTTGAAGTAGAGTGCCAAGGCAGTACTGTAGTGTTAAAGGTTGGCCATTTTTACAATTTTCACTCACTGAAATGACTGAAAAATTCTCTTGAATTATCGCTAATTTTAAACACATCGAAAAAAAAAAAAACTGGATGTCACTGTCATCTGAACCATTGGTCAAATGCTACAGTACTGGTGTTACGTGCCATGGGGTTTACGCAGTAAATGGTCATATTGTCACTGGTCACACAGCACAAGGTCAGTGACAGGACGCGTCAAAAATGCCAACTTGACGCATTTTGACGTGCTTGATAATACTGGAAGACTTTGTGGTTCCTGCTCATCTCAGCTTCTATGATTTTGAGGATGAGGATGATTGAGTGAATCATGTTGGACAATGGCATGCCAGCCAATCCACCTTACCAGTGTACCGCATACAGAAATCTGAAAAAAATCAGTATAATACACTGCATTCCCTTTTGTGTGCTGTAGATTTCCCTCAGGGCACATAGACAGGCGGGAAAGACTACAAGCTTGAGCATGCTCATAGAGTCATTGATGTGGTGGCTGTGCAACATTGTCCGAAAGTGCATCCTGAGGTTATTCCTTGGCAATGGGAACGTCATAGAGTATCGGTGTATGTGTTCCTGACAGCATAAATTGCGATCTTCATAATGCGGCTCTGCCCACGGCTCCGACCAAGTAACAACGTGTAATCAGTCAGTGTGAAACATTTCATACATCGGAATGCGATTCCGAACATTAGTGGCTATCCTGCAGTTGTCATTACAAAGAGTTGCAACTGGCTGAAGTTGTCGCAGTATGAAACTGCACTTCAGAAATTGTCACCACGAAGAAGTTTCATCTGCTGCAAGAAATTGAGGTTAAAAACTGGATTTCGAGTGGCGAAGTTGCAAATACTTTTTGCACACTATATCCGTCATACGTGGTTAGCAGCTAGCGGTTAGCGGTGAACGGCTAGCGGTTAGGTCTCCGAGAGGTATCTGTATCGAAAACGGCGCCGTGTCTGTCGGAAATCTCTCTTATCTCTTGAAGACCGTTTAATTATCGGGCCTTACATACCCTTTGTATGACCGTGGCCGCTTGCCAAGGGCTTTGAGGTCCTGACTTTCGTTTTGCATCTCTAGAACAGTCCTTGCTGCTGTGTGCTGATCTCTTGTATACATTTCACTTAAGACACCCAGGATTTTCTTCTGATAGCCTAAAACCTGTGGTTGTACCCCTGGATCCGATGAACAAGAAATGAATCTTACTTATGCCACCTTGTGAGCAAAAATAGAAATTTCCTACATTCTGTCGTATCTGACGTCGGTCGCGCATGTCGCATCTAGCCTTCCACGGCGCCCGGAGGTTTCTTTTTCGGGGGGTCTTGAAATGTATATAAGTGTAAGGACGCGGATATCTTGAAGTACTTCAGTCTCCGACTCAAGACAACGGGAAAGGCTCGCCGCAGCCGCATTCGGCAGCAGGCATCCAGTGAGCCCAGCAAAACTAAGGCTTTGGACGCTCCTATCGCCCACCTGGACATCGCCTTTCATTCTTTCCATATGCATTCTTTTCCTTTCTCCTCTCGTTCCCAGTGTGCGATGTGGCGTTCTGTGTTCATTTCCATGTGGCTGGACTTCCTGATTCTGGGAAGTCTGGTGGCCACTGGCTCTGCCGAGTATGTCCCATTTTTGCAGCAGGTGCGCTATCTAGATGAACCGTTCGTCTGTCTTCTGAATCCACTTCTCTAGGGCTTTCTTTTCGATTATAACATTGCAACGCAACCTGTACCCATTCCAATAACAGGTCCGCACTCATTTCGCTCCTTTTGCTGTAGCTAACAGAAAATCTTCAGAGCAGTGTGAAACCATTCACATTGAATGGAGTCGGCGTGAGTTCAGTCCGTGTTTGTGAATTTCTCATCGAAAGGGGCAATCAGAGGGAGCAATTGGGTACGCATATGTTTTCGCCTTCCAAGCTCGTCTTGATCCGTTGTAGACCAAATCCGGTTGCACCATATTCTATGGTCGTCTATACGTCGTACGTCCATATTCCATTGTTATAATTCGAGCATTGCACTGAATGAGAGCAGCACATTCCTCACGCCGTTCACTATTGCGATGGGGTCTGGCCTCTCATTTGTATGGAAGCATCTCCCGACCGCAATCTCTGGTTGATTTTCCGATAGGATTGGGTGGTGCCCTTTGCGCCTGGGACCCAGGTACAATTGTGTTCATTGATTGGTTTCTCTTGCCTCGCTTATAAAATATCCCCTCAAGTATCAGATTTGCATGGTGGGTTCCCTGCTTATCGATCGAACGTGAACTCAAGTCTATACAGTGGGATAGCAATGGAGTTCCTGGTGGATGCCAAGCCATGTATACCGTCATACAAAATTCGACCGCGGCGAACCCGACGTAAGCTTCACCTCATATATCCAGAACGATGCTCAGTGGTAATACAGCTGCCAGAACATCACATTCCCAGCTCTGTTGGACGTCGAGGCCACGGTACCAGACGGACCGATGTCACAATATGGATGGATTGACCAGGTGCGTCCACCGTTGGACTTGAATCTTTGGTTCCTAAGGCCTCCTCATCAGTGCACCGACCTCTCTGTGACTCCCAAGTCCGGAAAGCCTCCATTCACCCTCACTGTATAATCACCTCGAATATGAATGTAGAACGAGACCTAATATTCAGCTCGCAGGTTGCTCCCGCGTTACACCCACCATATAATGTTACATCCAATTCGATGGAAACAATAGATTGGACGGTATCTCTGGTATGACCTTCTACTTCAGGCTTTGACCGGCATTGACTTTTGACAGTCGTGGTCAATTCCGTTTTTCTTATCACTAGCCAGCGCAGACGGCCAATTGTGGTCTTACGGCCCATTACATGCAGGTATGGGTCCAAGCGATTGTTGTGAGTTGTTCGTTCCCTTTTCTGTGGGTTTTCCTGCCTAAGCTCGACGATCTGACACGACGTAATCCGCAGTGGCTCCTGGGACCATGTCAGCCAGGTCCGGCTTGTGTATTACGCAACGCTGACATCTGTCTACAGCCCATCCTCCAAGGTGCATCGTATCGCGGTTGGTGCCGGTCTAGGCGGTGCATTTGCAACCGGAATCATTGGGGCCCTCGCGGCCTTCCTGTATTTCCGCGAGCGCAATCGAAAGCGTCCGGAGCACCCCAAGATCGAAGCATTCGACTACAAACCGAACCCTGAACCGACAACCGTGCGAATCAAATCATTCCACTCTGTTGAGACGCGACAAACGAGCGGGCACTCGCAACCGACTGCGATCCAGTCAGGGACAACAGTCGCGGAACGCCGTACCTCTCAGATCATATCGCCAAGTGTTCCCTCTCCGCAAATCCTCTCACCTGTCCGATCGTCCTCACAACTGGCAACCCCTGTCCGCTCATCGGCACCCGTTCCACCACGCAGTCGAGCATATGTCCTGCATCACGATGCTGGACATGCGCCCATCACAGTGATCACGAATGCCGAAGAAGTGGTCGAGCTTCCCCCGCGGTACCGCCGCAACGGCAACGGTGTACCGCTCCCATCCATACGTGAAAAGGCTGAATCATTACCATCGCGTCCAATGCGAGTTGCTTCCACTGGCTCGGTCCCTCTTGTCCGACGACCATAATCAGCACTGTACGATTCTACGACGACGGGGAAGAATCCCACACTGAAAATAGACTTCGCTAAATTTGTTTGAAGACTCGGGGCTCAGCTTTAACTACCGGAGAGTCCGTGTCAGTCCTTCTGTATGGTGTTCAGTTTGTACATTTAGTTTCACACACACGCAGAAACTTTCTACACTCACTTCACACAACACGGCGCAGGGACAGTCGGAGTTTGATCGCTTTCCGGAAAGTCCGCTACTGGCCATCGACCCGTTCGCGTTCTGTGCAGAAGCCAACTACAAGCAGGGGATGAAGGAGAATACTACCCGCACTCGGACCAATAGTTTGTCCACTATTCTCGCGCGGAAATTCGAGAGCACTCAATAGTTTGATCTTCAAATTTCACTCTTAGTGTCCTCTATTTCGAACCAGCCATCTCCGATCTCCACAGATAAAATAGTCCCATTGATCCGCGCCCGGCACCCTGTGCATTCGGCTTCCGCCGTATCCGCGGATCACTGGCATTTTGTGGCCGGCCTCCATGGTAGGCAGGGCAACGATTCAGTAATACACGCGGCGGTGGAAACGGCACGGATCGGCATTGGTCGGCAATGGAAACCAGTGGGTGCCAGTAATACACGCGGCGGTGGAAACGGCACGGATCGGCATTGGTCGGCAATGGAAATCAGTGGGTGCCGACGCCACCTCCAATAGACTCTGCTGGAATCCACCGGAATCTGCTGGAAATCCGTCCGGCGACCGAACCCCACTGGAAGCCGCTCGGCTCCAGTGAAAATTCCAATAGCCAATTTGGTTATAGAGGTCGCTATTTTGCAGCGAAAAGTACCCTTTTATTTTTCGAAACTCACTGTGTTGCTGCACACTTTCATCGGCTACCACTGACTGAGTGTTGCATTGTAGGAATCATATTTCTGTACTTTCCTACGTGTTCCGTTTTCAAAACTGCAAGCAGAATCTTCATCCACTAGAAGCAAACTAATGAAACCTGGCTTATCTGACTTATCCCAGTTTCTCTTTTGCAGACGCTGACTCTTCAACAAATCATATAGTTATATCCATACTCTCCCCCTGCTTATCTTCGTTTGGGGCATTTTTATTTAAATTGCAACACACCGCAGCCCACAAAAAATTAAAACCACCGACCGCGGATATGGGATTGACTGTGCTTAGCAATTGTTCACCGGGTATATACCAGTGCCTAGAAAACAGTGTTTTTTGATGGTGCAGGAGGTCAATAAATTGGCTTGCCTTACATTGAGTTCCAGTGGTTTTGAATGGATCTTGGCGGAGGTTAGTGGAGAAGGCCAACAGCAACCAATGGAGAGTGACGCGAACCGACGTCTTATCTTGCCGGCCAGTGGGCATCAATGTCTTTTGATGTCCACCAGTGTGCACCAAAGGTACACCGGCGGCCAGTGGTGGCCGCCAGTGAACTTTCCACCGGCGGGCATATTACTCATAAATGATGTACCAGTTCGCCGAGCCAATCTGAGGGTGAAACGCAGAAAGGGGACCAAGAAGTCACACGTATGCCGCGCATTAAAATTCTGTGTACAGAACACCAGATCATGAGTTCGTACGAGCGGTAATGGTGATTTTGAGAGATAAGCAACAAACTCGCAAACCACACGCCTTCGTCTTCACTTCCCTGCCTGGAACCTACCCAGCGAACAAGAATAAACACTAGGATGAAAAAAAGAATAACGAGAACTAACCACCACAACAACACCCTTCCGGAGGCGGGGACTCGAACGTCCTTGCCATTGAACATGCGCATGTCAAATCGAGGCAAACAGATTTGTTGAGTCGCTTCACCGGCAGCAAATCAAGCGCAATCACAAACCGAGACAACGGGAATCGACGCAGCGCATGAAGCATGCCGAGATAACCCGGGAATTACACATGTGCCATCGCCTAGTTGCGTGGGCGAAACCTCGCCATCATCAAGCCAAGCAGGAACCGGAAATGTACCCGATAAGCTCCCTCCGAGTCGGTGCGAATCGAAATTTGAGCACAGTAAACGTATTTGGGACACGAACGATCTAGTGAATGAGACTAGCGCCCGCATCCCACATTGGGTAATGGAGAACTCACCGCAGACTGTTGCAATTTGAGAAGGAGATCTACAAAAGGGATCAGGCCTCAAGAAGTTGTGGGAATCAATTGAACAGTTAGTAGTATCTCCACCAACTTGGGGTTCGAAGCGCCAGCAGAGATAAAAGTTGAAATTGGATGTTGACGCTAACCACATAGCGCCCTCCCGTCCTTTGATTGTGTTGGCACTGCCTTCAGCGCGATGAACAACCAAACCGAGAAGCAGAATTCGCGCGCTCCCATGCATTCCCCGAGCCAAACTCCTCAGGAACAGAGAACACTAGATTAGTGTTATTGTGAGCACCAAGTCCCACGAGAAACCGCGCAAAGGCGGGATTCCATTGTTGTCCATCTTCCTCGCCAGTTTTTGTCCAACGCCGGGGAGATGGAAGTACCAAAAGTGTAGAGGAATAGCAGAGACGCGCCACAATGAATTTCGGTGCTCGGCTGAGAAATGCAAGAGAAATTCATGAAGGCTGATCGAATGCTGGATGAATAGTGAATGTGCTTTCCCATCGTGGCTCGCGTGACCAATAATTATTGCATGATCTGTCATGTATGTTCGAGTTCCTGTTCGTGCACATCTGTCGGATTCATTCCATGGATGCTGCGATTGATAATCCAACGTTGATCATCGCCGAGATGCGAAGCCGAGAACATACCGATAAATACTGCGCGAAAAGAAATGGGCTTATGATAGCCCTCCTGCCGCTATTATAATCTGCATTGCGTCCGACGTTTTGGCGTTATAAGTAGCAGAGGGTGGCCCGACAGCGCATCGATGGTGGTCGTCGGAAGCAAGCGCGACACGTGTGACGCCCGACATCAGCGGATCTATCACAGTCAGCCCCGCCACATGTCTGAGGTCTCTTGTGGTATTGCCCTACTTACGGACGGCTTGTCCGGATGAGACGCAAAGTGGGGCAAGAGAATTCTGGTGCTATTCGGCAAGTCTACTATTGATACAAAGCACAGTAGCTACGAGTCATGTCCGACTGAATATTCGCAAGAAATGATGAGTCGAATAAATCATGCACAGAGTCGAATATATTGTGCGCAGTCAGAAAAGTGGTAGGAATCAAGAATGAATCATACCTGAAGGTCAGAGGACTGTAGATCTCTTGCGAAGAGAGTCAGAAGGAAAACTGAGACATATATCGCTGAAACTCAGCGTTGAGTGGACGGATTGAGAGAGGCTGTGGCAAGGCTGTGGTGTTCGGGCCGGAGCGGGAAGTGCCGAGTTACCGATACAATACTCTCCTTTCCTCCTGCCTAAGTAGACACGCCTAGACCTTGGCTATCTAGGCGTGTCTAGGCGTTGCTAGGGCCGTAGGCATCGCCTTGGCAAGGCGCGCATCGGCTCCGCAGACCTAAGCGGGCCCCGTCGGATGCTGGTCTAGGAACCAATTGAACGCAGTGAGTCCAAGGTGAGTCTTTGCTCCAGCAGAACTCGCACGATCGATTCGGGCTGGGTCAGTTTGGAGTCAGTTCCGGAGAGGCTAACTTAGTTTCAGCGTTACGGGTTCTGTTGCAGCGAACAGTCCGACATTTGGAAGCTCCCCGGCGTCTTTTGGCCTGCGTACTCCCCGGCATTGCTCAACAAGCGGGAGCTCATTTGAAAGAACAGCGGGGCTTGCCAGTACAAATTCTAGCTATGCTATCGGCATCGTATTTGTGAATACGGTGGACGGTTACGCAACCCGTTGCAGGGTAGCAATGCCAAGAGGCGTCAGATCTCTGGCCGTCGAGATTCGGGATTTGCCGGCCGCTCGCTAATGTACCTGCCAAAGTAAGTAGTGTGGGAAATTGTATTGACCCGCAGCATTGCAGTCTTCCCCGGCGATTGGAAATTCAGCTGACAGAAGCTGTGGGCTGGCTTACTGCTGCATCCATCAGCCCCTCTTCCCATCCCATGAACTACACCATCAATCCTCATTCTTTCGAGACCTAATGTTACACTGCCAGCTGACTCGGTAGCAGAATTCTGCAGAATTGATGTGTTGGTAGAATTGTACTAACACTGTTTGTGGAAAGCCAGTGGCCTTTCACTGGCTTTACACGGGAGAACAAGGCCGTGGATCTCCGGCACACCAATCCGCTGATTTCCAGAGCCCAGCACCGTGTCGCGGGCTGTCTGTCGGCAACGTGCTGGATGGCGTGATTTTTCGTTGCCAAACAGCTAAGTTGGTTGTGTCACCTTTCTTTTCTTCCCTCATCATCTCCTCCAAGTTGCAGAGTCTCTATCCGAGAACCCCTCTGTGACCGGCCACCTGGATCGCGGCCAATTCTGGGTCAGAGACAGGAACGATGAGGGCGGCTAATGGGCATGATGGGGTCCGTATTCAGGCTCAAATCCCCGCGCACGACAGTAGCTCAGGCGGTATTTGACTTGGATAGTTTATGTATAGGCCTTTTATAGTACTACCTTCATTGTATACTCGCATTAAAAATATAATTCTGCATAAAAATGGAGGGGAAGTGCATCCCGACACTTCAGAGACCAGTCCTTGATTTTTCAGTGAACTCGGTGCAGGTTTTTCACGGCCTTTTCTCCTCTGGAAAATCAGTGGAATGAGTCACGTGAGGTCTACTAAAATCTGGAATCAATCGACCTGTGGAATTCTGCCCCCAAGCCAGCTGGCAGTGTATACCGCGCTCCTGCCGATGTTCGGGACGTGTGTAAGCATTAAGCATCTTGTCTTTTCGATGTAGGCATTCTGAACAACGTACGCACAGACTCAGCTCCTCTTGTTCGGTAAGTGCAAAGACCGAGAGCGCTCGTAGCTGACAGCGAAATATCCATTTCCTTCAATCATGTGCAGGCATCCTCGTAGTTCTGCTTTCTTAATACAACATATCTGCTGCACACCCGGATACGCGCTAGTCGAGCTGGGCTCGTTGCTGCGACATGTGCAATGGGCTTTTTCGCGGCGCTGCATCTCGCACTGCAAATAGCCTTCACCGTGCTTTCCTGGCACAATTCCTACCTCGCGGTCCAAGGGGACGCCGCGCGCGTCGAGCGTGCTGAGCCGGGGGATGTTCTTGGTGTAGTCGGAGATTTATCTTCTCATCGCTAACAAGTAGATGGCTTCATTCTCTTCGAATCACGATTCAAACTATTCATCAGCCTTGTAACCGACGGCCTATTCGTAAGGCTCCCATTATATCGTGCTTCTTTACCTCACTTGAAATTGGCTTCATCGCTGCTATCTGGGGCCCAAACATTAAAGTCGTAATCGTTCTAGCACTATTCTTGGTAGTTACGGCGGATACGAAACACTGACCGGGAGCTGTAGTCATAAGTAATGCATTTGCAGTCATCGGTTCTGTGGGCCCATCCCAGCCCGATGAAATAGGTCGCTCGGACCCCACGACCCCCGCCCGGCACCCATAATGACTATCCTGACAAATCTGGCGCTCATGGCGCTGACCGGTACATTTTCAATTCTCGCCGTGCCACATTTTCGTCTCAACCCTGTGTTATTGCAGCCGGACGTGTTTGGTGGATACGACGCGACGTCGTTTCCGCATTGGAACCGTCCATTACGCGCACATATGACACCGTCATCGCCATGATGTGCGACGACACGTTATCTCTGCGCATTGATCAACTCACTTTCGGTGCTCTGAATCTAGATTGGAATTCGGCGCCATCTACTGCATTAGCATCATCTTGCACTTTATCGCTGTGGCACGTTTGAACAAGCAGGATTCCTTACCGGAGATCAGCGCGTCCCGAGCAGCCATTTCGCAAATTATGGTCCGTGCGATTCCGCATTTTCCTAATCCTTGGGCCGGCCATGGCCTTTTAATATTCGCGGTTCTCGACAGAACATTGCTCCGATATTGATCCTCGTTTGTGTCCGCTCTGGGCGTACTGGAGTCTAGCTGTAGGAGATTTGATCCCCAGCAAAACATCGGTCAGCCCGAGGTTTCTCGCTCAGCAGTTGAACTACTCGGAAGGGAGTAGAATCTTCTATATTTCTATTTTTAATCAAAAAATCCTTAATCCGACGCATCGTGGTTTGCTTTGTTGTCAGCTTGACCGAAACCTCAGCGAGTGGTTCACCTTCCATAGTCCGCGAATATCTGAGCTTGTTTGAGGGTGCCGGTGATGCCATCCTAATACCCTGAATTTCCATAAGGACAAAAAGGAAATTGAACCAAGTGCAGTTCATATCCCCCAGTATGTTGCCCAGCCGTTTTGTACTACGAAATGATGACTGGGGCCATGACCCAGCCACCTGTGCCACAGCTACCCCTTCGTGGTACGAAACGCATAGGTAACATACCAGGAGCCAAGGTATCGG
This sequence comes from Mycena venus, assembly GCA_014462655.1. Taxonomy (NCBI): domain Eukaryota; kingdom Fungi; phylum Basidiomycota; class Agaricomycetes; order Agaricales; family Mycenaceae; genus Glaucomycena; species Glaucomycena venus. Next base: position 261,774 of record JACAZI010000035.1, on the reverse strand, counting down.
GAGGGAAGAGTACAGATGGGTGCGGGGACGATCGATGAAGAACAGTGAGAGCGAGACGCCAGGGACAAGGGGGGAGAGCCTTTAAGAATAACGGAGCGAGAACGATCACTGATCGAGGTAGCCAACAGAGGCACGCATTCCCTGTTGAGATTATACGTCTGTGTTGCGAAGATATAAAGAACAGGGACAACGGTGAGGCGCGGGAGAGTACTCTCCACCGAAAACGAAGTCTCAGCATGCATTTCATGGGACGCAGCGAGGATTCGTAGTATTCTCATGAGCCCCAGGAGATCTCGCGTAGTATAGAAAACGTTGAAAACCGTGAATCCTGGGCCGTCCGAAAAGTCATGGCAGTGTCGTTGGACGATCTTCAAATGAAACAGCGCTCAAACCGGAGATGAATCCCCTGCCCCGACGCTCAAGGTCAGACTCAAGCTGCTGGAAGAAGGAAAACGCGAAGAAGAATCAGCGCTTGCGGCAGGTTGTCGGTTGTAACCTTTACTAGCTAATTTAGGCACCACTGCAATGAAATCACAATATGACCATAAAGGGTTACAGTTCGAAGTTTGTTTCTTAAACGGAAGGATTGACTTTGGTGGGATTGAGATACGAGAAATACAATGATCCCTTACAAGCATCTACTGGACAATAATTAGCACTCAGCTGGTTATATGAGAGAAAGCAACTCACATTTGAAAAATCTAGATTTTGAAGAAGCTCAAGTCAAGCGGGAGAAGGCGCGAAGCGCCGTCAACCGCTTATAACTGTTTAAAAAGGCCGACTTCTCGCGGTTTTTGCGTGGAATCTGCGGGAGTGGCCGTGGAGTTCGAATCAGTGCTGTAACCTATAATTTAGTGCCAGCCCGGTAAGGGGGGCTTGCGAGGTGGCCTGGGTGAAAGGCAAAGCAGTGGAGAAGTCCGAGATGATCCATCCGGCTTGCTGATCGTAGTCAGAGGTCGATTAACCGACTTTGCTCTTGCCCAGTGTCTGTTCTGCGCTCATCGCACTTCACTCTTCACGCTTGTTCGCGCCCGCCCACCCACCTGGTCTTTTTGGGGGGCTTAGGGGTTTGATTACGGCAGGCCTCCCATAAGGTCCTCCCGCTTCTTTGGCATACGGCTCGAGGTTCCCGGACTGCTTCTCGCTTCCGCCCCGCCAGCCTGGCGGCCCAGGATCAGAAATGCGAACGCAGAAATCAGGTTGCGCAAACGAGTGGTTCCACCGCCAAATTATGACATCAATGCCTGTCGGAGTGGCTCGATGGACCACTAGCCTGCTATTTTCACGCACGGTGAGCCACCGGATGGCTCCCGTGACTTGTGCGCAACTTGTCTAATACTTGAACGGCATGATACCGAGGAGTGTCCGGATAAAATCCATCACACGTCTGAACATAAATTTCGCGGCAGCAAGACCTTAGAAAGAAGTCACTGATCACACGCACTCAGAACGACGACAAGCACAATGCACAGAGTCCTAGCCTCTCTGGCTCTTCTGGCATCTTCTACATTCTTGGTGTCAGCATGGGCGCAGCCCAACCATCCACCGAACCCTCCACCTGCTCCATTTTTCGAGAACGTTACCATCTGGGCACCTCCCGCCTCGTGGTCTCGTCACTCGGGAAGCTACGGCCGCTCCGTCCTGCTCAACAAGGACGGCGAGCAAGGCATACCGACCATCCTAGCGACCGCTGCGTACAGCCCTCCTGACGGGGCGTACTTTCAGATCTTCCAGAGCACGGACTACGGACAATCGTGGACCATGATCTCCAAGGCTCACTTTGATGGCAACAGCAGTCTGTCTGGTGGGATTATTTTGCAACCTTTCCTGTACGAGTTGTCCGAGGCGTACGGAAAATATCCTGCCGGCACGGTCATGTTGGCCGGGAACCGCATCCCCGGAGACTCTTCCAGCACAAACATTCAAATGTACGCCAGCATGGACAAAGGGTATGCCTCAGCCATCTCTGCCAATCCCTCCACCTGCCATCGCTGATTTGGGAGCAGCTACACCTGGGAATACGTCTCCACCGTCGTTGCCAGCGGCCCCCCCAACACTAACAATGGCGCCCCCTGCGTCTGGGAGCCCTTCATCCTATCCTACGCCTCCCAGCTTGCCGTCTACTTCTCCGATCAAAGCGACCCTCGTTACGGCCAAAAACTCTCCCCACCGCCTCTCCACCAGCACCAGCAACCTACAAACCTGGTCCGCCACGCTCGACGACGTCACCAACGCCAACTACACTTTGCGTCCCGGCATGATCACCATCGCGCAAATCGGCAACGGGCAATGGATGTGCTCATACGAAGTGGGCCTCTGGCCTGACCCCACCGCACCATACGCCACGCACTACCGCATCGCCGACTCGCCGTTCGAGTTCCTCTCGGCACCAGAGTTTGAACTGAGGACGGACACGGACGGCGTGTCGAGCGCGGGCCCGTATACCATCTGGACGCCCGCGGGCGGCCCACACGGCACGATTGTAGTGAGCGACAGTTCGTACGATCAGTTGTTCCTCAACACGCAGAATGGCGACCCACGCGCGTGGCAGAATGTGACGAGTGGGCATGGGGTGGGGTATACCCGGGCCTTGACGGTTTTGCCAGGGACCGGGGGAAAGCTGGTGCAGGTGTTGAATGGCGGTATGTATGCGGGGAGCTTTACCGAGATCACGGTTGGGGACTTTATGGTGCCCGGACCCGAGGGGAGCGGAGGGATTTCCGGTTTGTAATAGGCATCGCGAAGGAGAGTATGGTGAGGGAAAGAAGAAGCGCTGGTTTTGAGAGGAGAAGGGAGATGGAGTGGAACAATATGTGGGCATCGTACAAATTTGTCTATGAGGTGAAAATCTATCCAGAGTCTCCTGTTCAGTACCAGCATACCCCTTGAGGTTCTGCCAAGAGATGGTGTTGCGCTCAATAAATGCGCTATCAATGCGGCAGTGATGCGCCTGGAGCGTGGTTCTGACCGGATAATATGGCGGACGAACAGCATAAATCTATACAAAGTTTGTTCAACATTTGAGCATCTGATTGCGAAACTGTTTAACCATTGCTCACTTAAACAGGCAGCACACACAAAAACTAAGCTGCTCATACTGCAATGCTAGGTGGGAAACCCTTCTGGATGCTGAACGGTTGAATGAAGAGGTGAAACCGTGTTCGATAAAACATTATTAGTTCATATCAGGCCTTGGAGTTTCACGTATCGTGGACGGCTTCTCAATCCCTTGTAGTATCAAGGGCCTAAAGGACAGTGGATTGTTATTGCAGAGGAAATTCCCCTAAACGATGTGATTCCATCGTCGAGTAAAATATATTAAGTGAAATTCAGTATTGACCGGTCCCTGTCTAAAGACAGCCGGAACGTGCGTGGGTAAATTGTCTGAGTCTGGCATTGTCAATACCATTGCGTGGGCGAAGAAGACCGTAGATACATTTTTTAAGCGTGCACTTCGAACGACTTGGTAGGTAGGAACACGTTTAGTCGATACCATAGGTGGAGTTAGATCTGTACGAAACCTAAAGCGGAAGCAACGAAAGTCAACCATTTGTCTCATAAAACAAACCGTTGCTTTTGTAAAAACCAGAAAGCCAAGGCCGTGGGAGGAATGGAATCGAAAAAAATTTCGTGCGCGAGGATCGACAGATCTGCCAGATGTACAATTGAGGCTTTGAAAGAATTGAAATAGAAATCCAAGCTCAGCTTGTGTGCAGGAAGAGAAGTGGAATCAACACGATGTTGGCCAGATACTAGTAGAGCGAAATTGAATATTGAGGGAGGCGCACACAACTACATGGAGAGAACGACGGAGAATGGCGACGGGATCGCTACCAACCGGAGTGATCCGTAGACACCGCCACCTTGCGTTTTGCTCTGACGACGATGTACTCACTGGATGTCCCAAGGATGTCCTTTCTTTCACGACCTCAACATATCTGGTCCAAGGCAGCCGGTTTTGACGCTTTCAGTTCACTTGGGCGATGTAACACGAAGAAGAGAGCGGCACGTGCAGTCGCGGGAGGAACGCTGGCATTGTGCGCCACAGAGAGCGAGTAACGGAACCCAGACTCAGTGGCGCGTGCATGAGTGTCGCTGTGTGTTGGAATGATCGCCGTTTGGTGACGTTGTGACGTTGGGGGCGGGGAGCAGAGGTGGCGGTGCTTGATCATTTGATCCGGTCTCTCTTGCTTCCTCCCCTCACCACTTCGTGAGCGTTCTCCTGATCTGCTGGCCTACGGTTGCTCAATCTTCATCTTCCCATACAATCCGTCTTTCTGGATCGTTTTCAACGTCTTCGACACGCCGTAGCCAGTCCACGTTGCATGCTCTACAACTTTGACGTCGCTCAATTGCTCATCGGTTCTGTTATCACCCTGGTGGCTTCATACTACTCCTTCCGCGAGGCCTCTCCTGTCCTCTAGGGATCTCGTATTATTCAGGCTACTGGCCATCACCCTTCCTCTCAGCTTTGGCCCCCTGCCCAGGCTCGCAATTGAAATCCGCACGCTTTCCTCTTGAGTTTCCGTTCTCCTTTGTTTCAGCATAGCTGCGGAGGTCTCGCCGCCTGCCTCTTCGCAGCTCGGTGTCCGTCTTCATTGACATTTTATTCGCGTTCGTCGTCTGCCTCGCCCCTGGACCATCGACCTGTGTTCAAGTCCCGTTCGCGTTTTCTCTACTCTTATTCGCAGTGCTCATATACCGCCCCTCGTCCACTGGTGACAGTGGCTCGCCGCATCTCGTGACAAACTTTTCATATCATGCCTCCTGTGCCCTGCGACGGTTTCTGTTTGCGCGCTTGACCCTACACTGATCCAACTTTGGGCCTTCTGTGGGCGTCAATTGGATTCAATCTGGATCGACGATCTGGGACTCGGCACTTTGCTGCGGCCCGTCAAACTCTGGCTCGCAGGAGAAATGAGGGTGAGAGCCGTGCGTTTGTGAACCACATGTTGAGCGGCTGATCAACGAGTTCTCGCTCTTCGACTGGGAGTATTCGACCTCCATGCCTCTCGACGCGGGGATTATCGGCGGTAGGGCTGTCTTGCAAGCGTCACAGAGCCTCGAGGCTAAGATTCTCCGAACTTAGAGCATGGGACCGAGGGACCACGGCTTGAGCATTTGGAGGTGGTTGGCAAGCACGTCTTCATTTGTTTGAGAAAGCGGGTGTCTACTCCAAGCTGGTTTCCATCGGTGTTTTTGGCCTGTCATTTTACCAGCAGCAGTTCATCTGCTCTCCCCAACTCACCGTTACGGCTGTAGGCTCTGGGGTGGCGGCACAGGTGGAAATTCATCCTACAACGTAACTCAATTGATGATGACATTTCAGGTTGTTTTTCGCCATACCAGGTTCATCTCTACCTGAGTGTAGATTGATTTCGGCACGTTGAATCGTAGCCTATTTGGGGTCAAAGCTATCCTCTGTCTGGCCACGCTAATCCACCATTCCGCTAAATTTTCAACCCGCCGTATGGACGATTCCGGTAATTTTTTGTCATCCTGCACTCTTTTTGCTCTGAGGATGAACCACGGTACGTCCTAGACGCCCTCGAGAAAGTTTTGGGCATGCTCATTTTCTTCTTTGAGTTGTTTTTCCCAGGCTCAGGGACAATATCGGGTGCTTTTACGCGCATGGAGATGCGTGGATTCATTACGTATCATTCAACTCGGGCTAATAACCTAGGGGTTCTCACCGTCCATCTTCCCCGACGGGATGGCAAAAAGACGACCGTCAACGGGAAATTGACGGGACTGCACCAGGGCCCACAAAATCGAGCATCAGGACCTGAAAGCTCGATGTGTATAAGGGCAGTTCTTGCCGTTAGTCGTCCGCAACCCTTACTTGGTCCATGGAAGTAGGTCCAAGTTGGGTTGAAAGGTGAGTCGACGTATGCATTCCTTACATTAAACAATTGCGGGGCATCAAATTATTACTGACTCCCAACATGTTTTAAGAAAAGGAAGTGCGAAACGCACGTCTAACCTGTGTACGGCCGCCCATCCCAGTTCTGCAAACCTAGTCGGCCAAGGGCTCAACGGGATGGGACGATACGCCGTTGACAGCAACCGTCATACCCGTCAAGACGGGCGGTGCTAAACATTTCTCATTTAGACTAGTGCCTGATTAGTTCCTGTCACAGCTGTGACAACGAACCTGCTATCTGCGCCGACTTTTCGACTTCTCACCAACTCCGGGTGGACTGTCGGCTGGGGCCGTTATCTTTTAGCCCCCGACTTCACCTACCTCCGCTTCATTTCATCCCCAAGGTCACCGGTATGGCTTATGAGGACAGTTTCGTGTGGACTCCGGCGCTCGTGAATCGATCGTGCGTGTCAATGCCCAGAATACCAAGATATTTGCTCACCGTATGGCGAACAGCAACCAGCTATGGGCGATAACTGGCATGGTCGGGGCCGCTCTCTGCGGCACTGTCCTCGTTGTCATCGGTATTGTGGCCGTGAACCCTGTCTCGAGACCGCATCTCGACCGTGTCAGTTTTCGGCTTCTGGTGTGCACATTGCTGGCCAAGTGAGCCTGTAAAGCTGCTCCGGTGCGGCCTCTCGTCTAACCGAGTTCAAGCACTGTCTTCGGGATCACCAACGCAGTCGGAGGACATTTTACGGGCCCGACATGGGCGTGCGGCTTTGATATATTTTTGCTCCAGGTTAGTGTTCTTTTATACAGCTGTGCGGATTCTCATCCTTTCGCTGGAAGCTCACGCTCGAGATATCGAGTTTTCTCCTGTTCTGTGTCGCTCTTAATCTTCAGTGCGCAGGCATCTGCTTTACCCACATCCCATACCCTTACGCATCCGTAGGCTCGTCGTTGTTCACCAAGTCAATGGCCAGAGGCTGGAGAAGTTCTACATCTACGGCTCAATTCTCATTTCACTGTGTGTGACTGTGCCTCCGTTTGCGTTGAAGCAATACGGGTAGGAAATTTACATCCAATTACGCTCCACCCATAGAGCTGAGGCTTCTACGCATAGATGGGATCCACTTGTCCAGGACTGCTGGTACTCGGAAAATGATCCGAAGCAGAGGCTCGCGTGGCAGGTATGTGTCGCAGTCATTCATTGAACTTTGATGCCAGTCTGCTAACTGGTCTGCGTCGGGTAGATCGGAACTCAACTATTCTGGACACTGCTCACCGTCGCAGGTGAGGTCATCACCACGTTCACTGTTGTGATATACATGGTTCAGCAGAAGGTGCGTTGGCGTTGGGATCCAGTATCGTGCCGAAGGAAACATGCTCATGGGCTTAGGTCCGGAGGAAACGCGCTCAGGCGTTCGCTGGCTCTCAAACGCACTCGCGCTCCCCGTTCTGGCGCCGTGGATTTAACCGACGCCATTTCCTATGCCAATCTCTATCGAGGGGTGATCCTGCGCATCGGTGCGTGCTATTTCTGTAAACAAAGTCGAGCCTAAAACTAACAAAATACAGTTCGTTACCCCATCACCTCCGCCCTGATCAACGTCACGAGCGTCGCGTGCGTCATCCACGCGACACGGGAGGAAGGTATCAAGAATTGGACAGATTACCACGTTCTACTCCTCAGTCAGTGACTTCTGTTGAACTTGTACTCCGGCTCACCTCCCTGAAACTTCAGGCGATTTAGTGTATGGCGGGCGCGCAATCCTATACGCCTGTCTTGCGGCGACGGATCCGGTAAGCTCATTAAACAGTGCGGACTACCTGCATTTTCACTGAGAATCGTCTTGAAGGCCCTCGTCCGCGCCGTGCACGCCTGGCTCCTCAGTTACGGCCTCATTTCCCGACAATCATCCAATTCCGTACAATTACAATCTCTCCGCTGGCCAACCGATAACGGCAAGATCATGATGGTGAACGGCGTTCCCGCAAGCATAAAATTCGCTACTCCTGGTTCTGGAGACGATTCAGACCCTGGCAAGGTTGGCTCGACACTGAAGCCTCGCTCCGATATAGAGGCCTCGCCACGGCCACAGCAGAAGGACCTTCCGCCGCTTCCTCCAGACGAGCAACGTCACAGCCGTATATCACTGGGGGTCCAAGGATTTACAGACGGCGGCCGACGACAACAACTTGCGATGGAGAGGGAGAGGGAGAGCGACGAGTTCCAACGACGTATATAACTTAGGGCCTTTTTAATATGTGGATATGAGATCTAAAATATTTACTATATATTCTGTTAACGCCATCCTTGTAATTCGAGTACGCAGTTAGACTGTATACATAATATACATAATTTAGCTGTGCGGACTCAACACATTCGGAAGAGATTGTTAGATCCCTCATACGATTGAACCTTTCTCCACCGTCAAAAGATTGCATATATCACCCGTTCTTCGGGCCGTTACTATCAGTGACTGGGTACTCGGCCACCTGTGAATATTTCATGAGGGAGTTGATTATTATAGTACTTTGACCTCGAGGGATCAAGTACAACCTTAGGAGATCATCTGTACCAATTTTCGGATGTCTGGATCAAAAGTTGCGCGATGTCGGAACGGAATCCGAAGGGCGGGAGCCATCATTTCTTAACTTAGCGCTTCGTCCGATGCTCGCCACAGCTCTTTCTTCATGAATTCTCTACTGATTCACGACTTCGTAGGCTCATCTTGTTGCCCCGATGCAGGAAAATCCTCTGGAATATTGTATGCAAGGCATGAAACCGATGCTGCTGCGCAAGATACCGTAGAAGACATTGCTGCTATTTTGACCCAGTCCAGTAACGCACTCGCATATCTTGAGAACCATTTACTCTATGAGCCTGGCACCTAGCATAGGCCTGCTTTATCGAGTATTCCTCATTATCCAATGTTGTTCTGCTTTGTATCCATTTACCCTGCCTCTCGGTGCTTACTGTCACCCAAACCACCGATTTTCAATATCACATGAGTTCGAGATTTGTACAGGAGTCACCGGCGTCTAAAGATTGAAAGCGTGTGCCAGGTATGTCTAGACACATCCTATTAGTTCGATTGTCGCTTGGATTTAGCTCATACCGCCATTATCTTTACCTAGGCGCTCGGGTTGTTAACACCTGACATCCTGGTAGACTCCCCCCGGTTCAGAACATAGTTTTATACCCTTCCTGTGGCTTATATGTACATACCAACTGTTCATAATGCTTCATTCATACCTGATCTTCGGACCTGGACACAATTTACAGCCAGTTCCTCGCCCCGCGGCTCATTCAGTGAGGTGGCTGACTACTATGTTTATTCCCTTTTGGTGTACAGTCCCAAACCGGGAAGCGCAACAATTAGAGTATTTCATGGATATTTGAGCCACATCTTCACCAAATCACTTGGTCCAAACTATGTTCTGAACTATATTAAAATCTAGTCCATGTCACAATTTATCTCTAGGAACAAAGTTGAGTGGTGGTTGAGAACGAAGTCAAGCTTTCCGGCACCCCAAATATGCCCAAATAACGTAGAAGCGCATTATTTCAAACCCCGCTAGGCGAGCGCCACGGATTCAGAGCAAGCTCGCCGACAAGGTAGTGAAATAAGGCTCTTCCAATTCTGGGGAAATTCTGAACTTGAAGGACATGAAAAATAAAAACCACTTACCGAAACATGTGGTGGAATTCACAATCAGGGGCTCGGAGACAAGTACTGAAGAAGTCCTTGGACTTGGGAATCTGGTCGTAGGTTCTACACGAGCCATCACTAGACACGTATTGCGCTATCTCCACCCAGTTCAAGGCCGTAAGCCCAAGCACTTCTGAGATATCATCACTCAGAAATTCTGCTTCTTCTCTGTCTATTTTTAGGAGATCGGCATCCTCCGAGTCCTCTTCCAACAGCAGAGAAGTAGCCATGACAGATTCGGCAACATATAGAAGGTCTGATTGAATTTGGTTGGGTCTTGGTGGAATGAGGCATTCGGACAAGAAAGAGCGGGCCACCCTAGCGGAGTTTGAAATTTTATTTGTTCCGATCAAATATTAATTAATTATTTACGGGACGGGACGGACGAGTCAAGAATTGAGCACCCCTATTAGTATGTCTAACAATCCTGAAAATTCCGGGGCAAAGTGGAAGAGAGGAGAGAGAGAGAAAAAATCGAAATTCAGAGCCATTGTACAAATTCATACCCATTGGGCGTAATGGCGTAATTCTAGACAAAAAGTGAGGGGATAGCCACCCAAAATTCCCTCACAAAAATGAGTACTTTTATGAAGCCACGGGATGCGGCCTGAGGCCGCGGAAAACTGAACAGACAATGATCATCTCTTCGAGGAAAACAAAATTGGAAAGAATGAAAAGACAGAGCTAGTGATGTGCTTGGCTTTGGCCTCAGGCCAAAAAGCCATGGCTTTTTGGCTTTGGTACCAAGGTCGGCTGAGAAAATAAATGAGTATTACCAGAAGACCTCACGCTCCACCGTACAAGTGATGGCGATGGGTTTGTTCAAGTGCATGCTTCCATTCTCTTTCCGCTGATGCATCGACAGTCCTCAATCCCAAGGAAAAGGGCCGATACTTTGAAAAACACTGGGGAACCGAGTTGGCGAAGGAAGCCCGTGAGACCGCAATGGACATTGTGAGCACACATGATAGCCTAATAATCTTTACTGAGATTTTCAGTTTCGGGAGCGCTGGCAGAAATTGAATGCGGGAGGAGTTACATCTCGACCTCCGCCACGGCGCACATCCAAACTTAGCCGCCTCCTACGGGAGATTAAGCCGGAGAGTGACGAGGATGACACCTCCACAGTCCATCGTGATCCATCTCAACCGTGGCTGGAAGAGTTTGAGGAATATTATGATTCTCGTCCAGAGTTTCTTTCTGACAACATGTCAATGGTATCATGGTGGGGCGTAAGTCACTTTTTGACCATTCCAATAGTCACTGTCATTGACTTTGATGTTCAGGCTTGCTTAGAACGCTTTCCCACATGGCGCTCATTGGCTCGAGATCGACTTTGTATCCCCGCATCTTCCGTCTCTAGCGAGCGGGCCTTCTCAGCAGGCAGGATCACTATCAGCAAGCAACGCAACAGGCTCAAAGATGATATTGTGGAGGCCCTGCAGGTATTGAAGTCTCTCATCAGGGGCGAGGATATGTTCCGTGCCCCGGCTGTCTCAACTATCGAGGAGGACGAGGATGACTTGAAAGATGAATCTGAGTCGGGCTGGGATTGTTTCTTAGACGATGCGCCGGATAATTACGAGCCCGATGTTACGATGGAATAATTGTGAGCCTGTAATAAATATCTTTTTTATTGTATTCTTTTTTCGCAATCGAGCCAAAGCCTGGGCCAAAGCCAAGCCAAGCCAAGCCAAGGCCATAAGATGTTGGCTTGGCCTGGCATATTTCCAGGCCAAAGCCACTCCAAGCCAGGCCAAAGCCATGGCTTTCAGGCCAAGCCAAAGCCAGAAATTCACTAGACAGAGCGACTAACGGCCTTGCAACAATTGACAAAAAATAAAGAACCAGAAACCATAAGCGCGGCCTCCAGCTGCAGGACATTGAACAAGTAAGGCAACCTGATGATGCTTACATCAACTCGATGAAATTTCACGACTGCAGGGTCCAGTAGTTCGTGTATAAATACAAGCCGTCATCGGTACCAGGGGTGCCCGGAGGGCCGGCCATATAAGGAATGATGGCTCTCACCCTTCGGATTCTGATCCTCCTGCAGTTGTCAACTCTTTCATGACATATTCGCAGGTGGCCAGCTAATGGGGGTGGCCGACTAAAACGTTCTGCCTCCGGGATCCCTTTCTGACTATCGGTTCAAAGACCATGCAAATCGCGCTGTATTTGCTATCGCCCTCGGGACCGCCTCAAGCCTTCAAATGGTCAACTGACCGCGGACCCATTCTAAAGTCGTAAAATAAGCCTCGTACTTGCTCCACGGAACCACAGTTTTTCCGCCGGCGAACTATGAATATCTGCTCGAGAACCGGCATGAGGACGCTACTCTGAACCGGACCGCCCTTGGTAACACGCCCCGTTGCTCTTCACCATGGCACAAGGTCCCGTCGAAAGGGTCAAGGGCGCCAATGCGTACACAGATCTCATGGATCCGAGACGCAGATGGTACAACAACAAAAGGTAGATATCCGTCAACAAATGACTACGAGTGTTTGTCTCTCATCTCTGCAGACTTATCGTCCTCAACGGCTGGATCGTTCTGCTGTAAGTACTGGCAACTACCCGCATCATCTCATCTGAACTGTATTCCTAGGCTCGTTACTGCGTGTACCAGCGGATATGACGGGAGCATGATGAACGGTCTGCAATCGCTGCCGCAGTGGGAAAGTTATTTCAAATTCCCCACCAAGGGAAAGCTCGGGCTCCTCAGCTCCATCCAGGTGCGCGAGTGCTTCACGAAACAACAACTCACTCGCATCTGAACTTGTGATTCCCCACCACCTTGGAAGAACATAGGCGCGCTCGCGGGCTACCCCTTCGCACCATATCTCTGCGATGGCATTGGACGCCGGCCCACGGTGTTCATCGGAGCTTTGCTGATGGTCATCGCCACTGCCATACAAACCGCATCTCAATCCGTCGGCATGTTCGTTGGCGCTCGGTATGTATTCCTGTCCGATTTATCACTCATCTGAATAGACGCTAGATTCCTCATTGGTTTCGGTCTCACTTTCGCCGGTGCGTTAAGTAGGCATGGACTTAGGCCGTGATTTTAAATACATAGAACTACACATTCAGCGAGCGCGGCGCCAATGCTCGTCGCAGAACTTTCATATCCAACATACCGCGCTCCGCTGACTTCGACATACAACTCCCTCTGGCACTTTGGACAGATCGTGTTCGCATTGCGTACTTCTCGTACACGCTTTCTTCTCATCTGACCGAAGTCTTCGACAGCGCCGCATGGGCAACCTTTGGCTCGTTCAAGATACAAAAACACCTGGGCGTGGCGGCTACCATCCGCGTTACAGGCAGTGCCGTCACTCGTTCAGTTGCTAATGGTCCTTTTCGTCCCCGAGTCGCCTCGCTTTCTGGTCAGCAAGGGAAAGGAAGCGCAGGCCCTGAACATCTTGGCTTACTACCACGCGGACGGCGACGAGTATGTATGACTCTGCCTTTCATTTGCTGCATCTGACGTGAATCCACAATTAGAAACGATCCCCTCGTGCGCTACGAGTTCGAGGAAATCAAGGCGGCGATGAAATTTGATCGCACCGGTGAGCATTTGTAGTTTTTACTTGATGGACTGAGTTGGTCATCTGTGAACAGTCGCTGCGAATATTGGGTGGAGATCCTTCCTCGCAAGCCGCGGTAATCTGAAGCGAGTTCGAATCATCATCGCAATTGCATTTTTCTCGCAGTGTTCAGGCAACGGACTCGCTTCATATTATCTGAACAAAGTACTTTCTGATATCGGCATCACGAAACCAACCACACAGGTAATTATGTTCGCCTCTATCAGTTCTTAAGCTTCATCTATCTGAGCACATCCATAGCTGCTTATCAACGGTGTTTTGAGCATCTGGAGCCTCTTCTGTGCTCTCGTGGCGTCCACTGTTGTAGAGCGCGTCGGCCGGCGCATCTTATTCCTCAGTTCTGCCTGTCTCATGACAATCTTCTTCACGATGCAGACCGTTTGCTTCGCCCGTTTTACTATCAGCGGCGACACAAACGCGGCGCGTGGTATGATTGCATTTCTAGCCATGTATAACATGGCGTACAAGTGAGCGCGAACATATCGACCAATCATTCCACGACTGGTGTTAAACCCGGTAGGCGCTAATTCGGTACTTTTTTTTTAGCTTGGCTTTCTCGCCGCTGGTCGTGACCTACACGTTGGAGATTCTGCCATATAATATTCGCGCGAAGGGATTCAATATCTTCAACATCACCATGTCACTTGCGCTCATATTCAACCAATATGTCAACCCCATCGCTCTGGGTACGAGATCTTGATTTCTGAGTCACCCGCTAGCGAGGTGCTGAATGGTTCAATCTCAGCTGCCCTCGTCTGGAAATATTACGTCGTGTACTGCGTCTGGCTGGTATGCGAGTGTATATTTTTGTATCTTTGTAAGCCTCCATCATGACTTGTGATACAAGACTTACTCTGGAACATGCAGATCTGGTTGAGACAAAGAACTACACGCTCGAAGAGACGGCGGCAATCTTCGACGGCGAAGGCGTGACCGAGAAAATCGCTGACTCTGCGGCAACGCAGGCAGGCGTTGTGATGAAGGATGGTGGTGCGGATTTTCACGGCTAGCCGGGCGACTTGAGGGCATTTGTGGAGAAGGTGTGAATTGTGGCCTTCATTCTCCTGTCTTCAATGTTGCACCTGAGTTTTGCGTTACTTGATCCGGAAACTTGTACTACATTCTACCCTTTGAACGCAATGAAATTTCACAGCAGGCACCGCTTCGGGATAGCCCAAATTCAGCAGCGCGACACACATTAAGTACGGCACACCCGCCGTAATCACGACAAATCTCCAAGAAAGTAGGACGCATCGACCTAATATGCGATAATTCACCACGAAAGTGCAACACATCAAATTCAACACCCGTCGGGGGGTTCGGCAACTTCCGGTAAGCGCTTCGCGTTCCTCGGTGGCGGGAAAGTTTTCTTGAGCGAATCCCACCCTCTACTATCGGTGACTGGGTAGTGGGCCACCCCCAGGTAGTGGGCCGCCTGCAAATATATCATGAGGGCATTGTGGATGATGGATGTTTGGCATGTTAGGATCGAATACAACCTTGAAAGACGTCTCACACGAAATTTCAGCCCAAAGTGATGCTTTGATCAAAAGTTACACGACATTTGATCGGCATTTGCAGCGTGTGAACCATCATTTCTTAACCTCGCGTTTCGGCCGAGGCTTGCATCAGCTCTTTCTCCACCAATTCTGCACCGTTTCGTGACTTCTCAGGCTCGTTATGCTGCCCTGATGCGGCGCATGAACTTCTGACCAATATAACCAAGCTCAATGTGGTTTGGGCGTCCAGGAGACCGGAGAATACTTGCTTGTTATTCTGACTGGCTCCAGTGAACAAGACTCATATCTCAAAATCCATTCCACCTACGGTGCTGCCGAATTGCATGGGCCATCCCGACATGTATACCTTGTATTTAACCATTACTCGACTTTTTTAACTAATCAATGTGCCTCTCACCATGGACCATTACCTGAAACCACCCAATTTCAGCGACACAGAAGTCCAACCTTTTTGGATGAGTTGCTGGGCATTTGGAAACGATATATGCAGTTGGGTATGTCCATCTATATCTTGTTGTTCTACTTGTAGGTTATTTCGGGCTTCTACCTCTCCTATCTCTGACTAGGTCGTCGCTTTAGTAACATCTGCCATTCCGGGCAATTTCCTCTCTTCCAAGACATATTTTTATACCCTTTCTGTATTCAATATGCACATGGAGACTGGTGACAATCCTAAATGAAGATGTAACCCTCCAATCAGGATACATTTTACCACCAATTGGGGCCTCAGCGACACGTACAGCGAGGTGGCCCACTACCTAGTTTTTTACTCCTTTAGGCATCTCCGCAGGAAAAAATTCAAGACACGCCGAGAATGTCGTGTAAATTCAGCCAATCGTGTTCAGACAACTTTTAATAGATGTTAATTCAGTATGGGAGCCACAAGGGCATCATAAGTGCGGAGGAAATCCTGGCCAGAGCCATAAACTCTAAGGTGGCCCACTACCCAGTCACCGATAGTATATGAAGCTGCATACCAGGTTCAAATGCTGACAGCACAAATAGATTTTCAATCAAGATTGCAATGGGAGCAAGTTCCTGGTACCATTTTAGGTTCCAGATCTCCCTTCCGTAAATACGGAAGTTCGATTCCCCTGTCAGATCATGATTTACCAGTTGTGTCTCACGATCCGGCATTTCCCGTGCCCTGTGGCTGAAAAAAGCGGTAAATGCAGAGGTTCGATCCCCTGCCAGATCATGGATTACTGAGGTATTTCATTCAAATTGACAGTCACGTGTCACGGACCCCTCTGTCGATGTCGAATATTGGTTGATGTCACGCATCACGAAGGCGTTTGTCAAACCTCTAAGCCCGTCACGAGTATTCTCCCCCCCAAAAAAAAAAAAGTCAAAATTTCCGTGGAATTGTCGAAATTTTGGGGGTGTCACGCAAAAATCTGGCTGCTGTCGAAATGTCGAATAGATAAATCTGGTCACGTGTCACCCCCCTTGTCGATTTGAATGAAATAGTTCAGTACCAAAGAGTGTCCCACGATTGAAAAAGTAATGAAATGTGATGAATTTCAAATTTAACTAATACAAGGGTACTACAGTTCAAATATCAGCCCAGCCTCACTAGTATGGATCATTCCCTCCTCTCCTTGGCCACTTAGATACTTAGATAGCAGTTAGAGAGGAAATGCAGACAAGTTTACAATGGTGGAGTACAGAGACACAACAACTGATGTGCATGCACCGTGTTCCATGGTTCAACTTCTACCCTTGGCTGGTTGAACCATACCATCATCCTGATGAGACCACCATTAGCATTAGCAAAAAAGAATGCGTCTGGCTGATCTGGCATCATACCAACCAAACGCACCACACATCTGGTGGCATAATGACATGCCTGATGCCAGACTCATTGTAATGGCCCTCAATAGTCACCAACCAACTAATGGACTCGAACTGCTGTTCAACCGGCGGTTGTACTTATTTAATTCCTTTTACTCACTTGAATTTCTTATGACTTGCTTTAGCACGCGTTTGACGTGTGCTGACATGATATGCATTACCTCATCTCCTGTAGTATGTAACTTGTGGGCCAAGAGCCTGAATAGTATTCTTCTACTACCATCTTGCTCACTGCTCAATGGTCTGAAGGCTCTCTTAACAGCCTAGGATTAGAGCATTGCAAGACTTGGTATGTTCCTTCTACTCACTAAGAACTAACCTTTGTCCCTAGGTGTTCTCCTTGCATCCCTAGTAAATTTCTCAAGGGACACAGGAGTACACTACTTCAGATATCTGTTGTGGGCATGCTCTTGGTGCAAGGATAACACCATTCAGACTCCTATTCATACTGACCATACCAAACATCCTAGCTGCTGCTTGCTTGCTAGACAGCTCCCTTAATTATCCCAGCTGTAGATATTTATAGGGTCCTACATTCATTTCTGGTGCCAGAAGTTCATCAGAACATCCATTATGGTACCAGGTATCTGTTGACAATCTGAAAATAAAAACACAGAATGCAATATATTCATGAGAGGTACTTAATACATGAAAAGACTTGCTTCTAAGTAGTGGGCAGAATGGCAATGCAACCTCTTGAGCTGACTTCGATTCCGCATCAAAGCTCCCCATCAGCTAAACCTAGCTATTGTCCACCTATGTCGGTTCCAGTCCAAGATGCTGTAAATATTCTAGGTGCCAATAAATTCCTCATGGGAACAAGAAACATGCAGGGCTTAGCAGTTGTCACCTACAGTGTGATCCCACCAAAGCGGGGGCTGTAACCAAAGAGGAGACAGTAAACGCAGTGAGAGAGGACAGGCACACACCTCCATGATTTGCCTTTGTCCTTTCCCACCACGGTACATCTCCTCTCTGAGTCCCGCTATTATATATATGAGAGGTCCTTGATGTCTTGAAGATCAAGGTTTTGAAGCTTGAGGTCATAAAGCTCAAGAGTTACTCTGACAGCAGATTTGGATTTGATACAATGACGATATCCATGACAGTACTGTAACTTGAGCATTACTAGACTTTTTTTCCTCTCTTTCTGTGTCTGTGGGCTCTCAATGGCGCTGGGCAAGGGCTCTGCATGACTTTGAACCAGAAACATTAGATTAGGGGATTAAAACAGAGTGGTAGTTGAATAAATCTAGTAATAGTCAAAAAGAATCAAGTTGTAGCAAAGAAAATTTAGTGGTAGTAAAGAAAAGCTGGTGGAAGTGAAATTCTGCAGAGGGTTCAGCTGGTTCAGTAGCTCCCAGCCAGTCTCTGTGCAGAGGAAAGCATCATCATCTGAGATATACATGTCTGCAGCCGAGGTATCCTGTTTGAACAAAATGTTGAACCAGGTGTGCTCATCTGGCATGATGGATCCACCACACATATCCTCCAGGGCCAACTTGTGAGCCATCTCAACTTTCTTCGTGGGTGACATGGCAGAAGACTTCGACAGCAGTGCAAAGATGGTGCTGATCACTTTGCCAATGCCATTAACAGAGCAACCAAGTGCGAGGATCGACTCCAGACCCATGGTTTTAGCATGTTTACTGCTCCAGGGAGGTCCAATGTCATTGGGGGCAGAGCACTTCAAGCCTGTGGACAGAGTGCAGGAGTGGAGAGAGGCAGGGGGCTGAGACACAGTTAATTGGGAGGCTGGGACTGAGTTGGTGGGGTCAGGGGACAGGGATTCACCAAAATCGGACTGCGACCAGTCTGAGAATGGCTGCAAGCTGTCCTCATCACTGTCATTGCCCAGAAACAGCTGCAGGGGTTCCTGGGATGGCTGAGAGGGCACAACAGCAGGATCAGCAGTTCCCAGGCTGAATATGTAGCATCCAAGAGCATGCAAGGGCACAATTGTGTCAACCATTGTGAAGTGAGGCTAGCCATGCTTTGTGAAAGGCTTGAAGTGTGGGTGAGCCTTTGCAAAGTTGGACCACATGTCCCAGGTGTCAATCTGTGTCATTGAATCCCAAATCGTTGCTGTAAGTCCAACCCTGCGTGCCCGGGTATGCCTTCTGCTTCGCTTGCAAGATCTAGTCATAAAGTTTACACGTCTGTATGACAGTTGTCATTTATGAGACCGTTGACACACACAGAGATGTACTGCGCTCCATTTAGTTGCAATTGAGTCGGCCATCTTGGGCCCACCCTTTTTGGGAGGCCAGTTGCTGGCCATATGAGCTGCAGCTTCATTCATGACTGTCTTGTCCCAATTCCCACCATCACCAATATGGCTCCATTGCTTGTACAGGAAGTCAAGGAGGTGGGTGAGGTCCTCAGGGTTTGTTGCCCAGTCAGTGGAGCCCTTGCCTGGCGCCATTCCGAGCCCACAGATGCACAGAAAGAGGAAAAAAAAGTCTAGTAATGCTCAAGTTATGATACTGTCATGGATATCATCACTGCATCAAATCCAAATCCAAATCCGCTGCCAGAGTAACTCCAAGGCATTGAAGGTTGAAGCTGATGTTCCGAAGCTTGAAGCCTTGAAGCTTGAGGCTTTGAGGTCTTGTAGCTTGATGATCTTGACGAGAGAGAGTACGACAGGCAGAGGGCAACTTTTGAGGACCAAGAACAACAGTCACAGGGCGATTTTGGGGGACCTTGAAGGATTCAAAACTTGGACTGCAGAGTGAAGGGAGCACAGCCAAGGCTGGGCAAGAGAGAGCACAATGAATGGTGGAGGGAGGAAGAGAAAGTTCCCATCAAAATCAACCATCAAGCCGAAACACGTGTCTGCACACGGACGTGATGCATTGATCATGCCCACCGACATCTCTTGAATTGCTGCAGAATTGCAATGACTGGCTTCATTCAATATTACATATTGGAGGGCCACAGTGACATCAAGAGAGGTAAGGATGGCAGTGTTAGCATCGGTGCCCTCAGCTGTGGAGCTTATCCACTGTATTTGTGGTGCATGTGGAGCAGGTGCTGTAACTCTTTAGGACAAGCTTGGCTGAAGCTTTGCAATGCCCCGTGAATATCCATGACAATGATTCATGATGAAAGATCGCGAATTTCTGGTCGTGAAAATATGGGTAAAAAGTTGGAACACCCTGTCATGAAATAGAGTTTGGAATTCACAACGCACACCATAACAAACCATCATGAATATTGAAATTCAAGACTTTTCTGTTGAATTTCACGATGAATACTTCACACAGTGTCTGAATTTATCTCTTTCTGATGATATAACACACCCGCATGGGATTACTGTACTGTTTTATCATGATCTCCTTTCAGTGAAAACCCTGGTTCCCTGCAAAACTGTCACGATTTGAGCCTAATCGCTCCATCTTATCTAAGCACGTGACAAGATAAGACAACGGAGAATACCGAGAAGGAATTCGATCGTCGGACATATATTTAATACCTTGACACGCGTCCCATATGATCGGAGGCAAGGTTACCTCGAGGATAATAGGACGCGCGTACACCTAACAATAACACGTACGTTACACGTCTTTTTAATAATAGCTGACAGTTCTTCTTTACTTCGATCGCTATACACGTTGTTTCCTTTTGTTACTGCGTACATATCTATAGACTACACAGCCACTCACAAACAGTATAAATACGAGTAGTTATTCACCTGTAGTCTTTACGCTTTTATTCACTCATTTTTCGAGAACTAATACCTCACTCCCCAATCCGCGATCTTTGTTATCGTTGGACGAGAGGTTCTTGATTGTGACATAATAAAAGCGTACCCTTCATACCGCTCGTACCGCCACTTCTCGACACTCCTCTCCTCTTCCTCCCCCATTCACGCACTACTTGCGTGTCTTTACTCTCTACTTGGATTCTCGTACCTGCAGACCCATTCACCCTCTATCCGTCCCCTTCGCCGACCCTCTCCTTCGTCCACACAGAAGTAAAACAATTGCAGCAACAGCTATCGTCGGACCAGATCGACCAGACTGCGCCACACGCTACGGGAAACGTTGAGTCCGTCCCCGCGTAAGGCAGCTACAAGGCCACTGAGTCGAATCTTCGGAGACGGCTAGGGCGCTATCATCGGGTGTGTCGTAGAAGACCCGGGGTAGTTCTGGCAGCAAGAGTCCGGGTTAGTAACACCCACCGCCTCGTGCGGCCCTTTTCCCCACGGCTACATATCGCGCTTCGCCTGCGCCCTCTTCATCGTCGGTTACTTCGACCTATTCCGAGGAAGTAACAACCCGACCCATCTTTCGAACCATCACCCCTCGGCCTTTTACTCTTACCCATTTCGATACCTCCTCGGAAGAGGGCTTTCATCCCCAGACCATCCCGACTTTTTCCATCTTCACCGACATGTCCCACAAATCCTCCAACCCGAACCCCTACCCCTTGCACAATTCCCCGGGCATATTCAGCCCACATTATTACTTCACCCGTGAAGAGTTCGCTGCCCAGAAACAGCAGCAACTCGAAATGATTCGCGCCGCTGAAAAAGAGGCAGCGCGACAAGCATCCGCGGCCAGATACCCATCTGGTTACGCATCATCCCCAGTTCCTATCGAGGAACAATTCGAAGTCGCCGGCTTCGACGCTTTTTGGACCCTCGGGCCCGAAAGACTCGCACGCGTAGAAGCACGCGTCGGAGAGAAGCTTCGAATTCTGAAGCTTCAAGAATACCAGCGAGAGCTGGAAGAAATGACTTCGCCATATCGAAGTCAAGCAGGATCGGGGCACACTACGCCTCGATCAGGAAGAGAAGTCCCTCTTCCACCAAGTCGGTCGTCCACACGACCTTCTCCCCGACCCCTGCCGACACCGCCGAAGTCAAAGGTCTCGGCACCAACGCCGACGGTCGCGGCCCCCCAACCGTTACCAGCGGCGAAACCCCTGCCGGTTACGGCATCCGCAACCCCATCATTGGTGCCAATCGCGCCAATCACTTTGGACGACCTCCTTCGGGTCGCCCGATCCGGAGCCTCGAGGACGGGCTCAGCAAAAGTAGTTCTCGCCGATGTTCCCGACGCATTCGACGGGAACGACAAATCCAAGTTCGAAACGTTCTTGGAATCATTACGCACCTACCTCAGTGCGTATTCCTCGGAGTTCGATACCGAGGAAAAGAAGGTCTTCTTCACCCTTTCACGCCTGAAGGGGAAGGAAGGTGCCGTGTGCCCAGCCACCAACTGGGTACGAAATTGGAAGATGCACAATCTTCCCGGAGACTCCCTTCGTGCGGGAGTGACGTTCGCCCACTTTCTGGGTGATCTGAAAACAACCTTCGAAGACCAAAATCTTCGAGAGACCGCTTTCAAGCGGTTGGTGGAGACAACTCAGGGGGCCACCCCCCTGAACGATTTTATTCAGCTCTTTGAGCTGAATGCGGAAATGGCCGGATTCCTTCCCGGTCATCCGGCTTACGACACATTCCTGTGTCAGACTCTGGAACGGCTTCTTACCGCCGGAGTCAAGAAGATGTTGTACTGCGGAGTACACATTCCCCGCGACTACGTGGGATTCCGCGCCCGTCTGATCGAGATCAGCGGGATCATGGCGCGCAACCCGCAGGCGGGTTCCGGGAGCCAGTTTTGGACTCCCGCGAGCCAGAAGGACGTATCGGCCACGTCGAAAAATAAAGGATCGACTGGGCCGAATCGGGGAACGGCACCAACGACTCCGCAGGGCGGAGCCGCCTCGACTAACAAGGAAAAGGGCGGGCCCCTCAAATGTTACAATTGTGGCAAAGAAGGCCACATGGCACGCGCCGTGCCCAGAACCACGACGGGAACGTGGAAAAGTCAACGTGCGCTCCTTGCGCACTGACGAAATGTCCAAGGAGGACTTTAAATTCCTCATGGAGAAGGCCCGTACTAAGTACGGCAAGGATTTTTAAGGAGGATGCCGATCAAGGCCGAATCGGTGTCCCCGGAAATTAAAAAATCACAAAAAAAGAAGGAAAACGAGGAAAATCAAAAAAATCAAGAAAATAACCGGCGGAAAGACACCGGTATACAAATCGTGCCTAAGGAGCCGGGGCCGACTCGGGATATAAAAGTCGATAATAAAAAGGGTCCCTCAGGGACGGTGGCTCAACCCGCACGGCAACCGGTCAGAGCGTACGGCTCTGCTGGAGCGGGGGTAGCGCCAGAAGGCGGTCTCTTTGCCCCGCTGGTAGCGGCAAAGGATACAGTAATTTATACAAAAAATTGTATTCAGGAAAAAGCAAAAAATATATTACCTATGCATTCTCGTCCCATACGTATTTTATCTAAGGCCCCTGGAACCCAAACCAGTGAGAAAAATAGTGCGGATAAAAAGGTCGTCACGGACGAGATGGCTCAATCCACAGTAGTGGAGGAAGCGCCGAAACACACGCGAGTCCCGTTTGGACTCAAGAAGCAAGAAACGGCCCGGTGGCTCGCACGACGCGCTATGGGAGTTTCCGAGAATAGGTTGGCGCAAGAACTTCGCGCTTTCCAATTCCAAAGAACCCGTCACGAGATGTGGGTAAATCTGACGCTTGAGGCGTTAGATACGGGAAAAACCGAAAAGGTTAAAGGCCTGCTGGACACAGGCTGTACAACCACGTGCATGGACCGGGATTTCGCTAAAGCCCGGCAGTACGACCTAAAAGAGCTGGATACACCAATTTTAGCTCGCAATGCCGATGGAACCGAAAATACCAAAGGCAAGATCACCCATTACGTGGAGTTGATCATGGGAGTCGGTCCGCACAAGAACCGACAACGTTTCCTTATTACCGGCCTCGGGAAGGCCCGGATATTTATTGGATACGACTGGTTATTCTGGCACAACCCCTCAGTGGACTGGAAGTCCCAGACGATCTTATTCAATCGTTGTCCGAATGAGTGCGGCATGACCGGCACAGAGTTCGGCAAAGGCATCTTCGAAGAGGAAAAAATCGAAGATGGTGAAAGTATTTTATTGGTCGACTTCGCGTATGAGATCGCGATACGCGCAAAAAATACATCTGCGCAGCAGATGGCAGAAAAAGCGAACGCAGAGCGTGAGCACATGACGGAGGACAAAATCCCGGAGCAATATAGGGATTACGTCAAAGTATTTGCGAAGGAGTCCTTTGACTCCCTTCCGGAACGACGACCGTGGGATCACGCGATTGAGTTGAAACCGGACGCAAAAGCCGTCGACTGTAAAATATACCCGCTCTCTTTAGTAGAGCAAGAAAAGCTTAACGAGTTCCTGGAGGAGAACTTGAAAAGCGGTCGAATTCAGCCATCGAAGTCCCCGATGGCTTCGGCATTCTTCTTCGTAAAAAAGAAGGACGGATCTCTTAGACCGGTACAGGATTACCGTAAATTAAATGAAATGACAATCAAGAACCGATATCCCCTTCCTTTGATATCGGAGCTCGTGAATAAACTTCGCGGTGCGAAATATTTTACAAAGCTCGACATCCGGTGGGGCTATAATAACGTCCGGATCAAAGAAGGCGATGAATGGAAGGCCGCGTTCAGAACGAACCGGGGTTTATACGAACCCTTGGTGATGTTCTTCGGTCTCACCAATTCCCCGGCTACGTTCCAAACAATGATGAACGACATCCTTAGGGATCTCATCAACGAAGGACGGGTCATCGTCTATTTGGACGATATTTTAATATTTACGAAAACCCTGGAGGAACACCGAGAGATCATCAAACGAGTGTTAGACACACTCGAAAAGAATAAATTATATTTAAAACCCGAAAAATGCGATTTCGAGAAGACGGAGATAGAATACCTGGGCGTCATCGTTAGTCACAACTCGATGAAAATGGATCCAGTGAAAATCGCCAGAATCGTGGAATGGCCGGAACCAAAGAACGTCAAGCAGGTTCAGTCGTTCTTAGGTTTTGTTAATTTTTATCGGCGATTTGTCCAAGGATATAGTGACATCGCCAAGCCACTTACTAAATTAACCGGCAAAGCCGGGTTCTCCTGGGGAGACGAACAAAAAACGGCGTTTAACGAACTGAAACGCCGAATCGCCGAAGATGTAACGCTTGCGTTACCAACGGATGACGGCAAGTTCCGTCTAGAAGCCGACGCCTCCGACGGGGCCACGGGTGCTGTACTTAGCCAAGAACAGAATGGCGAGTGGCGGCCCGTGGCTTTCCAGTCACATGGCCTCAACGAGACGGAGCGGAATTACGAGATCTACGACAAAGAGATGCTCGCGATAATGCTCGCTCTCGAAGAGTGGAGGGCGCTCTTGATGGGCGCACGGCAGACGTTTGAGATATTGACAGATCACCAAAATCTGCAATATTTTAGACAACCCCAAAAATTAAATCGTCGACAGGCTCGCTGGATTATCGAGCTCGTGGAGTACGATTTTACATTAACACACAGGGCGGGGACCCTTAATAAGATTGCCGATTTATTATCCCGCAGGGCGGACCACGACCAGGGCAAGGGTGACAACGAGAACGTCACGCTTCTTAAGCCCGAATATTTCCGAGCACAAGACATCGTGCTTGAAGGCCCCGAGAAAGAGATCATGGATCAGATTCTCGCAGAAAAGAAAATTGATAAGAGCGTCAAACTCGCTCTTGAGAAAAAACTCCCTGGATGGGAAAAGAAGGAGAACGTTATTTATTATAACAATCTTATTTATGTCCCTCGGAACGAAGAACTCCGAGATAAGATTATTGGGTTACACCACAACAACCCATTACTCGGCCATCCCGGAGAGAACCGTACGCAGGAAATAATAGAACGTAATTATTGGTGGCCGAGACTAGGAAATCAAGTCTCGCAATATATAAAAGCATGCGAGGCATGCGGACGGTCTCGGATTCCTCGGGACACCCAGGGAAAACTTAATCCACACAAGATTGCAGAGGGACCCTGGCAGATCATATCTATGGATCTGATCGGACCGTTGCCCGTCAGTAACGGACATAATGCAATACAAGTCTGGGTGGACACATTCACCAAACAAATGCACGCGGAAGCCACATCCATGGAGATTACGGCTGAAGGTGTCGCACGCTTGACGCGTGACAGAGTCATTCGGTATCACGGGGTACCACGTAAAATCATATCGGACTGAGATACCCGATATACGTCCGGGTTCATGCGGGAACTCAACAAACAGCTCGGTATAGAAATGAACCCGAGCACCGCATATCGCCCAATAACTGACGGGCAAACGGAACGCATGAACCAGGAGATCGAGAAATATCTCCGGGTTTATGTTAATTATCACCAGACGGACTGGTCGGAGTGGCTTGCGTTGGCCGAGTTTGCACATAACGACAAACAAAGCTCGGCAACAAAGGCTTCTCCATTTTATTTAAATTACGGCTATCACCCCTGGAAAGGGATCGAGAACGCCGTCGAGTCCCGTAACGAAGCAGCGCAGGAATTCGCTGATAAAATGAAGAAAATCCGTGATGAGGCGACGGCTGCGCTTGAAAAGGCACAGCAACGGATGAAAAAATATTACGACGCGCATAAAAAAGACGCGCCTGTATTTAAACCCGGAGATAAAGTCTGGCTTTACTCGAAAGATATAAAGACAGATCGACCTTCAGGGAAGTTCGCCGAAACAGGGCTGGGTCCTTACGAAATCATAGAGAAGGTCGGAGAAGCGGCCTATAAATTAATAATCCCAGGAGCACCGACGGGATTACACGACGTATTTAACGTGGCCAAACTTAGACCATACACGGAACCGCCTCCACACCGGCGAGAAGAACGACCCGCGCCCGTTATTATTAACGATGTTCCTGAATTTGAGGTAGAAGAAATCCTTAAACATCGTAAGATGGGTCGCGGATACCAGTATTTAATCAAGTGGAAAGGTTATCCACTTGGTGAACGATTATGGGAACCGGAACGGCACTTAAAGAATGCCAAGGAAACTCTTAACGAGTATAAAAAGAAACACGGCATTAAGATCCGTACCGTTCCGATATTTCCTAAAGGACATTGGGATTATCTAATTCACCGGTATAAACCGAAGGAGGAGTCCAAACAATACTCGACGAAGAAATTATATAATTATTCTATGGACTCGGATATACCCGACTCCGAGCGATTTGAAGAGATCGAAGACGATACAATTCGCTCTATGGTCGCCGAGGACGTCGACCCTTAAGAGGGGGGTAATGTCACGATTTGAGCCTAATCGCTCCATCTTATCTAAGCACGTGACAAGATAAGACAACGGAGAATACCGAGAAGGAATTCGATCGTCGGACATATATTTAATACCTTGACACGCGTTCCATATGATCGGAGGCAAGGTTACCTCGAGGATAATAGGACGCGCGTACACCTAACAATAACACGTACGTTACACGTCTTTTTAATAATAGCTGACAGTTCTTCTTTACTTCGATCGCTATACACGTTGTTTCCTTTTGTTACTGCGTACATATCTATAGACTACACAGCCACTCACAAACAGTATAAATACGAGTAGTTATTCACCTGTAGTCTTTACGCTTTTATTCACTCATTTTTCGAGAACTAATACCTCACTCCCCAATCCGCGATCTTTGTTATCGTTGGACGAGAGGTTCTTGATTGTGACAAAAACCTTGATTTTCCAAATAGATACGTGGCTGCAGTGTGAAAGATGCGCTAGATTTGGAAGTTTTCAACAGCACTTGAACCTCGTGCTGTGGCCTGTTGTGGCTGCTACGCACAATGAGCCCAATTTAGACTAATTCCGCAGCTCACAGTGAACGTAAGAACCACGCACACCGGAAATTCTCCACATTCAGCACAACTGAATCTTAAACTAAAGTATAAATGCTAAGGTTAGGGTTTCCTTATAAGGTTTATCTTATCATATCTATAGCCTTATAAAGAAACCCTAACCCTACCATTTAGCTTACAGTTTAAGATTCGGTTGCACTAAATGTTGAGAATATCTGGTGTGACGGCACGCATTCGTCATCTCAGCCTAATTGAATTTGATGGCTCTACAGCGTTTTGCATCAGTGTAATCTGGGATGGAAGGAGTGAGAATTTAATGGGAAAGACAACAGCAAAAGGCTGTACAAATCGAGTTGAAGAGCAGAAGCAACTAAATGGAGGCAGCAGAAGGGGATAGGGCCAAACAGGCCCCAATGAATTGAGGAGTAAATTTTAATAGTACGGTGAATTAATACATCAGCGACTCCGCGTTCTCTGAACCTCGAATCCAACGCTGTGTTTATTTTTGAACTTCTCAAAAGGCGAGCAAAAAGCTGTCTGGCTGATGCTTGACTCTCCCCTTTTACCAATCGCCTCCCGCCATCCATGGACGACGAGACGTACACCGTGACGGCTCCTGAATGCGTCGCTCCATCAAACCCAGACACAGTACGAGTTGGAGGCACCAGGTAGTTCTGGACCCTAATCGACCTGGATTGTGGCTGACCTCCAGGCGCTTTCCATGAAGCAACACGGCCGTTATTAATACCAGCTCGCGGGACATTAATATGTTCGGGTGTACCACCACGAGTAATCTTACGTTCACATCCGCGCTGGCTGTGCCACCTTCCAGTGGGCTGTAAAGACCTTCTCCAATGATATACTGAATGTGGGACAGACTTCCGGACGATACCGCTCGGAGACATAGACTTACAGCGAGAAATACGCCTGGACACTGTCATGGGTGTTGTAGAACGCCAAAATGAACGGCGCAGTGTCCGGCGGGTATATTCTGCCAATATATCCAGCCAAAAGTCGAGAGTGACGGTGGCAACGTATGAGGGCGATGACGCCGAGGAGGTGTGTTCCATCCTGCTGTGAACACTGACATGGCGTGTCTATGTTTTAATTTCGGTAGAAATGGCGGCAAGATGTCAAGAACTATATATCGCTTCGGCAGGTCCCAAATAGGTCGTCGTCACTAGTCCATTGACTGAGTTACATGGCCAGTCATCCACATATTATTCAAATTTATGGGACAACAAGATCGGGTAATATACACGCTGCAATCTTCCACGATGGTGCGACCGTCGATTCATAACTTACTTTAATTGAGCTTAACATTTGTAGACCTCATCCCGCTTGAAGATACATGGACCTCTATCGAAATTCCCATTTTTCCAGAGTATATACGTATTCCCGCTGCGTGTGTGTATCCATTGTTCCACCTGCTACATCTCATTGTCCCAAGCATAGGGATTTCGAAGTAGACAAACTTTCCTGTTCTTCTTTGATCATGTCCCTTACAATGGTCGCAGGCGGCTAGTAGTTATTTTTACTCTGCATTGCGACGGAAACTAGTGAGTTCAGTCAGTCATCTGGATGCATGATTCCTTTGCATTGTTCTTCCAGGACTTTAACGAATGCACATTCTGGATACGTCACTCAACTGGCCGGCTCTGCGTAGATCCCTCACCTTCCGAGATCTACGCCATCTTGGACGAAGACAGTGCCGAAATCGAAGTCCCGGAGACAATTGTTTCCATGAGTGCGCCGGACATGGAGGCCATGGTCATCCGCTCGCTGACCTTGGAGGGGTACCATAACATATGTTGGTTGAATCTGTCAGAACTGCATCGATTCACCACCGTTTCGCTCTCTACAATCGTGAATATTGGCGCGGTAATTTCCAATCAACATAAAGGTCACATCGAAATTGCGTCCTGTCTGGATGCGACGGCTAGGGTTCATCGTTGGGGATTCAAAGGAGGGGCAGGAGGCATCACGGCGGAGGGTTGGACCCGGTACTTTTTGCTTATTCTTCGGATGGCCATTCGCGCTAATCGTACTTATTTTTCGAGTCTCAAATCCGGCGATGTATTGAACAGCACCATCCAGATAACTGGATCGGACCAGAAAGGAGCAATGGCATTAACCTGGCTCTGTCAATCGAATCATATTTTCAGTCGCCTTCGGATCACGTCCAATCTTGAGGCTTACGGTACCGCTCAGCGCATCGGTTGAATTCAAGTTGGACTAATATTTGTGTCGATTTTAAACAGTTCTTGTCGAAGAAGTGGATTTTGAACTCAAAATTTCCGCAACTACAGAAGACTCTCCTGAGGGTTTTCTATTTCTGTGTCCGGTGACTGACTTTCGAATGGCGCAATCACTATTCAGATGGCCGGATTGTCCTGCCTATTGGTCTCTCGATCCAATGGGTGCTGAGCGTCTTAGCACGGAGGCACACCAAAAATAGCAATATTTCATTAGGGTTGAAAACTCTACCTGATAGTACCAGAATCATATTTAATTTCAGTTATGGCTGAAATGTCCAATTTCAGTGTACTCTGAAACTAGAACAGAAATTTGCTAAATCAGGGTGCATTTCAGATGCTCTGAAAGCAGAAAAAATCAGAATAGTACAAAGGTGATCAGATAAAGGTGCTTTCAGCATGCCTTTCAGATGAGCTGATATCTGTGAGGGATTTTTGCTACTGGTTCCATTGTTTCGGTGACTAATAGCAAAAATCCCTCACAGATATCAGCTCATCTGAAAGGCATGCTGAAAGCATCTTTATCTGATCACCTTTGTACTATTCTGATTTATCTGCTTTCAGAGCATCTGAAATGCACCCTGATTTAGAAAATTTCTGTTCTGATTTCAGATTACACTGAAATTGGATATTTCAGCCATAACTGAAATTACATATGATTCTGGTACTATCAGGTAGAGTTTTTAACCCTAATGAAATATTGCCATTTTTGGTGTGAGGAGGCAACACGGCTCGGATTTCCATCTATTCAGTTGGAAATGATTACTTGGGGGAGGTCCTGGAATTCCAACGTCTATGCAGGACTCCGTCAGTTCTACCAGGCCAAAGATTTCGACCCGGACAGCCAGGACGTCGCTCAATCTTTGGGAGAACCGCTTTATCAATTGTCCCATGAGATACATCCTTCATTTGGTCATGGTAGGTCACTAAAACCAACCCGACCAAAACCATTTTACAGAGCTAACGAATCCTACAAGACAATTATGGTGCAGAAGATGGTCTCGGTATGCAAAATCGGAGAATACTGATGCATCGACTCGCAACAATGATACCGCACTTCCACAATTCCACCACCTCGACAATTTAGATCCAGGCAGCCAGGATGTGACCTGGAATCTTGGGCCTGAGGTGGGTACCCTGTTTGCCATATCCAGGCCCTTGCAACCAACGCGACGTATTGCTCTACCTATAGCAATATTCCGCACCTGATCCATCCTTTATCGGATGGCAGAATGGGCGGGATTATCGGCCCCTTGATGTGTCAGGTGCTGTCCCTCGTAGCACGGAGTGGGCAACAAGGCTAGAATTCCCTCCTATCCAGTCGACCACTGAAATCGCTGGATCGTCCTGGGATGCTAGTTTTCCCGCCGACCTCCATCACTTTCACCTGACCGCAGGTTTCGATCCCGAGCGTCTGTATGTCGCTCCGCAGTTTGGGGGACCACATTTTCAATTTTCTCGTGAGATGGATGTTCTGTTTTCCCATGGTAAGACAACCCTCCCGAAACCAGTCGTCCTGTCTTGAATCGTGGATGAAGCGGTGGAAGAAGAAGATCAGGGCCTGGCCAGCCCAAACGAGGAGTGCCAGAAGGGGTGGATCCCAGTTAACGAACATCTGGTCAACAATGTACAAACAAGTCCTACGAAGCATTCTTTAGAAGATATGTCGACGAACAGTCATCAGTGCATCCAGTTCCAAGTTCTGCGTATTGCCTTATTCATTTATTCGTCAGATATTCAACTAAACAAGCAGCGAAACGTGCCTCTCTTCAAGACGACCTCGCGCTGCGGCGTATCAAGCTCGACGAGAAGGCGCAGGTCATCGAGATGCTACGTCTCGGGGTCTTGACCAAAGACGAGTTTCTCTCTAAGCTCGCACAAATTGAGGCCAGCTATGGAGTTGAAACCCGGCCGACTCCTGCCAAACGCCCTCGTCTTTCCAATTCCAACGATGTGGAGTGATGTAGAGCTTTGAGTGTTATCCTTCTTTAGTCACCATTTTCTATATCTGAACCCTCCTTCATTACCAGCCTTTCAACTACACTATCTCTTTAGTCTCACCGTAATTATGTTCCTGTTGCTGTGATTAACTCAGCATGTGTATTACTGGAAACATCTATCAAGGAGATAGGCGGAATCTCTTGCATCAGTTCTATTTGTTGAGGGCTGCGTCAGAATTCTCGGTCTAGTAGAGGATACAGACTCAGCTAAAATTCGGGGAGAGGAAGTAGTCTACCGCCTCCTACAAAACGGTGCCGACGTGACGTCAATGTGGAAGGGAAAGATGTGGGAGCGCAGGCACCGGGCATTGGCATTGTGTTTAAGGTCCAAGTCCCCTTCCGCAAACGCCGTGGGCGGACTCGGGGATCGACACAGGTAACAAATGATTCCATGCGCTGTAACGCGAGAGCTATAAAACAACCCAGAGCTCTTTCGAAATGAAGCCGCAGCGAATTCTATTATGCACGCTGCATCGTTCCAAGGTAAGCTCTCTTGCCTTACAGACTCGAAGGCCTTGCGTTGATGCGCGGAGACAAGCTTAAGGGATCGTTAGGATTTTCCGACGCGTCACCTATATTGCGGACATATTGGCGAGACACTTTGAGGCCACGTATCATGCAGAAACCCCACCACCAACCTGTACGAGCCTCGCTTTTATGGGCTTAGTACGCGAGCTGGGCCTTCTTTTAACATATGGCCCTCCGGGCAACCCTGGTAACATGGATCCGGATCATGGGTAGGTTAGTTCCGGTGTTGCGAGAAATCGCGTGAAATTTCATTACGCACCGCTGCCGCGTAATCAATCCGCCACTCTGTCACACACCGAGACTCGGAAGAGGAAAGTCGCAGTGTGACAGATCACAGGTGTTCGAAGTTACCGGAAACCCGTTCCCGGTCATCCGCAACTCAGCTCCACTTTGACGTTTGTGAGACACTCGCGTCTTTCATACATAGATGGGTCTGTACAGAACTGATTGAAGAGCCGCCTGCCTCTCGCCATAGACGCAACGTTACTAACCACTCACCCAAGCAGCAATGTCTCTCTTCAAGCTGCTGGCAGCCTTGCGGGCCATGCTCTACTGTCTTCCTGCTCTCGCCCTCGGAGATCCCACTAACTGGGGCTGCCTCCACTGTCCCTCCAACTCCGCGGACGGGCTCCCGACGCCGACGTACGGCTCCGACCAGATCGTCTTCACCGTCTGCGCCGAGCTCAACATCAGCGCTCCGCTCATCGACGTCTACAACGCAATCCTGGACTTCCAGGCCTACCCTTCCTGGAACACATTTGCCTTCGCGGTCGACCTCCCATCCAACGTGACCACCACACCCACAGACAACTACGTCGGCATGCCCATGACATTCCACACCGCGGGCGTCCTCCCCCCTTTCAACACCACGAGCAACGAGGTTCTCACGGTGCTGGATTACGCGAATGCGGCCGGCTACTCGCTGTCCGCGTGGCGTTATGACGACGGCCTGGGTGGCGCGGGGATGCGGGCCGAGCACCCGAATGTCCTCGTTGATGTGGGCGGTGGTGTAACGCGCTACCTGTCGTTTGAGACGTACTATCTGGGCACGGAGACGGCCGTAGTTCTCCCGTTAAAGGGGAATTTGCAGACGGCGTTTGAGAAGCAGAGGGCAAATCTGAAGGCGTATGTGGAGGGGATCTAGGTGAGTGATGTATGGTGCTACTGGAGGTGTGCGAACTTATACTGTGAAACTTGAAGGAGATAGGCTTGCAATCAATTTCGTCAGTCTTCCGGCCAAGATAAACAGGACACCACTCTTGGCCTCAGATTCGAAGTTTTCTGCAATTCTTCTGCGTAATTCAGGCTAGTTCAGGAAGTCTTGGGTGGCGTCCATTAGGATATTTTTCTTTTCTGAGTGTGTAACAACCCACCAATAGAGCATATTCAGTTGTTTCCTGCAGCCGCCGCTATTACGCGCCACGCGACGCGTTTGTTTGCCCGCGCGTCGCCATCAGCTTCAAACCCTGCATTCATCTTTGCACCGACGCTAGGGCAGAAGAATCTGTCATACTCGCAGGATATTTGGATATAGCTTCCGTGAACCCGGTGCTTTGCGCACAGGTCTCGAATCTTAACGACGGAACTCAAAGTTAACTCGCTCCTCGCAAGATCAAGACGAGCCAGCGCGATCTTGCCTTTTTCGAGTTGATGGGAACGCGAGGACGTCGGAGGGAAAGAATGGTGGCCATACTCGCGATATATCACCTGCTGAGGATACCATGCGTCTTTCTTCCCAGGTCTTCTTTTGTGTCTTTGCTGCTCAATATTTTCTGAATCCCTGGGACTCACATCGATGCTTCTCCTACGTACGCCCTGCCCGTTGCGTGCCCCCTTGCTCTTCTCTGCGCTGGTGACGCCGATGACCTGCATATTGAATTAGAATCTGGCCGCTACAAGGCCGCTCTTGCTGATGCACGGAAAACTATGGATAGGTGGAAGGAAAGGAGAACGAACCTGGAGGAATGAGATTGAACGGTATATATTCGAGATGGCTTTCGGTGAGTACAAGTCTTCTCCTTTTTCTCTTCCTTTATATGGGTTCAGGAGCGTCCCACGTTGCGCTGCACGACCTCGTTAATCTCCTTGTCATCTTGGTCTCTGGTATGGTTAAAGCCACTACGACGGGTGTCTAGCCACCTCCAGACAGGGCTACCGTCTTCGCTGTGTACCCTGGCGGATGGTTTCCCACTCGCAACTTAAGCAACGACACTCTCAACACCACTGAAGACGCCTGCATGCAGGCTTGCGCCGAGGGTGGGTTTCCAAAGGCCAGCGTAAACGTCCGATCCATTGCACTGGCATTTGCTTGTACATAGGTGACTTCGACGCTTACCTCTCGTACGGCGATGGAGGAGAATTCCCTCCAGCGACAAGCCTGATTGAGACAGGATCCACTTTCCCCGTCGTGCAGAAGGGCTTCGATGCTAGTCTCGGTCTCGCTGGCGCTTACCGACACCTGTCGTGGGTCATGTGCTGCAAAGTACACTGAATGGTACGATGTAGACGTGGTTGGTGCCGTCATTATCCCCACTGAACCATTCCGTGACACCTTGGTGAACAACCGTTTGCATTTGTCCACAGCCACCTCCACAGCGCCTTTGAGTTTGTATATAGATTTATGTCAATTGTCAGTTGTTCCGACGCATCTTTCAGCGATTGAATGTCTTCACGGCATCAGTAACAGGTATTGACCAGTAGGTCCGAGGCAGTGGTGAGCAGATAAGCTCAATGAAGATTGGATGCGCGTTTTTGTGAAGGTCTGCTACGGGTACGACGAGCGGAAAACGAGCTCGACAAGCATTTCAGAGTCGCGGGTGAACGTAAATAAAGTGTCATAAATTGCAATGATGCGCCCCCAGATCATCAGTGGCTTTAGTCCCGGTTGCGATACAGTGCCCTTCAAGAAAAGTTTAAGTAGGATCCGGTTTAATGGTGCGCTTGTTTTCAGTCCGACTCGACTTGATTCTATTGAAAAATTAGATCGGCGCTTTTCTATAAGAAGTGGATGTAGGTGAGAACAACGATTGTGTCCTTGTCTCTGAATGATAGTTTGACCACGTATCTGACTTGAGCGTTCGAAATTCTTCGCGGTTGAAGTTGCTGAGCGCTTCAGAAGATAGAAACGGCCGGGACATGGGCGTCTCCAGAAGATCGCGTAGAAGATTGATTTTGGCTATTCGGGCCATCCCGATCCACATGCTATATTGGAGACATCAGCCTGAATGTGTGCCGCAGCTACACCTTCTTTCGGTCGGGTCAGTTGGTGCGTTTCCACCCAATTCTCCGACTCACACGATTCTGCTTTCAGGTGACTGGGCCGATTTATAAACTGATATTTAGCATTTCAGATTAATTTCAGTGCAGCCAAATGTAGTACTGTTTTCAACCAATTTCAGTTTCAACATCAGCCACACTGAAAATGAGAATCAGTTCGAGTTGAGGCTCAGCTGAAGTCACGGTGCAATTCGAAACTGAGCATTTCAAGTTATGCATCAGGGGGGCCCGAATTCTGGCAATGCAAAAATATCTTTGAGCCAGCGCATCACTCGAATTGCCACGTTGCAGTGCTGGCGATGGATTGATTGATTCACTGATGCAACGCGATCTTTTTCTGTTCCTCCCGCCACTGCCAGCATGCTAGTCGATGCGAGTGTTTGTATAGGGTGTTCGGCTTTACTTGGCCTATTGCACGTTTATGTGAGTTTTACGCCAATCGTTGAACGAAGTGTACGCTCACCCTGCCTGTGATGGGAGTTCTTAATTATAACAGAGATTGTCCGGATCCAGTGTCCCATGATTTAGAAACCCTAGTCTGGAATGCTGGATGTCTATAATTAACCGTAGAACCGTAACCATTCACCGGACGATCTATTTGCGTACCGGGAGCATATACCTCCCGACTCACGCACCGTTGTCAATGGCATTCCAGTGGCGTTGCACAGCGAGTTCCCATGATGGCCTTTTGAAACAGAGGGGCTGTATTCAGGTGTGACTGCACCGCTCTTCGTTTAAACGTCGTTAATTGTCCTCAGCAAGCATGTCCACCGAACGACTCAATCTTTCGTCCTCGTGAGATGGAATCATTCAGCATCATCCCCAACGCTTGTTTTGAGCTTTCACCTCTCAAATTCCTGCGGGCCACGCTATATCAATTGAACGCAGGAATACACCAATTCTGACACGGCACAGTAACATTACCTACCCGCCGTCACGATCTAATTTGGTTTTCATGAGAGCTCACAATTATATCCTGCATCTTAGCTTGTTGGGAATTTTGTGTTGCAACGCAACGATCACGGGAGTTGTCGGGTAGGCGCTAAATCATGTACTCTCAGCGCTGTCCGTGTTCACTTGTGATCTTTCAATGCCTCCCAAAATACGTGACTGAATTATTCCAAGTATACAAAAGGGTGGGCGGACCACCGATCTCATTGTGCTGTTCTGCCCTTTCTTTCCATCACATTCATACCTGGCCCGGGTGGTCTTTTTTTTTTCTTCGTTTCAGACAGTGCTTGTCCCTTCTTGATTCATTTGCCCTTCACCGACGATACGATGTTGTCCCAACTCGCCCTTCTTCCTCTCCTCGCCTCCCCTGGCTGGCTCCGCCGTCGGTGCTCCCATGGATCCCTCGCTGATGGTATGTATCTTCGGCACAACACCCGTCAAATGTTGCTCACCTTCTCTTTTTTTCCTACAGACACGCAAGCAGGTATGTACAATCACCCACGACCCACGATTCTTTGCAGTATACTGACCACCCGAAATCAATTCGTAGTCGGCAGCTGTAAGTTGTTACGGCTTTCCTTGAACCATCGGCGCCGAATAATCGCATCTCAGGCCACTTCAGGCGATGACGGCTTCGCAGCAGCTATCAAAGCTGCTCTTGAACAGGCTCTGCAGGGCGCGGAAGCCGCTGCATCCCAGGCAGCGGCCGCCCAGGCAACACAGGCTGCCACCGGTCTTGCTGATGCTGTGAGTCGAAACCTAGAGCACCACCACACTTCTCCTCGCTAAATCTTGTCCAGGGAAGTGCAACTGCGGATGCTGCGTCGATTGCGGCCGCAGCCGCCGCATCGAGCGCGGCTGCGAGTACTGCAACTGACGTGAGATCCAGTTCTCATGAAGAGAATTCGAGAATGCTCATGAATCTTAGGCGGCTGGTGCGGCTGCTGCCGACCCGGCTGCAACTGCCGATGGTGAGGCTGACGATGGTGCGGACAGTGTGGAAAATGGTGCGGCCGGCGTGGAAGATGGGGCGGACAGCCCGGACGTGAGTGCGAGTGCGTCTGGCGGAGTGAGCATAATTTTTTCTTTCAGCGGATCAGTGGAGTGACCATTTTGCGTTAGGGAAGCGCAGAGGCGGAGGCGTCGAACGGCGAGACAACGGTGTCCACCGCTGTCGGCGCCGCCGCAACTGATGTGAGTGGTTTCAAACGCCAGGAGTGCTCAAATGTTCATGGCCTACAGGCATCTGCAACGACTGCCGCAAAGGCGGCAAAGAAGGCGGCTAAAAAGGCGAAGAAGGGCAAGAAGGCGGGCAAGAAAGGTGCCAAGAAAGCGGCCGCTGCAAGTGCCGCCGCTGCGACAGCGACTGACGTGAGTTATCCCACATTTATTATTCATATCTCGTGAACTCAATATCCACTCTTGTTCAGGCGACCGGAGCCGCAGCCGCAGCCGTCACCCCTGTCGCAGTTGCAAAGTATGTCTGCATCGAATCCATGGGCTGACGCTTCGCTTACCATCGCGCATTTTGTCCAGGCGGGACGGGTTCACACTCGGCGACCTCGAAGCGGCAATTTCGGCAGCCCAGGCCGCAGCTGCGGCTGGCGTTGTGAGTATTCCCCTTGCACATTTCCACATTCTCTGACGAATGCTCCCTCCTAGACGGACTTCTCCTTCTCCACTAGCTTTACGGACAGCACCGCAACCGCCGTTGCTGCTGGCGCCGCGGAGACTGATGTGAGTTGTCTCGAATTCATAACAATTCTATGTAATGTCATAAAATCCAGGCTGCCGATGCCGGTGCTGTTGACCCCGCTGCCGCTGCCGACCCCGCCGACACCGATCCCGCCGTTGCCGCTTCCGCTGACCCTGCCGCTGCCAGCGCCGCCTCAACTGACGTGAGTATATTCAACTCCTTGATTGTCCAATCCAGTGATCATGGTTTCTAGGCATCTGGTGCCGCTGCCGCAAAGGCAGCAAAGAAGGCGGCGAAGAAAGCGAAGAAGGGGAAGAAGGCGGGCAAAAAGGCGGGAAAGAAGGCGGGCAAGAAGGCAAAGGGTGCGAAGGCCAGTGCTGCGCAGACTGGGGTGAGTCTCATATCTTCCGTCTTCAATAGTGGCTGAACGTTTTTCATAGTCTGCAGCTGCTCCCATCGCTTCCGCAGCCTAAACGTCCCTGATTATCCACATCCCGTCAGGCGCGTCGTCGTGCTCTCTGAGCGCCTGGATCGGATTATGAGCTTCCTCAGTTTATTTACACGTTGTGTAGTACCGTGATGTTTTGAGCAGGGAGAGCACCAATCAGAATATATTGTCCCGCGGACAAACTTCTAAAACCGCTGAAAGGATCATAGTCCCATCCTACATTTGTGTCAACCTGTGAAGCGTCGACTCAGGTTTCCGTAGGTATCCTATGGAGGATTCCTCCGCATCTCGACTTGTTCACTGCGGCGTTCTACCATGCGCTGGACCAGAACCCCCACCGCGACCCTGTTCACCGCCCGTTCCACCACTGCCCCCCGAGCCGCCTGAACATGCATAACAACATGCATAACAATGTCGGTATTCTTACCATTTTGGCTACGCACCAGAGATCTATTGATTAACTGTATGGGATTCACTCGCCTGGGGAGGTATTATATGGCCGTTTGTTGATCGTTGGAGACTTAGAAGAGTATATGGTGTGGATCATGCATATCCACTGTAGAGGAGTGATTGACTGCAGTTGGACGTTTTGTCGCGGCATGGAAGGCAGATTTGGTCAGTCATAATGCGCAAGATCTTCGAAAAATTACTAGACAATCCTTGGGGGTGTTGGATGGAAACTGGGTACTTGACTGGTTGTCGGCAGCATATTAT
Organism: Mycena venus; assembly: GCA_014462655.1. Classification (NCBI taxonomy): domain Eukaryota; kingdom Fungi; phylum Basidiomycota; class Agaricomycetes; order Agaricales; family Mycenaceae; genus Glaucomycena; species Glaucomycena venus. The sequence goes on along the minus strand of JACAZI010000035.1, from coordinate 222,609 downwards.
AGGTCGGCGGAGGGTATTATCGGTTCTTGGTCTTTGACATTTTCTCGAAATGAAGCGGAAATGAATCCAGGTTAAGCGCTGAAATGATCACTACCTCTCATCGGTCTCTCCTCCGGCGCTATGCAAAACCTTTCACGGCCACAAAGACCGGTACCGCGCTGGCCAGTGAAAAGCCTCCGTAATTTCGGGTGCGTGGCAGCCGCATTGCTCGGACGCAGTGCTTTCATAAACGTCGCGTTCGGAGCACCTTTTGGCCCTGAGGGAGGCTCCGATAGGCACAGGTCACGGAACAAGTCCGTTTCCGCCACGGAACCCTGTTCGAATCCGAATCTATCAAAACAAAAGAAGTTCCAAAAGAAAATCACTCCCAGCATAATAAATAATAACCAAGGATCCACAGTTTGGAGTCGCCACCGAATACACTCTTGAGCCTACCAATCGAATCAGAATCAAAGGCCCACAAAATAAAACGAGGCATAGACGCAAGTCAGGTGAACGCGGCGGTATCTCCTCCGGACAGCGATGAGCCCCGACAAGACTGTTACTTTCGTCCTGCTAAACTTCGCTGTTTGATGTGTTTCGTGGGCCAGAACATACCGGACGTGTAATCCCACTGTACCCACGACTATGCTAAAGTGCATCGGTCGCGGGGACCAACCAAATCGCCTTTGCCCGACGTCTTCGAAGCCTCATGTTCATGGGTTGGGCGAAATGAGTGGAATGGCGCTCACGAACGTCTGTTCAAACGTTCCTGCCCGTCGGGCATTGGATCACAGAAATATAATTCAATGGCGGTAAACGGAAATGATGAAATTCAACGTAGCGTGGATCCAAATCCTCCCGGCCCGTTGTAACCGCTTGCCCAATTCAGGTCAATTCTTTACGAGTGGATGGTAAAGTATATCAGCGGTACGCTAGTTCTCCATGAGCAGACGCACAGACGTTCACTTACCCTTTTGGTGGGACAGGATACCTGATGTCCTTCAGCTCCAGAGGACGTGGAATTTTGAATGGAAATTCCAATCAATGGACCCGCAGTTGAAGCTACGGTACATCAATGTCCCGGTAGTTTCTGGCCTCAAGCTGGCGCCACAAAGAGAGTTTGTGGCTCGGCCTCAAGAAAGATGTGTTTGAAAGCAGGTTGCAACAGCGTAACCTCCGAGAAGTACCCCGAGTAACGAAATATTGGAAGAAAGCGAGCCTTATCGTGATGGCCAGATGCAAGGAAAGATCAGATCAGGCACTCGAGGCGCATTTTTCGTGACCGGACCGGACGTGATGTCCTGGGGTTACAAAGATATCTTCGCTCTGCAAGACGCGGACAGATTTTAAAACTACGCAAAAGCGTGATGAAAGGTCTGAGGATGGCCTGTTGGGTCGGCACTATAGAGCGCTACGTTTCGGAAGAGCAAACGCTGACGGAAAGCGGTGAAAGCCGGGAAGCGTCGTCCAGGTGTTTCAGAATGGTGAGTACGTGATAGTGCGCCAGAGATGATAAAATGGATAGTATTGAGTAAGAAGCAGGTCAACAGAATTCGGGCGTGGACTAGGACGCGAAATTAAGCGTGAGGGCGCGAAGCAAGTTGTGTCGGCTAACTTCGGTCCGAGGAAGTGCATGAGATGTTCGGCGATCATTGATGGGAAACGCGTCTTCCCCTATAGCCATCACTTACCTTGACTGGGCGTTACTCATCGTCAAAGCGACATGTACACGATGGAGCTTTCCCGGCGTACATCTCTCAGCTTCATTACACCCCTCTTTTACAAAAATATTGCCAAGACGACTTTTCAGTTTTCTAGCGCAGTACGCGGCGCGTCGACAGCACGTGCTGGGAGTGCTCGCCAAAATCTCGCCTGGTTCTTGCACGTCATCGTCCGCGTTATCGACCTCTGCGTCCACCTTCATCAATCACCCGCCACAACGATTGTATACCTGCCCAACTAAAGAGCAAGGTCGTATGTATGCCCCCAGCTTTTCTTGTTTTCAAGATCTCTAACTTTGCTGCAGCATACAGGTCGTCAGTGAAGTAGAGGGCACCGCCATCGAGGTGAGTACGACCACGAACATGGAAAGGATTGGGAAAGAGGACTTCCAACGTCGCCTCGCCGCGCACGGGACGGCCCTCGGGCTCTTGGACGGTCTGATGGGTGACTCGAAGTTGGGTGCGTTGTTGATGAATACCTAGCCTTTCGCGGCAAATAATGAACGTTAATGTTTCATTTCTAAACATCGGCGCTGGGCCGTCCGGATCCAGGTCTCAAATAGCCCTAATTTCCACAAGAACGAGACTATCGAAAATATCTCGTGCGCGAAGGCCGGTAACAGGCGTCTAGATCTTCTCGGGCCGGTGCGTCCAAGTGCTTATTCTTTTCTTATCTTTTTCTTCAAGTTGCACTCCCTGTGCTCTCTCTCGTGCTGGCGATGTCTGGTTTAGGTGGAAGATACGCGTCAAACGAGCCAGCCGACGTACATGTCGCACCCACGATTGACTTCCCTTGCTTTTGCGCCTGAAAAGATATTTACTCATATTCTCGTTTTTCAGACGACGTGAGCGAGGGCCAGCAAGCGGCTCGAGTGAATCAGAAACGGGGGTCAAAATAGTGTATGTAGTAAGGAGAATACAGGAATATATAATAAATAGGTCTAAGACCACTTTTTAGGCCGGCTTGAATGCTCACATCGTCGCCTCCCACACAACCTTCCCTCCGCAGACCGGGCACATGTTCGTGCGGTTGTGCACGAAATATTTGCACCCATCGCACCTCTTCGCCTCCACCAAGAAGCCTGCACTGCGAGCCGTCTTACCTGGGACTTTCTGGAGCTTGTCATCGTACTGCCTCAGCCACCTCCCCCAATGATTCGGCCACCTCTCCGTTTTCTCCCGCACGACCCGTCTCGAAATCGCCAGTACCTTCTGCACCTCCTCCTCCGACGGCGGCGCCCCCCATTTGGGCCGTCGAGGACGTCCAGCACCTCCGAGCACAAGGCTTGGAATTCATCCCGTCCGGATCCCAACAACCATTGCGCATCTGCTTCTGTGTACTTCGCCCGCTGTTCGCCGTAATAGTGGTCGTCCACCTCGTCGAACGTGACTGACCAGAGCGTCCTCGGGCCTGCTTCGAAAAGCCGATGGTCCCGGAAAGAATTGTACCAGAGTCGATTGTGGTTGTAGAGCCTCGGCAGCGCAATGTCGTGCATGAACGTCTGGTGGTCTTTGGCAGCTGCCGTCATGGCGGCTCTCGCCTCATGCGCTGGCGCAGCGAGCACCTCCGCCGTTAGATTGGCCGCACGCCAAGCTCCAGCGATGCCCGCGTTGATGCCCGGCGAAATCAGAGGGTTTGTGAAGCCCGCCGAGTTCCCGATCGCCAGCCATCCTTCGCCCGCGGCGACAGGGCTGCGGTACGCGAGACCCTTTTTGACAAAGTACGTGCGCCCGCCGTAGTAGCCCGGCAAGAGTTCGTAGCTCTCATTCAGCAGGGTTTCGATGGTCGGGTAGCGGCTCTTGAAGAAGTTGAACTTCTGCTCTGCTTCGCCGGCGCCGTAGGCTGACAGGTCTGCCGGCAGTTTAAAGTCGTCGCGTACGGCCCAGCCGATGGAGGTGATGCGTTCGTATGGGCAGGCGAATGTCTCGGAAAGACTGCGGGTAGACGGGAGGTCGTCCGCAGGAACGCCCGCTGCGGCGTTGGCGATCAAATGAGCGACCAGGTCCATCAGGTTGGCGAGCGGCGCGCGTTCCCACGAGATCAGCCCGATGAACCACCCCCAGCCTTCGGGAAAGCAGAGGTGCTTCGTGGCTGGGTAGTTCCATCCGAGCAGTCGGTCGTCGACGTTACTACCGTCCTTTTCGCGGAAGTACGTCCAGTACGCGTCGGTATTCCAACCCTCGAACTTCTCCCTCGCGCCGAATTTGGATGTCAGGCGGCGGGAGAACCCCGAGGCGTCGCAGACTAGGCGCGTATCGACGGTGGTGCCGCCGATCGAGTTGGAAGAGTCCTTCAAGATGACTTTCGGAGTGGTGAAAGGTCTGAAAGCCATGTCTTCAATCCAGGAGCCAGGAGGTGAGCGATGTACTTACCGAGGGGCCGCGTCTAGGCTGATTTCGCTCAGACCTTTCGTGATCGAGCCGTCGACGGGTATCTCGAAGTCCACCGACACGCCATGGTAGACATTAATGCCCATGCTCTGCGCCCACATGGTCATGAACAGCTCGGACATTCTCCGGTCGAGCTGGTACGAGATGTCGAGCCCGCCGACATCGTGTGCGGTAATCTCGCGACCCTGATAGTTTTAGAACGAGGGTCAGATTACGAGTCGGAAGTGAGCGAAAGAGACTACCTGTTGGTCGAGACAGTAGAACTGCAGGCCATCTTTCAGGGCAAAGAGACGGAGCAGATAGTTGTGTGGAAGGATGTCGCCAGTCGTGAAGGTGGAAAAAGGTGAGAGGGTCGACTCTCCGATCTTCTGAATCGGAGCAGGGCTCTTCTCGAAGACTTCGATCTTCAAATCTGGGGAGGTGTTCTTCAGATGGATGGCATAGCACAGACCAAGGATGCCGGCGCCAGCGACTACCACGTCGGCCTTGCCGGTAAAGGCCGATTTGTTGTTGGAATTGAGTAGCTGGGACTCCGTGAGCTCGGGGTGCAGGCGCTGAAGCCCAGTGAAGCGCCGAATGGGATCTACTGGCATCATTTTACGCAGTACAGAACGTTCATGGCTGGATTATATAGTAATTCGTCCCGGTCAGGACGAATTGCCTACTGGGTCAGTCTAGATCTAAAGTTGCCATACTGCGCGCATGATCTCGAGGCAGAGTCGCGTAGAGTCGGGGATAATTGCGTAGAGTTGGGTAGATTTTACATTGCCCCAATCAAAAGAAAGCAGATGGGCGCGTAAGCCGAGAATCCTCCTCATGGATCCATCACCGGTATTTTCCCGCCGACTGAGTCCAGGCGAGTCGAGCCGACTTGATGAACTCGATCTGCCGACTTTGTCGAGGTCGGCCTAGGTAGCACTAGCCTTAAAGGGTATCAGCGCACGAGAGTTTATGCGACGATATAACTATAATGCAGCCCATTAGCTTGGGCAAAGGGATTTTGCCGCTGCGGTGCCGCTGCCGCATGCAGCGGCAGTTTATGCGGCAGTCAGCGGCAGTCAGGTTTGTGATGCATGTTCAACTCGTGTCAAACACAGTGTTCTTGGCATCCTAATGACCCAGATGCCTCCTCGGGCACTTACTACATCCTACAGTATTGAGTCTGGCACAAATCGGTCGTCGTGCGCGACGTTAAGACATGAGTTGTGACTTCTTGCAGCGGCAGTCAGCGGCAGTTTGGCGGCAGCCAAACACAGGTAAACATTCTGCAGCGGCACTAGTGGCACTCTGCAGCGGCAAAATTGGCATTTTGCAGCGGCAGTAGCACTTGTTGCAGCGGCACTTCTTTTTTATGTCTGCGGCAATACAGCGGCAATCTAGCGCCTGTCTGCGGCACTTGTATGTCAACAGACAGCGGCAATGTCGTCTGTCTGCGGCATTTTTCAACCCAAACAGCGGCACTCTTGCTTTCATCTGCGGCAGTCCACAATTTACTTCAAGCACTACTATCAGAATCATCTGTTCAATACATCTCTTTTCTTGAGACACCATCACTGCTTTTCTCCCAATATACCGCTGCAGTGCTGCCTTGACATCATCTCGATATCGCCTCTATTTCAATTGCCATCCCGGCCTAGCTTGTTATCGCCATGAAGGCAGGTCTTGGTTCTCAACGAAGCTAAGCCCAATTTATTATCGTACCATTACTCGGGGTTCAAACAGCTCTCCATCTTGCAACTTTTACTCCAACACAACCAAGTCGAGCCGGCCACTTGTATTCCAGCGTCAGTCCACCATATGTTCAAGTTCAACAACCTGCTGTCTTCTCGACCTCCAAAGGGGGAAAAGCAATGTCTCTTTTTGTATTCAATAGCAATCCTGATTATTTTGAGCTCATAGCCTGCCACTACTTGGCAACATCTGCGTCGTGCACATGTCTGCGGCACTTCTGCGGCAACACAGCCACAATGCAGCGGCACTTTTGCATTGCCGCTGCCTCACCACCATCCAAGAATACATTTTGGGATTATCGCACCCAACGACTCTGGCCTATGAACTACACTTCCGGGTAAGTCCAAAAAACCGAGCTTCTACCTTGTAGTCAAGTTGTCGGCAAAATTGTCCGCAACGCAGAAATACCAACTACAGCGCGGCAACCGTAGAACTGGCACAGTTGCCAACATTCAAGCCCACATAGAGTCTAACTACCCCATTCGATGATATGGTCCCAGAAAATGCCACAAAGAGCATTAAGGAGCATGATTTGGCGCTCTCGCATCTGTGGCTCTTCAATTTTAATTTCAACATTCGTGGTAGGCCTGCCAATGTGTATTTGCCAGAGTCAGCATACTTCGAGAGCAACAGTTGCAAAACCATGGTCGTTTCCCATGCCCTGAATTGTATTTCATCCCACTTACACTCGAATTAAACAACTGGTTCAACCCGAGCTGTCAACTCTTATTCTGATCAGAAATTCAGACGGCAGCTGGCCTTCTACTATCTGTATTACGGTACACGCCAGGATAACAATAACTGCGCTTTCTTATCTGCATGTAATGTCTGCGGCATTTTTTTTCCAGTAGCACAACAACTCAGCGGCATCGGCACGGGGTGGGTTGTTACGGCTGCATCAGACTATGGCAATATTGACGGTTTGGTCCCAACCCACAAACTTGACGTTCTCCTTCAGCCGGCGCTAGAGAAGCTCATGGGGCATGTCAAGCTTGTCGGTCTCCGTGATGCGGAGAGGAGCAAGCGGGCACTTGGGGTGGGCTCCGTACTTCTTCAGTTCTTGGCAGTTCAGCAGGAACTTGATGAGCCACTCAATCTTAATGGCGACTTGCTGGCCGACATTTTGGAAGATCGGGTCGCTTGAAGCTATGTCTTCGCCAGTAAATGGGGAACCCTCATCGTCTGCCTCAGCGGATCGCATGTTGAAGTTCAAGTCGGAGCATGCAATTTGGGATGACGACTTCAGGCCACCAACCTATCACCGCGACAAGCCCTCCCGATCAACCCCCACTGCACCGATTCCAGTAGTTGTAAAGCGGAAGAGCGAAAAGAAAATTGAGGGCCAACCACCGTTGAAGCGGATGAAGGGCGAAGTAGCGAAAAAAGTAACGAGGGCAAAGGCAGAACCAAAGGCGAAGTCTACGCAGAATGCAGTTTTTTCCGCATGCATGAAATGGCGAGGACTTCGGAAGAATGGTGGATAATTTTTTAATGGCTGGCGGGAAAGACTGTTGCGAGTTGCGCACAGGCTGCCCAGACCTTGACGTGTGTTTTTACTGCAGAAGAGTTGCACTTGAAGGATGGAAAAGACATCACCGGTCACGAGAGGCGGGAATTCAATAAAGTGCAGAAGCAAGCAGGACCTCGTATTCACGCACTTAACGATTGTGGGGTGTCAGTTGACTCCAATCCACAGTTTCTTGGTTGCCACAGCCATTAGTTGAATTTCCGATTCAACGAAATCCACCAGCAGAAATCGCACTCACATCAATTTTGCCGGTGCCACATTGAACGGTGACGACAACCACGTCAATAGCTTCAAAGCAGTATCAGAGAAGTGAAAGGTGGTATATTATCTAGTACATCATGAAAAGAATCCATAGTGAGATAGTTAACGTCGCCGAGCTACGGGTCGAGCGCCTCGAATGTGGGGGAAGGCGAAATACACAAGAAGAGTGCTGAAGTTATGATCACCACTAGCGGCAATATGTGGCAACGGCAACCAGTTGCGGCGAGTGAAAACTGCCGCAGGCTTGCGCGGCAGTTATACGTTCAGGAAGCGCTGGTAGCGGTAGTCAGCGGCAGTGCAAAAGCAGTGCAGCGGCAGTTGGACTTGTTGCAGCGGCAGTTTGCGGCACTTACATCGGCACAGCGGCACTTTCCCCATGCCCCATTAGCTTCAGTGTACTAGATGAATAAATATCGCACCAAAAAGCCGCGGGATTTAAACTCGGATTTGGTCCGAAGCAGGTAGGTAGGTAGGTAGGATTACATGACACGGTCCAACTCGGGAACGTCGGTTTCCAGGAATTATCCTAACATACACACTAAGATCTCGTTCCTGGACCTCCCTGCATCCTCCTAGCCGAAACTCAAAGCCTTTTCGACCGGGTTGAGAATCGGCGCTAGGAGGAACGCCGGTTGATTGTAATTCTTCCAACGTCTCTCCAAGCGAATGAGCCACATTTGACTCCGGATCGGCGAAACGCAAAATCCCGGCAATCAATCGTGAGAAAGACTTGGTCGAATCCTTCGGATGATGTTCCGGCTAAGGCAATTCGGACCTAGACCACCGCGTACCGTTTTAAGACCACTCCAGATCATAGCGTCTTCGATCAACGCACAGAATTTTGAGCGTCGTCGGCAAGGCGTTGGGCCTCTGTTGACGTTGCTGCGGTGAACAGTTTTTATTTTTAAGGGACAGCAAGCTGGAGGGCGAGGCAGAGGATGAAGAGACGTGAAATGCAACGTAGTACGTAATCCAGCGAGTAATTTTAGCGACAACATATGCGAGAATAACATTCTTCCCCGTCCCCATGTAACCTTTCTCCTTTTGTGTTTCCTTTGCGCTTTCGATTAACCCCTTCTGTCCTCACTCGCTTTTAACAGTTTTTCAAACACTGCCTTTCCATTTGCGATTAGGCAGCTTTTTCTGACAGGACGCTGTCGATCGCAGCCGCTACTGTCTGCAGCGCAGCATGATTCTTTTCACCAAGCCGGGGGGGCCACGCATCGTCCCTGTAGATTCTTCACGAATAAAAACGGCGTGAATGAAACCCCTTCACCCACTTTGTTCCTCGAATCGATTTCCATTTTTGGTCCGATCTCTGGAACCGCTGCTGCGGGGGATAGTCCACTCGCAACTGCTGCTTCGATTGCATGTCGAGAATAGACCCTTTCGTAATCTTTTCTTGCCACGCTTCTTATTGCCGAAGCTAAGCGGTGGATGGTCTAATGAAGATCAAAGTGACTTGCCTGCCTGCGCTCATGTAGCGGTGCATAATCGTGGTTGATTAAGAGATTTTGACCATTCGTTCAAGATTTTACCGTCCAGCCCGTAAGCGAGTTTTGACTGGCGGTACACAATCGTGGCGCGGTGAACAATTGTGGCGTGGTGAATAACCGGCTAATGGGGAGGTTTCAGGGAGTCCGTTTGGGTATTGCCGATGTTAAATCTTCGCTAACCTACCACCTTGAATGTCAGCTTGTAAATGATCTTTTATCAAGCCGCACGGGGAGGGAGGAGAACCGCAAGAAAGCAGATGACAAGCTTGAAGGCGTCGGCGAGGTGTCGAGCTTACTGTATCGTTGAAATAACGGTGCGCTAATATTCATAAGACAATATTCGGCTATATTTCATTCCGTGGAAACACATCCGTAGGATATTACCAGCTAAAAATCGTCGCAAAGTCCAGTGGGGAAAACTGCATTGCACGGGCCGTCCCGCTCACAACTTCTCGTACGGCCTGACGTCCCCGTAAACAATACGCGACGGCAGATCCTCCTGAGAACCTAGTCATTGCGGTGCCGAGTCTATACGAGCCGTATAATCCGAACTTCTGCAGGGCCTCAGGTAGTAGGAATCTCACAATCTCACATGCTGTTCACCTCGCAGCAGAATTGCGGTGCATTCGAGCTCTGGAAAAATATACTGGACTGCTAACTGCAAAACCGACCTATCGACCGCATTTCTGTACACTTTCCAGTCAACAACGCCCGGAGCAATGGCAATCACCCGGATCACGTATCTGCTTGCATACGCTTTCTTCACGGCAGCACTGGCGGAGGTACGCCCAAAATTTTCCTCCCTCCGTTTCAGAACTGCTCACCGGCTTTCGTTTTTTTTTAGAATGAAACCATCTATGTTAGCGCAGTCCCCGCCGTTGTAGGGATCAGCGGTCATGGTACTTGAGCTGTCATTGTCATTGGCAGTGTAATTCGCGAGCTACATCTGTTGCTGCCGTATTCCTATGCATGCGCCGCGCCTGAAATATCAAACTCGCCGCATGGATATCGAAAACAACCCCGAAGAGATTAAAGAGAGGCCCGACTATTGCTTCGGTGGTGTCAGTCGGTCGATGGATCGGAAACACCGCCCAGACGCGGGGAAGTCAGACTCTGAGAAGGACGTAGACAAGATACCAGGACCTGAGGAGAAGGAATATTCGGTGTGGCGTGAGGCTGACAACATGGCGACATAGACCGCACTGCCTTCGGGATCTGCAGTACAGCCCAATTTGGTACGAAAGTGAATGGCCCAGCTGAGGAGAAGGATGACGAGGGTCCCACAGGATGAGAGGTGTTGGACATCGCAGCAGCCGGACAGTACACGGTGGAGTTCACTCGAAAACGTCTCAGGCATTGCTTAGGTATGAGGATTGGCGACGGACGGTCCCCGCGATCAGCTACTGATTTCCTATGCGTTATGGAGGTTCATTGTCTTTCTTGGCCCCGTTCTGAGATCTACAATTCAAATCGATCCCACAGCCTGGACCTCGGCGGGATCCTTGGAGCGTACCCATGGTGACTTACTTAAGTTGCCTTGAGCCCTGAACCCTCGACAAATCGAGGAAAAGCACAATCATGCAGTGCGGAACTTGAACAGCAGGCACGAAAACAAATAAGCCGCGCGCGCACATACGCTAGGTAGTTCCCAGCGTGTTTTCACCTTCCCCCACCTGCAGTGTTTCAATTATAACTGAATTATACGATAATCAGTCAACTAGATCCAGAATATAATGTTAGCACGAAAGCGGTGGGATATACGGCGGCAAATGCTGCTGTAACTGCGCCTCGAGCTGCGCCAGTTGTTCCTCGAGCTCGCGTTCCCGTGCCGACGTAGTTGTCGTGGGCGCGGTGGTGAGCGCGTCCGCATGCGTGTGCGTCGGGGCTGAAGCTGATGCAGGTAATGCGGAAGGAGGGGAAGTGTGTTTGGTTGGGACGGACACGGGAACGCTCTAGACGTTGGTGGAATACGGTAAATGAAAGAGGAGAGGACAAGGCACAGCACCCACCGCCTCGATACACCAATCAACGGCATCGGAGACATAGTGAGCGATAGATACGGAATTCCACGTTGAACATGCCACTATTCCAAGACGCTATCCCCGCAGGCGACTACCGCAATCCGGCGTGCATCCAAGTACTCAGATGCACCATGAAGGCCGAGAACCGTAACCCCCACTTGCGAAATGGTGGGCTTCGGATGCAATTGCTTCGGCAAACCAGTATTCACCACGCTATGTTCGATCCTCTTTCTAGAGCCAAGTACAGCAAAAGTAGAACTCATGTTGGAGTTTGAGCAATCCGGCATCATGTCGAGGCTGTGAGACACAGCAAGAAGGTGAGAGTTACATCAAGTAATTATGAGTTGGAACAAGTTAGTGGGAGAATATTGTAGAACACAAAGAAATATATTGGAACATTCTAGATATCATGGACATTTTAGTATATAAGTAGCCTAGTTTTACCTACAGAGCTCAAGCGTTTACAGAACGCTAATATAATCTATCATTTATTCACACCACTTCTCTGATTCCACACTAAGAAGCCCAACAACTCAGATCCAAACTCAAAGGCCTAACCCCCCCTCCCTGCGGCAATTGCGACCTTTTAGCTTGCATGGGTGTCATTCGAACCGGAACCAGGCCGTCATTTTTCTTGTGCATTTTGGCCTTGTTCCTCGAGAATGGATACTAGACCAGTCCGATCGGAAGCTCGTTGCAATTGCGGTAACCAATCAAACATTCCGGTGTAGAGCGTAGGTATATTAACTTGCTACGGGCTACTCCTGCTTGCCGCTCTTGACAATCCTGGGTCTGTTCATCTCTGTTTCCGCGCGTTTTCAAGCTTCGTCTATCCTAGTACTGGGCTTGATGAGGGGACTCCAGGTGACGCCGCGGAATGCTATATGAACAAGACGTACTTGGAAGACAGACAATATCCAACAAAACTGCTGGCCATCAACATCTTCAAACCTATCGCGATTGCCAGCACCCTCATCCTGAGTGTGTGAGCGGTTCCGGTCTCAACGGTGCGTTGCCTGCTTCGACCATGTCGTTGCTGCTCAAGGATTATAGACACGGCCAAAGACTGCCCAACCCCGTCAGGTATTGCCCACCCCTCAGATATGCCATCTTCTGACCAGTGGCCTTGCCCTTTAGAACATTGGGAGCGCTATGTTAACAATGAAGATTAGACTGACTTGCCGGTCTGCGCTCATGTAGCCGGTGCGTGATAGTGGTTAATTGAGAGATTTTCACCTTCCATTCGAGAGTTTTCCGTCCAGCCCGTAAGCGAGTTTTGACTGGCCGCAAACAATTCACTCATCGATCTTTCAGGGTGTAAGTAATCTTGGCATGAATCTTTGTGAATGACTTGGGAATGGAGAGGCTTTAGGGTGCCCGTTTTATTTTTATTGCTGATGTTGGATCCTCGCTGATCGATCACCTTTAATTTCAGCTTATAAGTGATATTTTATCAAGATAAACCTGAACGACCCACGGCGCACACTTGACTCGATCACGGAGAGACCTTGGCAGTATAATTCATCGTTGAATGTGGCATTTTCAGGGGGTGCGTAATTTTAACATATAATTTAAATCGAAACAAGACAAAACTCGGCTTGCAGACTCAGGTGAGTACCCTACTTCATGTCCTCACAAAATCGGCAATGAACGAACACATCCTATTTAGCATGTGAGAGAGAATAACCTATGCGCAGTAACGTGAACCTCACTCAGATTCTGGGAAAAGGTTCCTAAGGCGATGAGTGCCCTTTCATCGGCATTCCACCACCTACAACTGATATCGCGGTACAGTGAGCGAAGACCGCCACCCAAAGATCTCTCAAGTTCGGATGCTTCAAATGCAGAGGTAGGTATGATACCGGAGTCGCCAAGCGCTTGACCGTAATCTAAGCCTCGCGTTAGACCGTTCTGGATTCATGATGTTCGGTAGATGCGTGTAAAGAACGGGGTTGTAAAAACTGTATTGTAAGACTTGATTGGAATTCTGTACAACAGAATACCTGCCTGGACTGAGTGAATGAGGAGACAACAAGTTCGACAAGGTGTATACAGAAAAAATGGGATAGAAGCGAGAGCCCGGAGAGCCCGGAGAGCCGCGCACCCGGAACGATACGCTCCAGCGCACTTCTCCGCGAGTGGGATGATTTGAGTATGAGGAGAAAAAAACCCAAACTAAATGAGAGGACAAGACCAGATAATTTGCCGGAAGGTGCGAATTGGGGATGTTCGCGACATTGCGGGCGAGATCGGGAGTTGCGAACAATGCGAGCGTACACACAGCGGGCCCGCTGCTAGGGTGAGAGGAAGTTAATGCGTGGCCTGTACCGCGACTATGAACGGAGAACAAGAGCCGAATATCGATGATACCGTGACCGACGAAGGCCGTGGAGCGGTCGCGAAGCAAGGCCAGGAGGCAAAAAAAGGGGGAGGCAAACTTGTTCGAAGGAAGGGGTCGTGCAGAGGCTAGATACTTGTACGGAAACTGCGCTCAGTGAGACGCGAGCAGAATATTCAGTCCACCGCTGCGCTGGAGAGCCAAAAGAACGAGATTTAGCACATTGCACGTTGCGAACGATTTCCCCCCTCGCCACGGATGAGCACTCTGGTATACATAGAGCCAGTTGACTCACTCTGCGGCAACGGCCAACCCACAATTGCTCAGGAAGTTTCACGGCGCGGAAGCACCGGCGAACACTACCTGTGAGAAGAGAAAGAAAGTAAGTCGCTACCGACTCCACCGCCTCGACGCGTATACGCCGCATCTTTACTCCTTCGCTGTCAGTTCGCCCGGCAGGACCGGAGGAGGATGGACCACCTTGGTGGGAGTGGGAGTGGGGAAATCCTCGGCTAATTGCCACAAGTGCGACCCGAGCACACTTGGTGAATCGGCTTAAGCCTGTAAGTGCGACTCGCGCTCGTTGGTGGGACTCAGCTTCTCGGCAATATCAAGAGAGTCAAACGGTCAAACGTGCGATCAAGACTTGGAATTCACTTTGAATGAAGTCACATGCCCTAATTTTTTTTTTTTTTTCGGGCTGGGCGTCCACGACGAGCGGTAGCATCACGCAGTAGGCCCAGCGGCGAGCGCCAAGGGGAGTCCGCGGGGGTCTTCGCCGCGCTAGATCAATTATAAAACTGTGAATGAGCTCTGAAACCATCTATGTTAGCGCAGTCCCCGTCGTTGTAGGGATCCGCGGTCATGGTACTCGCGTAGGGATTGCCATTGGCAGCGGAATTCGCGAGCTAATTCTGCTGCTGCCGTACACCTATGCACGCGGCGCGCCTCAAATATCAAATTCGCCACATGGATATCGAAAACAGCCCCGAGGAGATTAAAGAGGCACGACTATTCCTTTGGCGGTGTCCGTCGGTCGATGGATCGGAAACACCGCCCAGACGCGAGGAAGTCGGACTCTGGGAAGGACGTAGACAAGATACCGAGACCGGAGAAGGAATATTCGGTGCGGCGTGAGGTTGACAACACGGCGACACAAGCCGAGCGTCCTTCGAGATCCGCAGTACAGCCCAATTTGATACGAAAGTGAATGGCCCAGTTGGGAAGAAGGATGACGAGGTCCCACAGGATGAGAGGTGTTGGACATCGCAACAGCCGAGCAGTACACGGTGGTGTTCGCTCGAAAACACATTGCTTAGGTATGAGGATTGGCGACGGACGGTCCCCGCGATCAGCCGCTGATTTCCTATGCGTTATGGACGTTCATTGTATCTCCTGGCCCCATTCTGAGATCTACAATTGAAATCGACCCCGCAGCCTGGACCTCGGCAGGATCCTTGGAGCGTAGCCATGGTGATTTACTTAAGAGGCCTCGAGCTCAAACCCTCGACAAATCTAAGAAAAGCACAATCATACGGCGTTGAACTTGAACGGAAACAGATAAGCTGCGCACGCACATACGATACTCAGCTCCTACGTGTTTTCGCACTCCCCCCGCCTATAGTGTTTCGATTATAACTAAATTATACGACAATCAGTCAGCTAGATCCAAAATATAATGACAACACAACGCCCAGCTCATTCCTACTCCCGTGGCGAAGGCGGCGGGATATACGGCGGCGGCAAATGCTGCTGTACCTGCGCTTCCAGCTGCGCCAGTCGCTCCTCGAGCTCGCGTTCCCGTGCCGATGTGGTTGTCGTTGGCGCGGTGGTGAGCGCGTCCGCGTCCGTGTGCGTCGGGGCTGAAGCTGATGCAGACAATGCGGAAGGAGGGGAAGGGTGTGTGGTTGGAACGGACGCGGGAACGCTCGAGAGGTTGATGGTGGACTCAGTCGCTATCGGGGCGGTGGTGTTGGCGGCTGGGCTCATCCATGCAACGTCGACTAAAGTGGGAGAGAGTGTGTTCAGTCGCGGAAGGTGTGTAAAGGTGAAGGGGATCATCAAATGAAATGATTCCGGGATGGGTGGAGGGATGCGGTGGAACGGAATGAGGACCCGCTACGCTAGGACGGGCAGGAAGGAAAGAACGGAGATGGAATGGGAATGGCAAGGACGATGGATGGGTAGATATGGGGAAGGGAATCCCATTTCACCGCGAAGAAGAGCCGGAAAGAGGAAGAGAAAAAGAGACCAAGCACGCACGCATCTTCTCCCCCACACTCCCAGGTGCCGCAGACGCAGGCGACGCCACCTGCTCCATGAACGGCTGCACGTCCGTCGGACGCCGCGGCTTGCGTCCTTCTGCTGTCGCACCCGGCGCGACACTTCTCCGTCGGCGTCGGCGAAGAAATACGACGATGAGCACGATTGCTGCGATGAGCGCCAGTCCGCCTACAACGCCGCCTGCGATGGGTCCGGCGTTGGATTTGGATTTGGATTTAGTAGACGGGACCGATGATCTACGGAGAATCAGAGTGTGGAAGAACGAGCACCAAAATGGCTGGACTCACGAAGTGGAGGAAGGTAAGCCCGCGCTAAAAGTTGTGTCAGATGCAATTAAAGATGGGGAAAGCACAATGAAGAACGCACGAGTTGGACGCGTTTGTCCGAGTCCCATCCACCGTAATAACCGCATAATCAAACAACCCCGTCGTCCCATTCGTCTTTGTCGCATGCAGAACCCACGACACGGTGTGATTGACGCTCCCTAGTGCCAGATTCGTCGCGGAGAAGAACAGCGACCTAAATACGAATTGCTCGGAGCCACTGTAGTAGTGAAACCCCGCCGCCGCGCCGTCCATCGTAAACGAAATGTTGGCGGGGTTGTCGAGATCAATGCCGTACAGATACACCGCGGATCCTGCAAAGAATCGTCGGATTCGGCGCGAGTGACAAGCAGGCGCACGCACCCTGGAATGTGAACGACCCCGCGCTATTATTCGTCCCATCATGCCACGTCTTGTTCTCGATGTCTGATGTCTGCGGCTGCGCACTACAGTACAGGCATGGTGTACCCGGTGAAATCGCGGCCCAAGGTATCGTCGGCGCTGGCGACTCGCCTGCGTCCTCCGTCCAGGTGAAGTATGAAAGGTCGGTGTCGTCGATGGTGATGTTCGTGAGGGCCGCGCGGGCGGTGGAAAGGGTAAGGAGCGTGAAGAGAAGCGGGAGAAGGAGTAGCCGCGGGGTCGGCATTGGTGAGGGCAGTGGGCAAAAGCCTTTGTCGTGTGTCATGATGAAGTGTTGATCAGATGGGAGAGTCTAGATGGGGCTACGAGAAGAATGAAAACCGCCGAGGTGGGTTTGGAAACTGAAGACTGGGGCGTTGAATACTCACGGTGTTCCAGGGGAATTCGGGTGGAGAGGAATCATAGAAAAAGAAGAAAAGAAATAGAAAGTCCAGACCTCTGACGGTGTGTCTGAATCAGCAGTTTAAACTTTATGACTTTATCGAAAGAATCAGTCGATGGACTTGGAACACACCTGAAACACATACCAGAAATTCAGCGAGGAGAAACTGACCAATGAAACGCAGTTCGAGTCCAGCGTAGAGAATTCGATCCCAAACGAAGAAAGCGAGCGTACGTGTTGTGTATCAAGGTCAGAGACGTTCGCAATGACATACCTTTACTCTCATAGCCGCGGTATGACTACAACCCATTCCGTCGAAGTAGAATATATGCGAGCACATGCCACGTACGGTATTATATTTTTCTGGTATGATTTGTATGTTTTCCAGACGGCAGTGGTTCGGATGGTTTCGAGGTGGTCGGCAGCCTTACAGAATGTCTGCGGTTTGAAATTCTTGCCGTCTCCTGCCTCGGAAATGTGGTCGACGAGGGAAAGAATAAGTGCCTTCTCGTCGGATACGAGCCAGTCCGCATCACCCGGGGTCGGAAGCCCAGGCTGAAGATTGGCGGGGAGATCTCCCTACTTCGCAATCTCATAGCTTTTGTGGACATTCTCGCGACCACTCAAAAAGGAAAAATACCGATACCCCTGGGTATGAATATGACGACCGAACGGTCCATTCCGGACCACGGGGGACTGGGTTTGAAAATCACAAAAGCCTGTAGCGCGATTCAGCAATAAACATCGCTGCCAGATGAATACCTAAGGGGCGAGAAGCCAGTCAAACCTGCGGAATGCATGGTGGTACCAGTAGTCAAATGTATGAGAGGATATAATATTCATGATAGGAAGCACGAGGGAGTCTTTCAAAGCCTGAAATTTCGCACAAAGAAAATTGAAGGACGGAAAAAAAGTATGAGATGAAGTAGTCGATTCAACGAAGGCGAGTATTATGGTGCAAAGATGTGGGGGCCGGAGAAGGGGAAAGAGAAGGACGGTGTCATAAGAGATAGAAAAGAAAACTCACCAAGATGATTCTGCGGTGCGGAAATCCAGCACTTCCACTCCTCCGGCACAAAACCGAAATTCCTGCTCTGTGCATGCTGCTGCTGCTCCTTCTGCGCGCGTGAGCTTCCCAACAGACTCCGCCGCGCCGGGGGGCCGTTCCAGATATACGTCCGTGTGTAGCGGGCAGCATTTACCATCGGGGCGCGGGGCATCCGATGTGCTTTTCCAGAATATGGTCGAGCCTAAGGGCAGAAAGGAAGACGTGAGTTAGCGGAAGGAAGCTTTGAAGGCGTATAAGAGGCGCACCTGGCTCCACCGACACCAAAGGAAACTGCGCGGGATGGGTGATATAGGCCTGGAGGGTGTATCCGAACCGATCAGAGTAGGAGACGTCGAAATAAGAGACGGCCGGTGGAGAAAAGAGATCGCCGAGACCGAGTGAAGCAGGGGTAAAAGTAAGACAGGAATCCAGTCAGCAAGTCAATCCGAGAGCCAAGCGACAGTCTCTCTAGGCCATATAAGGCATATAAGCTCTCTATTGAAGAGTTCCAGTCAGCTACGAAGCCAAACCAATGATTCCGAGGGTACTCACTGCCAAGACGGCTAGCCGCTCTCCAACGAAATGGAGGCGATACTTACGCAAGCCGAAGGTCCAGGGATGGGTTGAGATAGGAATAGTCGTAGACTGGAAGCCCAATAGATGACTATAAAGCACAGAGCAAGGATTGGGAGCGGCGTGGATGAGGAGGGAAGAAAGATACGATGATGGCAGTGTCGCCGTGTTTGTGCGTAAACAATGCTTTCTTTGCTCTAACCATCATCATGTTTTCATCTGACGGTCTTTTCAACGTTTTAACGGGCTCTTTTACTCGTCAGTATTGTACATAATCTTTCTCTAGCTCTCGTTGCGTATGGATCTCGGTCTAGAATTCCGCTCGCGTCTGGCTTGGAGTTGGAATGGCCGCACTCGATGATCTATCTGGCAAGCTCTTGCCAGGATCTTCCGTATATTCGTGCCAGCTCTTGGGGCTCCCCTTTGTTTCAATCTCCGCTTCTCGCTCCCGTCTTGCATTTAAATCCGCTTGAGTTCTCCCATCACCCGCGACTCTCCGCCGTTCCAGGAATCCAATGTCGGCGTCCTAAAATTCCCTCCTGGTTCCTCCTCTTTCTCTGTGGCTCCTCCATCGCCTCTTAACTGTGTTCTCCCACGGGGCAGTTGTCTGGGTCTCTCATGCAACTCGTGTCGTCTTTGTCTTTTCCTCAAAAAGTCTGCTACCATGCTTCTCACGTCTTATTCTTCTCGTCCTAATATTAATTCGTCGTAC
Source organism: Mycena venus (assembly GCA_014462655.1). Classification (NCBI taxonomy): domain Eukaryota; kingdom Fungi; phylum Basidiomycota; class Agaricomycetes; order Agaricales; family Mycenaceae; genus Glaucomycena; species Glaucomycena venus. Next base: position 203,399 of record JACAZI010000035.1, on the reverse strand, counting down.
TGCTTCTCCCTCTCTTGTTTTCTGTTCTCTACTCTCCTCCTCGCCCTTCCTATCCGAAATTCGCCTCCACCGACGCGTCCAATGGCTGTCATTACAATTCATATCTCGAAACAGAACGATTCCGAGGAAAAGGTGAGCACAGTGCTGACCCGCTCATGCCTTCGGAGGAGGTCGAACCCCGATCCTCTCGCCCAAATCCTCGTCCATGAGCTGTAGCGGGCATCTGCGAAGACTTGAAGACCTGGCTTGACGACGCGCTTATCTCGCCACTCCAGCTCAAGGTATCCTCTCTCTCCGGCATTTTGACAAGAGCTAGCAGTTGAGTAAATCTAATTATTTTGCGAGAAGGAGATGTTTGACCCTACAACTCACGACGCAAGTCACGATAATTCGCCTGAACAATACTACCAGACTACACATGAGCGCTTCCATCAACCGGTGGAGCGTTTGTCATGTAACCTATCGATGCCTCAATAATCATTTCCACCACCTTCACCTCCTCCTCATTCCGGGGTGCGTACAAAAACGTCCATTCCGTCGGCGGCCCCGGAACGCCCGGCCCCGCCAATGGATGCCTCTGCCCCCACCCTTTCGCCACCACCTGCTTCCCGTCCTGTGCCGCAAGCGCCAAATGCAGTGTAAAGTCGTGGTAGTCATGCATATGCGCAATCTCGCGTTTCGTGCGCCGCACTGTATCGTGACTCGGCACGTTCTTCGGGTCGTCGATCGGAATGGAAGGTCGCAGGAATATGGCCTCCGCATGAAACTCAAATTTCGACAGGGCCAGGTGAGTTTTGTCCGTGTGCCGCGCCTGGACACGCTGGATGACGGTGCCTTTCAGAGCGCGGGCGCCGAATTCCGGTTCGACGTGTTGGTTCAACTGTGTATAAGTCAGCCGTCTGGCCCGGATGTGATCTGCGCCGCCGCGCACCTGTCGCTGTATGATATGGCTCGTAGTCTTCGGCCGCGGCCCTTCGCGCACTGGCAGCTGGGGAAGCCACCTCCGTTTCTCGGGCAGGCGGTCGTATATGGTGAGGCCTGTCCCTTCCTGGCGGAACAGGGCGAGGACAAGCACGATGATGTACCCGCGCACATTCTGCGGCGCGTACGATGGGCCGACTTCGAGAAAAGTGCGGTAGTCCCTGCGAATGAACGGGAATGCAGCAGCAGCAGCGAGCGCTGTACACAACCCGCCTATGGTTGTCCAGCTGATTTGCATGTTGACCGCTGTTACCCCTCACAGCGTGTTCTTATAATGGAGCCCTCTGTTTCGGTGCTGTCGATCTAGTGCAATCTGGGGTTCTTCCGGGGATAGTCCTAAAAATGGCTCTTCGATTCCAGTCATCCAGCCTTGACTGGCCTGATTCTGCAGCCGATTCTTGCTTCGAATTTGGGCATTCGATTTGGGCGAAGGATCGAGATGTCAGGATCAGTGGCGAATTTGATGCCCGTGCTCCTCGGAGATTATTGTTCAATTTTAACCCCAATCGATGGCGGAATCAACCGTAAACTCGGGGGCCCCCGAACGATTTGACTTCTCTTTTGTTTCTCAGAGGCTGCTAATTTGTGACTCAGCTCCCGGCCCTTTCCAGTACACCTTCCAGTGTCGTTAGTTCTTCTAGAGCTATGTCAACCGACGTAGAGGACTCGCGTCCCCTCACCATAATTGTGGTCGGTGCTGGTCTAGTTGGTTTTTGCCGCCGCCGTCGCATTGCGCCGTCAGGGACATTTTGTTACTGTGTGTCTTCTCTTCGGAGTCCCGCCAAAGAGATGCCGCAATCTGACGTGTGCAGATCTATGAAACGTCCAGCTTCAAAACCGAGCTGGGTGCAGGCCTCGCAGTTCCGCCAAACACCCTGCGATGCTTGCTTGGCCTCGGGTGTATCGTTGCGAATCTGAGTCCTGTGGACAATCTCTGCGTTTGGTTTTCACGTTATATCGATATCTATAGAATAATTGACACAAATTGTAGTTCACCTCCATGGCATACGACGGGACTGCGGGGATGAAAAGTAACAGCACAGATTACGAAAGACAGTATGGCCTGGTCAATATCTTTACTGCCTTATGAACCCAGTGTGGACCACATCTCACTCTCTTGTATGGAAAGCAGCCCTGGATTATGGTGCACCGCGTCGATCTGCACACTGAGCTCCGACGTCTGGCGCTCGACTCCGAGGGCATAGGCCCACCTGCACGGTTGCACCTCAACCACCGCGTCGTCTCCTGCGACGTGGACGCCTGCGCTATCACACTCGCGGATGGTTCTGTGCAAGCCGCGGACGTGATCATTGGAGCAGATGGCATTCGCGTAACTGCTCAAATTATTTGCATTCCTCACCTTTGCTTACTTTCGCCCACAATTTCACATATTTTCAGTCAACCATCCGCGCGTTCGTTCTGGGCGAAGATATACCGATCCCTCCATCGCACACGGCGGGGTTCCGCTGGCTCACACACGCAAGCGATCTCGACCCCTACCCTGAGCTGGACTGGATCGTGAAAACACCGCCCCTCGGTGCGCGCTTGATCTCCGCCCCAATTGTGCCCGCTAAAGCCGGCACCAAAGTCGACCATCGCACCATCGTGATCTACGCCTGTCGCGGGGGTCGCCTGGTGAATGTCCTTGGGATACATGAGGATCTCCGGGACCAGGATTCAGTCGGTGCGTGAATGATTTTCTTCCTGAAGGTTTATAATTTGCTGTATGCAGCTTGGAACGCCCCCGTAACGCAGGAGGCTCTGCTCGATTTCTTTGCCGACTACCACCCGCGCTTTCGGCGGCTCCTCGAGCTTGCTAAGGACGTGCACGTCTGGCAGATGCGCGTCGTACCCCCGCTCCCAACGTGGGTAAACAGGCGCGTGTGTCTTATGGGTGACGCGGCGCATGCGTCGCTTCCCAGTGCGTCTCGACCACCTACGGGATTGTGTTCCCAGGTGCTAAACGTTCATTAGCACTTGGACAAGGATTCGGAATGGGGCTAGAAGATGCTGTGGCTCTGGGGGCGCTGCTGCCCAAGGCAACGCCTGTCAGCAGAGTTGAGAGCCGCCTTGTCGCATATGAGAAACTCCGAAAAGAGCGCGCCGAGTTCGTCGCCAAAGAGTCATTTGAGCAGCAGCATATCCCTGCGAAGCGTGGGCTGTACCTCCGCTGTACGTCCCTCGCCTATGTTGTTTCCCAAATATTGATACGACCTCATTCCGTTGCGTTTCCATGCAGCAACGGAAATGCGAGAACAGATCATGGGGTACGACGTGAAGGAGGAGGCAGAGCGGGTCTTGCGCCACCTAACGGCGCAGGAATAACCCGCCAATCAGAATCGACGCTTGAATACCTATTCTTTCATCACATTTCTGTTGTTAGACGTGAAGGAGGAAGCAGAACGGGTCCTGTGCCACCTAATGGCGCAAGATGACCCGCCAATCAGAATCGACGCTTGAATGCCTATACTTCCATCACATTTCTATCCAGTGCGGAGTGGAGCATTTGATCATAATGAGTAGAACTCCGATCAAATTCCGCTGCCTTCTCGGAAAGTTCAACCAGGGCCGTTCGTGGAGGACCCGGGAGACCGCTGGCAGGCGGAAATCTTGGAGGGAACCTGTCAGGCAGTGATTCATGTCTGTCTTTGTCCGATATAAGTGCATCTCTCCAAAACAATGAAAGACGCAGGTATTCTCAAAACATGGTCAAACGATTTGTTCAGTTCATCAAATAAATACTTGTACGTGATTCTCAACCCGAAGGGGCATCAAGTTGCTCGAAGCTGGGGCCCAAATTGAGCCTCAGATCGGGATGTATTCCACCTTTCAACTGTCCAAGAGAGACGGCGGGTTTCCCAGACCCTCTCGCCCGCCGGGCCGGGTACATGGTTAAAAGGCATCCACGCAGCTCACTTATTCGTGTTCAAAGATGGTTCTTCCTGTCTTCAATCTCTGGGGTCCTGCGGCCGGCGTTGTCGTAACATGCTCCTTCTATGTCCTGGTGTCATACCTTTACGATCCGTATGGAATTCGAAAATACCCTGGACCATTCTCTGCCAAATTTTCGTACGCTTGGATACTCTGGGTCGGAATCACTGGTAGAAGATCGCAAAGAATCCACGACGCGCACAATAAATACGGTATCGAAAATTTATTTTGCCGAGACTGCGCGAGTACTTCATGAACGGAACAGGTCCCATAATTCGCATTTCACCCTGCGAGCTCTCTTTCAGCGATCCAGCAGTCTATCCCGTTATCCATTCGTTCAACAGCAAAGTTACAAAATCAAACTTCTACGATTTTTTTCGGTGCCATTGGATTAAGGAATCTCTTTACGACCCTGTCCAAAACAGACCATGGACAAAAGCGCCGGCTGCTTCATCCACTGTTTACCGCCCAAGTCGCTCGGGAATTTACCCCGCGAACCTCGTCATTGATGGCTCAGCTCATTGACAAGTGGGAATCTCATTACATCTCTTCGGAAGCTGGATTTATTTGGTTTGATTGCGTGCCGTGTTCGTATTTCCCCCAATCAGCATGGCTATGTTCATTTCTGGACAGGGATTACGTTGTTGGCCTTCGACTCAATTGGCGAGTTCATCTTTGGGGAGCCCTTCGGCATGATCGAATCGGGTTCAGATTCAGTCACGGTCCCCACCGATTTGCAACTTCCCTTCGTCATGGATAAAGCCACCGATGTTGAGCATTATCCAATTTCCTTGGCTCATATCGTCTCCATGCGTGAAAGGTACAACTACCCTCTGGGACTTCTTCCGAAATGGTGGAGACCTATCGGGCTGCGTGTTCTCAGAAAGGAAGCTCAGGCAGCGGAGATATTCTCTGCCTTCGTCGCGCATAGACTTGCTGAACGCCTATCTACCACCGTGCCCCAATTAGAGAACGCCCACGACCTCGTCGGGCGCTTCCTCCACAAATCACAAGCCCAGGTATATATATCTCTGTTGCTTCAAAATTGGAAAGCATTCATTAAAAGTCGTTCACAGAGTGAGGAATTCAGACCGGAGTCACTGGTCGCAGAGCTTATTACAATTCTCGTTGCTGGCTCGGACACAACCAGAAAGTATCCCAGCATCTTATCACTATATTTTTCGCTACTCATTGCTACCCATAAGCGCACTCATCGCGGCCCTCTACTACCTCGCTCAATCCCAGAATGCTCAGCGCAACCTCCAAGCAGAACTCGACTCCCACATGACCTCGTGTACCATCAGTTACACCGACATTGAAGTCCTCCCTTGTCTTAATGCATGTCTAAACGAAACGCTGCGGCTGTATTCCCCTGTAGGCATTGGCCTCCCACGGACGGTACCACATCCGGGTATGAGCATTTCCGGAGCATGGCTTGCGGGCGGAACCACCGTTGGTGTTCCCATATACACTGTCCATCGCAGTGCAGCACTCTGGGGCGGGCATCCGGAAGAATTTAGACCAGAGCGGTGGCTCCAGGGTGATGGTGCGCAGGCGGGACTGGATGCGGACGCGCTCAAGGCGTTTTCGGACGGACCTATGTAGGCTGCCAGTGTTAACCTCGCGCTTGGGGAAATTAAGACATTTTCGCAGGCGATGTATCGGGAAGCACCTAGCTCTGGCCCAATTGCGAGTCATGATCGCTGCTATTTTCAAACGGTTTGACGTTGTTCTCGAAGTTCCTGAGAGTCCGGTAAGTGCTGTTTGCCTTGCCATGATATTGGGTTGTTCTTGAGCAGTGTATTATACAGTTGCACATCGAAGAGTGGTTCGTTCGTAAGGCCACGGAATGCAGGATTGGTCTGCGGCGTCGTTGAGCAGTGACTCCGGATACATGTGTCCCCGGTATCCATTCATGGCCTTCTGTCTTTCGCACCCATGATAGGAATCGCTTTCATACAGCTTGTTTCCGTCAGATGAATACTTGCATAACGGAATGTAGTCGGATACACAGCCCGCTCTGAAATATTCTGGCTGTCGGTCAGTAATTGTGCTGATTGTGCCGACTCCGTCTCGCTTGGATAGGTCGCAGATCTTGAAGGGTGCAATACATCCCAATTTGAAGCTCAATTTGGGTCCCAACTTCGACCAAATTGATGTCACCTCGAGTTGAGAATCACGCGTAAGTATTTTTATATGACGAGTTGAACACATCGTTTGATCATGTTTTGAGAATTTCTGCGTTTTTTATTATGTTTTCGGAGAGAGATGTATTTATGTCGGACAAATACAGACATGAATCGGTGCCTGACAGGTTCCCTCCAAAGATTCCGCCCTCCAGCGGTCTCCCGGGTCCTCCACCGTGAACACCAGACGAACTTTCGGAGAGGGCAGCGGGATTTGATCGGAGTTCTACTCATCCAATGCTCCACTCCGCACTGGACAGAAATGTGATGGGAGTATAGGTATTCAAGCGTTGATTCTGATTGGCGGGTCATTCTTGCGCCATTAGGTGGCGCAGGACCCGTTCTGCCTCCTCCTTCACGTCGTACCCCATAATCTGTTCTCGCATTTCCGTTGCTGCATGAGAACGCAACGGAATGAGGCCGTATCAATATTTGGGAAACAACATAGGCGAGGGACGTGCAGCGGAAGTACAGCCCACGCTTCGCGGGAACATGCTGCTGCCCAAATGACACTTTGACGACGAATTCGGCGCGCTCTTTTCGGAGCTTCTCACATGCGACAAGGCGGCTCTTGGTTGCTAAGTTGACGTAGAGAATGGATGTCGGTCAAATTTCGGTGACGGATGCAAAGTAAATCCAGCACACCAATCCCAAGCCAAAAGAAGCTCTTTTTCTGGGTTAGCTCCTTGGTAATTGACGTTGAGAATGGAGTCGGATGCAAAGTAAATACAGCACACCAATCCCACGCCAAAAGAAGCTCTTTTCTGGGTTAGCTCCTCGATAATTGACGTTGAGAATGGAGCCGAATTTCAGTGACGGATGCAAAGTAAATATTGCACATCAATCCCAAGCCCAAAAAGGTATTTCAAGCTGAACAACATCCGTCGGGCATGTAGATCTTCTCTCGACCATGCCTTCATCTTTCGAATTTACCTCCCTCCTTGAGGTGTTCATCGAGACTGCCAGTAACCCCCGGACTGCAGACCGATATGTTTTGGAATGCGGCCAAGACACCTGGACCTATGCTACACTTGAAACAGTTTCCAGTGCCATGGCGCGGGAATTGGAGGAAACGACTGGCTTCTGCCCGAAGGTGGCGGCCGTAGGCGAAAACCATCCTTATGTTTTCGCTCTGATGCTGGCGGTCTGGAAAGTCGGTGGTATATTTATTCCTATCGACGCCCACGTCCCTCCCGCACTCCTCGATGGGATGATTGATGTTGTGAAGCCAACGTGCGTTTATCTAGCGGCGTCAGATAACTCAAATACTTCTCGCGCCTCAGGTACTTTCTCTTAACTCGTATGATGGAAGTGTCTGATACGGCGATCAAGGATTCAATGTTCAAGTTAGGGTATTTGATGCGGAGCACTCGACGATTCCAGCATTGAATCAGCGATACGGACAGAACGGCATCGCTCGCGCTGGACGTTGGCGTCCCAAGTCTGACGCCACTTGTCTTTACCTTTTCACCTCCTCGGCTTCCTCAAGAAAGAACCTGAAGGTGAGGATTTTTGGTTTAACACTATACCGAGTTGATGGCTCTTAGGCAGTTCCTCTGACGCACAAATTTATTCTCACCAACTGCCAGTCCAAGCTCGCTTGGTGGCGCCACATGCAACCTCACAAGGACCTGGACGGTACTCGAGTTCTCGGCTGGGCGCCATGGTCTCATGTATTATCCCATATGCAGGTTGGCTGGATCTTATCCTTGATATTTGTCACCCATGTATTATCTCAGGATATCGGCACCGCTACCATTCTTACTGCAGGATGTTATGTCTTCGCTTCCGTCCCATCGTCGTACCTGCCTCAGGTGGAGCCAACAGACCTGACGTCGAAGGTGGTCAGCGGCATTGTGAATAAGAATGTTACGGCGCTCGCAACCCTGCCGTTTGTTCTCAGCGGTTTGAGGGCGGCATGCGAAAGCGGCCTTCCAGAAGCACAGGCTTTGCTGGGTGCGTTACGCAGTATGACAATGCTTGAATGCGGAGGTGCTGTGCTGGACCTTTCTGTTGCCAATTGGGCGGAGCGGAATGATATTCCGCTTGTTGTTGGTGTCGGGATGACGGAGACAGGTGGTGCTATTTTTGCGGGAAGAGCAAAGGAAGCATTCTCCGGGTTTTCTCCCCAAAATCTCATCCCGGATGCCCAGCTTTCGCTCATCGGAGGCGACAGTTCTCATGGTATGGTTTTTTTTCAGCTCCTGTAATAACACGTTCCTTATCTTTTTCAGAGGGAGAGCTCGTAGTCAAGAGCAAATTACTCCCGTCCGGATATATTGATTACGACGACGGATCATTTTCTGTCGATGAGGAGGGATGGGTTACGTTTAAGACGGGGGATCGCTATCGTATTGATGAGTCCAGGTTCACGTGGCTCGGACGAATCACCGATTACATACAGGTACGCCGTCTGTTTTCTCTCCCACAAGCATATAAATCCCAGCTTCGTCAATAGATGACCAGCGGCGAATCACTTGACCCTCGACCCCTCGAGGAGTCCCTACGATCCTTCGAATTCATTTCAAACGCATGCATCATCGGTGACACTTTCCTACAGGGCGCTTCAACGACTGTTTGTGCAATTATCGAACTCACGGATGCCCAGAGTCTCGATGCGCGAGCCGCTAAAATCAAAGTTGCGCAAGTGTTAGCCCCGATTAACGCCGATCTTCCTCCCGCCCTCCGCATTTCAATGTCCTCGGTACTAATTTTGAACGAATACCAGAAAATACCGCGAACAAAGAAAGGAGAGGTCTTCCGCAAACAAATTGAGGACATGTTTGGGGCCGCGATAGCAATGGTGCAGCGGTCTGCTACGCATTTCGAGAGAAACTTTGAGCAAGGTGCTCTATCGTACTTCTTTCGTTGATTGAAATCGATTGATTCTCCCTCAGTTGAGGATGAGTTGACGAGTATCGTCGGGAAGGTTCTGGGGATATCTGACATGGATATGTTAACCTCCATGACCTTTGCCGAAGTATGTCGCCGTGATATGCCGGCCTTGATTTCGACTGATGTTTGCAGCTCGGCATGACTTCACTGTTGGCAGTTAAACTTGCAACAAAGCTAAACGACTATTTGGCCGGTCGCGTTGTGCTCCCAATAAATATCTGCTATATCCACGCTGATGTTCTGTCCCTGACGACTGCTCTTCGGAATTCCCTCTCGACGACATCCGTTCCTGAGCCGATGGTCGACACTTCGGTGAACACCAAAGAAGAAGTTGTCATTGTCGGCAAGGCCTTCCAGACTGCCCGGGGAAATCCACGAAGATAACGCTCTGTGGGACGCTCTCATGGCCAAAAATAATTCCATCATAGCCGACATCCCGCCTGATCGCTGGGATCAGGAAAGCTTTTTCCCGGCCGACATCTGCTTTCGCAAAGCGGGACTAATCAATGTTGCCAGCTACGACCACACTTTCTTTGGTTTAACGGCCACTGAGGCGTTCTACGTGTCACCCACCATGCGAATTGCATTGGAGGTGGCTTTTGAAGCTTTGGAAAACGCCAATATCCCCATCTCCAAAGTGAAAGGAACGACCATGGGTGTTTTTGTTGCCACGAAGGATGACGGCTTCGAGACTCTGTTGAACGCGGCACATGGCTTCGATGGTATGTATTGCACAATGCCGCGGTAGAATTCAAATGCTAATTGTACTCTCAGCGTACACTCGGTTCTATGGAACGGGGCGGGCTCCAAGCACTGCCAGTGGCCGAATAAGCTAGTTAGTTTTCTCAACGTTGACGAATCAAAGAACTCAGTTCTATCTTTAAAAAAAGCCTTCTCGACATCCGTGGACCCTCCATCACCATCGACACAGCATGTAGCGGAGGAATTGTGTGCGTCGACCACGGTAAGTTAATTTGCTGGTCTATAAGATTCCCGCCTCATCGTGCTTTAGCGGTCGCGTATTTGCAATCCGGTGCTGCTGAATCGGCTATCGTGTGCTCAAGTAATACCCACTGCTGGCCCGGCTCACTCATGTCAGACATCTCTCGCATTCAATCTCATTTTTCCGACGTGAATTATACAGGTTTTTAACAGCGCAGGGCATGACATCGCCAAATAGTCGTTGTGCCCCTTTCACGTCAGACGCTGACGGGTACATACTGCGTTCGTCACATAACTGGGTCTAATACGCCTCGCCTAGATATGTACCGTCGGAGGGAGCAGTCGCCTTAATTTTAAAGACTCGAAGTGCGGCCGCCAGGGATGGGGATCAAGTTCTTGCGACCGTCAAAGCCACTGCAGTGTCACACAATGGGAAGTCTCAGGGACTTGCGGCGCCAAATATGAAGTCGCAGGCTGCCCTTCACCGAGCTGTGTTGCGGAAGGCTAAGCTTGATCCTGGTCACATCAAGTGAGTGAACTTCGACATTCACTGCAATTTGTTGAACGGAGATGTAGCTTCATTGAAGCTCACGGAACTGGTACATTCCTCATGTCAGAGGCTTAAAAACGATGTTTGATTGTTTCCGTGTTAGGAACGTCATTGGGAGATCTCTGTGAAATACAGGGCATCAACGAGGCCTTTGTCTCTGCACATCAACATGCTAGAGATCCACTTATCATCAGTGCTTCGAAATCTGCTCTTGGTCACACCGAGCCATCTGCTGGATTGGTCGGAATCTTGTCTGTTTTGATGGCGTTCAGACATGGCCTTGTTCCGGGTCTGATTCATCTCCGGGAAGATAACGCCAATCGGCTGCTTGACACCACCGCTGTGCCGCTTCTCATTTCACCGAGGCCAGTGCCCATCGCAGGTGCCAGGCCACATCGCGCCGTTGTAATGTATGTCGATCGGTCGCCCGCTATGTAGATACTCACGGCCCGCAAGGTCCTATGGGTTTTCCGGGACATTGGCGGATATCATTCTAGAGGGTCCCAAAGAACCACCATTGCAACCACCGGAATACGCAGATCATGCAAGCCCTATGATATTTGTCATCAGCGCGAAGACTACCGCAGCTCTGTCGGCCTACATCAAGCGTTACCTTGCTTTCCTCCGGAATGCAGATGCACGCATGTTTCATGCAATCTGCTACACAGCTTGTGTTGGAAGGGAGCATTATAAACACCGATTTGCTTGCGTTGCGGCAGACCTCGCAGACTTAATTCGACAACTAGAGAATTGTGCTTCCGCTCCACACCCCACCAAAACGTCCCACGGTTCATTGGTGTTCGCATTTCCCGGACAGGGCACCCAATTTTTCGGAATGGCCGCAGCACTTGCCAAAAGGCATCGCATATTTCGTGACTTTATCCTCGAGTTTGGACACAGGGCCCAGGAGCTGTGTGGCTCACCCATCGCAAAGATGTTGCTGGAAACTGATGCGGAAGTTGAGGACCATATCCGCAGCGATGTGGACCAGATTTGCATATTTATCCATCAGTACTCAATCTGTCGGTGGTTGAAAGAACTCGGGATAGAGGCAAATGCGGTTATTGGGCACAGTTTGGGAGAGATAACGGCTGCAGGTACACACACTGCTGCAGTCCTTGCTGCCCAACTGATTTTTCCCTAGTTATCGCTGGCGGGCTGTCATTTGAAGCCGGACTTGATTTAGTTGTCACGCGGGGACGTCTGCTTCTACCGTCGCCCGATAATCCAGGCGGAATGGCTGCCCTGGGCTGCTCTGAGGAAAGTATCACAACGATACTCGAGCATAGCCATTTAGGGGGGTGATCTCAGCGTTTCTGTTCTCAATGGCCCTCGAAGCCTCTGCGTCTCCGGCGCTTCCGAAGCCATCAACCAACTGGTGCAAATCGCCAAACAGAAAAATATCAAAGCCACTCGATTGCGGGTGAATCAGGGCTTCCACAGTTCCCGCGTCGACAGTGCTGCCATTGGGTTGCGCGTGTGGTCGGAGTCTTTCTCAAAATTATTTCAACCACTGCGAATCACACTGTACTCGACCCTACTCGGTGCCCCGATCTCGAAAGGAAATACTCTTAGTCCGCATCATTGGGTAGGTGGCGTACCTCCGAGACGTCGTAGACTCATAATCTTTAGGCTGATCACGTTCGAAAACCGGTCCTATTTTCCAAGGCGGCAGCCGCCCTCCTCACGGATCAATCCATCGGCGCTGTTCTCGACATTGGACCACAAATGGTGGCTTGGTCTCTCCTCCTTGCGAACGGCTGCAGTGCGAGCTCCACCATCGCACTGTCCGCCAAAAAAGACGACGACCAGGAAATTTCGTTCCTATCCGCACTGGCGGCACTATATCAAAGCCAGAGGGCCACACCGAATTTCCGTGCCTTTTACGCTCAGTATGAACAACAGACACCCCTGACGACCACGTCCATTCCCACATATCCGTTCCAACGCGTACGCCGTTATCCCTCGTACCTCCCATCACGTAATCCCAGAGGTGGCGAGCACGCGGGATCATTACATGACGACTTCAAGGAACCTGCTATGCAACCGGATCACGCCCCAGGGTCTACGATGAATATGTCCGTCGAGGAGGTCCGGCAGTCTCTGATGAATTTTGTGCGGGACGCCCTGGAAATATCGGCCAGCGAAGACTTCGGTGAGCCGTCTACTCCTCTCTAGATTATGTCGCCATTTCTCAATTATGCTTATGTTTAAGATGACTCTGATTCCCTTGTGTATCGCGGCATTGACTCCATCACTTTCGCGGGTCTACGGAAGCGAGTTGAAGAACGATATGGACTCAACCTCTCGGTTGTATTTTGGTCCGATGCGTTCTCCATAAGAGACATGATTGATAACCTGCTCGAACAATACACGGCCAGCTAATTACTCGCCTGCGTACAATTGCTCATCTCTATTCTTCTGTTTTATTGTTTGATACCAATTTCATTTCGATTTTGTGACCAAATGTCGAACAAAATTATCTCAGCTTATTATTCCTAATTTGATGCTTCAGGTTTAAAATTGCACCTACAATGGCCCCAAATTTGGCAATCCCCGTTGTGATTCAGTCGTGCTGCTGCATAGTTAAGCCAAGGCTTCTAGACGACTTTAATGCCCATTGAATTTTGGCCTGAACCGTTCAGTGAATGAGTGTTAATCTTTGTCGAGGCAGCTGGAGTATAAGAGCTCTGCATGTTCTGCATCCAATAACAACCAACGCACCCACGATACACTTCAGAAGCTTCACTAACCTGCTCTTCAAGCCCGCGCAAGACCTCGGTCCCCCAAGGTCGATCCGTATGACTTCGAGCTCATCCAAACCACCACCCCGAGCCGTCTGCTGGCGAAAGTCGACATCCCGACGGTCTCGGCCTTGTCCCGTCCGCGGATAACCTCATCTTAAACATCACCGTGCCCCGAGGCAAGCCCGCGCTTTTTCAGTGGATCTTCCCGTCCGTGGGGGGACAACACTGACCGCGCCGTGTTCGATGGTTCTTCCATAAATGTCACCGTCCTCTACAACCCCCCCGCGAGGTGTCGAGCAGTTCGTCTTCTGGCACGTTGTCTGTTCTGTGCGTTTGATTCATGGTGCTGACGGGTATATACAACGTCGATTCTGGGCCAGAGACCCCTCAGCCTGTCAGCGTCGGGTTCTGCGGCTTCTTCCCGGGATTCTTCGCCGCGTCTCTGGATTCGTCTGATCTTGGAACCTAAGATCCTCGCTTTGTGTGATTTATGGCTTGCTATACTGACTGAGTTTCGTCGGCTAGGTATACGGACAGATGGATAGTCGAGTTCGGGGAAAGCACACAGCCCGATGCGTCTGCCGAGCCTGATACGGGGTGCGGCCCTGAGCCGTTCAATATCACAACTGTGGAGTTTGTCAGGACGTGGGAGGTTGTGGAAGTGGCGTGAAACCGTCGCAAGAGGGCTGTCAGTGGTGAAGGATGGCCGAGTGCTCGTGTACGTACACAAACGGATGCATAAGAATTTACGCCGCCGTGATCTTGTCTTTTAATCCTCAGATTTTTGTCGGTGACTCGGTTTCGACGGACGCACGACGGTCCACAAGAGTAGCACAGAAAACCAGGAAGTGTAGCGACAGAAATCGAGCCTAAGTTAAATGGCGATTTTCTGCAGGCTGGCCTTGGTATGAACATGGACTGGGAACGGAAGCAAACCATCTACCCTCGAGCCGTTACTTCCATGCACCGGGTTCCATGTGGCTGGGAGCACGAAAGTCTCCGTGGTTCCTAGCACGTTATTCAAGTTGGGCCGGATGTGCAGTGCATTGTAGGACATGATAGACAGAGAAATTGCGCCCTGAGGATACATACCGGGGATCAATCGAGTTAGTCATTTTTGTGAGATACGCAGAAATATCTGAATATGGATCTTCGTGGCTCTACCCGGAATTCAATGTACAAGAATCAACGCTTCACGCCTGTATGGATTGGCCCAAGAGCCGGCACACCGCATGGAGCCGAAGATTTTCTGGTGGATTGAGAGTGTAGACAAGAAATTTGAAGATCAAAAGACCATCAGGCTGTGAGGACTCTTTGCAACTGTCGACGAAAGAGCAAACAGCGAGAAAATTTTCAAATATCTAAGACTTCCACGGCCACCGCCAGGACCAAGCCTTGATATCTTCATGGAATAATTGATGATAGAGGAGCCACAGTGAGTCGACAATTCGGCCAGGTAGGAGCAAGCCGGCCCCAGCGAGTTTCTGATTCTCGACGTTGTTGGTGAGAAAAGAGTGCAAGTGTGATGTGTCAAATCATGTCACATCACACATCATTTCTTGCTTCTTCCACCCACTCTCCAGTTGAGCCCCGCTAAAATCAAGCGGTGGAACCCTCGGCCACAAATGCGGTCGGAAATAACCCTGTCCGCTGACTCGCGAGCTCTCATTTTGACTGGCAAGTCTCTAACGTCTGTTCTGAAATTTCTTCGCCACCATCGCCGCTCCGCCATCTCAGCACCGGTCTCGAAACTCTTTTGTCCACCGGCGGAACCTCAGAATTGAGCGACATTTTACAGAATATTAGCCCCGATCCTGCTCTTCTTCTTGGGATATCTTCTCTCAGCGCGGTACGATCCCAATCGCCACTCGTCCTGGACTCCTAAATTCTCCCTCGTGTCCTGTCCCGTTTACTCGCCTGGCGTGTCCTTGCAGCGCAAACCATGCACGCTGCCGCAGCCACTATTATGCTCACGCACGGTGCGTAGCCGTCCATGACTTCGACCTTGGCTCTCGCCCCCACCCTCGTGGGCGAGCCCCTCGCGCTTACGCACCATCCATAAAGATGAGGCAGGTCGTACACACCCGCAACACCGCTCGCGTAGATCGCGCCGCCCCCCGCCGTTCATCTCGCTCGAGCACATGCACGGACTGCCTAGCAATCACATGAATTGCAAATCTCTGAAGTAAGTGGTCCTTTCCACTCCGTGTCCCTCGTCGCTCAAGCCCATTTTTGTAGGCCGACCTTTCCTCCCAGGCACATCAAAGCCATCCTAAGCGCGTTCACCCGCAAAACGAGTGCCCTTTAGCACGACAGCCACGCCGTCGCAACTCGTCCATCCACATCAGGTACGTTCTCTTCAATATCCACTGTCTTTCTCCCCCCCCACCCTTTCCCTTCCCTTCTCATGCTTTTTTCCCTTGCTAACCGTCTCCACAGCTACCCGGATCTCCTCGATGCCCTCGACGATACGACCTTGTACCGCCGTGGCTACATGACTGCACGCACGTGTCCCGTTCGGTGGCTCGGCTGCGATTCGCCTCCTCCCTCGCAGATAGCAGCTCGACCCTGCATAGCGTCTCAGCCAGCACGTTCTGCAACCACGGCATTACACGCCGTTGCGAACGCGTTCCGCACGGTCAACAGCATACAAGAGACGGCGCGCGCTCCCCGCTGTGCATACGCGACAAAAAACAAAATCCAAGACGGGCCAAGCGGAAAATTGTTAAAAAAGACTAAGGCCCCAAGGTTGGCCCAGTCAGCCGACGGTCGACTTCTGGTTACCGCCATATCTGCAACTGTATTGAAAATCCCACTCAGACGGAGCAAACACTTCACCAGCGACTGGGAGGTCGGTATTCAAAGTCGAGAGGACGTTTGGGCCTGTGCGGATGGGTTTATGGCGAAGCGGCGGGGAGAACTTGACGGTTAGTTGAGGATGTGCTGGTGGTTTGATATTAATTCTTCCAATTGCAGCAGAATTATATTGGACGGAGGATAATCTACCAATATAAAGCGAAGGTCGTTCCTCCATAATCATTTAGTTGCCATTAAAGATGATACAGAGTCGAAGCCGTTAGCTCAATACTCAAACTCATTAAGTTGCGGCGGCCTTAAATCCGGCTAATGTGCCCCAAAACGGCACCCGCTTTTACGAATGATGGCGGAGTTTGGTATCATAGCTGCTAGTCCGATATGAAGGTGAGCCATGCAAACGCCGGCTGGCGACGCGTCGAACATGTATTGGCCAAAGCGTGCATGCATCCTCAATGTACCCAAAATCTCTCCAGGTTTACGGAACGTCCGGCATGCCCTGGTCTAACGGCGGTGACCCATGCAAGCACCGGCGGGCCATGGGTTGAATATTCATGGGTGGACGCGCGTATTCAACCCAAATGTGGCCGAAAAACGCTTCCAATTCACGGTGGCGGCGACCATGCATGTTTCGGCGGGCTATGGGACAAAGACAAGCCTCGAGCCCAGTTTGGACTGAAGAAAAGTATAAGATGGGCTTAAGGACCACTATCTACCTCATCCGCTCTGCGGTTCTGAACATGTTCAGGCTCTCCTCCAGTGTCCTCTCCGCCCTCATCCTAAGCGCCGTCGCGGCGTTTGCCTACGACCCCACCCGCAGTGACAATGTTGGTGACTTACTCTTTGTCGCATCCTTCGCGCAATTTACATCGCATCACTGTCTAGTTGGTTGTCTATTGGGGTATGTACATTTTGTTCTTTCTAGGTTCAGTTATTTATTTCTCCTAGGCCAAAACTCGTACGGGGCAACCCATGGCAGCGACGTCCCCAACTGGCAACAGACAATCTCGCACTACTGCCAGGTGCCCATGTTCTATAATATGTTGCATCGACCGGGACTAATTGTCTCAGGACACCTGCATCGACGTCATCCCCATTGCGTTTGTCGATAGCTTCAGTGGCGGAATCCCTGACCTCGACGTTGGAAATGAAAGCTCCTTTCCCCACCGTGTGTTTCGAAAGCTAAACCTATTACCCAGATCTGCGATGATAATGGTGTCACTGGGAACTGCGCATCCTTGGCTGCGGGGATTCAAGCGTGCCAGGCAATGGGTAAGCTCGTGACGCTGAGCTTGGGCGGCGGGGGCTCTACGACTGCGCGCTTCGCCTCGGACTCGGCCGCAACGAGTTTCGCCGATACCATCTGGAACGACTTCCTCGGCGGCTCGGGTTCCCACCGCCCTTTTGGTGCTGCGGTCCTCGATGGGTATCTCACATTCTTTCCTGATTTTCAACCCCTGATTTTGGCTTGTCTCAGGGTTGATTTGGATATTGAATCGGGTACCAACACTGGATACGCTGCGTTTGCGACGCGTATCCGCACACTCTGGGCTGGCGCCAGCAAACCGTGGGTGCCTTCCCGAAGTTGTACATTTGAATCTCAATAGCATCGCCAGTTATTACATTACGGCCGCTCCGCAGGGTCCCTTATCCTGACGCGTGGGTCGGAAACGCCCTAAACACGGTGTGGTTCGACGCTGTCTACGTTCAATTCTACAAGTAAGGGACGGCTGCCCGAATTACCACCTTTAACCATTGTAATGTAACAGTAACTATTGGCAAGCAATTCAACCACTCATGAATATTTGCACTGACGATCAGAAAAATAATAAACAGCGGTGTGAAATCGTACCCTTCTGCTGTGAGCCCTCTTATATTCTCGGGGAAGTGAACTTATTTGCCTTATGTACCAGAACTGGAATTTTGCCACCTGGAATACCTGGGCGACAGGAGCCCCGAATCCCAACGTCAAGGTTTTCATAGGTTGCTATATCATCCCAGTCTCGTTGGCGCTCTCTCACTTGTGTTATGTAAAAGGTGCCCCGGCCTCGACAACGGCCGCAGACGCTGGCGAATACGTCTCTGCGTCGACATTGGGCTCTATTGCGCTCGCAACTCGCGCGGGTTATTCTAACTTTGGTGGGGTCATGCTTTGGTAGGCCATTCCAATCGCCCAAGTCCAAATTCAACCTTACAATTTCTTTTGTAGGGATGCCTCACAGGCTTATGGTAAGTCGTTGGTCCATCCGAATCTATGTTGCGGCTGATAGTGCATTCAGCCAATAGTAGATTCGACAGAGCGATCAAGAACATTCTTACTGGCACAAACAACTGCAGCGCGAACGGAAGTGGCGGCGGAGGTGGCGGAGGTGGCGGAGGTGGCGGATGCACCCAGACATATACTGTTGTGTCCGGAGACACATGCTCAGCCATAGAGGCAAGGACTGGTATCACCGACGCTCAGCTGCACGCACTGAATCCGGCAATTAACAGTGGTTGCACAAGTATGTTCCGAACACCTTTCATTGTTTATGTCAAGTGTGCTGAGTGTTTCGCCAGATCTGAACATCGGCCAAACCCTCTGCCTCAGCGGGAGTGGTAGCGGATGCGCACAGACATATACTGTCAAGAGCGGAGATACATGCTCGGCCATCGAGTCAAGGACTGGTGTCACCGACGCTCAGCTGCATGCGCTGAATCCAGTGATTAATAGTGGTTGCACAAGTATGTTCCGAATACCTTTCCCTGTTTATGTCAAATGTGCTGAGTGTTTGCGCCAGATCTGGAGGTCGGCCAAACTCTCTGCCTTAGCGGGGGCTGCGTACAGACATATACTGTTAAGAGCGGAGATACGTGCTCGGCCATCGAGTCAAGGACTGGTATCACCGACGCTCAGCTGCACGCACTGAATCCGGCGATAAACAGTGGCTGCACAAGTATGTTCCGAACACCTTTCACAGTTCATGTCAGATGTGCTGAGTGTTTTCGCCAGATCTGAATATCGGCCAAACTCTCTGCCTCAGCGGGGGCTGCGCACAGACATATACTGTCAAGAGTGGAGACACGTGCTCGGCCATCGAGTCCCACACTGGCGTCTCCGACGCTCAGCTGCACGCACTGAATCCAGCAATTAACAGTGGTTGCACAAGTATGTTCCCCTTTCATCTTTTATGTCAATGTGTGCTTAGTGTTTTTGCCAGACCTGAGTGTCGGTCAAATTCTTTGTGTTTAAATTTTGAGCCACCAAGCTATCGCATATCAACATGGTCTGTCCATTTCTCGTAAAAGTCCCGACGAATCCACCAGTGAACGAGCCATCTGGTTTCATACTTGCCATTGTATTGGCCGAGATTTCGGTCAAGCTGACAGCCAATCAAAAACACGGCCCATTAGTTTAAGGATTTGTTGAACCAGATACAGTAAGCATACTAGGGACTCGACGTTGAATTGCACGCAATGATACCATGGGCTGGCAGAGCACAGCTACATCAAAATAAAGTGGGCTCTTGGATATCGAAAGAGTAAGAACATTTCCCTATCACAGTCGGAAGTACTCCCGTCCCAACTTGTTTTTCCTGCGCCGCCAGTCAGAACTTCTAGGAACAAAAAAAGTACGTGGACAGCCAGGTGCCGTATTCAAACTTTCCATGGTTGTCATCGCCACAAAAATACAAAATCGGCGTGCCAGAGCGATGCGCAGGAAGACGTAATATATAACCCCAGACTTCCTCATCGAATGCAGAGCAACCCGATGGCTTCGCAGCCGACACCACAGCCCTAGCCACGGCCCATATCAATGTTTCCACGTCGGAGATCACTCAGTCAATGGATTCAGCGGGACATAACGTGAACCGTGTCGCATTCGTAGGTTCTCTGCTGTGATTCGAACATGACAGGCTCCCAATTTGAAATTTTGATTTCCATGTTGGTTCTTCCGGGAAACGTACTTCCGTGCATATTAAATATGGCAATTTTGAGTCTTAGTGTCTGCTCCGTGCAATACAAGTCCAGTTTCTCGCCTGCAGTCCGCCTGGCGATCAGCACATTCAAGGGCCAACTTCAAGTCATCTGGAGCCAAGAGGCGAGATTCAGGGATGAGCGATTGAAATATATTTGGGTGGAGGTGGTTCCGTTTCTGCGTTGGAAGGCATGAAGGGATGGATCCTTTCGGTTGGATCATCTTCGCAGCATCCTAACCATCGAGGAATCACGTAGGACAAAGATATAGTGCCTAATAATCATCGGTCAACGTGCCCGTTTTTGAAGGGGAAGCTGCACCAACCTGCCAGTGGAAGATCCTGTCTCCTGGAATTGTGTTTCCGCATCATTATACAGACCAACAGCAATGCTAGCAAAGCCAGTCCGCCCAATGCACCACCAATTCCCTCCACGACAAGGGGGAACTTTTGAAGTCTGCAAATTTGCGGGTGGGGTGCCAGGGATTGCCTGCGTTGCAATTGCCTCCATTGAAGCGGAGGTGGACGTCGAAGGATGGGGAACAGCCGAAGTAGGTGGCGGAACGTCTGAAATGGCTCCCACAAGAAAATAATCGATATAAAAGGGGTGCCTCATTGTGAGTGGTCAGAAGCATGCTGTGGTTCCCAGGTGATAATGTAAAGTTAAAGAACTGGTTATTGTCTGTGGTCGTATCATTGGGCTGGGCAGGCTGCGGTATCACGACCGCTGAGTTTCCGTCGATGGCCACGGACACATTGAAATCTTGTCCATTTTCAGAAGTGACTGGACCATGTAATGATACAAAATCTCCTGTGAAGAAATGTCAATTCAACAACATGCATAAATGTGATTGGCAGGGTCGTCGATCAATACCTTCGAAGTTGAACAGGACCCAGCACCCTTCTGATTGACCGACATGTACCGTATGTTGGAAGTACCGGTCTGAGCTCAATGCCTGCCAGCAGCCCGCCGAATATTGAACGCGGGTGTCATTATCGTCAATAAATATTGTTTTGCCAGCGGGTGTTGAAGTGTTGTACAAGAAGTAGTCCAGATAGATGGTTGTGCCCTGGATTGAAATGTTCTGAGTAACCACGAGGGTGTGTGGGGCTTCCGGCAAGATGTCAGAGGTCCAGAGAACCTGGTGATAACTTGTCGAATTCACAGCAGGTGTGTATGAGCCACTCGATAACTGATCCACGTCAAACAGCAAAGTGGAGTCAATGCCGGACCCCACAGTGCCATAAACACTAATAGATGTCCCTGTAGACATAAAAATTTCAGTGCGTAGAAAAGGAGACGGTATCGGTGACTAACCCACGAATGTGAGCGTGACCGTATCCCCCGCGGTCACCGATGCTATCGTGGTGACCATGTACTCCGCTGTAGAGCCCAGAAGGTCCCAGTGGTCCGGGGGGTTAAAATATACTGAAGCATCGCGGTCGTCGACAATGACACTCATTGCAGTACCAGAGCTTGTAGATGGGAGATGGAACTATAGGCACTGCCTAGTATAAAACATGGCGCTATCTGGCCTGTTTCCCTCATTGATAGGATCTCTGAGGCGTCCATTGGCAGACACAAATAACGATCGGTGGCCGCATGTAGTCTGACTCAGATGGGAGGAAAGGGATGCATCAGCTTTTATACAACTTACTCGCACGCGCTCGTACAAGTGTACAAGCGCGCGCGTGTACGAGACCATCCAAGATCGAAATCTCATGTGAACCGTCAAATTTGTCTTTTCTTTGGTGAAACGCTGCGTTCAGGCCTCGCGTAGACCGAGGGTATGTCTACATGGGTAGACCATGGGTACATAGATCTGTATGGCTATCTATGTCCACGTCCCGTGGACATATCTAGTACAGGTGTGTCCACTGGCGTCTGTCTACCCATGAAGATGAGATTCTGACGAATGTGCATGGTCCTCGGCCAATGTAGACACGGGTAGAGGGTAGACCGACGCAGACGTAGTTGGGCTGACAGTGTCCAAGGTGAGCCCAAATTAGCAGCGTGAGGGTGGACGAAGTGTGTGTACTGGCATAGACCAAGGTAGACGTAAGCCGGAGGTAGCCGACTGCAGTTTGCTGTCCATATCAGGGAGGCGGAGGTATACGGGGACTAACCAACCACGACACTGTCACTCTCAAACCCGTCGGCTGCGCGGAGCTCAGCTGCGACACTGTCGCACAATTCTCTCTGTTAGCGTTTGAGGTTTATCAGTTGCAAGCGGCAAGGCACATGTACCTTTGTGCGTGTGGACTGTCTGTCGCATGTTAGCATGCAGGCTGTCTATTGGACCTATGAGAGCAGGTTATATAGTTACAGGATTTCTTTACGCATTTGACTACCTTTGGTACAGCTCTGTACATAGGGGACAAACATACTTCTCTTTTGGCTTGGATCTCACGGCAGCCGGCAGCTCTTCTTTGGAGCTTCAGTTCTAACACTCTCCAACCTGGAGGACTGAGCTAAGATGCGACACTGTCACTGATGATGTCCGTGCACCATCTATTGGACGAGTATTGATCGATTCCGGGGGGGGATTAAATGATGATTAGCTGAAGTTCAATTACTTATGTACGAAACGAGGTATGCAAATAACTAGTATTATGCAAAGCAATGATATCGACACGATCGTCATCACTAAGACCACCGCTAACGTAGAGAAGTAGCGCGGAAAGCGAACAGAATACTCACCGTTCGCTCTTTGGCTTGATTATTCAGACAGCGAAAGATAGTGTGCTTACGCCGCAGTGAGTTATTCGGGGAATCCCCCTCCGTCGTGCGAGTTGCAATCTCGGCAGAAATGACGTCGGCACAAGATGTCGAGTCGAGTTCGAACCGTGTAACATTAACAAGAGTGATGTCTAGCTCGCTGTAGCGCCAAAATCCAGGAAACGGCTGTTAAGAGACGCCATCGAACATCAGAAAAGAAACAGCTGTACCCACTGTGACCCGAAACTCAAGGAGCTGCGCCGCCGTGACGCTGGCAAGTAGCTGAATCTCGTCGGTGGTGGCCGAGGTGGGGGAGAGAGCTCAAGGTGAGAAAAAGCAAGTGTTGCTCGCGTTTTGCTCGCGTTGTGAGCTCCATGCAAGCCAAAGAGAGGAGTTAGGCATTCCCGCAGTTGAAGGTATCTTGCAATTCGCCGTCAGGCGATAAAGAATGAATCAAGATGCTAGATTCGAAGATGGACAGGAGTTGCGGTGGTATCTTGCAATTCGCCGTCAGGCGATAAAGAATGAATTAAGAGGCTAGATTCGAAGATGGAGAGGAGTTGCGGGAACCTAAAGTCAAATCTTATGATTCTAGAAACTGAGACTGCAGCTCACTGATTCTTAAGTAAATGAAGTGTTTGTTCCATATGAAAGGCTGATCAGTAAATCTCTATTTTAATCTATCTAAGAATGAGAATGTCCGTGAACCGAGGAGCAAAAAGTAAACTTTGCGGTGAAGGGGTAGAACACCGGAGCGGGATTGGAACTTCCCGGTACGTGAGCGCCTCTAAATGCGTTCAGACGCCGTATGTGGCGAGCGCGGTAACCCAGCGTGGTGCACACTGGGCGTATTTACTCATGTTGTAGTAATTCTAATGAATATATTTTCTCTTTGGATATCTTTTTGTGCGAGGCGGTCACACAACTGGAACAGCCAGTTTAGTATGTATGATATCGTAACTTGTGCAGGCCAAAAGCCGCCCATCAACAGGTATTCTGGCGAGCTGGTACTCTGGGCAGACCCGGTGCCATATGCATCAGCTCAAAGACATTTTGCTAATGCAGCTTGACGGGCAGTGCGCGCACATAGCACTCGTCCCTCTAACAGTTTCATTCAGCATTCCGTATATATTTTTGAACTAGCGTTCCGTCATAATGAACTGTCGGTGAGTTAAACTGGGTGCAACAGGTCCATGGCTCCAACGGATTCTCCTGAGACTCTGTATGTGGAAAGATGTAACAAGTGCATGGTCCACAACTGGAACAGCCAGTTTACTGCGTATGACATCGTAACTTATGCAGGCCGAAAGCTACCCATCAACACGTAGAGGTATTCTGGTAAGCTGGCACAGCTGGTAGACCTGGTGCCAGATGCATCAGCTCAAAGATATTTTGCTGATGCAGTTTGACGGGGCAGTGCGCGCACATAGCACTCGTCCTCCAATAGTTTAATTCTCCATATATTTTGATCCAGTGTTCCGTCATGATCCCAACAGATTCTCCTGAGATTCTGTGTGCAGAAACATCTAACAAGTGCGCGGTGCCCTCGTATTTGGATATCCTTCTAATGTGATTTATAGTCGAAGCCTATCCGCTGGGCGTCACTAACAATATGAGTGTTATTGTGGATGACCACGATCCCCTCGTACAGTATAACCCCCCTGAAGCCTGGATCTCCGGAGGTGCATCCCTCGAGTATATGAAGACAACCACCTTTTCCATTACGCCAGGAAGTACAGCGACGTTTACGTTTGAGGGTAATTAGGCTGCAAATCTGCCACTCGTTTTGTGAACTAAAATGTGAAATCTTCAGGGACGTCAATCGGGGTTTATGGCACCGTAGGTGCCGGATCCGACTACGAATCTACCATGGAGTTTCGCATTGACCAGTCATCGACTGGGCTCTACACCTCTGCAGTGAATGGGACGAGATATCACCAACTTTTGTGGATGTCTGATGTCCTTGAAGAAGCAAAGCATACCCTTGTGATCACGAGAAACTCTTCAAGCTCGAACACAACGATCTATCTGGATTACCTCTTGTACAATACTACCTCGACCACAAGTGAAACTATCTTCATCGACGACGAGAACCCCGGGGTACAATATTCGTCCGGCTGGGACTTATCGTCTGTGAACGAGTATTTTCAACATACCGCGCACGTCAGCCAAGTTGCAGGATCTTG
Organism: Mycena venus; assembly: GCA_014462655.1. NCBI lineage: Eukaryota > Fungi > Basidiomycota > Agaricomycetes > Agaricales > Mycenaceae > Glaucomycena > Glaucomycena venus. The sequence goes on along the minus strand of JACAZI010000035.1, from coordinate 178,492 downwards.
GGTCTCTTTCACATTCGAAGGTAACCGCCGACTCTTTCAATTTTCCTCTGTTGACGTTTTTTCTCAGGAGATTTCGTCTCGCTACACGGCCCAATGGCTCCTGGCAATAACGAACTCGACAGTTTCAATTCATCCGTGGTAATAGACGGAGGCTCTCCAGTGCCAGTGACAGCCTCAGTACAGTCCGACCAGATCACATACAACAACCTCCTCTTCAGTTCCTTACTGGCCCCTGGAAATCACACCGTAGTCTTTACCAACGAGGATGGACAGGTTTGCTATGTCGATTATTTTCTTATTAGGTCTGATTCCGTCGTGGATCCCGCCGCCTCATCTGCGTCATACGAGTCAGCCTCGATTCTACCCACCGCTACAGCCAGCCTTCTTGCAAATCATAGAGACGGAGCTGTTTCCGTGGAAATTGCTGGGGCACTGGGAGGTTTCGCATTGTTGGCAATTACTTTGATTGGTGTTATGATGTGGAGACACAGGGCCACGCCAGTCCTTCATTCAGGTAAACACACTTTTCCAAAATCGCACTAGGATCCGAATATTGAAGTCCGTTTCAGTCGAGGCTGTTCGGAGATCTCTCACGAGCTCCCCGGATTCTTTGCGGACAAGACAGAGAGACAGCCTGAGATCCCGGATTGAGACAGGTTCAGATAGGCATCTAAGGGCCCAGCGCCCAGGGACGGAAAGTGCCGAGTTCAATAAAACACGACCTCTTTCTCGGTATATTTATTACAGTGATTGAATGGCTTCAGAACTTCTACCCTACCTCGTAGGCACATTAATTAAGCCCGGGAGCAAGTAGTTATGTCAGAAGCACTACATACCTCGTGTAAGTATTACAGCTGTTTTCGAAACCCTTGAGACGCGCTTATCTTTTTTTGCCGCTGCTCAACTTTTTGATAGAGTTATAAGGTCTCCGTATTTGGATATCCGCCCCATTTGCCAGCACACCTCTCAGCATTTTATCGCCGTCTTCGTCTTTTTTTCCATGTCTGAATACCCCTTCCGCTTTGCACGCAGCTCGCCCCCGCTCTACGAGCATCCACCTCAGTATACCGGCAATCCGAGTCGCGCCATCCTCGTCACTTGAGTCCACGCCATCTTCGTCACTTTGTTACTTCGCTTAAGTTTGCGGATCTTCGTGACTTTGATGGGAACCTATGAATGTTCGTCACTTTGGCATGTTTTTGGGAAAGTTCGTGAGTTGTTGGATACACGGCAACTGCTCAGCACATCACGAAGTGATGGGTATCGGCAGTGTGCCGAGCATGGCCGGTTAGGTTCGGGTTAGGTTAGGTGTTTGGGTTAGGTGGTTAGGGTGGTTAGCGGTTAGTGGTTAGTGGTTAGCAGTTAGGGGTTATGGTTAGCAGTTAGCGTTAGGGTAAGGTATCTATATGCAAAAAAAAAAAAAACAGCTCGGCCCTGTGCTGAAGAAACTCGAGTTGAAATGACGAACTTTCTCACAGAAAATCGGAAGTAACGAACTTTCACTAAATGCGATCAAAGTGACGAGGTTTCGTGAAAATAAGCGAAGTAAGCGAAGTAACGAAGTGACGAAGATGGCTACTACCCTCGTCACTTCGTTACTTCGATTAGAGCTGTGAAACTTCGTGACTTTGATTGCATTCTGTGAAAGTTTGTGAGTTCAGCTGGTTTTCTGCGAACTTTGTCACTTCCTCTGCACACCGGGAAAGCTCGTCCGTGAAAGCTCGTCGAACCAGTGAGAATAACCACATGACCGCGATCAGACGCGTGGATAGTGCACGGTCAGTCGCGCACATAAGCCATTGCATGAAGGGCCTGCTCAAAGAATGAGAACGACATTTCTCTACCTATGCAGGAGGCTGTTCTTGAGTTCCAGCTTCACTTCCAATTCAGGGTCGCAGAGATGCAAGGAGGGCCAAGGAAAATCGAGCAATGCGACCTACCAATGAGGAAGCTCCATTATCCGATTCAACTGGGTTTCACGGGCGGCGATGCACAAGACAAAAGACAGAGCACGGACCGCTCTCTGGTGCACAAAGTTGGAACGACGATAGAAGCAAGAGAGATGTCACACGCATGTGGCGATGCAGCGACGCATCCGAAGCAAACAATCGACGCATCAAGAAGCAATCGACGTGCGGTCCGCTACTTGCTTTCGATCCCCCATCTTAGGGGATATACCAAAGCCGGAAGATTTATTTATTAAAGAGTACGATACATTTGGATCAGAGCAGACACATCTTGCCGAATGTGTCTGGTCTCGGCTCAGATGCGACACTTTCTATTTTAAGAATGTGTCGGGCTTGGCACTGACTAACTGTGCGCAAGGGACACGTGGCGGCGCCCAACCTCTGCCGCCTCTTTTCCTCTTACCACTACCACTGCCAGCAATTGTTCTCCACACCACTGCCGTCGCGTCGAAAGCGCGTCAAAGATGTCCAGCAATGTACCGCACACACTGGCGGATCGACAGCTCATTGACAGCGTCTCAGCACTCCAATTGATGAATTTTCGCAACTATGTAGGTCGCGTCGCGTCGCGTGTGTGCCCTACTCAATGCCCATGGATAGATGTTTTCATCTGCTTACATCGCGTCTAACGCGGCTCGTTTCCTCGAGCACGACTGGATTGATCCTTCGGCACTGAGAAGTTTTCTGGGCTTGCAGGCATCTGCCGGTAGTGACGGTGCGACTTCGACACGTCAAGACGTGTTTCTGCCTGACCAGCAGCCCCCCGTCCGGTCTCTCGGCTCGTGAGATGGCGGGTCCGCGGACTGATGTGTGTCCGAACACACCGTTCCTTTCTAAACATACTGACACAAGACAGCAGATTTATACCTCCACGGCGCCTGGTTCCATTCGCATTAAAATTGAGCCATCTTTCGCGTTAGCCTTCCCCACTATAACCGCGATCAAGGAAGAGCCGCAATCGGTTGCTATTCCCATTCCCGACAACTCCGTTAGATTGCGCGCGATTAACGAGGGCGGTCGTGAGGTTTTCGTACTTCTTTCGGATTCTGAGAGCGACTCGGGGAACGACTCTGATGTGGAGGTTACGGCCACACTTACTCGGGGAGCATCCCGATCTTCAAGTGCCGCTCCTCAGGCCTTCCCGGATGCAATGGGTGTGTGAATTTGCCTTGTACAATTCATTCGTTAATATTTTCAGCTGTGGATGACTCCAACGACGAGCCCGACTCCGACCTGGTTGACTCCGACACTCACTGGGAGGATGACTTTACGTCCCTGGTCCGCGTCGGCAACTTTCGCATCACCCAGAAAGTCAAGGTGATGCGGATTGAATATATTCCCGATCTCGCCTGCGTCTATCCAATTTTTCACCAACCCACTGCCATTGTGGTCGACCTTAGTGATCCCCGCCACCAGCTCATCAATCCTCAAACCGAAGATCTCTATTCCGGTTGCGAAGGTGGACAACGGTATGATTGGATTTGCCTATTTGTACTTATTCGTACTCCACATCTAATTTATCTCATAGCTTCGTCTACCAAGCAACTTCTCAATGGAAAGACTCCCGCTGCGTACGCTCCTGGCCTCCACTCCAAGCGGGTGAAGAGCACCATCATCGCTAAGGTGAAACGCAGGCTTTTTCCAAACGGAACGGATGCAGCCGGTGAGCGATTCTATCTTCTCTCCTCTGTCGATTTAAACGTAATGCCTGAATGCGTTTCTAGGTGTGTTCAAGTTTTACTTGGACGGCCTAACAAAACCGCTGCCCGAACAATATATCCACAGCTATATCACCACGCCGGATGGCGGTATCTGTATTCTCACTTGTGTTCCCTACCTTCTCAAACTGCTTGACGATCCCGGCGTCAACGCTTTCGATGATGACACCACTTACAAACGCATCGAAGGTAAAATGAACGAGTGGGAGCTCACTTTGTTTGCCAAGATAGTCGCGCGCGGTAAGGCTTGGAATTTTTTGTGCATGGCTGCCTAATCATTGACATGTTTATCCAGCCGCCACCGTCGTGCGAGCCTACATCAACCGCGCAAGCACCGACTTCTTTGAGCGCATATTCGATGAGCTTCAGCAGGTGAAGCTCGCGGTGACAGGGAAGCCCATGCCGCTGAAGCGGTTTGTCCCAGGCGGTAACCTCGAGGTCATGAATGCTGACATGGATGGAGCGCAAATTCTCGGGATCTGTCGCTCCGTCATGAAGCACAATGTACCCGAGTATAGCGGCATCCCCAACGACACACCGCCCGAGCAGGTGGCCAAGGAGTTTGTTAAAATCTGCTGGCGACATGCAAAGGAGTATTTATTTTTAGATTGCTTTGCTTGAGCGGCCGCTGACTTCGCTTTTTTGCTTTGTGTAGGCCTGTCCACGACTTTAAGTCGCTGGTGACTCCAGCGCAACACGCCCACCTTCTCAACTTCGCCTACATTGCCTCGAAAGAGGAACTCGTTAGCTTTACTGCCTTTGCCCAAGGGTTGGGCGTTAAGAAGATACAGGGTCAGTCTCATTTAATTCGCCTACCATCTTTAACGTGCGAAATAGACTGGTGGGCGCACAAGCAAATGCACGAGTGGATCATTCCCTGCCTGGTCAAGTCGCAGTCCAATATCCCGGCGGAGGTCTGGGACACCACTCCCTCCACAACGAACACAAATGAGGCCCAGCATGCCTGGACCAACTCTCTTACCGGTACCGGCCGTTCGCTGGCGGAAGGACTCACCGCGTACGTCAAACCCTTCGCTGGATTCACTGTCTGAGTTAAATTGAGCCTGCAGCGCATACGAGGTCGATATGACCGTTGCACAGGAGATCGAATTAACCCTCTCAACGGGGGTTTTTCTCCAATCCACACAACGAGGTTTCGCATCGCGTGGCCCGAAACTCGACACGACAGTCCACTCGGGCACGTAAGGCACGCGAGTCGCAGGAGGTAACGGATGCGACCAAGGAGCTGGAAGAGGAAATCGCAGGAGAGCTTGAGAAGCGTCGCGAGTCAAACGCGCGCTCGAAGGAGTTGAAAGAACAACTCCAGAATCTTAAGGGGAAAGGTGGTAACAAGTCATCTCGCCCTGCACTCCTTTCCGCCAGCTCCAGCGGTCGCGTGAAATCTGCGCCAGGCGGAGCAGGTGGTTATATTCTCCTCCTTACATTGAAGACGTCCACTTTGCTGACTACTTCCCAGGTACTTCGGCGCATAAGCTTTCAACACAGCCTGTTCCTGTTCCCGCTCCACCGGCAGGTATGTATTCACCATATTGGCAGTCTAGCGTTTGCTAACTCGTTCGAAGAAATTCCTGCGACCCTTTCCGCGCCGCCCGCCAACTTGACTGCAACCGGCACTGCATTGGCGAACGTGCCCGAATTTAATCCAGAATTCGGCTCAGATGTTTGGTCCGACATGGATTTCGACTTCGGTATGGCCCCGTCAAACTCTGTGCTTGCTTCCGATGCTGCAGGAGCGCCTTCCTTTGACTTCGATACCCTTTTCACACCCTCAGAACTCGCCAACCTTTTTGGGTTAGATTCAGCCGCCTCAGCGGCCCCAGACGCAATTCGGAATTTCACGAACTCGATTGCGACACCCTTCCCGATGTCCTTTGAGGATTCTTGGCTCGCTTTGACTCCAAGAGCGGAATTTTCTTCTTCGACTCAAAGTTTGACGCCATCTGTAGGGATTTATAACGACGGTTGGCCTGTCCTCTAGCCGGTTTCGCACGGATCCCCAGAGCCGTCGCCCTCTTTTTCCACCCGAACCTCGGTACCCTCAGTGGGCGTTTACAACAACCATTGGCCTGTCCTGCCCTCGGCCCCACCTGAGTCACCCGAGCCACCGGCTATTGCCAACGGTTCTGAAAATTCTTCCGTCCCTATTGCACCAAGGGCACGCGCTCGTCGACAACCAGAGGTCGATGTCAATCTTATCCTGCCGGAGACGCTGGCACGATCCCGAGCTCCTTCTTCACGTAAGCGGGACGCGGAGCAGATTGAGTCGGACCAGGGCCGAAACTCGAAGAAAATGCGCAAGGTACGTTTGACTTCGCTGTTGATCATCCACAACTACTTATTATTCAAATCTAGTAGTCCTAACGTGTAGATAGAACGAGTTGCACCCTTACCTTCAATAGTAATTATTTGTATTGTTGAACTCTCGACTTGCACAATAGAAAACTCCTAAGGACGTTTACTCACAAAGGAAGACTCAGTTGGACTACGTACAGCAAGCTGCGGAAAATGTGTCGTGATCGACGCAAAGCCCGATACATTCAGAGATTCAATGTGTCGGCTTTGGGGAATGTATCGTGCACTGCAGCAAATGTGTCGGCCATCAAATATATGTATCTTCCGGGTTTGGTCGATCCCGACCATCTTACCATCCTTTCGTCCTCCAACACTAACCCTGAACTTTAAGTCCTTGTCGAGGGTCACAGACTATGAACGGACTCGGAGAAATATAGCATTTTATCTGAAAAGCCGATCTGTTGACCTCCTATCTTCGTCATTCTGAGGCTCCACAGCGCGGCCTTTCTGTCCACCGCCACTCTCGCGGCCACAGCGTGTCAGAGCCAAGATGTAACTCGGCGTCGCCTTTGCCCAGGAGCCACTCCGGGTATCTTTGGCACCGCGCTACGCATTTCTTATCCCTTCTCTCTATCACAATACCTCATCGGGATGGGGTTGCATGCGAGCTTGAAGGACTAACTAGACGACCACATGCCACGCTGGGCTGGAGATGGGTAAATAGGAGAATGAGGACGCAGTGTTTACTCCCGCAGAAACGAGGACCGACCGAGAATTGAAGGCGAACGAACAGAAAGCATACCAGAAGAACACCGAGGTTGAACCGGCTGGCGCGCGCGCAAGAGACAGAGATAACTATATCCCCAGGCTTACAACCCAATGTCAGCAAGATGGAAATGAGACCGAGATGACTTCCTCTGGGCGAGTCTTTGCGCTCACCCATCCTAATTAGCCAAAAAAAAAAAAGACCAGATAGTTGGTTCTGCATTGCGTGTGTAGACATACATTCATTGTTCAGGAGAACTCCCTGTGGAAAAATCCTTACCCTGAAGAAGCCCAGCACCGGTGTAATAAACGGGCGGATTATCTGAGGCGGAAGATGCAGGAAAGGAATCAGCCTGAGCCCTACCTGAATCACAGCAGAAAGCGGGATGGACGAGGACACGGATTAGAGAGACTAGGAACGAGCGAAGTTCGCCGAGTGCGTTCGAGACAAGGACCGAAGGGACACGTGCTCCAGCTGTCAAGATGTTTCCTAACCGGGGCTTGCCTCCGCCCGCCACTCTCGCTCTCGATTCTTTTTGCATTCGATTCTCGGTTTCCTGGACTTGGATTGGTTTCTTGGGCATCTATTCAATCGATTTTGGCTTTCGCATCAACACGCCGCCGTGAAAGTGCCTGAATCTCCTATCGATTCCGCGAGAGATCACGCTGCTCTCGAATGACTGCGAGGATGAGCGCCAGAGAGAGGTGTAGAGACCATACCAGTATACAGATTGAGGTGGCCGATGGGATGGCATGGTCTTGGTGAGTGCTCTTTACGCCCTCCTCCTTCATGACAATACTGAAGTATATTCCACTTTTGAGGCCAAACTCGCCTGGCTCTGAGTCCTCTCGTCATTCTGCAACGATGGAGGCTGCTTGGGCAGGTGTTGAATGCCCGGTGGAGCGTCTGACTGGTTCTGTGTATGCCGTCCTATCTCAGACTGCTCATCCGCGGCAATGGAGAACTCGCCGCAGCGTGCGATGTGCTCGATTCTTGGTCTTCCCTTCCTGGCTTCTTGACCACACCGTTAAATTGCAGTTACGCTCGTGTCTTAATTTAAGACACGAGCGTAGTCGCCGTACCCTTTTCGCAACACTTTTATTATCTTTGTTCGTTTGCTGGAGCCTTTTCTCAGTCCGATCGGTCGTGAACACTCCATACCGGTCGTTGATCATGGTATCTGCACTCTTTGGCTTCTATCCTTTGCTCGTATGGATTGGCGGTCATTTTTTCCATTCTTTCACTAGTGCATCCACCATCATGTGCATGAAGTCTGCGCCGCTGCTTCGGCTGCACACTACCGTCGTAGGAGCGAAAGAATACAACTAGGCCCCATTTCCTTTGCCCTTCTTCTCACCATCCGCGATCTGATCTTTGTACATTAGTGGCGGAAAATTTGGATCATTGTGCTTGACGAGTGTTTGCATCATGTTGCGGCGGGTTTGGTTCGCGCTCGCCCTACCATACTTTCAGCTGTATTTGCTCATGAAATAACACGCGGTTTCCTCGCATTCAAAGTGGTGTTATAATTTAGGTGCGGTAACATTAAGCGCCAGCGTCTCAATTTAGCACAACAGTCCCACAGCTCTATTTCGGTGGCCTCCAAAAAGAACATTCGGATCGTTCGCACCGACACAACACAGCGTGGGTTCTAATCAAATCCTGTGGACAGGCTGTGTATGTCTTGCATGTTTAAGCGCGAGAAAGACTTTCCTCCCACTCTCACCCCACTCACCAATACCCTCAGGAAATGGCCACAAGCCTTGCCCTCATCCCTTGGGATCCAGAAGCTAACAAAGTCGTCGCAAGGATAGATGAGAATTCGCGGCCCGATGGTGGTAGATGGACGCTTGTCCTCCACGCATTACTGCATCCATCCCCAGGCCGCACCTTGGATCGAGTATACACCTCCTTGGGGAAAGTTGTAGAGAAGCAAGCCAACAAAGCTGCATATGCCTTTGGCCTCGGACCGCACGTTGTCGCTCAGAAAATTAAATCTTATTTTGGCAACGGTGAAGAAAGAGTTCAGCGCTTGGATCTCCTGCGTTCGACAGTTCCACCGCAACTGGAGAAGAAGTGCTTCAAGCTCATGAAGTATACCCAGCCGTAGGTGATATGTATTATGTTGGAGAAGTTTTTAAGCGATGGTTTTACAGCATTGAATCTGCTGAAACGCAATGCCAGGCCTTCAAAGATGTCGTCCATCTTGTCACTCTTTTTCCAGGTCTGCGGGTGATCTTTCTTTGTGACAAATTCTTGGGCGGGAAAACGTCGGCGGACGCAATTTCAGGGCTCTACAACCGTGATTTTGTGGCCGTCAATGCGGAATGGGAATTCTGGCGAACTTTGACTACAACTTGTTTGTCCTATTCCGACATTGCTGTCATGGTGGAGGGGCGTAGAATCTGCGAGCTCACTGTTTGTGATGAGGGACTCGGCTTGGTTGAGCGACTGTTGATCGGAAGGAACTCGGCGTGAGTATTAGTGTATCTGCAAAATGATGTAGGTGAATATGCTGATTGAAATTTCAGTGACACTTTCCAGTATTCCAGCGCAATTTGCGTGCGATATCTGGGCGGAGTTCTGGCCTTGCCTGGATTTTGGCAGGATACAGGGAAAATTCACTCTTATGTTGCCAACCGGTTGTGCTGCGAAATGGTCCGACTGCTCAAGGACATCGAAGTCGACGTACAAACCTTGGGTCCCATTGACGAATCAGAACCACCATTCGACTATGAGGGTGTCGATCTTCTTTCTACCCTTATCCTCAATGGTCTTTTGAACTGGTTCAGCAAATTGGACAAAGATGATTGGGGTTTACAAGTGTGGTATGAGAGTTTCAAGGAATTTATTCAGCTGCTGCGAAGGTAAGCACCTTCACTCACTTGCTCACTGAAATTGATTTTTCTAGACCACGAGCGGCAGAGCTCTTACCGGGGTCCTCTGCCTGTGCGACTAGCTCTTTTGAGCATATTCTACCTACTGTTCACCGGGATGAGGATCTGAATGTCCTCGTCAATAGGTAAGGTGGTTGAAAAATCTGGGAGTAAGGGGCCTAATCCCGGTCTCCACCCGATGCAGCGAGAATAAAACCACTGACACTCCACATACGACTTGTGATGGACTTTTGGCGGATTTGCAGTGCAATAATAATTCAACAACCAGTGTCCACAAAAAAACTTTGCACCAAGATGGCACTCAAGGCCCAGATTCTGATCTTAAGGATCATAGCGATACACACAGTACAGCCTCGTTAGAGGTACAAGATGTAAATGGAACAGATATTTTATCAGTCTCGGAGGAGGAGGATTTTGAGTCTGATACACAATCAGTGAAGCCTTTTTATGGTGTAAATATGCATTCAGCTAACCATGAATAGGATGGACTTGAATCAGAACAAGATATCTGTCAAGGCTCAGGCCTAAACGACAATTCAGTGTTCCAAGGAATATTTCATAGTGCGGCGACTAATCTCGCTGCTTTGGACCTCGCAACTTCTAGGACAGTCATGATCACTGGTTCAAGTGTCCCAAATTCAAATCCATACCCATCTCTTGAAGCTTGGGGTAAACAGGCAGAAGACCTCAAACTGAGGCTTCTCAAAAAGCGAAGAGATGTTGGAGAAGATCATCCAGACACCTTGACAGTCATGGAAAATCTTGCAGACACATACTATGAGCTTGGTGAATATATGGCAGCAAGGGACCTGGAGGTTATATTGGTTGAGAAAAGGAAAACGTCCTCTTGGCGAGAACAATCCACATATGCTACGCACCCTGGATAATTCTGCATCAACCTATTGGCAACTAGGCCAGTTCAAGCAGTCGCAAAGGCTCCAGGATCAAGTCTTGGAGAAACGGAGAGAGGTTCTGGGCGGAGATCATCCTGAAACTCTTCGAAGCATGATGAGTTTGGCCAGCACATATCGAGAATTAGGCCGTCTTCCAGACGCAGCGAGTCTTGAGGTTCAGGTCTTGGAGAAGAGAATGGAAATACTGGGAGATGGACATCCAGATACTCTACGGACGATGAGCAATTTGGCCATAACATACAAAGATCTTGGTCGACTTGAGGAATCAGAGGGCCTCGTGGTTCAGGTGCTGGAGAAGCGGAGGGAGATTCTGGGTGAAGACCATCCAGACACTTTGATGGCCATGAATAATTTGGCTGTCACATACCTTGACTCTGGCCGGCTCAATGCCGCAGAAGAGCTCCTAGCTGTGGCAGCTGGGAAACAACGGATGGTTCTGGGCGAGGGCCATCGAGAAACCCGTTGCGTTTTAGGGAATCTTATGTTGGTGTATGAAAAGCAAGGAAAATTTGAACGGGCAGAGAATCTCTATGTATCGGTTCTGGAGAAGCAGAGGAAGAATTAGGAACCAATCATCCAGACACCAGCTGGACTATCCGCAGTCTTGCAGCGATGTACCGCAGCTTGGACAAACTTGGAGATGCGGAGGAGCTGGAGGCACTTCTCGGCCACGCTAAAATCTAAATAGTTCATGTAGTAGTTTCCTTGAATGAACATATTCCTCCCTCCATTTGGCCCCATCCCCATAACATATCCATCCACTCATGTCTAGAGGATCCGACGCATTTGCAAATGAATTGAAATTTAAATGTGACGTTGAGGTGGTACAAGGCATTGAAAAGTTTCCCAGAGCAATAGATGCGAGGTGCGAGATTGACTCGGAAAAAACCATGATTTGTGAAAGATATTGGATATCTGAGCAGCGGGGAATGAGCAGCGGGAAAATGATGAAACATACAACCGTGGCCCGAGATTAGGAGATCTTGAAAACAATTACATTCCGGAGACGATGAGGCTTAGAACCTGTTGTTTTCCTCATCCAGATCTCGGATGAAGATAGTTTTTGTCCAGCGGGCCGGGATTGAGGAGTTAATCAACGACTTCGGGCTTGCGTTCATTAAGTCGTGCCGCAGGTGCTGAATATTGGGCGATTTCGAGTGTGAGCACGGCTTGACCGCGTGTAGTTACTAGAGTCAGAGATATGCTTCGACATAAAAGTGACTCGTGGGGAGGAGTGTAGCCAGAAACAAATGCAAAACGGGCATGAGATTCCAAGGTAGGATGCAACCAAGACCCATGGACAGTGGAAAACAGTCTTTTCAGTTGTTCGAGGTAAGTTACACAATTTTTAGAGGGTTTCAGATTTAAATTCGAGGCGATGACTTGAAAAACAATGTGATGGAGAGCGGAAAGCTAGTTCCGGCACACAGGTTTTCGGGTGATCGAACCGACGAGTGACTGGCGTAAGGATAGGATTGACCGAAATCCTAACTACGTACATCCAGGCTTTTATGCTACGAATCAAGTAACTACGTAAATAAAGGGAAATAGATCGGGGTTTCAGGGATCGGCAAGACCATGCGGAGCAGGTCTGATGGAAAAGGGAAAGGACAGTTTGGGACAAGGGACTGAACAGATGATGCAGAGAAAGAAATAAAGGAAAGATAAGGAACAGACAGACAACTGGGTGTCTGTAAAAGGGAAGTGGCTCGAAAGATAATACATGCGAGAGCGTACCGTTACAAACAATGTGCCGAGCGATCCGGATGCAGCTCATGTGTGCATGATTTCCCGACCTATTAAGTTGAAATCCGTACTTATGTATTACAGAGAGATTAGGGTGTCGAGTCAGGGGGACAAGAATTTCAAGGCGACAGGAAAATATGCAGGGAGGATATCGAGGTAAGGCCGTGAGTCGAATACATGACCAGCAATAGACGTGATTGGTAGAGAATTAGATATCTAAGAGACGGGTGGCAAGACAGAATCCTCAACGATGGCTTAAGATTGAAAACTTCAAAAATCGCAGAAGGAAAGTAAACGAAATCCACCAAGCTTTACTCGAGCAGATGGGCGATGGCACAAGAATCGTGAACACTCCCAACCAATGATGAGTTGCACCCTAGAGAAACAATCAAAGGAAGTCTACCGTTGACCATAGATGACAATCCAAATAAAGCACACGGCGCGAAAACTTTGAGAAGCCTGTTTCCTGGGAAGATAGAACGAGGTGACACTGCGCAACTTGAAGTAGGGCTGTCCGAGGAAAGAGACAATCCAGGTGTTACAAAGTTCTGAAAATAAATTGTGGTATCTAAAGAGATTTGGATGCAACATCGAGCGCATCGAGTGCGGGATGAGCCGGGGCGCCGGAGGGGCTGGGACTCCTAGCACAAAAACAAGCCAAGAATATTGGTACAGCAGCCACGAATTGCCCAAAGCAAGAACCATTAGAGTCGGAGGAGAGCCATACCACGATAGGAAGCGCTATGACCAGACTAGAGGAAATAGCGAGTGGGTGGGCCGAGGAGAAGAGCAAAAGGCACATGCCGCCAACATGCCGCTCGCGTGCCGCATTGATCAGAGCGATTCCCTATTGGGCCTTCAAGTTCGCTCTCTCCATCACAATCGTCCACCACGCTTTTTCTCCATTCTATTTTTCGATTCTCTGGTAATGAGCTTTGTTCTACGACAGAGGCTAACTTGTTCCACAAGCTCAACTTTCGGCATCCACATCAACACGCTAATGCTGCACCGAACCTGTATCAAACGCAAGACGAGCACAGACTCGTCGGACGTACATCGCCATCGTTAGCGCTTCCTTGATCAGCTGCTGTCTCTAGAGGAGATGAGGCAGAGAGCCTTTTCAGACACGGTCGACCAGCCAGCACTGCGCATTCCCTCCCTTTCCTACTCCTGCTTACTCAAGTGTCGGCATATGCACCGGAAGCAGACACGCCCATGTCCGGGTTGCATTGCCATCGGTCCCAAGCACAACCCCTGCTTCATACTCGCAGAGAGGAAGAGGCGACGCGTACAAGAGCTCAAATGCGCACGGGATCCAGGGGAATGAGGTGGAGAACGAGCACGGAGGGATGGTACGGCGGCGGTATCCAGAATCCCTTTCGGAACGCATGATTTCCTTTTTTTGGTATCACCGATGGTTCTGTCTTTGTTTTCCTTCATCTACTGCTCGGCCGTTTTCCATCTGTGGAATGCTGTTCAACCGACAATTAAAAAAGTCAGGGTCGTTTTGCCTGCTATTTTCTCTCTTCTTCAAGTCTCCTCATTCTGCCCCTCATCGGCTTTGTGGCCGACTTTTGAGTATTTTTTTCTGCCTTGGTGCTGCGGATGTGGACGGGTGGTGTCGGGGGGTTTTGTGTTCTGCTCTCTCTTGGGTTCCTGTTTGCGGCCGATGTCGATTCTTGAACTTTTTCGAATTCGATCTGCATATTGTGAACGCCTGCACATGTGACTGATTGCGTCATAATTTATGCACCTTTCGCAACGAGTAGGACAAATGCAGGGATTTTGATGCGGTTCTTTCCATTCAATATTCTCCATGGTCCGCAGCCTCGCACTCAGACAGAGATTTGAGTCCAGAGATCAGATAACAGAAGCTGGACCGTTTCCGCGGTACCAGGAATGCCCGGAGGGCCATATTAATGTTGAAGACAGCAAGACTTAGAGGACGCCATTGAGCGGGACTGGAGAAAGACAAGAAAGGTGCCGTAATGACATGCTTCTGGATTCAAAGCAGGTTATGGCGTGACTGTAGCGCTTCCTCCCTCCGACCACCGTAACCATCCACCATTGTACGGAACCACAACGTTAACGGAATGTTCCCGGTCTCTGCAAGACTCGCAAAGGGCCACTCGCGTCTTGCATCATTCAAGTATTTTCTGGATAACAACCACATCTAAAACAGGAAACTCTCCGACCTGTTAAATGAGACATAGAAAGGCGAGCTTTCCATGACAATTGAAGATGGTCAAAAAGTTACTCTTTCAAGTAGACAGAAAGTCTAATAGAATAAATTAATTTAATTGCAGGTTTCAATCAGTTAAAAAGATCAACTTTCTGCTGCGTTTTCAGACAGGTTGAAAGAACTTCATTCCATAAAGACTTGAAGATCAACTTCCCATGTCTGTTTCAGACAGGTTGAAAGAAGTTCATTACCAAAGCAGTGAAAGATCAACTTTCCACATTGTTTCCAGATGGGTTGAAAGAACCACTGGTTGAACATTTCAAGTTTTTCAGTGAAAAAATTGGTGAAAAATGTTTTGAATTTTATAGCAATTTTTCAGCAAAAAAACACACAGGGAGGATAACTAAATAAACCCATGCCCAAACATTTGAAAAATATGCAGAAAATATTTACAATAACTTTTGCCTTTCTGAAGCTTGAACATTCAAGACATATTCAAAATATTTTATCAATAACAGTGGCTTGAATATGCTGAAACTCTTTAAAGTTTCTTCTATAAAATTCATGAATGTCTCCAAAATATCTTTAGCCACATGTTACAGATTTCTGGGCAAAGAATATGAAGGAGACATTCAAAATATTTGTTTGATGGACTTGGCCATAAAATTCACATAATATTTAAAGCTTGTCTTACATAACTCATGGGTGCCTTCAAAATATCTCCCATCAAACCTGAGTGTTTTCTGGGAGAGAATACAGAGAAGACATTCTGAATATCTTTACAATATGTTACACTGGAAAATTTGAAAGTTATTCAAAATGTGGACAAGATTTGTTTCAACTATTCGTCATAATGCAATTACTGTATATTCAGGGTTAATGACAAGGGAATATGAGACACAAATGTAAAAGGACATCCAGAAGACATTCAAAATATTTTCGGTGCATATGGCCACAGAAAACATGCAGGGGATTCAAAATATGTGGTAGGGGTGTTTCAAATATACTTTACAATCCATCTCCAATGTGTTCACTGTGTAAAGTGGAAGAAAATCTGAATGATATTAAAAAGTTGTTTTAAGTTTGTTTTGAATCATTTGAAGCAGAGCATTTGAAACATATGCAAAACTATTTGCTGTGCCCAAAGCACTTTGCCCTAGGCTAGGCACATTTCTGCAGGAAATGTGCCTGAGGCCAGTGATTTGTCACAGGCTTCAAGCCCAATAGTATTTTCCACTTGCCTGAGGCCAAGCTGTAATTGCTATACCTGAAGCATTTTGCCCCAGCCCATGTACATTCTAGCTGCAAATGTGCTTGAGGCCAGTTTCTCACCACAGCTGCAAGCCCAACAGTCTTTTGCACTTGCCTGAGGCCGAGCTGTATTTGATATGTCATGCACATTCTGGCCTGAAATGCACTTGAGGCCAGTTTCTCACCACCGGCTTCAAGCCCAATAGTATTTTGCATTTGCCTGAGGCCAAGCTGTAATTGGTATGCCTGAATCATTTTCCCCAAGGCCAGGCACATTTCTGCAGGATATGTGCTTAAGGCTAGTTATTCATACTGGCTTCAAGCCTAAAAGTATTTTGTATTTGCCTGAGGCCAAACTGTATTTGATGTACCTGAAGCATTTTGCCCCAGGCCATGCACATTCTAGCTGAAAATGTGCTTGAAGCCAGTTTCTCACAAGTTGCCTCAAGCCTGACAGTATTTTGCATTTGCCTGAGGCTGAGTCATATCTGGTATGCTTGAAGCATTTTGCCCCAGGCCATGCACATTCTGGCTGCAAATGCGCTTGAGGCTAGTTATTTGTTACTGCCTTCAAGCTTCAAAGTATTTTGCACTTGTCCGAAGCCGAGCTGTAGTTGGTATGCCTGAAGCATTATGCCCCAGGCCATGCACATTCTGGCCAAAAATGTGCCTAAGGCCTGTTTTTCACCACTTGCCCCAAGTCTGAAAGTATTTGGCATTTGCCTGAAGCCAAGCCATATCTGGTATGCCTGAAGCATTTTGCCCTAGGCCATGCACATTCTGGCCAAAAATGTACTTGAGGCCAGTTTTTCACCACATGCATGAAGCCTGACAGTATTTTGCATTTGCCTGAGGCTGAGCTGTATTTGTATGCCTGAAGCATTTTGCCTCAGGCCATGCACATTCTGGCCAAGAATGTGCCTGAGGCCAATTTTTCACGACTTGCCCCAAGCCCAAAAGTATTTTGCATTTGCCTGAAACCAAGCCATATTTGGCATGCCTGACACAGGGCCAAACACCGGGGCACTTGAAAACCAAGTGCCTTAAACACACTTGGTACGCACCTGGTAAGCACTCGGGAGTCAGTCAACAAACACTTCTTTGATAGTTTGATCTTTGTAGTTCACAAAGTGTGACTCAAATACTACTTAGATACCCCAAATGTATAATGATATTTCAAAATACTTATCATGCTTTTTTGCCCTTCAGTCCACATTTATGTCACATAGCTGAAAGCGTTGTGATTGCAAGCCACAAATCATCTGTCTATGTTGCCATTGTTTTGGCAACTGACAGTGTGATGGGGCCATCACCATCGGGCTCTCTATGTCCAAACCCTTCCTTGGCAATGGTCCACACCCCTGCCTTGTGTTTGCTACATCTTCACACTGGCCGATGTGGTGCTGTATAAATCTGTCTCTTTATAGCCACAAGTATTGGAAGGAGGTGGCTAGAGCCTGTAGGTCATCGCTACTGTCTGTACTCAGCTTTGGTCTTACTATATATGGTGAAATGATCATGCAATTCAGAGGTGTAGTTGCAGGTGATGCAATCATTGTTGAGGCGGCTGGGTTGCAGCCAGAGGATTCACCCTGACCAGAATCGAATTGCATTGCTTAGTTGAGGCTGGGGGCAGATGTGCTCCTTGAGTGACATGTTTTTAAGATAGCTCAGCATTACCTGCACAGGGCCTGTGCCCAGTGGTGAATGTGTGGTGGCCCACATGATGAACAAAAAGAAGAGGGAAGTTGATGGAATCAAGAAGTCACCCCATTTAGAGTTGATTTGGAGTTGCACAATCACGGGGCACAGAGCAAAAGTGAGCGCTCAGCAGAGGCTGTGTAGTGAGTGCCAGACAAAGGCAACGTGAAAATGTAGTGAACATGAGGCAGGGGTGTGGAACGTTGCCAAGAAAAACTTTGGAAATAAAGAACTGAATGGTGATGGCCCCATCACGCCGTTACTTGCCGAAACAACGGCAGCATCAGCAGATGATTTGCAGCTTGCAATCACAAAGCTTTCAGCTATGCAACATGAATATAGACTTAAGGGCAAAAAAGCATGATAAGTATTTTGAAATAGCATTATACATTTGTGGTATCTAAATAGTATTTGAGCCGCCCTTTGTGAACTACAAAGATCAAACTATCAAAGAAGTCTTTGTTGACTAATCCCCGAGTGTTTACCAGGTGCATACCAAGTGCGTTTAAGGTCCTTGAATTTTGAGTGCCCTGGTGTTTGCCCCCACTGTGAAGCATTTTCCCCAGGCCATGCACATTCTGCCCAAAACTGTGCTTGAGGCAGGTTTTTCAGCCCAAAAGTATTTTGCATTTGCCTGAAACCAAGCCATATTTGGTATGCCTGAAGCATTTTGCCCCAGGCCATCCACATTCTGGCCAAAACTGGCCTTGAGGCCAGCTTTTCACCACTTGCCCCAAGCCAGAAAGTGTTTTGTATTTGCCTGAAACCAAGCCATATTTGGTATCCCCAAAGCATTTTGCCCCAGGCCATGCATATTTTGGCCAAAAATGTGCCTGAGGCCAGTTTTTCATCACTAACTTCAAGCCCAACAGTATTTGCATGTGCCTGAGGCCAAGCCATATTTGGTATGCCTGAAGCATTTTGCCCCAAGCCATGCACATTCTGGCCAAAAATGTGCTTGAAGCCAGTTTTTCACCAGTTGCATCAAGCCCAACAGTATTTTGCATTTGCCTGAAGCCAAGCAATATTTGGTATGCCTGAAGCATCTTGCCTAAAGCCAGGCACATTTCTGCAGGATATGTACTTGAGCCCAGTTATTTGTCCCTGGCTTCAACCTTGACATTATTTTGCACTTGCTTGAGGCTGAAATGTATTTCGTATGCATGAAGCATTTTGCTCCAGCCCATGCACAAGCAATGCACCAGTTTCACAGAAAAGTGCTTGAAGCCATCCTCTCACCATCGGCTCTGGGACAAGTTGTGACTACCTGAATTTGCTGCCCCAAGACTTCTCACTTGGTAATCCGCTTTAGTTTGGTTTGCATGCAAGACACACAGGTACTGGGCGCTGCTTCAGTCATTGGCCTCCATTCCCCACAGCCTATCCTGAGCATTCAAAATATTCCTCCAATCTATATCTAGAGTGTTTGGTATAATATCACTTGCAAGTCACTTTGAACTTATACCGGGAAAAAGTCATACTGTCTCTTGTGTATCTGGTATGTGTTCATTCATGGAGCATTTCAAATATTTCTAGAATGTCAATCCCCCATACTGAGGTATTTCATTCAAATCAACAGTCACGTTTCACGCATCCCTCTGTCGAGCACGAATTTTGGTTGCTGTCACACATCACAAAGGCCTCTGTCGAACCTCCAAGCCGTCATGAAGACCTCAAAACTGCCTAAAAACTGCAAAAAGACGAATTTTTTCGTGAGAATTTCGAAATTTTGGGGGTAGTGTGGGGGGCAGAATTGATTTTGCATTGAAGTGCCAGGCAGAATGGCAGAATGGCAGGGCACAATGACAGCAGAATATGGCACAATTTATATTAGTGATGCAATGGAATTTTGCGTTTAGAGAAGGCTGTCAATGCTCCAACCATTTCATGTATCGCATACTTGGGTGGTATTAAACTCTCACAGCAATCCACATGGTCCAGCCCATGGAAATTGACAACTTCCCCCCATTGACTGAACCCTGAGCCACGGAGTTTTGACTTGTGGTGCTTCTGGACACTTCTGGAAGTCTGTAATGTGGTTGAAAAAGTTGTTGTCCCTTCCTTCAATGTGAGCACCCTTGCTACCCCCCAGTACCAGCAGTTGGTGTCGACAGGTTCCTTTTGGAGGTGGTTGAAATTATTGGCTGTGAATGCAGGCAATTTTTGGCTTGCACCTGATGCTGAAGCGGTCTCAGTATCGCTTCAGAAGGCATGATCATGGCAGAAAGTGAAGAGAGATCAATTTGGGGTGGCACAAAATTCTATTTCTTATAATTACATGTGAGAACAATGCAAAAGTCTACTGCCACCTGACTGTGTGTCAGAAAATTCTGCCAGATTCTGCCAGACCCCCCTGGATTGTGCCATTGTGCCAGCGATTCTGCCCCGCCAGTTTGGCAGAATTCTGCCAATCTGCCAACCACACTATTTGGGGGGTGTCACGCAAAAATTCAGCTGCTGTTGAAGTGTCAAATTGGAATTTTGGGTCCATCCTTGAATATTTTGAGACAATTTTGGCACATATGATGAATACATGTAAAATATTCAAAAAGTATGTTTTACATATGTCTCAAATGTCCTGCTCACTGCAGAGATGCATTTGTTTTACCGTGGGTAAAATGGGCTAGTAAAAAGTATTTGAGGTTCAAGCTGTTTGATAAGGTGTTTTATCTACAAGTAAAAATAGAGTATAATGAATCATTTTTCATGCCATTTTTCATTGAGACAAAGGAAAGCTTTTACCAGGAAAAATTTATGCTGTTTTTCATGCACCTTTCATTCCACTAAAACAAATTGTTTTTCCGTGGGAGAAACCACTAGAAAAATGTTCCCACTGCTCTTCTGGTGGGAATGTTTTTCTAGTGGTTTCTCCCACGGAAAAACAATTTGTTTTAGTGGGACGAAAGGTGCGTGAAAAACAGCATAATTTTTCCCTGGTAAAAGCTTTCCTTTGTCTCAATGGAAAATGGCATGAAAAATGATTCATTATACTCTATTTTTACTTGTAGATAAAACACCTTATCAAACAGCTTGAACCTCAGATACTTTTTACTAGCCCGTTTTACCCACGGTAAAACAAACACATCTCCGTAGTGGCTTCAAATGATTCAAAACCAACTTAAAACAACTTATAAATATCATTCAGATTTTCTCCCACTTTACACAGTGAACATATTGGAGATGGATTGTAAAGTATACTTGAAACACACTTACCACATATTTTGAATCCCTTGTGTGTTTTCTGTTGCCATATACACTGAAGATATTTTGAATGTCTTCTGATTGTCCTTTTACATTTGTGTCTCATATTCCCTTGTCATTAACTCTGAAGATACACTATTTGCATTATGAAGCATAGTTGAAACATATCTTGTGCAGATTTTGAATAACTTTCAAAATTTCCAGCGCAACATATTGTAAAAATATTCAGAATATCTTCTCTGTATCCTCTCCCAGAAAACACTCACGTTTGATGGGAGATATTTTGAAGGCACCTATGAGTTATGTAAGACAAGCTTTAAATATAATCTTAATTTTCTGGCCAAATCCATCAAACAAATATTTTGAATGTCTCCTTTGTGTTCTTTACCCAGAAATCTGTAACATGTGGCTAAAGATATTTTGGAGGCATTCATGAATTTTATAGAAGAAACTTTAAAGAGTTTCAGCATATTCAATCCACTGTTATTGATAAAATATTTTGAATATGTCTTGAATGTTCAAGCTTCAGAAAGGCGAAAGTTATTGTAAATATTTTCTGCATATTTTTCCAATGTTTGGGCAAGGGTTATTTGGTTATCCTCCTTGTGACAAGTGAAAAACTTGAAACTTCTTCATGACTTTTTTGAATTTCAAAACTTTTTGAGGACTTTTTCAGAATTTTTTCACAAGGTTCAAAAAACTTACAAAAAAGTTCCAAGTTTTTCAGTTACTTTCTGGTGAAAAATTGTTGTAAAATTTAAAACATTTTTCACCAAAATTTTTAGTGAAAAACTTGAAATGTTCAACCAGTGAACTTCATTCAGTAAAGAGATAAAGCTCTACTTCCCACATCAGTTTTAGACAGGTTCAAAGAAATCTATTAACTCTTTAGGAAATGAAGTTCTTTCAACCCACTGGTTGAACATTTCAAGTTTTTCAGTGAAAAAACTGGCCCATGTGCCATGCCTGTAGGTCTTATGTTCTGGATCGGGACATAAGTAGTGGCTATGCCCTGACCACGTGCAAACTTCCTCTCTCTTCACTTCCCCCATCACGTCTCACTTCCAAACTTGCTGCTGCTCAGTTTTTGTGGACGACCAAGTACAATGTCATCATCGCTATGATCGCATGCACCCAGACTCTTGAGAAGGTAGCGGCGAATGTGACTACAAGCCGGAAAGTGCGCAAACATTACGCTGCCCAATGGCAGCCGCATTTTTTGCAGCAGGCCTTCAACCACGGTCATCAAGTTTGCTTGAGTGGTGTGTCCGAGTGTTGTCTGCCGGTACCGCACCATCCATGGATGCACTTCTCTCTGTGCGCTGTTAGTGCTTGACGCAGTCATAGCTGAACTCAGCACACAGATTATCTTGATTGTGATCGACGACTTTCAGGCGCTGTTCCATCCCAGCTGGCCGACGCCTACGCCTGGGCAACGATTTCACCTTGTCCCTCCGAAGTTTAGGGTACAGATGGAGCACGCAGTGAGCAGCATATTTGGAGGGTTAGGTTGAGGGTGAGTTACGAGCGGTGCAGGCAGACAGTCAATGGGAGAGAAACAGGATGGGCAGGCTCTATTGTGGCCAACATATCTATTCATTGTCAACACGGGTATGTTGGGTAGGTAGAAAAGGAGACTGAACACCATAGCCAATAACATTCTATTTTTCTGGCCAAACAAGCCCCATTTCAAAGCAAGCGCTCAAGCCACCAAGCCTTGTCACTTAGCCACCACTCTATAAACCCTCTCGGCTTCAAGATCCCATCTATTGCCGCCGCTGTACTCTTCATCCGTGGCGTCTCAAGATAACAGGGCCCCAGATCCACCAAAAAAGAAACACTGGGCGCTCGAAACGGGAGGTTGTGGAAACAGTGATGGCGGATGCAATGTCGTCTTAGGTGTGGAGGGTGAACATGAAAGACAGGAGGAGCGGAATACAATACAACTGACATAGCATCTATATCATCTTGGCATCGCTTTCCATGGTTTGTATGGACCTAAATTTTGGTGAAAGGGTTGGAGGGTGATCTCATGCATGTATGCATATTGGTTTGAATTGGGCATAGCAAGGTACATGACATGGAGCAAGAAGGAAGGGATGCAGAGTGGGGGAGTGGATGGATCACTCTGCAGTCTTCTTGACACGCTGTACCATCGTTGTGTTTTCTCTGCGCACAAGTCAGGATTAGTACAAGAGAAAAAGAAACAAAAGACAGACCTGAAACCATTCTTGAACCGCCTGGATGTGTCCTTTAAGTAGTGCATCCTGCCTGTGCCGGTTGTCTTTCTGTGCTTTTGCCTTCTGCCAACAGAGCTTGGCTGCCGGGTAGCCGCACTGTGTGCATGCTGCCGAGTGCAGCATCAGTTTCCACCAGGGTCAGATATTGTGAAACTGATTTTTGGAGATCTGCCAGATTGTAAATGTTCTGTCGAGTGTTGCACAAGCAGTACAGTGAGAGGACAAGCATTTGGGAGCTGTCACGTGCCATGGGGAAACAGCGGACTGGACGATACTTGAAAACCATTGGCTGCCAAACATAGGTATCAAATTTGATGGATCCCGATCGAGAACATAGCAGTTTTCAAGGCAATGGCCAGAAATCAAGATGGCTGTATTCAAGCTACACTCTCCTGGCCACTTTCGAGCTCGGATTTCAAGGTGAGCTTCAAGCTACATACATGTCAAATCCCTCTGAATTCTCCCTTTCTCTCTCTCATTTTTCAACTTGAAAAATGCGACCGCCTACAGACATAGCACATGGGCCAAAAAACTAGTGAAAAATGTTTTGAATTTTACAGCTACTAACAGTACCAAAGGCGTAGGTGGAAAGCTTTTCATTTTGGGCTATTTTCAAAGAATTACCAGTATCTCAATGAGTTCTTCTCTGATTTGGATTAAACCTAGCTAGAAATCTCGGGCTAATTCATACTGAATTAGTGATAGACACTGGCTGAACATTTCAAGTTTTTTGCTGAAAATTTTGGTGAAAAATGTTTTGAATTTTACAGCAATTTTTCGGTGAAAAACCAGATGAAAAACTTGAAACATTTTTGTGAATTTTTTGAACCCTGTGAAAATTTTCTGAAAAAGTGGTGAAAATCTTTTGAAGTTCAAAAATGTCATTAAAAGGTTTCAAGTTTTCACCTGGTTTTTCACTGAAAAATTGCTGTAAATTTCAAAACATTTTTCACTAGAATTTTCACTGAAAAACTTGAAATGTTCAACCAGTGAGAGAGAAAGTTGCAAAAATGTTCCACATTTGGTAGCATAGGTTGATGGCAGCATTTTGTAGATCGATTCAATTCTAGGGCATCTACACACCTTCAAATGGCATAGATTCCAGTCTGAAGCTTCCTTGCTCTTGCCTACCATAGGCATTGAAATTGTGCCCAACAGCACATTGGTTTCATAGGTAAAGTGATTGTGCTTGCTGGCCCAGGCAACACGTGATCATGTTAAGTTCACCTTATTCTCACTCTTGTGGCATAAGTAGCATATGCCGTTCCAAATGCACTTTTATTATTCCCCACCTTTTTTCGCATTTTCACCAACTTTTATTGTAAATTTTGTAACTTTCCCCACAACTTTACGCACTTTTGAAGCTCGGGTTTTTCCCCTACTTTTATCACTGGACTTACAATTTCACCAACTTTTGTTCAGAACTTCACCAACTTTTTCAGTTCAAAAATTTCCCCACAACTTTTGGGCACAAATTTTTTTATTGCTCCAATTGACACCTAAAGCCACCGGAATACTAGATTTTGATCCCCCACAGGCCTAACCACGCTAATTTCCCCCCAGGAGTGAAAATACGGTGAGCACAAACTTCAAACACGATCACGTGTCACCTGGGCTGACAAGCGCTATCAATTTGCCCGTTAAATGAATTGTGCTTAAAAGGTATTTCACGTGAGTCCAATCGACATTGCACAACCAGAGTATCTGCTCCGTGCAGGACACCTGGTCCGACCTGCTACCACTGGAAGTTGCCGAGCTCTGACAGCCCGGGCGCTGGACTGGTGCCTTTGTGGCGGTAACCAGCCTTGTTCTGGGCTCATCTCATCTCATCTTGTCACTTGTTCAATGTGCCTGCAGGCAGGAGGGCCCTTGCTCCAACAAAGGTGTCATACACCTTGTTCGGGGGCCCTCTTATCTCAGATGCATCTTGTTAACTGGGATGCGAAACAAGAGCCGCAGCTCTCTTTCAGATTAGTGTGCCATTAGGTATGACCATTTCTACCTGTTGCACTGGTTCAACAGGTAGAAATAGCAATTAGGGTTGGACATGGGTCTCAGGTCTTCTCAGGTCTTCTCAGGTCCACCCGCGGGTTTGGACCCTGGGTTTGCCGGGTACGGCTACGGGTCAGGATTTTCAACCTGCGCTAGTACCATAGACCCGTCCGGGTATCCGCGGGTACTCGGCAAACGCGGCCGACACTCGGCCGAAGCCTGTTCCGATGTTGTGCGGTCGGCTAAATCGGATGCCGTGTGATACGGTGGCCTGGGCACATGTGCTCCGTCTTTATTCAGCACGCCAGGCGTTGATGCGGGCACTGACAGATCACAATTCCTGTTTATTTGCTGTTTTGGCCGGAGACCCCCAGTTTGTTTTTTTGAGGAACCGCGGGTACGGTACTGGCGGGTCCGGGTACGGGACTCACAGGTAGACCCGTGCCCAACTCTAATGGCACATTCGTTTGACGGGCAAATTGATCGCGCTTGCCGGCCCGAGTGACACGTGATCATGTTTGAAGTTCGTATTCCCACTCCTGAGGGGAAACTAGCATGGTTAAGCCTGTGTGGGACCAAAATCTAGTATTCAGATGGCTTTAGGTGTTGATTGGAGCAATAAAAAATTTTGTGCCCAAAAGTTGTGGGGAAATTTTTGAACTGAAAAAGTTGGTGAAGTTTCAAACAAAAGTTGGTGAAATTGTATGTCTGGTAATAAAAGTAGGGGGAAAACACAAGCTTCAAAAGTGAGCAAAGTTGTGGGGAAAGCTGCAAAATTTACAATAAAAGTTGGTGAAAATGCGAAAAAAGGTGGGGAATAATAAAAGTGCATTTGGAACGGCATAGTAGCATGGCAGAGCCTGTGGGGGATGAATATCTGGTACCTTTATGGCTTTAGACATCAATTGGAGCAATAAAAAAATTTGAGCCAAAAGTTGTGGGGAAATTTTTGAACCAAAAAAGTTGGTGAAGTTCAAAATAAAAAGTTGGTGAAATGCAACTTGGGCAATAAAAGTAGGGGAAAGCCAAGAGGAATCCCCATCTTATCTTGTGCTTCAAAAGTGTCAAAAGTTGTGGGGAAATTCACTGAATTCCCAATAAAAGTTGGGGAAACACCAAAATAGGTGGGATATAATAAAAGTGCATTTGGAACGGCATATGTATCTGTGGATAGGAGGCACATCAAAGTATCCGCGGATTTGGTTCAGATGAAACCGTGGACGATCCTAGCCGGTCCTTAATATAAGTATGGATAAATAAGTAGACGAAGGGCGTCATGGTAAGTAATAGAAAAACTACGGAGAAATCTACCTGGCATCGGGAATTAAGCATCAAATGAGTTCAAGGTACCCAAGCTTGGTGACACTGCAAACCGAAAGAGAGTGGGGATTCTTTGAAAATTTGAAATGGAAGAAAATATTGATGTACCAATTGATGTACCAAGTAGCTACTGTGGCTCTAACGCTGACCTGAGCGTTAAAATAATGTCGATGAAATGTCCCTTTTTAACTCTGGGTACTAAGTAGCGGGAAAACAAAATCTCCTCCGAGTTGTCTAAAGACTTGCCAAGTCATGGGTGCCTTGCCACGGCTTCGGACTCCTTGCAAGTCTTGCATACCTTGCAGTGGCTTGTGAGTGCCTCAGAGGCATGGCTGAGTGGCTTGCAACCGCTTGCAAGCCCTCTCAAGACCACAAGTTGATTCAAGCCGTTGCAAGTAATTTGGCTTTTTTCCGACAGATAGTCCTTAGCTTGAGATTTATTTCTCTTACTGGCAGAGTTTTTGTGGCTGATAAAATGGCTACGTGTGGAAAAGACGTCAAAGATTGAGTAGCCGGATGTCAGATAAAGGTAGGTAGACAGGGAACTAGTAGGTCGTCCATGGATGAAGTTTAAAGCGCAGATTTAACCTGGTTTGGATAATGAATGTTTCTGCATTGAAAATATAATAAAACTCACTATCTGGCGCCTGAAGATCATCTTTCCAGGCGCTCCCAGAGAATCCTTGTATGGGCAAAGGGTGTATACGAAACAGCAACGTCGAGTCCACGAGTGACGAAGTGGCTGAGATCAGGAATAATCTCAGGCACCTCACATCGGAGATACAGTCGGAATCGCCGCAATTTGGTTTCACGATCCAGCTGCTGCTGGAGAAAATCCTCGAGTATGGCATCCTCAAACCACACGCTTTCGATGATCAATTCCTCTAGCGCAGGGAAAGGATTCAGTATAAAGGTGGTTGCTTGGAGGAAATTTCCCGCATTCGGCTGTGTTTTTCGCCCATTGCCAGTTAGGACAACCAAATCGAGTTTTGTGAGGCATGAGAAAAGCTGCAAGGTGAGAAGAAGGGCAGTTGGGAGGAAATCCAATACATTTAAGTGGAGGTCGGATATCAAGGGCGAGCGCTCGGAGAGATAGTGAAAAAGATCTGTACCCCGTGACACGGGGATGCTTGAAGTAAAATAGTTGCCTACCACGTGGAATCGGGTTAGCTGTGGCATTAAAAGGTGCTCGACAAGTTCAGCGACAGCTCCAAGAGAGCCTTGATTAGTGGGGAGGATGACCAATGATGCGAGGAATGGCAGTTCCAGCGCCTCAGAGAAAGAGGAATTTTCATCGGCCGCGGACGCCAATCCGAGATGCGATTGAAATGATATGAGATTTATGCACCCCTTCAGTAGCCGATACGCAGTTCCAACTGAAAGAAATCCGTTGCGGTGTGAAAGGAGGGTGAGGAAGGTTAGGTGGCTCCACGTAAATGGCGTGGTTGGCACTAGACGATTGAGTTCCGAGCCGGTTATATTAACTCGCCCG
This sequence comes from Mycena venus, assembly GCA_014462655.1. NCBI lineage: Eukaryota > Fungi > Basidiomycota > Agaricomycetes > Agaricales > Mycenaceae > Glaucomycena > Glaucomycena venus. The sequence continues at coordinate 150,792 of JACAZI010000035.1, read as the reverse complement.
GAGTCCATGCCCTTGAAAAGAGGTGACGATAGAATCTCCTGCGGCTGCCGGCCAAGTGCTCGAAGTTCGTTGCTACCGAACGCGAGCGTTACATCTGCCAACAACGGCGCCTTGTGTTTTGCTATCTTGGCGAAGTCCGTCAAACCCAGGTTGTACAGACGAAGGGTATGCCAGCGGCCGAGGAACGGAAGAAGGAGATCAATCATGGCGCCGTCGTGAGGCCGAGGACAGAAGCCGACGGAAAGTGCAAATGGGAGAGATCCTGAGCGCTCCAGCCATTCTATAATGGCCTTCCTCCGCTCATTTTGGACTGAAAAGTCCTGATTAAGATAGACGGAGGTCCATAGCCTCGGCGTCGCCCACGCAATGGACCGCCATGCGCTGCAAATGTGACCCAAAAGCAGCGGCGCTTCTGCGGGGCTCATGGTGCATTGTGACGGCAGGCAGGCGATGAATATTGTCTCGACGAGATCCCATGGCAGGCGGCGAGGGTGGGATATGAGGGCTTTGTGCGGTTCGATGTATGTTTTGAGTCGATCCCGCTGCGTGGTGAGCTCGCGGATGAGCGACTCCAGCCGCTCCAGCTCCGCTTCATAGGGCCTTAAGTGGGCCCGGATTCGCTCGATCTCGAGGTCAGAGGGAACGTAGTTCGTGTCGAAATGTTTATGGAACGGTGATTCCATGAAAGAGATCGAGTTCGGCTTGTGGCTTGAATCCGTCATGGTGAGAGACAACGGCCGAAGGATCCCGTGATCGAAACACGTTGATCTACATCATGATTAGTGATCTCAAAGTTCGGTTCGGTTCAGGTTCGGGCACAGTTTTTCCGAACGCCGAACCTGAACTTCGGTTCAGTTCAAGCAATTCCCTGAACCTGAACCTGAACCTGAGGTTCAGGTTCAGTGGGTTCGGTTCGGCGTTCGCTGGCGTTCGAACGCCCGAACCGAACTTTTTCGCCGGTCTGTGCGTATCTCCAATTTTTCGATGGTAAAAGATGAACTACATGTATAAGTAACATCCCCAACGTTTTCCATCCTCAATCTTCCCCCCAGGGCTCTGCAATACATGCATTAGTTGGTGATTGTACAATATCTGCACCACTTACGTGTGCATTGCCGTACGCGCACTTTTGCTTACCCAGGAAGCGGGGACGACGGCTCGCAACCTTGGTCACCGGCGAAAGTAGTCGAAGAGAGAATTGAAGGAGTGAAATGAACTGAGGGAAGAACAACATTGTACACACCTTTTATAGGATGAGGGTGTATATGTAAATCACGAAATATCGGAATTATAATGGTGAGCAGCCGGATTGGTACCTGGTTAGACACACAGCAGGTAAGATTGTTGCCTGCAGGGACAACGGAGATGAATTTTAAAACCAGTTTGGTATGGTTTTTGCGCAAACGCCTGTCGGGAAATGTTTCTGACAGGTTCGGAAGTTCGAACGCGTTCGAACGTGTTCGGCAATTTCCTACTTGTCCCGAACCCCGAACCGAACTTTAGGTTCAGGTTCAGCCATTTGCTGAACCTGAACCTGAACTTCGCGTTCAGTTCAGTCCGGTTCGGGTTCGAACCGATTTCCTGAACCGGACTTTGACATCACTAATCATGATAGCCAAGCTGCAACAAATACCGCGAAAACTCAATGTTGGATCGTCTCCCGATATTGGACTTCTCATATCGGATTCCGGCCTCGAACGAGTTGCCATTGAGGAGGAGACCGTGATGTGGATGACAGAATCTTGTGCGGTTCCTAGTACTATTCCATCCGACGGGTTTTATTGTTGCAACCCCTGCTAAGTTGCAAATTTTGTAAGGTGAGAGGGTCGGATTCTTGGGACGAGGCCCGTATTGGTGTAACCAACCATGCTGAGGAATCTAGTCTCTCAGAGTAGGCACTTTCAGCCCATGGTGGTGGAAGTGCAGAAAGGCGTGGAATCAGGTACGATAAGACACAGGCCAGGTATCAAATCGGTATACCGGGCTGTGCGGAATTGAGAGTGACGTTTTGGGCTTGCAAAACGAGCTTGTGCTTGCCCCAATGGCTTGTTCAGGCTTGGGTTGGGCTTGGGCTTGGATTTGGGTGTAGATCAAAGCCCAAGCCCGGCAGATCGGCTTGCAAGCCCGTTTGCTCGCTTACGCTGCGTTCCGGGGGGGCTGTCGGCACAAATGATGTCGACCAGCGTCAGCAGAGGTCGGCCATGCCTACCCTAGCTAAGGTCCATGGCCCTTCAACAAATTGTTATGTTGAATGACTGTTTCAAAAGATAATCGGACTGAATTTGTCCAGGTTTGGCCAAAGGAAAAGCAGCTTTGGGCCCAGCCATTCATTGGGGGTCATGTCTTTTTGCATACAGAACCTGGCAACATTCCTACGGTAAAAGTATTTGTTGCGAAATTTAATCTCGGTCCTTTATACAATTGAATTTAATCTTTTAATATATTTACTCCTTCTATGTAAGTTCGCCCGCTCAAAAAAAAGAGAAAGCCAGAGTGTTTGGGGGAGCAAAGTCCAGACAACCGATTCGGGGTCCCGGAGACGCAAGATGGGCCAAGGAAAATTGAATGCGACCTGTCAATGAAGAGGCTCCAGTATCCGATTCGGCAGGTTTCCCAGGTGGCGATGCACAAGACAAAAGACAGAGTATGGACCGCTCTCTGGCGTACAGAGTTGGAATGCCGATGGAAGCAAGAAACGCATGTGGCGATGCAGCGACGCATCAGCAAACAATTGATGCATCAGCGAGCAAGAAAAGCGGTCCGCTACTTGCTTTCGATCCACCATCTTCCCATAACACTTGTAGCGCGCTTTGCGGCAGAGCCCACTAACTACCAGCACATCCTAAAATGTACTTTCCACCAGCTTGTAATGTAAAATTTTAATTGCGCCCAATTCTCGCTCGCTCGACACGTCGACCAGCTCGCATTGGGCTTGGGAACCCCGACATAGTCGGGGTTCATAATGTTCATTGCATGAGTAAAGACACATGATGCCATGGTGGAATAGACTCGAGAAATTTTACCGGAGACACAAGACAGGTCAAACATTGACTTTTAAAAAAAAAGAATTTGAATCAGTGTCGAGACAAGATTTTGGTTTCTTGCATTGAAGTTGCATGAAACTGACTGCTCTCTGATCAAAGATTTTTCACGTCATTGAGGATGTAGACCACAATGAAACTGGCACCCCAGAGCTCTTTTTGAAAAAGGGTGACCTGCGAGAATCGAACCTATGACCTCCAATATGCCCTAACAAGACCAAACAGTGCATCCCACAGCCAAAAAATTAAGCGATCGCATCTCAGGACCCACTACCTAAAGTTAGTGGGCATTTTTTTATCCTCCAACACTAACCCTAGAACTTTTAAACTCTTGTTGAGGGTCACGGACTTTGAACGGACTCGGAGAAATATAGCATTTTATCTGAAAACCCAATCTGTCGACCTCCTATCTTCGTCATTCTGATGCTCCACAGCGCGGCCTTTCTGCCTGCCGCCACTCTCGCGGCCACTGCGTGTCAGCGCCAAAAATGCACCTCGGCCTCGCGTTTGCCCAGGAGCCAATCCTCCGCACTACAAGGCATCTTCGACACCGCGGTACGCATTTCTTATCCCTTCTCTATGACAATACCCTCAACGAGTTACTCATTCATATGCATATAGACACTCCCAGGCCCTCCCGCATCACCCCCGCTCGCAAGCTGCAAGTATGCAGACGATGACGAGCACGCTTTCCGCGTATGTGCGACTGAAGCTGGGCCGAGCGAACCGCCGTCCGCTGTCGAGGGGGATGCGAGGATCATAGGGAAGCGGAAGAAGCGATTATCGAAGCGCAGTGGGATGAGGTGGAGAGGTGAGTTTATTTTCTCATTTCGTTCTTCCTCCGTGTTTTTATTCTTTCTTTTGGCTGTGTGGTGAGCTCGAGGAGAGGGATATTCGGCGCGGGTGAGCCATTCTGTATATCGTCGTTGGTGGACAATGCTGCGGTGAAAGTTGCGACGTCGCCATTATGGCGCTGCAAGGACAAGACATATCTCGGTGACACGGCTCCCACCCGCGTCTAACGCGTTTCATGCTGGGCTTTACTTTTGTCTTTTGTTTTCCTCTTTTTCCTATACATCGCTAACATCACCCCATTCCTTGCAGTTCCACTACAAGCTGCCCTTGCAACCCGCCACGCACACACCGCCTCACTCGCCGGCGTCCAGGTATGCGACCTAAGCATCAAGCTGGGTGAAGGTTCTGAATACAGAGAGGGAGACGGGCGTGTGCTCGGGATACCGTGCGCTTATTTCCTTCTCTGCCCTTATTGTTTCTATGTCCTGAGCGATCTTTTTTGTAGGATTTGTGCGTGCACGGCATACGTCCGCAGGACAGGACGTAGCGCGCGTGCTGCGTCCCGTCGTCGTCATCTAATGGCCCTTCGTTATCCGTGACCTCATCAATTTATTTCTTTGCGGCGACAGCTGCATCCTCGGTTTCCGCAGGCGGTCAAGGCTGTGGGTACGGTCGGCGCGACGCAGGAGGAAACAGAAAACTGGCAGAGAGGGACTCCCTGCGCGGAGTTTTGGTGTTGATGAGTACTCACTTCATCCTTACTTTACTCATGAAAAGTGACGCATTTCCTTGACGACGCACTTCCCTCCATCGCTGCTCGTCATGCTGGCGCACCCATCGCTGCGCATCCTACACGTCCTCGCTGCCTCCATGCTCGCCGTCCCGCTCCCACATATGACGCGGGTCTCTCAGTCGTACTACAAACACATCTAATCCCTACGAGACTCTTCCACTTCGCCCAGCAGCACGACATCCTCGAACCTCTTACCGACCTCGGCTCCGCCCCCGCCCACCGCAGCTCCAAGCCATCAAAAGCCGAGCCAAGCAGCCGCCGAGCCGCGGCGTGTGGCTGTGCTTCTGTGACGTTGTAGCCCAACGCCATCGTCGGACTCTCCGAGTCGCCAGGCTCGTCTATGCTGGTCGAGCAGCTAACTCATCTGACTCGCTGCACCCGCATTATCTGCCCCATACCAATGCCCCCCGGCGCCTGTGCCACCAAATCCCCAATCGTTTTTGTGGTCACGATTCAGGCCAACACTCTCATGCACTTCCGACCAGGTCCCCACCTTGAGCGCCCGCCAGGATGTTGGACCATCTTCCGCTGCGTGGAACTCCTAAGGCATCCGCTTGACTCTGGCCTGGCATATTGATTTTGGCGCATGCACGCTCCTTTCATCTTCCAGCCTATTTTCTCTGCATTCCACGTTAGGTATTCCAATTCAGAGTAAGTATTCTCGGCCGATTGGCGGATTATGATCAGTTTTCCATTAAATACCATTTTAAACACGGGACGCGAGTGCGGACGAGTGCAAAAACCAAAACCTACCAGGCCAGTTATTTGAGTTTTCGGCGTCCGATTCCATACTTCATCGCGGAACCGCAACCGCTATCATTTTCACGTTAATCTTTCCCCGCCTCTAGAGACTATCCTTTCCAGGTCCCTTCAAGCTTCGCTTCGGATGATGAATTGCCCTGCAATGTTCACCGGAGCAGGGAGGATGCAATTCATGTGCGAGTGGCATTCGCTCATTCGAGATTCATTTGCTGGCCTTCGAGATGCGTCTAGGGTCCTCCCCACCATGACGATCAGGGCGCCCATTCGATTCGTACTCGGACTCCACGCATTAGGGAAAAAAAAAAAAAGCTCTCGCTGGGTCGTCTCTGGTCGGTCCGAGATGTGGGCTTCCAATAAATTCCGCTTACTATTGCCTTTTCCTATGTAGCTCAGCCTTAATTGACCGGCATACTCAATACTTTTGGGACCTTCTCCAGCACGACATAAATATACATAAATCGCATTTACTAAGTTAGTACAGCGCACTATCAAACTCCTTAACTCGCCATACGACGTTGAACGTGCGAGGCGAGATTGGAAAAAGGCAAACACATTTCCAGTTCCACATTTACAAGACGCGAAAACTTCTCTTCTGCTTCATCTACAATTCTTTGCAACCCTGGATAACCTCTTTCAACAGGCCATCAGGCATGTCATAATGGAGCTTGACGAAATGAGATTAATGTCGTACAGGAAAGTGATAACTCACGAAATGGTTGCCTCCCTCGACGAGTTTGAATTTGGTCGGGCGAACTTTGTCACCGCGCGCGACGGCTTCGCTGTAGAAGCGCGAATTTTCCATGTAGCCCCACATGCAATAATAGCAGGTTCCTATCCCGGAGATGTGGAAAACTTTGACGTTCGGGAAGTAGGATGAAACCAGGTCCGCATTGAACAGTGCATCGTGAGTTTGTGCTTTCAAAACAGCCTGCATAGGTGGGGCATAACTATCAAAGCCTTGTCAGTGTTGTAACTGGCCAACAAGAGTACGACCACGTACGCAGGGAGCTCGGATCTGACCGCCGCCGTTGTATTAAAGTACTTTGCTCTCTGCTCATCGTTCCAGGTCGCATAGGTTCTCCGTTCAGTCCGCTTCTCGTAAGACATCCCTGATGGCTTTCCCGACGCGATATCAGGGTGCTCGTAGTAGGAACTGACCCAGTGTTGGAAGTTGTCATACATTCCCTCGGGAGTGGGGTAGTCTGGGTCGGCCCATGGGTCATAGACTGACTCTTGTCCCGGAAGCACATAGCCCAGTGCCGTGTAAGGAGGATCTGTGCCAAAGTGGAGTGAGACACGTGGCGTCAAAGATTGCTAGGAAGCCGACCGTATAGGACAAGACTCATTAAATACGGCTCAATAGTCTGGTATAGCGGTTTGGGGATAGCATCGGGATTGGATAAGAGGGAAAGCGCAGTCGCGTTGCCGAAACTCCAGCCCATAAGTATGAAACCTCCAGATTTGCGGTCAGCGGAGAGCTTGGGCGTATTCTCGTGGTTGATAAAGTGTTCGAGGAGCCAGGCTAACTGGATCTCAAGACGATCTTGGAATACTCTGCGCCCAGCCTTGAGATCCTCCAGCTCCGCATCCGTATACTTGGTAGACCCAGGATAATCTCTACGATTACAGAGGATCACACGCAAGTTGTTTTGATGGGCGAACCTATGCAAGGGGACCATTCCATCTACACAGGACCCTGGATCAGTCGCAACACTTTTAGCCTACAGACATCGACCGTACCACCGGTGAAGGCGCTGCCGTGGAGAACAACGAGAGTGGTGTAGGACGCCGAGTCCGGTGGCCCACTATCGGTATAGAACAGTTCAATGCCGTCGGGCAGCTTAGCTGTATGCTCGGTGTAGTTTCCCATTGAAAAATGAGTAAAGCGCCAGCCGAGGTCCGTGTATTAAGTACTCCTTGATTTAATCATCGGGGTATTAATGGGTCAACGATTGCCACAAGGCAGTGTATTCCATCGGAAGACTTCTGTTGCAAAGGCTGTCAAGGATCAAGACGTGTCATTGGCGCAAAAGAAACCATCTATTGATACATCTCACGTCTCCCTCCAAGAGATTCGACCTCCCCAGCGCTGACATCCGCTGCCGGTACACGCCTCAAAATTGTCCCAAACATGGGAAACGCGGATGTTGTCGTTGTCACACGTCAACGCCACCCCAGTCACATTTATCAACGACTATGAATAGTGTGCTGCGGGGATGCGCGGACTTGCTAGAAGTTACGAGGCTATATATGATAGATACCGGGAATCTGAAAATCTGCGGTACAAGAGTTGGGGTCAGGGATCAAAAGAAGTCCAAACCACCAATCGTCGGGCAATGTAAAGAAGATTTTGGCCGGTAGCCGTTCTTGGACGTGAGTTCGGGGTATTTATTCAAACTGCACCCGTTCAGGTTCTCTTCTATCTATCAGTCGCATCACCACAGTAGTCAAGAACCAACCTCACTACCCGGAACCCAAAGCCTTTGAATGAGAACCCATCCAAATGGTGTCGGCTCCTGTCAGGGAGTACGCTCGTCCACGGACACATCCGTGCTATCGGGCGTGAGGTGGGAGAGCGTATTAGCTTGCGTTTGTGCTTCCAATGTGTTTGGTATTTTAATTTGTCAACAGAAAATATTTTACCGGCTAGTTGTTCCGACGGCAGAGTCTTGTAGAAATATCAACTGGGGCGTTGATACTTCTTGGCGCATGCGGGATACTTCGTGGCGCATGGTGACCGTCGGCTCAGACGACAGCATCCATAGGACTTCGGAGCCTGTCTTGTGGAAAGGAATGACGTCTGCCATGGTGGCTATCCTCAGTGCGCCAATGCCTCGGATTTCGAAACTCACCGTTTTTCGGGAAAAAAAGTCCAAAAGAAGAAGTGGGCTCTCACCGCAAATTGTCAAAAATGAGCGAAAGATCTGCTTCGATCACCACCCGCAAATACAGCTACCCACCGAGAAACCCTTCCATTCATCGGCGTTTCCACCCCTGAAGCGCCGGCGACCCCATGGGCAATAGGGAAGGAAGGATGGCGGCTATCCAGCTGACGGGAAGGACACTCTTCCGGCTGCGCTGCCAGCTCTCCAGAGCTTGTAGGCATGACTGACGTCCCAAAGGACAGTTCTTATTGCTGTTCTGTGAGGGCAGCACGTCGATAGGTCGTGGAAGCACGACGAGTTAGCGTTGGGAGGGACGAATTGAGGGCATTGCAATCCAATAACCGTCCTTTCGGTCGTATCCTCATGGAGAGATTGCTATCGGTCGGTAGCCACATGCGGGGGAGACTATTTCTGCTCGTGATAGACTCTTATTATGGTGTTTCTCCGTTCGAGCCGAAGGACTATTTGACGGATGCATTTTGCCGTGATGCGGGCAGTGCGCGGCGCGATATAATTAAGCCAAGCACACCACTATATCTAGGAGTGTTATAACACCCTCTGACGATCTTGCTCCCCTAGATTATGGCAGACAGTCCTAGCCCCGCAATTGTCATCGACCGCACCTTCATTCTCACCTGGGGATTTCAATTCATAGCCTATGCGTTGGACACTGCGTAAGTTTCACCACGATATGATGCGCTCGCACTGACCTTCTTCAGGCTATGGGGCATGTCCATGGTAACTGTTCCGTGTAGCATAAGAACTTGAGTCCTGATTTGATTCCAATAGGTGTTGGTGTTACACTACTTTCGCAAGTTTGGCCGCAAGGACCCGGTCGGAATACAGACTGTGGTAAGCACCAGTTACATCCAAGTAGATCGACGAGTGAATTCCTGAATAGGTTGGTATTCTTGGGTGAAGCGGATTGCCTGCTTGTACCGAATTTCTTCATGATTGATTGGTATAGGTTCGGTGGCACGCTTCATGCCATTTTCTTTGCGATGCTCAATTTCAAGAATTTTGTGTCGCTATACGGGAATATCGGCGCCGAAAATGTCATTCCGTGAGTCAGTCCCTCCTGGGCAGTAACGAATTGCTCATGTGAATGTTCTAGTTACGAGGCAAATGTGAGGTTCCCCGGCTTTCAAGTTGTCAAGTTGCATTAATGTATACGATGCCTCCTATCTAGGTCATGCTATGTTTAGTGGTAATATCGTCAGAGTTCTCCCTCAGACCCTTGCTGATGACAAGACTTTTTTTAGTACGTTGTGGCATTCACGGCACAAATGTGATTCAAGTTTACGAACCTGATTAATTTTCACATTCTCACTGCGACCTGTAGGTTCTACGCTGGTCGAATTTGGATTCGTAAGGTGTATTGCCGCCAGATGGCCACTTCTGATTCTTGATTGAAGTAACAAAACATGACTGGCGATATACTGCCCCTGTTGTATGCGTCCTGGTACTTGTGCGAGCATCCGTTGACCTTGGCTTCCCAGATTTTGCTGGGTCTTTGCCAATTCTGTGGGTTTGCCAGTACATTGTCATCATCCTTACTGATCAAACTGTAGCTGCCGGGATTGGTGAGTATCTCGAATATTATTCAGGCGCATTCATAGATGCATGACCAACTCCAGCTCAAACGGTCGAAGTGTACGTTGACCTCTCATGGTTCATCTACTATGTTGAACTTTCAGGGATCTATTAGAGCCCGAGTCCACCTCTACTCAAAGCTTCAGGCGCTTACTGGGGTTAGATTTGTCCATCTGGTATTATATATCGGCTGACACATTCCAGCCGATATCCTCAACTCAAAGTGCATCCACGCTTGCCTGTGACTTGACCATTACTGCGATTCTTTGCGTCGTACTTCGAAGGTCTCGCAGTGGTCTTCGAAGGCAAGAAACCCTCACCTCACGCTGTTAGACCTAATGTCGCGTCCACTGTAGGACGGATTCCGCCGTTGACAGGATGATTATTTATGCTCTTAACCGCGGTGCTATGACAAGGTTTGTTTACTCCTTTATTGTAGCAATCGAGACTTAATCCTTATCCGTAGTCTATGGGCCCTTCTTCAGCTCATCTTCGTAACTAAGTTCTCTGTCGGTCTTTTCCAAGCTCAATCTCTTCGTTGACAGTTCGTGGGAATGCCTGGGACTTTTGTCTTGTGAGTCTAATGTCGTTTTCGTGACAGTTGAGTGATTATTGTGATAGCCAAATGTTCATCGTTCCAAGCTGTCATCGTAAGTTTCTTCCATTGAACGTTGGCGGAAATTCATGTTTCATTCCAGTCTATGTGATCTCGGTGTGCAGCATGTAAGCGGATTTATCAATGTGCTGCAGCACAGTTTGAACTCTCAAGCCAAGGTTGATCTCTCGCGAATCTCTGCGCGCGGACTTGAGAGGCACGAATGGAATCGTCATTCCTATGTCAGATATGGAGCGAAGCTTCCGTTCCAATGAATCGACCACCCTCGGCAGTGGAACGGTCAATATTGTGGGTCCTCAACGTCCTTAATTGTACCGATTTAAACGGTTCAATCCAGTCCACGACTGTTTCCAAATGGGTTGACGATATTCCCGATGAAAATGGGCACAAGAATGCGGGCAACACGAAGAGAACTCTCGAGTGGGTTCTTGTGTTTGGCCATTATCCGTCAATGCTGATCTTAAGCTCAGGCCGCAGGCAATAGTGTGAGCGTGCGGTCGGACATACTTGTTATGTGATGTTCGAATCTTCTGTCATTTGAGGACTCTGAGAAACTCGAATTGAATCGGCATACGTATGGGCGCAAGTTAGGCAAGGAACGCAAAATGAAGCATATTCATCACGAAGGGATTTGTGTACTACTCTGAAGACTTGCGAGAAATGTAGTATAAAACCGCATTGAAATCATAATCTTGAGAACCTATCACATTAGCATCGAGGATATTGTATTGGGTGCATTTAAATTCCCGAAAACCAGCTCAGGTATAGGAACTTTGGCCCCGTCTCCGTTCTCCGCCAGTTACCGAAACACTGGAAAGCCAGCCGCGCTTCAATCGGAACTTCGCGACCAGGCACGTAAAACTTCTACTGTGCCTAGGCGCGGAAGAATCTCTGCTCAGTAGCCGCATCTAATATCATGGAGATGATTTGATGCATTTCTATCAACCTTTTCACAAAAAAAAATGACCGAGCTGAACGTTGATCATGAAGTTTTCCTACCGCATGGAGCACAGGGTTTGCTATACATACCATATCACCTGTTGGGAATTCGGGATTACGGGAACACCGAGACAGCTCGTATGCACTCGGCATACAGTTACCCGGAACAGCTCGGGACATTTCATGTCCGACATCTATTAAACATTCTTACTCATTCTCATAGCCTTTTAAATATTCTAGTTATTTCTACTTACAGTATACAAAGCTCAATACATTGTGAGCGTAGGGCATCTGTTTGCCCTAACGCAGAGTTTCCTTCACTGGACAGTGCGATTGCAAACATTCTTCGCATCAAACCGTGCTTTTGGTCTCTATGGGCGTGTCAAAATCCGTAATGTCCGCAATACACAGAATCCGTGGCAACCCAAAAAGACTTTCATTGCCTTAAATTTCCGGAATAAGTAGGCGAACACTGCAGCTTTACCTATACTAGATGGATGAATGCTCCGTGTCCGTCAAAATCACCCTCAAGTCAAAAGCCAAATCCCATTGCGGCCACAAATCTGGCGCAGGGCAACCATACCTAAAATCGATCGTCGTCAGTGATTCCCATCGATTACTTCAGAGCGATGTTAGTTCAGTACATCATCGGATATTGTTACAGCTCGAAAAAGCGCAGATTCAATCGAAATTTGTCATTATTTACACCCTGATTTCCGACGTGGAGTGTGCATGTGACCGGGTCGAACGAAAAAAAAAAAAAAAAAAACAATATTCATTGAGGCGCACTTTGCAGGCGCAGAATTCATTCAATGAAATATAATTTCATATGGTTGTGTTGATGTTTCTGTTAGTCGTTTTGGTCAGAAGTCAGTGAGCAAAACAATTGATCTCAACTCGACTTCAATTAAGTTGCATCCAACTATTCGCAATGTATCACTAGCTACGGGAGACAAAGGTTCGTTACCAACCTGTCTACGATGAGCAACCATTGTGGCGAGCACGTTGCCGTAGGCAGGCTGGTACAACTCGGGCCAAACAAAAGGGATGGGCGCGGAGTTCGATCATTTTCCTTTTCCCCTGTTCTGGTTTCAAATTAACTTATTTTGAAAAATTTCAAAGGCAAGGGTGAATCTGATTCGTATTTTCTTTGAGTCTGTCTCTTCAGAATTCTGAGAAATTCTGTATATGGTGAGTTATGAAGCCTCGACTTTGACTGAGAAATAATGGCACTGTGATGCAGACGATCGGCACCACTCAAAATTTCAAACTCTGGGCTCAGCCCTTTGGCGTGTCCCAAATTGTACCAGCCTGCCTACGGCAAAGTGCTCACCACATAGTTTTGCCATTTGTAGGCAGGCTGGTCACGAGTCTACGGGAGACAGCGATACGCCCTGCAAGGTGACAAAGAGGAAAGTCCAGGAAGACATCTAATTAATAGAGTCCTTGACTAGTCCGCTAAATTGGCTATAATCTTCGGCCACCTGGCTCCTTGCACACGTGAACAGGCAGTTTTCAAAGTCTCGATACAAGTACATTAGAAATTTCAAAAAACGATGATCCTCTTGTCTAATTATATTCAAAACAGCCTTTAAACATCAAATGCCTTCAGGACCGACTGCAATTTGGTATTCATTTCATCCCACTCAGCCTCGGGATCGGATAGAGCTGTAATTGCTCCACCTGCTCCCAGAACCCACACTTCGTCCGATTTGATGTTCGTCTTGCACGGATCCTCATATTTGAAGCAACTGCGGATTGTGACAGACCAATCGCCGCCGCCACCAACACACCAGTAGCCAAAAATACCGGAATAGATGCCGCGGTTGTCGTCTTCAAGCGACTGCAAGATTTCGACGCTCCGTTTCTTTGGTGCACCAGTCATGCTGCCTGGAAAGGATTCAATTTCGGACAGAAAGAGAAGGTAGCGGCACATCAACCTGGCGGCAAACTGGTGCGGAGAGTTTCCCACCCTAAATTCGTCTTTGAGCGCTGAATCAAGCTTTCTTGAGGCCGTCCTTCGATGGAACTAACGAGTTGATATACCGTGTGATATTCCTCGACACCGCAGAACTGGGTTACTTGGACATCGGCGCCGACCACTCGATGCAAGTCGTGGCGAATCAGGTCGACGATCATGAGATTCTCCGCAACCTCCTTTACGCTGCCTGCGAGCATCTCTTCTGCAATTTCACGGGTGATCTGAGGTGTTTTGCGGACGGTTCCTTTGATTGGCCGTAGTTGGCACAGAGTATTGGGCGGACGAGAGTAGGAGATGAAGCGCTCGGGGGATGAAGACAGAAATGTGGTTGGGTGAAGACGAATGTATGCGGCATGAGGTGCAGGATTCACCGAACGAAGATGTTTATATCGTGTCCAAGAGGATGATTTTTCAGTGGGTGGCTGGAACGGAAATGTGATCTTGGCTCGTGCTGTCAAGCAAAGTTCATAAGAGTCTCCAGAAAACAGAAACTCTTTCGCCTTTTTGATTTGGGCAATGTATCTGTCTCTCTGCGGCAGAGATAAAGTAGGTTTGGTTTTGTGTCTGGATTGAGACGTGCCGTTCATGGAAGGAGTCGATGCAGACGAGTAGCAAAGTTCAAGAAGAAGACGTCCAGTCTCGGATACCCATTCAGAATCGTCCAAGCGCAGAGACTGGACGTGGGCGTGTCCAGTCTCATGATCGAATACCACGCTACGCTCGACGAACACCAGGTTGATGTCCGGGTGACGTTCCTGGCCCACTGTGGGGAGGAGAGGAATATCCAAGCCGTTAACGCCAACCTCGTAACTCATGTAGCCGACCAGGCCCCCCCCAAAATGGGATATCTTTGTTTCCCCGGGCCTGTCGGGAGCGCATGAAGTCGGACAACCAGGCCCAAATGTCGCTAGGAAGACGTTTCTCTCGCTTCTGTCCCTCAGAGGATACAGAGACGTAAGGACTCCCCATATAATAGGTGATGCGGGTCGACGTAGGATTGATGCAGCCGATAATTGAAAAACGGCCAGGGTCAGCGGCGGAATCCAGAACAACGAATGGCGAACGTTCGTCTGTAGCGCCCAAAAGCTCACACGCTATCGGCAGCTGAAAATGTGGAAGATGATGCACGGATGTGAGGACCGTGGGCAGGGAGTCGGTTTCGGGGGCTGATAGAGGGAAAGTGGGTGGTGGAATGGAAGCTGGCCAGGGAGGAGGGAATGACGCCAATGCGTCGGCCTTCCAGGACAGAACTTCTCGATCATGCTTGGCTGACCAACTCTGCGCCAATAACCAAAAGTTGCGCAGGACGCAATCACTGCCGCCATTCGTGCAAATTGATTCTGGGTGGTATTGAACTGCCCAGAATGGGCGGGTTTTATGCTTCAAACCCATGATGACTTCGCCATTATCCTCCAAATCCAAAGTCCAAGCGAGTTTCTCGAGCTCGGACCCGAGGCTATCGTCAAGGTCGATGTGAAGCGAATGGTAGCGCACGGCCTGAACTGCGCCCATCCCAGAAAACAAATCTGTTCCGGTGTGGTGTACGGTCGATATCTGACCATGTTTCACCACGTTCAAACGGAGAAGTCGGCCGCCAAATGCGACCCCGAGGCTTTGAAGCCCTAGGCACACACCAAAGATAGGGATGAGGTTATCGAAGCCGACATGCCACAGGTCCTTGACGACCCCAATATCCTCCGCTACTTCCGGAGAACCAGGTCCAGGCCCTACGATGACGGCGGAAAAGAATTTCAACGATGGGAGGAGCCGCTTGAATTCAATTTGGTCGTTTTTGATTATATGTATACGACATCCCGGGATGGCTCTGTGACACAAGGCAGCCAGACTGGAAGAAATGAGGATTTTGTTCGATACATGTCGCAGAAACTCACTTGAAAGTGAAGGAATCGTATGAATCGATTAGGAGAATCCGCGGGGTTTCCTCGACGGTCATGGTGACGTGCCTAGGGTCAATATGATCGTATGTGAAACCGACGCTATTTTATAAGATTCAACAAACACTGCCATGATCTCTGTACTATGATCCAAATCATGTGAAGTTTGAATGGTCTCAGATTGACCCTATGAGTTGGCGACGGCAAGCATGATTGCGCACGGTTGTCATAACTGGGACCTGACATCTGATGAAGGGTGCAAACTTTAGGGGGCTGGCGGTGACAGGCAATGTTCTGCGGAATCTGGTCTGATGGAAGCGACCTAATTTATACCCATCCACCAACCCGCACCAGAGCTTCTTGAGCGCCGACGAGAACAGCGAGAAGACTGGCTCGGACACTGACCAATGACAGCTGTTACTGGTCGGTCGGGTCGAAAAGTCAAGGAACTGAGATTCGAGCTCAAAAACATCGGCTACAACTACAACCTTTACCAGGAAGCAAGGAAGCCTCTCTGTTCACCATTTACTTCCATTTTATGTCTTCTGTCACTCGTAAGCCCAGATTTCCGCGGCGAAGATGATGCGCTGGGAGAACAAGAAGTGGGATGAATAAAAGTCCTTCACCGAACTTCGACATAAGCAATTGTCTCTGAACCATAATTCATGATCTTCGCAGAGGATTTGAAGCTCCGCTCAAATTGCGCAGTCTGATATCACTCTGCGGCCATATGCTGACGCGCCGTGAATGTGCCGGTCGCTATCGGCATGAGCCTTATTTGATGCACCGAATCGTGTCAGCCACGTCAGAATTCATACTCCAGAAGCGTGAAGAACGCTCAGAAACGGTGGCAGATTGAAATATTGGAGCCAAAGTGGGGTACTACTATAACGGGGTCTGGGTTCCAATTTGATATCCGGAAAGCTGGCAGCTTTCCGGATATCAAAGTCCGTCCGGAGTGCCGCTGGCACTCCGGACGGACCCCTGATGGTTGCATGAGATGCTTTGCTGCACTGCGGGAAAGTTATAAGTACTTCCGGGGGATACCGAAGAAGAATTACGGTTTCCTTGCACACGGGGGTGTGATGATCTTGCCACATGCCGGAGAATCGGAAAGTATGAGCCCGAGCGATGATCATCAGTCATAGTCGTATCTCACTCGAAACCACCAGCACTCCCCGTCAAATCGACGCGCTGCCTTCGCACAATGTTGAATAGTTGAGTACCAAAGGGCGAGGCAATTCCGAGAGCTGTCTAATGGTCTTCCAGAGGATATCGCTCCCATAGACCACGAAACCCGAGAGTATCATGCATATCCTGGCGCCCAATATGCCCTTCCAACTGACGATCCAGAGCGCCAGAGGTATGCTCCATTACTTTGTAGCATCAACCAGAATGTTTATTAGCCGGCAGGCTTCTGCTCCAGCACAATTGTCTCAAAAGGCTGTTCGAAAACAAGATTCTACTTGCCCCTGTAGCCTTGGGCCCAGGTGACACAGTACTGGATATCGGGACTGGACCGGGTGAGCCATTTTTACGCGCATGACTCGGAGTTGGTGATATCTTATCCAACTAGGTCTTTGGCTCTTGGACGTCGCGCAATCTGTCGACCCGGGTGTGCATATGGTTGGAGTGGACATCGAATCACGGCTCTTCCCCGTCCCCCCACCAAAGAACACCGAATTTCAAGTTCAATCGGTCACGAGTCTTCCATCGCATTGGACCGATACTTTTACACTGGTACACCAACGTCTCCTGATGTTCGCTCTTCAGATCCCCGAGTGGCCGCAGGCTCTCAGGGAAATCTACAGAGTCTTGCGTCCAGGAGGCTGGGTTCAACTCGCAGAGAGTTTCCCGGCGTTCGAAGGAGAATATCCCGAGAAACCATGCACGATGAAACTCTTTTCTTTGTACCGGTGCCTCACCCGAGACCGCAACTTGTTCATCGATTGCGCATTGCATATTCCGGAAATGCTGAAAGAAGCAGGGTTTGTGGATATACATGCTGAAGAGCGGCCGCTGCTCATGGGGAAATGGGCGGGAAAAGAGGGAGTCGAGAACGCTGTCACCGTTATGGGCGTCTTCCGTGGCATCAAGACGCCAGTCCTCAATGCGGGTGGTTACGGAATGGTTTCGACAGAATCGGAATACGACACTCTTCTTGAAGGAATGCAAAAGGAGTGGGACGAGACACCGGGTACTAAGAAGGAATTTGTCATATGCTGGGGACGAAAACCTGAAAATCACTAGATAGCAGGGTAGTAAAATCTGTGGTGATACGAAATGCAAGACAGTCTCATCTCGATGTCCGTGAACTGTCCGACCTATCCCATCTATAATAAGCTCGCGGATAATCCACTGCAGGCGTACAGCCAGACACAATTCCATGAACTGAAACCTGGTGTTTGAATAATGCAATTGGTTTCATACTCCCTCTTAATGTACGCAAAGTGAAGAGCTTGACGTGAATCTATGAAACACCCAATCGGAAAGAAACAATGTCCATCGAGATCAATTTCTAGACAAGTGTACCTTGTACCAGGAGTACTACATCACAACGCCCTCATCCACCGCACAACGTCCTCGGCCCACCCCTCCCCTTGCCCCGTTCCCAGCGAAAAAGTGATGCTGACGTGATTATGCCCTTTAGCTACTATCAGCGGCACCTTGATACCTCTCTCCTCCAGCATCCTGCGGGACTCCGCCAAATTGATCCTCATATATTCCGGGTCATGCTCGCAAGTAAGCAGAGCGAGCGGCGGGAGCGCTCTGATCATCTCCTCAGACGCGGCACGGAACAGTGTGAGCGGGGACCCCTCAACTGTGCGCGCACCGTAGTACGCCTCCACGCCTCTTGCAGTCGGTTCGTCCATGGCGTCGAAATCGTAATACATGGGTGCCGACGCGATAAATGCACCTTTGACTCGCCCACTAGCAAGTACAGTCGGTTCACGGAACAACATCGTCATTACATGCACTCCGCCCGCCGAATGCCCCAACAAGAATATATTTTCTCTGTTCGCCGCTGGACCCAGAGCATCCCCCGCTGCCGAAGCCGTCCACTCCAGCACAGCGCGTAGATCCTCCGCGCCGCCGGGGTAGGTGGTTTCAGGGGCGAGACGGTAGTCGGGGATGATCGTGATGAAGCCGTGGGACGCGAAGTAGCGCCCGATGTTACCATACACGAGATCTGCAGGTGCTGAGCGTGTGCGTTTGCCAGAAATGAAGCCGCCGCCATAGATGAAGACTAGAAGAGGGTGTTTCGTGGTGTCGGTGCAGGCAGAGGGCGGATAGTAGACGTCGAGCTGGTGGCGCTCTGCTTCGCCGTATTTAAAGGTCTTGCCTGCGCCTGTGATCTCGGTGCGCATGGGCTCCAGCAGGGGAGCGAATGCGTAAATTGCTGAGGGAGGCGTGAGATGCTTTTACTGCTGACTGTGATGGTTCCGACATACTGGGAAAGAGGACGTCATAGATATCCGTCTTTTGTAGTTGAGCTATGACCTCCATGGTCGAACAACTAGTTACTCGAGGCCGATGTGGTGGTGCGCGGGAGGAGGGATGGGAGTGTTACTGGAGTTCGGAGAGCACATGGTCGTTTCCAGATCAGAGCGTCTTCTTCTCGCCCACATTTCCAGTGTCCCGTCCAATCTGCAACCGCACAAGATCTCGAAATAATGGCACGTGTGAAAAAGCACCCGGTAGCTGGGGTCTTGAGCCTCGAAGGCGGATGGACGTGATCTGATTCCAGGTCACCAAAAAAAAGCGAACGTGATACGCACGGTAAGAGCCGAAACGCGGTGATGGTCTGTTCCACGGAGTTTTGTCAGGAGTAGATCAGAATGCAGGATCAGACAGAGATAGAAGTTCGACGACGGGCGAAACCTTAAACCGAACTGACGCAACATATTGGCGCCACAAGCACAGCGACGCCGATGCCGCAACCTTCCATTCATTCGCTGTGTTTCAGATCAGCCTAAGGGTACGGGTAAGTGTGGCAATTGACTGACTGCTTTAAGTAATAGATTGACTGAAGGAAACTAACTACGCATACAGGCTTTATATATTCGACAATTGATAGGTGGCGGTGCCTATACCAAATGGGGTAGGAAGTACCGGAACCACGGAAAGTAGGTAACGAGTCCGAGTCGCGCCAGTAGCGAATGAAGAGAGGGCGCGAGAGGAAAAGATATGGACTATGAAATAGGACGGGCAAAAAGAAGGAAGAGGAAAATAAGAGGTGGACTCCGTAACTGTGACAGTCACTTCAAGTTCTGTTACAACTTTGGACGAGGAGTACCACACCACAACCCCCTCATCCACCGTACAACGTCCTCGGCCCACCCCTCCCCTTGCCCCGTTCCCAGCGCAAAAGTGATGCTGACGTGATTATGCCCCTTAGCTACTATCAGCGGCGCCTTGATACCTCTCTCCTCCAGCATCCTGTGGGTTTCTGCCAAATTGATCCTCAGATATTCCGGGTCATGCTCACAGGTAAGCAGAGCGAGCGGCGGAAGAGCTCTGATCATCTCCTCAGACGCGGCACGGAACAGTGTGAGCGGGGACCCCTCAACTCTGCGCGCACCGTAGTACGCCTCCACGCCTCTCGCAGTCGGTTCATCGACAATGTCGAGATCGTAGTACGTGGGTGCTGACGCGAGAAATGCGCCTTTGACTCGCCCACTGGCAAGTACAGTCGGTTCACTGAACAACATCGTCATTACATGCACTCCGCCCGCCGAGTGCCCCAATAAGAATATTTTTTCTCTGTCCGCCGCAGGACCCAGAGCATCCCCAGCTGCTGAGGCCGTCCACTCCAGCACAGCGCGTACATCCTTCGCGGCGCCGGGGTAGGTGGTTTCAGGGGCGAGGCGGTAGTCGGGGATGATCGTGATGAAGCCGTGGGACGCGAAGTAGCACCCAACGTTACCATACACGAGATCTGCAGGCGCAGAGCGTGTGCGTTTGCCGGTAGTGAAGTTGCCGCCATAGAAGAAGACTAGGAGAGGGTGTTTTGTGGTACCGGTGCAGGCAGAGGGCGGATAGTAGACATCGAGCTGGTGGCGCTCTGTCTCGCCGTATTTAAAGGTCTTGCCTGCGCCTGTGATCTCGGTGCGCATGGGCTCCAGCAGGGGAGTGAATGCGTGAATTGCTGAGGGAGGCCTGAGATGCTTTTGGTGCTGACTGGGATAGTTTCGACATACTGGGAAAGAGGACGTCAAAGATGCTCGTCCCTAGTTGAGCTATGACTTCCATGGTTGAACAACCAGTTGCTCGAGGCCGATGTGGTGGTGCACGGGAGGGGAGTGTTACTGGACCTTAGAGGGCACATGATCGTTGCCAGATCAGAGTGTCTTCTTCTCGCCCACATACACTGCATTCCGAGGCCCCATCGACAGGCGGTGCTGACATCGGCTGATGCAGGCCGACGGGCATCAGTCCTGCGTCAGTCGACGGTGACTGGAAAGGGATCATTATGTCGAGCTGTCAGCTCCAGTGTGTTTCTATGGGTCCAAGAGACTTGTAGTTACTGTCGAGAGGACAAAAGAGGAGTTTTGTCAAGACCCATGGACGTTGGCTGGGATTGGTATGGCCGGCCAACCTCAGCGTCGGCCGAATTGGGCTGACGAAGGTCGGCATCAATTAGGCCAACTGCCCCGCCCAACGCAGTGTCCCGCCCAATCTGCGACCGGAACAAGGTCTCGAAATAAAGGCACGGGTGAAAAAATCACCCGGTAGCGGGGTATTGAGAATTGGAGGCGGATGATGGTGATCTGATTTTAGGTCACTAAAAAAAAAAAGCGAACGCGACACGCACAGTAAGAAGAGCCGGAACGCGGTGATGGTCAATTCTTTAGTTCTACCGCGGCGTGTCGAAAGATAGCGACCGTGAGCTCGGCTACGGGGTTATAGAGGAGTCCAGGGACCGTAGTGTATGATAGTGCCTGTACACTCAGATATTTCCTGGGCCCCGGCGTTCCTAAGCGGGACCGTGCCGTGTAATTTACCTACCTACCTACCTACCTGAGTTTTTTTAGGAGTAGATCAGAATGCAGGATCAGACAGAGATAGACATTCGACGGGGGTGAAAATTTAAACCGACTGACGCAGCACATTCGGCGTCACAAGCACAGCGATGCTCATGCCGTAGCCTTCCATTCATTCGTCTTGTGTTCCAGATCAGCCTAAGGGTGCGGGTAAGTGAATGGAAAGATCGTTGTTGGGCAAGGGAGAAGATTGGTGAGGGGTCCAGACTCGCAGTGGTTTGGTTCCGGCTGTAGTCGAGCGCGCCAAGAGAAATGGCTTCTCAGTGTGGAAACCGGGTAAGTAAGTACATTCATTGTAGAGTGGATGAGTGACGCACGAAGCGACATATCGAGTACTATAGTATTTCGACCAAATGTTCAGGTAACGGATGACAGAGGGCTGGGAACTGAACATTTTTGGTCAAGGTGACGGTGACTTTCCAATTTTGTGGCCCAAATGGGGGAAAAAACGCCACAGAATTTGGTCCACCATTCGCCGGACTGCCATATGGGTAATTTCCCATCATTACCGAGAAATGAAAACCTTAGGTGACAGGTACCTGAGGTGACATCTGTCATCCAGCGAACAGATGGTCGAAAAAAAGACTCTATCTGAAGCACGGCGAATCAGAACGGCGAAGACAGGAAAGGAAACACTGTCCCAGGCGCCACGTTGCGGATACGGCACTTTGATACACCACATTGCTCTCAGGAGAGATGTGACGTGGTGTATCTGGATCTATCGTGAGAGATGCCCCTGATGTATAGATGCCACACCCAAAAAGGCAAACTCTCCGGGTTGTTAAATGTGCGGTTCAATTTTCTACTGTGGGATGCACTTTCAGATTCCCGGAAAGTTGATCTTTGTACCACACTTTCTGGTGACTTGAATGTAAAGATTTAATCAAGCATTTCTGATCAGCTGAAAACAAAAAACTTTCAGCTGAAAGGGAAAATGCAGCGGAATGTTACACTTTTAACTAATGTAAATGCAGAGATGAAAAGACTCATTTTAGTTTACCATTCAGTTCTTGTAGAATAGAAAACATCCAGCAAAGAAAGAAAGGGCAGCTGAAAGATCAAATTTCAAACTTCCTTTCACCATAACTGAAAGAAAAACAATTCACAAAGGGAGAAAGGAGCAGTGAATGATTGCCATTCCACTTTGTGTGTCCCGGAAAGTTCCTCTTTCAACTTGGATGAAAGGAAAGGAGAAAGGGGATCTTTTCTTTCTTTCTGAATGTTTGTCTTTCAAGTGCATTGAAAGGAAGGCTGAAAGTTTGCCTTTCAGACGACCTTTCTTTCTTTGCCAAATGTCTTTTATTCTACTGCGACCGAATGGAACACTAGATTCACTCCTTTAATCTCTGCATTCAGCTCCATTGAAAGTGTAACATTCCACCAGATTTTCCCTTTCAGCTAAAAGTCTTTGTTTTCAGCTGATCGGAAACATTTGATTAAATCATTACATTCAAGTTGCCGGAAGGCATGGTACAAAGATGAACTTTCCGGGAAACTGAAAGTGGGTCCCACAGTAGAAAACTAAACCTTACATTTAACAAGCCGGAGAGTTTGCTTTTTTAGGGGTGTGCGATCACACCAGGGTGGCTAACCTTCGTAATTCGCAGCCTTTGCCACCGCTGGCGCTTGGCGGTGCGGATTGGCTCCCGGTTGATTCAGCAGGAAATCAGTGCTAGCGCTGATAGTGATACACTGCGGAGATCCTTTTGTTTTACCGCAGGTAAAATGGCCTTGAAAAAAGTCCTTGAGGTTCAAGCTGTTTGACAAGGTATTTTACCAACGTGTAAAATTTCGTCGTCTTTTTCCCTTTGTAAAATGATGTCTTTTAGTTTAGGGAAAAGGGTTCTCTCACTATGTGTTTGGTGGGAGAGGTGTTTCACCAGGAGAAAGACTAATTGTTTTAACAAAGGAAAAATTTGGCCCTATTTTACTGTGGGTAAAACACCCAGTAAAACACGGTGGGCCTCAAATACTTTTTTCTAGGCCATTTTACCCACAGCAATACAAAGGGATAGCAATAGCGACAATATTATACACAGCATGGTTCAGTCTCGGAACACTGTGTTCCTGAGAGTATCCCAGCGCGCGCAAGCTTCTCATGCCTTTGTCTTGGACCCCATCTACTCTACTTGACGAGCTATTTGTTATCAGAACGTCTTTTGAAAGTAGAATGCGACATGGAAAGTAAAGAATCTAATTGTTGCGCTGGTAGCATTACCCAGTGTAGGGAAAGAAGATCTTAGATGGGAGTAGCCTCAAAAAACTGTGTCATCTCGTATGCAAATTTTGCGATCAGCAGAGGAGTGCGTGGAAGCTTTCATGCGAGTGAAGAATTGACGGCTCCAGGCTTGGAATTCCAGGTACGTCTGTCTTCATTCGGATGTCAGGTCGTCGCTAATCAATGCTGCTGTCAATTTGCGGGCAAACAAAATTCAACCCAGTTCAAGGCCAAACAGCGGGTGGATGGCAGTATCAAGCCAACGTCTTCCGATGTAATTTCGAAATTGCAACGCTGCCAAGGCTGGCGTACTGTTTTTCTCCAGTGCCATTCTTCCTCGCCGGATGTACAATTTGGGCGTTCAAAATCGTCGATAAGCCACTGGAGGGCCAATATCTCTTGCCTTAGACACAGCGGTACTATACCAGCTTCTGTGAGTAAGGGCGGTATTGCCGACTGCTGGTTACACTTAGAACAATTTGGCTTGTATATCTTCAAGTATTGATGTTCATACGAACACCAATCTCAAAGATGTGTGTGTGAGGTGCAGATCGGCCAATACCATGTACACTTTGCGTGCTTCCCAAGGAATCAGCATGCCAATGATTGACTCTGCCAAGCAGGATATTTACAACTATCCCAGTGTTGCTTGCCTTTAGTGATAAGTTCAGATTTCTTTGCAGTTTCGGTTGAAGTCAATATAATTTGTCGACTTGACAATGCTCATGGCCTCCATAGCAGGAAAGTGACTGGTCGACGATTCACCAGATCCTGAGCCAGTGATGGATCACCCTTTCTCATCAGAGAGCTAGAGCGATTGTAATTTGAAACCAGAACAGAATGTGCTAAATAAGGGCGCAGTTCAGATGCTCTGAAAGCAGAACAATCAGAATAGTACAAAGGTGAGCAGATAATGTTCAGATGAGCTGATATCTGCAAGCAATTTTTGTTACTGGTTCCATTGTTTCGGTTACCAATAGTAAAAATTCTTCTTAGATATCAGCTCATCTGAAAGGCATGCTGAAAGCACCATTATCTGCTTATCTTTGTACTATTCTGATTGTTCTGCTTTCACAGTATGTGAAATGCATTGTGATTTAGCAAATTCCTGTGCCAGTTTCAGATTACACTGAAATTGGAAATTTCGGCCCTAACTGAAATTACATATGATTCTGGGACTATCAGGTAGAGTTTTTGACCCCAATGATATATTGCAATTTTTGGTGTGTATATACTCTTTCATATTAGTTCGTCCATGCTGAGACAGCGCCATTGCCCTACTGGCATCTGCTATTCAATCTTCCGAGTTTGATCGGAGATCGACTAGGCTGACATGGAAGCAAGTTCTAACTCGGGTACAACTCGGACCGGCAAAGATGATACTGTCTTTTAGTACCCACGACCATTTGGATTCCAGCATTCGCTCCCATGGCCTGGGCAGTTCCCGACTCCCTCCACCTCTCTGACTGGCGCTTGATTCTTATTCTTACCTGGGCATGCATTGCTTCCGGGTACTATATCCGACGGAAGAAGAGTCCACGTCTACCACCCGGCCCGCGGGGACTTCCTATCATTGGTAACGTTTTAGACATCCCCACCGAGAAACACTGGCTCAAGTTCACGGAACTTGCGGAGGTTTGGGGTGTGTTGCAAGGCCCTTGATCCAATCCCTCGGCTCAACACACATTTTTTTTTGAATAGGCGACATTTTCTCGCTCACTGCCTTTGGACAAACCATGATAATCGTCAGCTCTTTAAGAGTGGCGGAAGACCTGCTCGATGTCCGCGGCGCCAACTTTTCAGACCGCCCGGTGATCCCGATGGGCGGTGAACTTGCTGGCTTCAACAACGTCCTCCCCCTATGTCACTATGGGGATCGCGTGCGGAAGGAGCGTAAGCTCTTGCATCAGCTATTCGGTACCCAGGCTGCAGTCGAGCGAGTCATCCCTCTCTTCTCGACGGAAATCCAAAAACTATTGCGGAACATTGTGTTGAACCCGGATGGGCTAGTTGACGATATCCGGCGGTGGGTGGAGTATTCGGCTGTTATTGTGTTATAGGTTGCTTAACTCCTACCCGGCAGAGCGACGGGAGCGATAACCCTTCGAATAGCGTATGGGTACCACCTGAGCGATGGCTTAGAGCATGATCCCATCCTGGAAATGTTCGAGACAGCGGGAAACAATTTTTTCATTTCGACCACACCGGCCGCGTTTCTCGTCGACAGAATACCTATTTGTAAGTGTTCTCGATGACTATTAAAGTTGGACTCAACACTGAATGAATCCATGAGTGCGGTATTGGCCCGAATGGCTGCCAGGGGGGATTTCACACCACCGCGAAGATGTGGTCCAAACAACTTCACGATACTGCGGACGCTGGGCTGAATTATGTCAAGACTGAAATGGTAAATGAACTAAGAGTTATTCTGTTGGAAACGAATATCACACATATAAGGCTGCCGGAACCGCGGAAAGCTCCTTCTTGTCGACTCTCCTCGAGGAGAAGAGCCAAGAAGATTGTCTCCTGAAATGGGCTGCAATATCGATCGAGGTGTGTATTTACATAGAGTAGACGCTACAACATTTCTGACTCATTCCTCGTGTGTGGCAGGTTGGGGGCAGCGGCACGGTCAGCCAGATAATTTGCGATCAGATTGCCGCGTTTAATTGGCCCTTGCAGGCTGCGGCACAGCTCGAGGCATTCTTCTTGGCGATGACCCTCTACCCCGATGTTCA
Source organism: Mycena venus (assembly GCA_014462655.1). Taxonomy (NCBI): domain Eukaryota; kingdom Fungi; phylum Basidiomycota; class Agaricomycetes; order Agaricales; family Mycenaceae; genus Glaucomycena; species Glaucomycena venus. Next base: position 124,492 of record JACAZI010000035.1, on the reverse strand, counting down.
AGCCACAGCGCAGAGAGAGCTTGATAGAGTGGTCGGCAACGACCGACTACCAGATATTTCTGACCGGCCGCAGCTTCCGTACGTCGATGCGCTGTGCAAGGAGGTCATTCGCTGGCACGTTGTGGCCCCCCTTAGTAACACATCTTTCTCTGTATTTCCATGTCCCTTGCATCTGATTCATGCTTTGGTAGCCTTTCCTCACCGCACCCGTGAGGACTGCATTTATGACCGGGGCGGGGGGACAGGAACCGCTGCTCATTCCGAAGAACTCGCTGATTATTCCGAATGCTTGGTTCGTATGAACTTCAGAACCGGACATGGCACCAATTTAAATTACATGCTTTTCAGGAAAATGGCTCACGATCCGCAGCGATACGCGAATCCTATGGTGTTCAATCCTAGTAGGTTTATTGCGACTGAAAGCAGAGAAGTGGAAGAGGACCCTGCCAGGATCTGCTTTGGATACGGGCGGCGGTAAGTCACTTAGGGAAGTTTTTCATGCTACCCATTGATTTTCCGCCGTAGCATCTGCCCAGGTGAGTATTATTCATCGATATGATTAGTGGACTTGTTCGATGTTGATTTCAGGGGAATTGCTGGGCAAGACCGCGATCTTCCTGGAGTGCAGCGCTATCCTGTCAGTGTTCAACATCTCGAAGGCACGCGAGAACGGTGTTATCGTTGAACCACAGGTTGGTCAGACCTCAGCGACTGTCAGGTGGGATTTCCTCTTAGTTTCTATCCTTATCTGCTGACATCCAACGGCATATCTGTAGTCAAGTATTACCCTTCAAATGTGACGTGGAGCCTCGCAGTGCGAGGGCTTTGAATCTAATCCAGAGCAGTTGATCCTTGGTTGTATGTACTATGGGTGATTTTATTTGACAAGCGTCTGCTTCCTCTGTTGGAAGAGTATATCCTGTAACTAGTGCAACCCTATGTTGATCTTCGTATGACTGTCTTTTCTATTTATCCTGCCTGGTTGAAGGGATTTTTCAAAGACGTACCTCCAAATGTTAAACAACATGGCTCGTGAGGAAGTGCGAGTCTCGAGGATAAAAGAATTGAGCCAGAGATAAAGGTTTGTTGCAGTCCGCCCCAAAACATATACTCCCCCTAGAAATACTTGCTATGTGAGAAAATAGATGTGTTTCATGTTGTAGCATTCCTAGGAGGCGCCTTGCAACATATTCTGTACGGTATCTGCAGCATGTCCAGCGGTGAGGTGCATATGTGCGGTGTCTTTCTCGAAAGTCCGACCGTGACGTTAAAATGAGGCGACGTCCCAGTGGTTGTGGCGAGCTGAAAATGTACGTGCACGGTCTCTATATCAATTTCCGGCCAAATAAAGTTGTCATAGGTTTCCGCTGTAAGGTCGTTGGAGAAGCCGGCGGTGCAGCTCTCTCTGTACGGACTAGATATAAACCCGACAGTGATATGCTCTTAGAAGGACATAAATGATCACAGGATGCAGTCTGGACGTGTAACTTCCCACCTTAGCTGTTTCTTTCTTGTAGTTTTTTTCTCGCCGGCATTTGAGTAGTATACAGCCAATATTGCAACCCTTCTCAGTCATCCTGGCCTCAATTTACCATGGTATACTCTTCTTCCCTTCTGGAAGATGTTCACCGATGCTATCAAGAGTATGTGCTGTGCGGTCTAGCGCTAAATGCTCTTGACGATTGGCAATCTTTTCCTCCTGCTCTCATGCTGCACACTCCAGGAATCTATCATCATCCGCCCCATCCACCACCTGGTCCGCTTCCTGCTCTCCATTCCCACAGGACTCGCACTGGTACTATCTTTTCCCTACATAATCTGCAGGCCAACAACCTTCATGTTGTACGGATTTGCTAAGTCTTATTCCTGACATTCCCTCATCCCCAGGAATCTCATCCCAGTTCATAGGTGCATTTGATAGCGTCATCACCATCTTCGTGCTACTCACCTTCACGGTACTTTCGCAATTGTAAACATCTTTGCATTGGTGGCGTCAGTCTGCACCTGGCTTTGAGAATGTGGATAGTGGACGCCACTAATCTTCTATTGTGTGCCGGGTAACATTTCGTCTTCATTAGCTTTTTTTTTGATAATTTACAAGTAATCATGTTTACATAATTCTTGTTCTTGATCATTCGGAAGCCAGAAAAAGTGCTCAGTTTTTCATTAGGTCTGAGCTCATTCATGTAATGCTTTTATGCCGTAATATCATTAGAAAATTTGACAACCACACTGGTTGAACATTTCAAGTTTTTCACTGAAATTTTGGTGAAAAATGTTTTGAATTTTACAGCAATTTTTCAGTGAAAAACCAGGTGAAATACTTGAAACATTTTTGTGAATTTTTTGAACCTTGTGAAAAATTTCTGAAAAAGTGGTGAAAATGTTTTGAAGTTCAAAAATCTCATTAAAAAGTTTCAAGTTTTTCACCTGGTTTTTCACTGAAAGATTGCTGTAAAATTCAAAACATTTTTCACCAAAATTTCAGTGAAAAACTTGAAATGTTCAACCAGTGTGGTTGTCAAATTTTCTAATGATATTACGGCATAAAAGCATTACATGAATGAGCTCAGACCTAATGAAAAACTGAGCACTTCTAATAGTGCGAGTGATCGGGCAATTAATGGATTGCAGATCAAGCTCAAAATTAAACGTCAAAATTCTGATGCAGGTCAAACATATGTCTGAATTTCACAAGCCCGGAATTTTTGGCTAACAATGGTTTTATTTCTAAACACCATTGGCATTAGCATGCACTGTTATTGGTGTGGGAGTATGTTGTGCACCATAAAATTTGTTGATTCATGTCAATCCTTGATCTCCAAAAGCGGTCATATTCTTCCCTTGTTTGTCTTCCACTCCACCTAGTGACCACCCACATCAATGCTCCACATCTGGATGAAACAAAGAAGCTTGTAGTCCACCTATACTGCTGTCATAAAACAAAAAGTGCCTTCTTTTCTGAAAGTGGCTGCAAATTCATTGCTGTAATTTGTACATACCATCACAAGTTCTATACCTTCCAAGGGGCATTAAATGTTATTCTGAAAATTTAGGTATCTGAGACAGTTCAGGACAAGAACAGCTGTCAAAATCGACTTTAGTTTCACCGTCAAATCCTTTCTCAGCAAAACTGGGCAGGCAACTTGGTGTATATGTGTGTTTGCACATACCATCACAAGTTCAATGCCTTGCAAGGGGAATTAAATGTTATTCAGGAAATCTAGGTATGTGAGACATTTCAGGATAGGAACAGCCTTCAAAATCAACTTCAGTTTCACTGTCAAATCCTTTCTCAGCAAAACTGGGTGGGCAACTCAGTGTATATGTGTGTTTGTACATACCATCACAAGTTTGTTACCATGCAGGGGTACTATTTGACAGTATTTAGTTCCAAGCCCCTGATCCTTAACCTCAGCAACAAGCTTAAGCTTTGTTGTGAATGGTACCCTTGAGGACCAGGCTGGTCTCAAGTTTGTGATTCAGGACAGATTCATACTTTCCCAGACATCTTGTCAAGCAGGTGCACTGTATAATTATGAGTACCTGCCACAGTGGCCACACCCCCCAAGTTAGTTATTGCCAAGCAAGTGCTGCACCATGATTGTTCCAAGTCTCATTTGGTGTGCTAGTGCCAGGACTTTCCAGCCATCCTATCCTTTTCAGCAATCTTTGATTGCAACCCCACCAAACAAACTCCAATGGTTGCAGACTGTGTACCCAAATGATTCATGAAGTTCTGATGTGTTCTTATTGGAGCAGGCATCATCTTGGCATTTGCCATCTTCAGTGTTCGTTCATACATTCTTTCTTTTCTCAGCAGTCAAACCTTGCTGAAAACTGTGAACCTTATGTGTTGAATTCAGTGGTCTGTGCAACATACCTCATCCACCTAATTTCTACTCACTCAAATTTTACCCTCCAGGAAGTGAAGTTCTGGTGTGGATGCTTGTGCACATGATGGATATAGAGCAAGATGTGCAAATGGAAGTGGAGGGCATGGCTGAGCTGGTGTGATGATTGGTTCATGCCTTCTTCAATGACATTGTGCAGGGATTTGTTTCATCATAGCTAGATGTTTGGTTTTTTCATTTACCTGTCTGTGTTTCCTAGGATAGATCTCTTGATACACAGTAGTAATGAAACACCAGTGGATTGCAAGACCACCTACCTCCAGTCAATCATGTGAGTCAGATAGTGATGGGGGATAGAAGCTCAACTATTTGCTGGTGCAGGCATAGTATAAGTTTTGGCCATTCTTTGAAGCAGAAGTACCTCAGCATGACGTTCAGGCTGTGGAAAGTCATTTAGATGGCTCAGCAAATAAATCTTTGCTAGAGAAGCTTAGAAGTACTGCTATAGATCCCTGCAACCCAGAGGGATTTGAATTCTTTCATCTGCAAGGCATGAGATCCCATCAATGAAAATTGTTTACAGACAAAAAAGTACTGATGAGATGGTGACCACCAGAACCTGGTGATGATTTGAGCTAGCATATGGGTGAGTATTGCTGGATGCCCCATCACTTGTTCTGAGACAGGGGTCCATCATGGTGGGGAAATAATGTTGAGAATTTCACTGTACATGTTGCAAGAAATCCATTCTGCAACGAAACATTGGGGGAGGACTTGCAGATGGAATTCTTTCACCACTGAATGGACCTGAGGGGACCCATTGCATATCCCACAGGTCACTGCTCATATTGTATTCAAGTGATAAGTATACTCTAGAGATAGGGAGAGATACCTGCCAGCAAATGGAGTACACTTGACGTGCAATGGGGAGGTGACATTGTGGGTCAGACATCATCCACCAACACACTGAAAAGGAGATGCACTCCAATGGATTTGTGAACAGATGGTGAAATCACTATGAGGTGAGAATGAGGGAAGATAAAGGAACAAGTAGTGCACCTGGAGGTGAAAGGTAAGGATGGTGTTTTTCCAGGGTGAGGGGGGACTGTGGATGCCAAGGATTGGTCTTTGCAAGTTGCAGATCTATATGACAGAGAGCCAAGAGGCCTTGGGGAGGATCACAATGAGATGGCACACTGCCAATTGTGCATCATCCAACTATTTTTGCACTCACAAACACATATTATAAGAGTTGCAAGGTGGTTTCTAATAGTACTACTACACAGGCAGCAAAGCCTGTGACTTATCAATTGATAAGCCGCTGTGGCATGTGCATGGAAGCTGGATGGAAGTTGGCTGGATGTTGATCAGATAGTCACCAGACCGGGTTTATTCAGTGCCATATGTGGGCACAAGTTTGAACCCCAAAACAGGCATCCTTTTCACACAATGGCCGTCTTCAATTATAGATCAGCTTCTTCGAATAATATGATGCATATGGCAGTGGTGCCAATCTGCCAGAACACCACAGCCTTCCTAATACATTAGATACAGCCTCAAATCAATCAGAAGTTTTGTATTTAAACTTACTTCCTAGCTGTGACAGTGCTCTCCCATCTTCCCTGCAGTCCCACTGTTTGCTATGCCTCTCAAGAGATACATCTGCCTCTGTTCAAAATGCTCGCAACTGACCTATGTTGATGCAGACAGACGTACCCAACCTGGCAAGCTAGTTGGTTTATTGACCTGGCGAGACCACCAAGAGCGTGATACTCTGGAGGCCCTAAGATCGGACGCTGGACTTGTTGCTGATGAAATCCCTGTGACCTTGGCACCAGAGCTCAAAACAGACAGAGAAAATATCCCAACTTCAAATGTCTTTCAGCAAGGTACAGCATTTACCTCTTTATCAAAGGCATTGAATAATGTTTTGTTGTAGCCCTTGAACCAATCCTCACATTGTGTGTTATGCTTGCAGCTTGGTTAAATCTCCATGTTGAAATAAGCCGTGAAAATTCGGGAATTTTTCTGAAGGCCCTGCAATTTATTCTATCTACAACTCTGGATGTTGTTTTTCAAATTCTAGGACAGACAGGCATTGAGATCGACCTCCTGACTATAGATATTCCAAAGGACATTCGAACAGCTTACAAGTATGGACTTGAACCAGAAATTATCCATACACCCTGTTGCCCAACTTGCTATAAGCTGTACTTGATGGAAAATCTTCTGGACACTTGCAACTGGAAAAAATTGAAGAGATCTTGGCCATGTGGAACTGAATCATGGAAACAGGTTCAAACACAAGACGGAAATACCAAACAGATTCCCAAGTGCCTGTATGCAACACAATCATTTGATTCCTGGCTACAACTCTTTCTTTCTAGACCACAGATTGAAGAGCACCTAGAGAAGTCATTCCAACAGGAGCAGGCATGGCAAAATATGCCTCAGCCAGAGATAATGAGAGACATTCAAGACAGTCCTGCCTGGCGGAGTCTTGACAACTATTTGCGTACACAATATCATTTAATCTTTGCATTTTACATTGATTGGTTCAATCCTTTGACAAATAAAAGTGCAGGTATGGAGAATATTATAATTTCTGTTTATATTTTTACTTATGGTATCCACAAGGCCCAGTTATTTCCTGTGATGCAATTATTTTGTATTGTCTCAATCTTCCAATTGAAGTCCACTTTCTGCTGGAAAATATTTTTATTGTTGGTATGATACCTGGACATGGTGCTCCAGATGTTTGGACTATTACACACATTCTCATCTCATTTGGCCAAATGATGAATGACTTTGCTGCTCCTGGAAAACTTCTAAAAACTTACAAGTATCCACTTGGTGTCCTTGTTGCAGCGCAAATTCTTCCACTCATTGCAGACCTTCAGGCCATTCGGAAGGTAGCTGGTTATATGACATTCAATGCAACCCACTTTTGCAACTGGTGTCTCCTCACACTTGACAAGATTGAAGATCTTGACTACAACTCCTGGATCCTCTGTGATAGTCATACAGTTTCCAGGCAAGCAGAAGCCTGGCATAAGGCCAAGACTGAAGAAAAAAACTGAACTCTCAAAAGAATCCAGAGTTTGCTGGTCACCAATCCACGACATTGCTCAATGGGATCCAGTTTACCATATTGTTCTTGGCTTTATGCATAATTGGCTTGAGGGGGTACTCATGCAACATCTTTGTGTGTTCTGGGATATTGGTCGTCCAAAGAAAATACTGGCAGACATGAAAAATCTTGGCAAGCTTGATGATATTGGAGAGGCATTCACTCAGTCAGAGATGTCTGAAACTGCTAGTGAGGCAGATGATCAGACAAAAGTTTCAAGCAGTAAACAGCTGCATCTTCAGCCAGCACCAGCACTGACAGATGATAACATGGATATTGATGATACAAGTGATGAATCTACTACCCCAACTCCGGAAACATATCTGAACATCCCACATGATAACAACAATGAAGATGAAGATGAAGAGGAAGCACTCACTGACCTTGATGCTCTAGGCATGTTCAACTTTTCCCCAGTGCAGTTGGGCAAAATTAGGACCTGCATTCACCATATTTCCCTTCCAACCTGGGTTGCTCAGCCACCCACAAATCTAGGTGAAGCCAGTCATGGAAAGCTGAAGGCTTATGAATACCTCATTCTCCATATTTTCCCTTTGATCCCAAGGTGGGAGACAAGGTGGCTACCCAAAGAGCTGCACAGTTGGCAATAGAGACCAAGTGTCTCTATCTCCTTTCTGATTTCTCTGCCACAGAAAGGCAGAAACTGAATATTTTTGACCTTGGCATCAAGGAAGCCTGGTAGAGGGAGGGTGAGGCATTTGACACTTTTTGCCAGCTTCAAAATGTGGTGAAGGCTGTCAATGTACTCTATAAATGCAAAGGCAAGCATGATAGGCAGCAACAGCAAAATTCGCATTCTGGTAATATGATTCATGACACCAGAATCACCACATGGAGTCATATAATGGTTGGAACACAAATGGATTGATGCAAGTCTGGCAAGTTAATTCTTGGACATCACATAGATGTTTGCTGATTTCATCTCACTGAAATTAAGCACCCAGGCCACAGAACAAGCCAGCAGCCTCAACAAAGTCAGCATTGGAATAGCCAGAAGGATGGGTATGGCAGCTGGGGAAGCTAACGAAAATGAATGACACTAAGATGGATGCATGGGCAAGCAAAGGAGAATCTCATATTTTTCTCTCTCATAACGTAGCTCAAGGATGCTCAGGTGACTGTGTGCAGTGGTTCTGTGGGGAGGCAGAGATGCACTGGTGGCAGGAGCAAGTTGAGCAAAAGCTGGCTGAATTACTGTGCACCATTCACACATGGGGTATCTGCCTATGCCCACCAAAAGGCTGCAATGTACAAAAAAAGGACAAATCAGGCTTGCACAAAAGTCCAGGAGCTTGGCTACAGACAACTACTTGGAGAGGGGGCAATCTGTTGGCTTTCATGGAGGAGGAGCAGAAGAAGGAAGTACAGTTCATATTGCAGGCCTCAGGAATGGTATTATAGGTCTCCATCACTATGAGTTTACAGGATTCTTGTCCTGGTCCTCCTCTTCATTCTTCTCTAAATCTGTACTTTCTTCCCATTTCCCTGCTTATCAATATCCTCTGTTATTGACAATTCTTTCAGGAAATTCCATTCAGCCCACACAGGGCACGCTCCTCAAAGCATTGCAGATAGATAGATAGTGGGACTTAGTTAGAAAATTGGGGATATTTGGCAGTAGGCTGAGACTGAAATGTAATTTACAAGGGCATGTTTCCAACATATATAATATGGCCATTTCTACAGTACTCTAGAGGTCCTATAGAAACACCTATATTCACTCCTTGTCTCGCAATCTTCACATTGGACGGTTTTTCCCAAATTTTCCTGGTGTGCCCTTACTTCAATATTCTCCATCTCCTGAAAGTCTTGTGTTCAATTCTCATAGTGGGTCAATGTCTTCCTTTCTCCCTGTTTGAACACTGGTTGAACCCTGATTTTTAGTTTGTTTTAACAGAATTTGATCTGGTGTCATTTAACAGAATGTGATTAACTGTGAATAATGAGTAAAATTGAAGGCCAATTTACCCTAGTTGACAAGTCCTTGGGCTTACCTGCATGCATAGTAGAGATGATTGAACAAGCAATGATTAAACATGATTATGTGTTGAGACAGCAATTGATTAGTGAAACTTCATATAGATTCTTCCAAGCAATATGCTACCAGAGCCTATGTGGTCGGGGTTCGGCCTTTTTCGGTGTGGTGGAGCATTATCTCAGTTGTTGCACAGTATCTAACTTATGCTTTATTATTTTGTGCTGTGTAAAGACTGTCATCGATTAGTCACCATTCTGTCTGCATATGACCATCTTGGTACATCTATATCCCTTGTCACAGACATATCTGACTTGTTTTTGTCTTTGAGCAATCTCGTTTTGACCTCTGCGGCCTCTAATCAAGGAGGTTCCATGGTCATGAGCTCATCTATCACCCACTCCTAGGCTTGTGATCAGCTTGCCTGTGAGCAGCAACACTGTGGTGAGCACGTTGCTGCAGGCAGGCTGGTACTTGTCTGTCTACCCCGCAGAAGATGGTGATACTGTCTGGTTCACCTTATTGGATGACTCTGTAAGGTTGCAGTGATTTAACTTAGTGCTTAAAGCCTGAGTACACTGACCCAACATCTAGTATTGTAGAGGTTGAGGTGGCTGGATCAGGGCAAGCAAAGTTACTCATCCATCCACGTCATCGAGACTATATACTACATTATGCGACATCAGATGGTAACTACGATTACTAGCTAATGGAGAAGAGAGATCATTTGAGATAAATTGGGAGTGTGCATGAGAATCGCTCAATCGATCTCTCTTTATCGCCCTCATCTCGCGTGCCTCTGACTCTGAAGCACTCTTCTGTGTGTTCACTGTATTTACCGTAGTAGCTCTACAGGAAACAATGTGGAATAACGATGGTTATGTTTTTCTGAGGGAGAATGGCAGCCTCGATTCAGAATGGCAGCTGAATGTTCAGCCTGCATGCCGTAGTGGGTATACAGTCCCCTAGCAGACTCGGACGTCAGCAAGGATCCCCTTTTTACTTGAAGGCATGTTGCTGTCAATCCTCATTCGGCCTAGCAAAAACCTGTACATTGTGTAGGATAGATGTAGAACCTTATCATGTATCATATGTACACCATGAATATGTGTGTTGCCCGATAACCCAATGTTTCTGAGCATCCAATAGCAACCTATGAAGCGGAAACACGAGGAAAGCCTCGGTATCTCGGGGTAAATTAGTCTGAAATTAGTGATAAATTATCTGGCAGGTTGCTAGGAAGTTAATCAGACTAACCAAAGATATCCGACAGAATTACCCTGAATTTAGGGCTAATCCTGGTGTATTACCACTGGACGGTGTTCCTGATGACGGGTTCAAGATGAGGTCGACAACATTGTCGGTCATGTCGGGTTTGCCCGCTTTGAGAGAGAATTTTTTGGTCTTGTTGGCCTTCATGTCCTTTCTTGCTCAGGGGTGCAACTGAGGTGCCATGAAGATTGAGAACAAAACACAGACATTTGGACGTTGCCATAGCCCGGCGTTGATCTGCTGCTGCTCAGCCTTTACGTAGCCTCACCTAATGCTCTCCCGATTGCCAAGTTAGTGTTGCCGATGTCCGCCGTCCGGTCGGGTCCGGTTTTTTGTCAAAAGAAACACTTTATCTTTGGTGCAGGACCCATGGTATGTTGAATCGGAAGTCAATATAACATCAATTCATCGAATTCTGAAATGAAAACAGAGTACCCAAAAGGAACAGTTCGAACATGTTCGAACCTTTCACCAATCCTCCGAACCCCGAACCGGACATTGGGTTCGGTTCAAGTTCAGTTCAGGTTCGGAATCGGTTCCCAACCGGACAGCGGCAACACTATGCAGCCAAGTAGATTCCGACCAAATCAGAGGTTCACCAAGAGTAGCTCTTCATTTACACGATTGGCCAGGCTGTAAACGTTGTCCAAACGACAATGCCAGGTAAAGCCACAAAGCATAGCTTGACAGATCTACAACTTGAATCCCAGTGAAAACGCCGGGCAGCCAGATCGAGCCGGTTATGAGCCATCGAGCCAGATCAAGCCAGATCAGGCCAGATCAAGCAGAACAAAATATGATGCGCTGGCAATCCCGTTTTGGCTCGACGCACCACCTCCGCTCATCTAGCTCTCGGCGTCCGACATCGGTCCATGTCGGGGTCTGCTGAACTCGGTCCGGGACAGAAACTGTGTAATTGCCCTCAATGCCTAAAAGTCTCGCCTCACAGAAACCCCGTGTCATTGCGCACTTATTCGAGACATGCACCCAATCGCGACGTGTTACCAGAATCTTTTCGCCCCTCGCGCACATTAGATATCTCAGAATCGCATTTAAAACGATCCCTACCAACTGAAATCACGTCTGAAAGTCCTGAGAGACCTCGAAAGCGCTCCAAAATACATGCCTCGCATCCATCCGGCTCTTCTAGTCTTTCCATCCGCAGCGACGCCGACGATACTGAATATTCACGGGTATTTTTTTTCTTTCGACAGTTCAAGAAAAAAATTTCGAGCGATGCTTTCCAGATACCTAGTCCCCAGTCTCTCGAGGAAGAGCCGACTCTGTCATACGGACCTCCGGAGGCTAGTCCTCATTGTGAAGAGCAACCTCCTCTACCACATGCTTCCCTTCCGCCCTCTGAACCTGATGTTCCTTTGCCGCCGGCGGTTATAGTACTTGATGATCTCAAAATTCACCAGGGATTTATCGATGCCCTGAAAACTGCTTCTCTTGATGATGAAAATCTGGACCCCCGCGTGCTGCACCAGCTTCGAAATCCCATCCAAGAGCCTTTGAAAGTTGATGGTGATACTGCCTTATCCATCGAGAATTTCATTTCCTTGCGCCATGCGTCCGAGGAAGCCTACACAGCTATACGCAGAAATATCATGCGACGCTTCCCTGACTGCGAGATTCTCTCCCATCATCTTGTCAAACAAAAAATCGAAGAGCTCACCGGCATTGTCTCCATTGTCCATGACATGTGCTGGAAGTCATGTGCAGGGTTTACTGGGCCGAACGAGAACCTCGAGAACTGCCCGGAATGCGGCGACTCGCGATGGGATCCCGTCCGGCTAGAAGCTAGTGGCGGCGAGACCAAAATCGCACGCCAAACCTTTCACACCATTCCCCTCGGACCGCAGCTTCAGGCACTATGGCGCAGCGAAGAGGGCGCGAGGGCGATGAGATATAGAACCGAGAAGACAGCCCAAAATCTGCGAGAGATGAAGGAGAATGGGGGTATCCGACCGAAATACGATGATCTCTTTTCCGGTGAAGATTATCTTCGGGCGGTGCTGGATGGAATAATCAAGGAGAAGGACATGGTGCTAATCTTCTCGGTCGATGGGGCCCAGTTGTATGCGATGAAGGAGTCGGATTGTTGGATGTATGTTTGGGTGGTTGCGGATCCATCGCCAGACCTGCGCTACACAAAGTGCCGCGTCTATCCTGGCGGCTTCGTTCCTGGTCCGAACAAACCGAAGCAGCTCCCTTCCTTCCTTTTCCCTGGCCTTCACCATCTAGCTGCGCTCATGCGCGAGGGACTGCTTATCTGGGATGCGATTGACAAACAGGTTCATCGCTCCTTTATTTTTTCGTTGTTGGAGACGGCTGATGGACCTGCGATGGCTGATATTGCTGGATTGACCGGACATATGGGCGCGTATGGTTGCCGCCAGTTCTGTTCGGTGAAAGGGCGCAGAAAGCCGAATGGAAACCATTATTATCCGGCCCTCCTCAAGCCGACAGACTACGATGTGGACGGCTGCAATCACGACGATGTGAACGGCCGCCATCTCCCCACTGTTGATGTCCATGAATATTCCAAATGCCTCCACAATCTCCTCTCATCTGATTCCGCAACCCAGTACCAAACACGTCGCCGAGACACCGGTATTGTTGCACCTAGCATTTTTAGCGGACTCCCATCAACCCGTATCCTACCGCTTCCACGATGCTTTTGTTCCGACTCCATGCATCTCTACGCACTCAACCTCCCTGACCTACTCATTTCGTTGTGGCGAGGCACCATGCAGTGCGACCCAGACGACGACAAGAGCACGTGGGACTGGGCTGTTTTGAAGGGGAAGGTTTGGGAGGAGCACGGTGCAGCAGTCGCCAATGCCGCGAAATATCTTCCTGGATGCTTTGACAAGCCTCCGGGGAACCCAGTGGAAAAGATGAACAGCGGCTACAAAGCACAAGAATACTTGACATATCTCTATGTCCTCGGCCCGGCTCTTCTTCGCGGCGTCCTTCCGGAAAAACGCTGGATCCATTTTTGCAAGCTAGTTCGCGGTGTACGTCTCATCTGGGAGCGCGAAATTTCCCATGCAAGCCTCCTCGAAGCCCACCAACGCTTATGTGAATTTGAGGAGGAATTTGAGCGGGATTATTATCAGCGCAAATCATCACGGCTTCATTTTATCCGACAAAGCCTGCATGCTCTTCTCCATGCTATCCCGGAAATTATTCGTGTGGGTCCCGGCGCATATCGCAGCCAGTGGACGATGGAGCGTACCATTGGGAATCTGGGAGAGGAAATCAAGCAGCATTCCAACCCATACGCTAACTTGTCTCAGCGGGGCAAGCTTCGGTGCCAGTTCAACGCACTCAAGGTCTTGATCCCGACCCTCGAGCCGGAGAAGGGGGCTTCCGCAAGGCGCTGAAGACCTTGGGAACGGATATGTGCTGCTTCGCGCGCGGGATGAATACCACCAAACCATCGATGGCCCATACGGCGAGGCGATCCGTGATTTCCTGGCGGAAGCTGAAGGGATACCTGCGGCTGAAGGCTGGATGCCGTCAGTTGCAAGGTGGGCCCGACTGTGTCTCCCTAATGGACAGATTGTTCGGTCCGTGTGGAAAGAGTTCAAAATGGTTAAATTGAGAATCGCTCGTAACATTAAGGTGAGGGTTCTTCCATAGCAGATTTCTCAACTGACACATATCTTAGTACAAAGCCGAAGACAGGAGTATTCTCTATGGCGAGGTTCAGTTCTTCTTCCAGGCTGAAGTCAAGGGGGTCGACCGAACTTTCGCGCTGCTCTCCGTATATTCCCCGCCCGATGCGGCTCTCCTCGAAAAATCGTTCAAAACCGTGGCAGAATGCAGTTATTTTGGGGAAGATAATCTCCAAGTAATTGAGGTCACTCAGATACGGGCTGGAATTGGGATGATTCCAATCGGTGAACACGGTCGGTATTTTGTTGCGGAAAAACTGGGGCTGGACATCTTGATCATGGGAGGTGAAGAGGAGGACATCCACACAGAGTAATGTAAATAAATTGGGCTTTCAAATATCTGCATCTATCTTCCAGAATTTTTTTCAGGCTCGTTCAGATGGGATTTTCAAATGCATAGTCATAAAGACTTGCGCAACTAATGAATTTACAGCACATGAGGCATCAAAATTATCCTCTAACTTTTCCAATATCCAATTGTATCTCATTCCAATCTATGTCTCTGAACCTTTTGCTGGAACAGAGCCAAGCAGAACAAGAAGGAACCCGGCAAGCCTCAGATTGCTTGCAAAAAAATCTACTAATATTTTTTCCTCAGCTCGTTGGTAGGTCAAATGAAACTTGTGAGTTACCTAGGGTAAATAGAAGTCTAATATGTGAGCAAAATCTTTTAAACCAACTGCCCCGACACCTATTCTTCTCTGTTTCCTCGCGACTTGTCACAATGTGACTTTATCACGGGGTCGTGTCGCTTCTCTCCTCCTGCCACGACGCACCCAGTACGGCCTCTTCCTCTTCTGTGTTGCCTCCTGCAGCTCACAAGACACATTCCAGATGCTCCAGCTATCACCTATCGAGACGTTCCTCTCGGATATCGACTGCAATAGTTTTGAAGGTCCTTTCAATGTATCTGGCCCTCGCGGCATACGCTCTCAGTCCCACTACTCTGAACACAGCCGTACCTTCGCCAATCGCTTCGCAGGCTCCACACTACCTCTTCAGAACTCATCTCTCGCGTCTTCTCAACACTCTGAATCCCAGTATCAATGGCCAATGCCGAATATTCAGCCTGATCCGTCCTTTAACATGGTGCGTGCCCAAATTCATTAGCAGGATGCCTATCATCTTACTTGAATATGTCATGCAACTCTCAGCTCGCGTCCGCTACCCACTCCGACCTCTTTTACACTAATGCGCCTTATACGAACTTATTTCACGAATACAACAACTTGCAGGAACGTTTGACCACCCTGCAGTGCGTTATATGCGTGTTTTTTCCTTTGGTTTGGCTACAGACTCCCTTAAAAGAACTGCTCTCAATGCTATGTCCCAATCTGGACTGAAGCCGACGACGGAATCGACCCTGATCTCGACCTCAACCTCGACCTCAACCTCGCCCCTTGCTGCCACCGTCGACTCCCTTCAATTAGCCGACCGCACTGCCTACCCCAACGTTCGCTACTGGGACCGAGCGGATTTCAACAAGGCGAACAAGTCGAAGAAGACCACTCATCTCAACAGCGTGCCTGCTCCGCGCGGTAACAAACGTGTCGCAGAGGACATCAACGTCATGACTCGATATATTGAGAAAGAAGATGGTTCGATAGTCTCGGGAAAGGAGGCGCAGGCGATCCGCACCACCCAGCTCGCGATATATCGCGATATCCAGCGCATCAGTCCTGGCGACTTACCCAAAACCTGGGGCACTGCGTCTCTCACTGTAGTTAACTACCATCGGGCGCAGATGTACGCGGCATATCCATTCCTTCGCCTCTGCAACTCCCATTGGAAAGTCGATCACCTTGCGACAAACACCTACTCCAGTTGGTACACAAAGGCGGTCAAGAAAAAGGCCAAGACAAATACAATTGGACACGACGGCTGTGTGTGTGTCTGTACCTGCGCCGCGGTGTCCGCTAATCCCAGCGACGACGAGGACGACGATAATGTGTCAATATTGGCTTCTACCTCCGCCTCCACCTCGCGTTCCACTTCTTCAGCACCGCCATCGACCCAAGCAAGCAAAAAGCGCAGGTCTAAAGTCGATTTCATCCCGTCTGGCCAGCCGCAAAAGCGCCGGAGGACATCTCCTTTCCCAGAAACATTTGACACACCAACACCGGACCCCTCGATCGAACCTTCTGAACCGTCGACGCCATCACCAGATTCACAATCGAGTACTTCCCAGATAGTCCCTAGTCCCAATCCCGTTGAATCTACGGCTGTTCTCATCGCTCCTGCGTCTTCTCTGTTGTCTTCTGCTGTTATCACACCAAGTGCACTTCCTGAAACTTCCTCGGCGCCCTCCACAGAAACACTGTCGACCACTTTGACACCCTCTACTAATGCTTCGAATGCCGGGGAAGGTGCGGTGAGTCATATCTCTCATTCTCTCGTCTCAGTTCGTGTTCTTATTGATTTTAGCCACCTCCTGTAACGATAATCAATCCACTGTAAGGCCTTGTTCTCTTGTTCTTGCAATGCAACTCAGTAGTGTTGGACAGGGATGCAGCGTTTGGAGTCGCAGTCGGTCCGGCAGAGCGAAGTAACGGCATCACGAGTGAGATGTACCCTGTTTAGAAGCGTCTCACTAACTCATGTCTTTAAACAGATGTAGTCGCGCCTCCCACTTCAACAACAACGACCACGAAGAAACCCAAGAAAAGACCGAACAAAGACTCTCTAAGCCCCGCGTATGTTGTAAACATTCTCGCCGTGTGCAGCTTTCATCATTAACGAGCCCTAAGCAACTTATTCTATCAAGATTTCCTCAAAACCAATGACGCCGTTACACCGGAAGAATTTGATGTAATCTTTGGGGCGCTGTCTCCGGAGCAGCTTAAGGTATCCCTGCCTCTTACTCTGTGTCCACGGCCTGGGCGCTTACATTTTTCCAGAAATGGACAGATCTCAGCACCGAACGAAACAAAGCCAAGAAGGCCGCTAAACTTACAGCTGCCGCGGTGGCGACTACAGTACGACTTTACTTGTATTCTTCAACACATTTCCTGAAATTAAAACCTCTAGATCTCCCAGAACGCAAACTATTGGTATGGTGCACTTTTAATTTCATTTTACCTCTGCTGATATTTTCGTAGATAAATAACTCACTGTAGACGGATCAACTCACTTTGGGACGGTAAATTCTGGTAGGTTTCTGGTTCTTCTGCAATAATTTGAACTCTGGCTCATTTTTTGGGGAGAGCAGATCAACGTACTAAAGAGAATACGCAAGCGGCACAATCGACTTAAGCATTGTTCTACTCCGGGCAGTACGTCGGATTCATTGCTCTGGTACATACACTCAACGATCCGTAGGAAATTCACCGATATATTCACACCTTTTCTTGGCACCAGCACGCACGAAACGAGAACGGTAGACACGGTGAACAACAGGCATGGCCTGCGGGATGGGCGGGGCGGGAGCGTGATCAGCGGTGGGTGTACGCAATGTGGGCAGCTAGGCTGGATGATGGGCGGGCGATAGGGCGAGGCGGGGCAGGGCGAGGCGGGGTCGGCGGAGCGGTCTGGCGGTAGATGGAACAGCACCACGAGTAGCTCTATCTGGCTCGATGGTTAATTTATCTGGTTCACATTGTTGCAACAATATATCGAGCCACATCGAGCAATCGGCCACTTTTCGAGCCATTTGAATCTCGTTCGCTGTGGCTTGCTTTGGCTCGATCGGGCTCGATTCCGGCTCGATCTGGCTGCCCGGCATTTTCACTGGGCTTGAATATTAATGAAGAACAACACACTGACTCATATGTTGATGAACAACATGGCGGAGAATCCGCGACATGTTTATTGAGTCCGCACTGGCACATCCTGAATCCTTTGCTGTGGAGCCACAGAAACAGACATCAAGCCGTGAGCTCTTGGCCATTTTGTCTCGTCCGCAAGCTCGTTTGACGGATGGGGTGTGAGCAGTGCTGTCTCTGCGAAAAGACATTTGCTTGTTCTTTCATGCCTAGAAACGGTCATCTCGGGCCTTCGTGCCCTGAATCGTGCGGTCGTGAACTACAAGAGAGAACCAATTTTGGCAAGAGACATCAGTGGCAGTGTCCGGCTCTCGGCAAACAACACCGCCACCTGCTCTTCCTAACAGCGTTCATCGACACTGGCCAGTAAAAGTTCAAAACGATCTATGTGGCGTAGGTGTTTAGCGACCTTTTCATTGCGCGGAAGTCCATGAGGAGCGGACAAGAATCTGGGCAGTTTACACCGTGGAGGGTTTGCTTGGGTTTGCCTATAGAGTCGAATGTGCAGGGTGAGTCTTCGCTAGCCTTCTTTGACGGAAGCTCTCTTTCCCTGTTCCTCGTATTCTACCATTGAATCACTTTCCATCCTTGTGTGTCCCCCGGTGAACCACAGCTACAGACTCCAGATCCACCTCTACTCTTTGTGCTCTAGCGCAAGATGCGTGTACCAGGTGGGCTGAGCATTCGTACAGGCACACGTCTCCTCTGTCGCCCTAGCCGTAATGACGCCCCGTTTTTAGCTCGTCTTCCATGTCCGTTCTGTTTTAGAGATCGTCCTTCCCAGCCGCGGCCTCTGACTCGCCTATCGACCCCATTTCAAGACCGCCCGATGCCCACCTACCGCCGAGCACTCGTCCGTGATCTGCCTGCGCGCTCGCCGAAGGAATCGGGGCATTACGGCTCGCGATGCGATACCGCCAAGAATGACGTGGCCGCCCCGATCCTGTCCGCTTCTCGTCGAGCGTGCAGCGTCCATCATGCTACCTGCGTTCGAGGTACACTCGCGCTACACCTCCGCCGAGCACGCACGCTCTTCAATGCTCGGTCCCCAAATCCCACATCGTCTGCGTTGCCTCCGCTGTTACAACCAATGTCCTATCCCAGGATGGATTTAGAGTGGATGTGTAGACGGTATTCGGTCCACGTGCGTGTAGCTCTTCCGGTATGTCTGTTTACGGCTGCTCCCTCACGCTGACGTTCAACGCTCTCGTTTTCAGATATGCGCCACCTCCCCTCGCCACTCTCTTCCACCACACACGTGGAGCGGTCGAATATTCAGGCTCCGTTCTCAGTCATCTGCGTGGTTTGTCCTCCGAGCCCTCAGGTGCGCATCCCATCTCGTCTCGTCTCACCCCCGCTGTGTTCACTGCTCCTCTTATTCCAGTAGTCTCTTGCATCCGCCTACGCCTACCCCGAATGCCGACCCTGTCGTTTAGGAAGGTATTCGGTGGATTGTCGATACACCCGCGCTCCGCCCCACCTCCCACTCCTTCCGATATCGACTGTGATGCGTGGCTCGTGGCCTCGGGCCGCCAATACCACCGGCCGCGGACTGTGCTTAACCTGGTCATCCTGACTACCGTTGCTTTTGAAGAGCTTCCGCGGTTTGTCTCCCCCACAGTTTCGCTTCGGCTCTGCCTCTTTAATTACTCAACTACAGCATCTTGAGTCTCGTACTCAAGGTTGTTATTTTGTAATAGACTCCGCTCATACCTTCGTGGCGGACGCCACCTTCAGCAGCGAGATGAACCTCCCGACGTTTTTTCAGCCACCCAGCCCGGAGAAGCCGAGAACAAGGGAGATTTCATAATCTATTGTCTGGCAGGCAATCGAACTTCCGTATGTGTGGAAGGGAGACCTGGAACCTAAAATAATACCAGGAACAGATGTCGATCGATGTCGCACAAAATTTTTGTTCGACTTCTCCAACACTACCACCGACTATATGCATCTCTTATGGACCCAAATAATGTATTGACTGCCCCCCAGATGCCCGTGTAATGTGGGATCTCAGGAACAACACTTAACAGTCAAATTGAGTTTAACCGCGGAAGTAGACTGACATTGCATTAGTCAAACGTCAGTGCTGCATTCAAATCATGACATTATGTTGGCAGTGCGCTTCTAAGTCACCCCTGCATAGACGGTACCTTGCGGGAGACGTCTGCCTCCACTCTCGCGTATAAAATGGGGCATGCACCCTCGTACTTTCCCATCAACATGGCTACACTCATGAGTTCCATTGGCCTTACCGCGCTTCTTACTGGCATCGTTGCGGCTCAGGGCCTTCAGAGCTGTGGCTCTGCCAAATACGATCCGACCCAGGTATGTTCGTTCTGCTTGATTTCTCCCCTAACCTAAAGCTGATTTGGACAATAGTACACCTGTTTTGGCAACGCTACTCTCTGCCCAATCGTCAACGGAGATGAATATCGCGCATGTGGTAGCGCCTGCTTCTCCACTACCCAGTACACGTAAGGGTGGATGGTATTTGTCGAGTCAATGCCGCGCTGAAGAGCTACAGCTGCATCAACGCAACTTCCGGCTTCCTTTGTCCAATTATCAACGGGGATCCCACTGTTGGATGTGGCGGTACTCAGTGTTATTCATTGGGGGAGTACCTGTAGGCAGCATCCCAGCTTTTCCCGTCACACCGAAAGCACTAACGGGCCAACAGCTGCAATAACGGCAAATTGAGCCCATTTCCTACTGGATGTGTTGGGGATTTCGGGCTAAACCCAATTTGCGACGACAATGCCTGCATAATCGTTGCATGCTGTCCTGGTTTGATTGATGTTGCGGATCACTGTCGGGACCCTTGTGACCTCTCTCCTAACGCTCCCAACTGTCCTGAGTGATGCCGAAAATTTTTCTCCCGGTTGAACCCTAGATACAGTCTCACTGTAATTTCCGCGACTTGGGCCTTGAAATTAACATCACGGGTTCCTTTACGTCATCCAATCAGAGGGACCTCGACATTGACCAACCGCATGCACATTTGAGAGTTTATGGATCGAGTACGTGGGAGTTCAACAACCCTAAAAATGATTTTTGATCCAGCAAAACCACAGCATTAGTTCGCCCCAGACCCTGATAATAATCTCCAGGTCTTTGTTAATGGTCCGCGAACCCAGGAAGACATACACGGCATCCATGAAAGACACGACAGATGGAACGTGTCGACGTCGGCGGACGGTGCGATTTTAGCACTGTCGTGGCAAGAATAACTTAGAACCAGGATAAAAATATCTACAGTTTTGCTAAAGATCCGCGAAAACCGAAAGACATTCGCGGCACACATGAAGCAGGACCTGACGGGTGGATAGTGTCGATGTCGGAGAAACGGACTAATTTTAGCACCGGATAAGGCTAAGAATAGCAAACGTTTTGCGGTTGGAATCGCGCCTACTCGTTCATCCTTCCAATTGGTTATTCCTCCTCATCTGCTTTTTATTTTCCTACTTCGTCGTTCCATGCTTTTGAAGATCTTTCTACCGAGTTGGGCCGGGTCGATGCCGATTGGAGAAAGATGCAAGGTCGGTTACCTGGCAGAAAGGGACAAATGAGAGGATCATCGTGCAGGCATTATCAGAGCGCTCAACAATAACAAGTACAAGAAGGGCTTCCGCTCCGCTCCGGCAAACAAAGGTGACAGCGAAAAATAGAAATTGCTTCCAGGAAGTACAACGCTGCAAATAACAACAGGAACAGAGAATTCCCTGAGCCTGTACGGTGCTTGCGATCAACACGTTTGTCGCAATTTGGTTACGAAGTATCCCAATGATCCAGACATTAATACGTGAGGGAAGCCGGCGAAAAGTCGGGAGCGGACCAACTTCCGAGCACTGCGTTTGGCAAGCCGAAAATGCCGGTCGGCGGGGATACTCGTAAATTACGCGTACTTGAACGCACGGTTATGGGGTGCCGACTTACGCCCCACCCCGTACCGTGACCCCGTCCCGTCTAGAGGTCGCCTAAAGCCTTAGACGGGACGGGGCGTAACCTTAATTACGCCCCCGTAAACCCGTAAGGTTACTGGGACGGTTTGATGCCCTAGTCATAGGCTAGTCCATATGGAGGACGAAATAAGGGAGGGCTACTCGCTACATCCTATAGATAGGGGCCTGTGGAATACAGTTAAATGATTTTTCACGAGCTTTAGAGAATATTTTTGAGCCGAGAACAAGGCTGGCAGCAGAACGCGCCGAGATTACATAATAACTTTGCACTCCAGTCTTGACCCCCAATTGACCACTTAATAACAACCGGACTATTGTAGCGCCGATATTTAACTGCTCGGTTCGTACTCGATTTTCCAGAGTTGCTCTGGGCTGAAGCTTCCGATGCTGTTATATGTGACCTGACGGGCCAGGCTCTCAGCATGTCATCACGATTATCTTTTGACATTCACATACTGGACTGTGAGGACTTCCATTCACGGCCGGCCAAGATGAGAGCATCCAGCCGCTCTCCCATTCTTTGAAACTGACATCCGATGACTCTTGGTCAACGTTCAGTACACTGAAGTCCACGCACAAGGTCGAATTTTCGTTGCCGTCTGGGCAGAAAAATAGCTTGAAGCGTAGGGCCTGTGCTTGCGAGAGCTGTGTGGTGGCTCCGGAGAAGCCCACCAGCTGATCTGGATTGGTCGCGCCGGGATACGACAGCCAGACACCATTAACTGCATTCTGAAGGCTGAAGAGCCCCAACGTCTCATCGGCAGTTTGAAACATCCACTAAGGAACACAGGATCATCAGGCGAAGTGAAGGAGATATGTGATATGTGATGCATTACCTGCTGGCCCCTCCCGTTGCGGGAGCACTTGGGGACTGCGCGATTACAGGATTATTTGCAATGGGTGGGACCACGCCCGCAAAGGAATTATCCAGTAGATTTCCCTGAAAGTCGGTCAGAGTCATGAGAGTGTTCAGCAAGAGAATACAGGTCATTCTGAAATGGTGATTGTTCAGCTCATAGTGGAACTACTTATACTCGTCATCGGTGCGGTGGCCGTCTAATCTCCTATCACCTTCGAAGTCACAGCCGACAGACGGATTGTTCAACATGAGAGATACTAGGACGGAACCGTGTCAAAGCGTCTGTCTGCCAGAGACTAGAAAGGCCGTGAACGGTTTTAAATTAGGGCAAATGATTGTAGGCTATAAGCATGGAGAGAGGTGAATCGTTTGGAAGGGGCCGATGAAAAGGAGGTCCGGGGATTTTCCTGTGTTCAGTGAAACCTGATTGAACAGAGAGAGGTATGTGGTCAATCACGGAGATGATAGGCATTCAGAATATTTATACACCGATGCTTTTTGTCTGCATCTGGAGTCGCATCATCCCAAGGGTCACTGACAGACCGTACCCGATCTGAATTGGAGACTGCGGCAATAGCCGGACCAATAATCGTGGCATGCAATGTCGCCGCAGGATCCTGCGCGAAGTCGTCTAAGTGTCTCTGAGAGAACGCTGAGTTGAAGGACTGGTAGATATCCGAAGCAGATGGTGGTGGTTGGACAGAGAGTTTCGCCACGCGTCGGGACCGCCGGTCCGGTACATCCGACTACACCACGTGTCCCTTCGCCCGCTCACTTCATTTTGAGCCTTTGAATGTTTAGACCAGACTGAAGCTGAGTCGAGCTTCAGTCTGGTCTCCCGGCTCTTCTGGTTCAATGCGTGCCTTCTGCGTCCTCAAACCGGACTCCACTCGGATTTCCAGAAAATTTCTGGATTTTTAAGGGTATCACTTGGCCACCGCCATCTTCCAAGCCTTTCTCTAGACAAAGAACTAAGGCAACGCCGGGATCCGGGGAGACTGCCATGTCTGTCCCTTGCGCTGACCTCCCCGCAGCTTCTGGTCTCGCCGCGCCGAGAACGCGACGACACTCAGCATGATGTACGATACGCTGGCAGATTGGATGTGAGGTTAGCCGTCCGTCCATCTTCATTCGTTTGACAGGCGTATGTGGGGAGTCCTCTGATTAGCGGACGGCCATGATATATCAAAACCTCAAACTCAGTGGTAGATTTGATGTACTAGAGATCCGCCAAGAGCGCGAGGTGCTCGCGAAGAAGACAGAAAAGCAGTGGCGTAATCATGCTTATGGATTTCTTTTTTGAGTCGCCAAACTATTCTTCCCCGCTTGCAATGACTTTGGTATGCCATGAAGGCGCATCATCAGGGCCATTTTTCATCGAAATTGACCCAGAAATGAATGCCTTTGAGGGCATTTTCTCTCCAAAGTGCTGTCAGCCACACTGCCACAGAAGCGCAATTTTGTCCCCACATATCAAACTCTTTATGGCAATTGTTTCACGTTGAAGAAGGAAAGATGGGTCTGCTGGTAGACCGAGTAATGGGTCGGAAGTCCAGAATATAGAGTGCACGGGTGAAGCAGGAAGTGGTCGAATGGTCCCAAGAGTCTCGTGGAGGCGTGAAAGGGAAATCAGGTGGAAAATGGGAAATGTGCCGTGGAGACGTAGGCTAAGGCTCGGGCTCGGAAAGACTTGTTTGAGGGAGAAATGTGGGCGAGAGGTTGAAAGAGGTTCACTGGTGGTGTGCTCACGTTGGAGCACTCAGTTCACTGACCGCGTCGATCGTAGTGATTCGGGATCAAAAGGGAGGTATTATGGCATCTCCACGTACGAAACAAATATACGGCCCGACGGCCGATGTACCGTACGCTAAGCGGCAGGATAGGGAAAATGAGGAAGTCGACGAGCGGGTCAATCCACCCTTCCACAACGTGACCTCCGGAGTTTCCGGCGCATTCGATTTCAAGTAAATACTACTCGCAACCTGAGTGGCAACCAAAGTAGCAGATTTCAGAAAAGAAAGGGGCTTTTAGGACATGATGAAAGGATCACAAAAAAGATATACCATTGTTGGCTAGGACTATGGTACAAAAGATGCGGGTACAGTACTAGGGCAATGGGTGGCATTGCAGACGCGACGGGACGCATCAGCACGCATAAGAACGTGTCAGTATGCGTAAGAACGTGTTGGCCACGGAGAAAGAGGAGATTGGGATGTCAGAAAGGGAATGCATGGGACACATTGTGACATGAGCACGGGAGGGCGGAGAGAGGGCTTGCAAGCGGGTGGCAAGGGTATTCAAGGTCATAATTCCTTGTTCAATCCATGGAGAAAGCCTTCATTGAGGAAGAATATGAGGGAGGGCGTTTCATATCTCATAGAAGAGGGCATTTCGCGTAGCATAATAGTGTGCTGGTTGCCGATGGTGATGGCATGAGTCAGAGGAAGACGCAATACTGCCATCAGAGTCCGGTCACAAGAGTGTACACTGCCTCGCTTGCTCGTCACTGGCAGTGTGTTGCTTTCTTCTGGCAGGAAGCGAGCTGCGGAGGCCCGCAGTTAATGCATTAGGGGACTGTGGGCAATGAATTATTCAATTGTGGACTACTTGAGGCCGTGAAACTTGGCGAGCTCCGATGCCAAGCTTGAAGACGACTGATACAGCAACCAAAAACTGAATAGTTGCGAGTCAGCGATCAAATGATTGACGTGTGCCTCAAAAAGCAACTCGCCGCTTTAAATTTGTTAAGCAACTCCATTCCAACTCCCTACCCTCACTCACGACCATGACCTCCGACGATGGGACTCAAGCCTTCGATGCAACCTCTTCCGAGCGCAGCAGCAGCTTACTGCCTGGCCCGCCGAATCCCACCCAATTTACGCCCATGAAGCAGAAAAGACAACAACGATCCTGTGACGTTTGTCGACGACGAAAGAGTCAGTTGGAGATTCTTTATAAAGAGCTACAGCTGACTTCTCATAGGACGATGTGAGATAAATGCAAATCTGGCGCATGGAATCCAATCCATTGATCTCCGTTCATGCAGGCGATGGCCCGAAGACGGCCAATGGAACCTGTTCCAATTGCTTAGCATTTGGTTCGGCGTGCACCTATGTGGAGCCAGCTCAAAAGCGTAACCATTTGTATATTGCAATTCTTAAATGCGGTTATTGACCAACTGTTCAGGAGGTCCGAAAAACACTTATGATATGTAGGTATTCCGTGAATTTCTTTTGTCAAGTCTCACGTATCTGCCTAGAACGATTGAAGAACTCAAAAGAGAAAATGCCTCCTTGAAAGCCAAATTACGATCGCTTTCGGTTTGCTCCCTGTGCGCCCAGCCATTGCAATCCCAGCTGCAAGAAGGCCATTCCTCCAGAAATACCTCCGTATCTCCCAACATGGACTGGATCACGTCCTCCAATGATAAAGAACCTAAGGATAAGGACGAGCGTGACATTACTACAAATGAACTAGCCGCTCGTTTCAGCCAGTTCTCCTTGGAATCGGCACAACCCAGCTATTTCGGCGCGGGCAGTAGCTTTGCTCTCGCCAACAATGCGAGCGTGGTGGGGACAGATCCACCTCAAACCAGGTATATCGGAGCTCACATAGCGTTCACAGATGAAAGAGAAATTCTTGGGACCATCCTTATCTGCACAACGCCCTCATTTTTGGGAGATAAAACCTGTGAGTTGTTCCGCCTCCTATCTTAGAGAAGCTAATTATCGAGTATTTAGTGGGAGAAAGACGCATTCGATTTGCGCCCAAAATACAAATATCCTGCTATCGATCTAATAGCTTCTCTTCTCGATCTCTATTTCACCAATATACACCCAACCACCCCTATTTTGCATCGCACCACATTCGAGCGGTCTGTAGCGGAAGGCGTACACCTCAGAGACTCAGAGTTTGGCGGGCTGTTGCTGTCTGTACTGGCCCTTGCATCGCGAGTGAGTTCATGATCTTCTTTTCCTTTGTACTCGAAAAATAACCCGTTCAGTTCTCAAGAGACCCCCGTGTTTTTGTCGAGAGCGGCGATCCCCTTTCCGCGGGCTGGGCTTTCGCCAATCAAATAGTTCTACAAACATTCTGTGAACCGACGATACACGTGGTTCAAATGTATTGTGTGCGTTCGCACTTTGTTTTTCAGATGATGACAGAGCTCTCACTATCCTTATTCCCAGCTCCTTTGTCTTTATATCCTTGGGACATCTGCCCCTCAACTCGCCTGGATGTACATCGTAAGGCGGTTTAACCTACGGTAATAAGGAGTTCATGTTCCATAGGGAATTGGCACCCGATGTCTCCAGCACCGCGGCGAGCATCGACCGAAACCCGAGGGACACAAATGGATGCCTGAACACGAACTATGGAAGCGCGCTTTCTGGTATGACTCACTTGTGACGACGAGTCCCCATTATCTGACACGAGTTGCTATCTAGGATGTTCGTTTCTTTTGAGCACCTTGGGGCTGTATTTCGCGGGCGCCCGACGGGCTTTCACGCCGAGGAGTCCGATTCTTTCTCCTTTGATCTTTATCATTTGTTTACCCCAGTGACATTAGATACGACGTCGAGCTTCCGCTAGAGATTGACGATGTATATTGGGATCAAGGAGCGGTACAGCCCCTTGGAAAACCTTCCGAACTGTCATACTTTGTCTGCTACGTGCGGGTTTTCGAGGTAAAGCTGCGTTTTCTAAGCGAAAGTGCGTTCTGAATGTGACACATAGATATTGGGAGATGCAATACGACGGCTATATGGCTCGAAGAAAGCCAAAGCATTTATGGGCTGGGATGGCCCAGAATGGGAACAACAAACGGTGGCAGAGCTCGACTCGAGGATGAACAGCTTCTTAGATTCCATTCCACCTCATCGTACGGAAGATCTGCTTCTCGAGCTATCTCCGGTTTTAACTCGCTCGACAGTTCGGTGGGATTCTGAAAATCCGCCTCAGGGCACTTTCTTCGACCAATCTGCCATACTCCATATAACCTACAATTATGTCGTGATAGCGGTCGGAACTTGCCCTGCTTCTTGGCCGACTTCATTCTTGCTCAAACTTTATTCAGATCCACCGGCGCTACATCCAAAAGTCGTCCGCACAATCCGCACCGTCACTTGCAATCTGCGCGAGCGCTGCGCGAGCGCTGCGCGGGCAATCCTCCATACAGCAGATATCTGGCTTTGCAATTTACAACGGCTGCCTCTCAACAATATTACCGTATGTTATTTCCTTGGTTCAACATTTGCCTATATCTCTGATGCTGAAAAGAATCCTGTATTCTTGTCGGGCGTCATCCTTGTCCTGTATATGTTGAGGACTAACCGTGCCGGCCTTCCAATGGAGAAGAACAAGGATCTAGCCCGCGTTGCAACAGCTTTGCAAATTCTCAAGTTTGCTGAATCTAGGTACGTCCTTTATCTGCACGCTATGTGGCTCCATACCGATTTGTAGGTTGCAATGCGCGGGCCGGCTATGGGAAATGCTCCAAGAATTATGTCTCGACAATCCTGTGCCTCTACTCGATCCGCCGAGCAACGAGCCCCATGATAACGACGCTAGTGTATCTGCCTGGCACATCCCCAAACCCTCTCTATCCAATCTTTTGGATGAATACTACCCCCAGCTTGGACAATCATCCGATTCCTGGAACAGTATGCTCACTCATGACCAATCCGCCGAGTTCGTCCAGGGAATGTCTATTGAACAACTGCTTGCATCAGATGGAGACCCATCGTCCAGCATCGAAAGTATCGAGAGTATTCTAGGTGACGAACTTATGTCAATGTTGGCGGCTACCCCCACCAATGTGAGGTGCGTACATTTAGTGTTCGTGTTTAAATCATCCCATCCCGATAAATCGAATCTGTGCAGGAACAATCAGCACTGGTGCGCATTTATGGGAAATCAAAATTTCGATGCACAGGACGGGCACTGGTCTGGTGGTTTTAAAATGTAGTCGAGAAATTACAGAGTTCGGCATATGTTCAGCCACAGTAAACTAAATATTGCACATGATTTCGGCACAAGACGCCACGACTGTTTAATGCGCACTCAGATCTTGGGATATGAACAAAAAGATTCGAACACCGCTCTGGAGGATTGGAGATTCATGCGTTCCTCGTTGCACACACCCGTGTCCCCGGCCGACTTCCGGCTCGGCCCTTGCCCTAATCTTCCTTCTGCATATCCTACTCCTCATTCCACCTACGTCCCGGCCATTCTTTTTGCCGTCGCCAACTACGCGACGCGTCTGTTTGTCTGTGCGTGTCGCCATCAACGTTGCCAGCACCGAAGCACTCTCTGACTCGGACTGTCACGTCGGCGACTTGAGCCTTTGCCCGCTCAGCTCCACGCCGTCTCTCTACCTTCCAAGCCCGTGAGTCGCCGAATTGGTCTATCCTCCGTTCTCGACCCGACGCCGCCCTTCTCATGCAGTCGTCCTCCTCAACGACATCTACCTGCTTCCCCCTCGCACCCTTCTCCGGTATGCAGCCGCTGGAACCTCCATCCTCCAGAGAATGTTAAGAAAGAATTGATTGCCACCATTGCACTGACCCGCGATGCAGCCCAGCACTTACTAGTAGCGCTTACGCTGGAAAGACTACCACACCGTTCTTCAGTAGCTTCACTATATGTGCGCCATCCTTTCTTTTCCCTTGAGGTCGAAGCACGCTGGCGCCTTTCTTAATTCCTTCTACTAGTATTCTCCGACCCGGGCTGCGACCCCATATAGGATACGCGTGCATTAAACGGCGCTCTGAGAGATGGGTCGGGTTTATTGGAGCGGAAACAAGATGCGTCGCCGTTCTATTTCTTCTTCCAATCCCAATCTTTCGCCTCCCCCATCCCTCTCCCTTTCCTCCTATTTTGTTTGCCTTACAACTATTGACATGCCCTATAGTTCCCCGCCACCCATACACACTCTTCACGTTCCACCATCCGAGTCGAAATGGTCTCAGCTCGAACACCGGACGCCTTCCCACCCTCGTATGTACATCCACCGTGGTAGCAAGAACCGTCACCGCCCTTTACGCTCCACTCTGACTGCGACACGTGTGTTGACATCGCAGCACCCTCGAGCCGCTTTTCAGACGCTGCGCGACGATGCGCGTAGGATGTACCGCCGTGACGCCCGTCTCGACGACGGCAACGCCTCGCACAAACCACCGCGCCCGCAATACCCGCTGTAGCTACTTTACTTCCCCATCGCACGCGTCAAGGTCGATACTCGTCGTCCTACCCCCCTGACCCCGCCCACCTTGACGCCGTCCCACCCGACATACTCTGTGCCACGTCAAAGGCATGCGACGGGGTAAGGGTGGATCCACTCGTCCCTCACGGCCACCGCGTCCCCTTTCCGCTTGGCGGCTGTACTCTCACCCCTCTATACCGTCGCCTTGCACACTCGTGCCATCCTCACAAGCGGCCCCGTTCTTCCGCGGGGCTCCCAGGTCCCGCCTTGCGCGCCCGGGAGCACGAGGACGCAGCGTTTTTGATGCATTCTCTGCCCTGCGCCGCATTGCTGCTTGTTATCTGCTCGTATTTTCCACGCCGACTATTACTTGTTTTCCGTCTGCTGTATTACCTTGATTAATTAGTTTTTTTATCTATACATATATACATGTACTTCTTGACATGAATACATCCTCTTGAGCCTTCATTTCTTGTGAACTCAGATTTGTTGATTCAACGGAGCAAATTGCATAACAGATCAGCAGTGACATCGATTCCTTGTCTGGTAACTTTCATCCTCGAGGAATTAACCTCCGGGTAAGGCCGTTGCAGGGCGCGGCAGGGACTTGTAATTATGTAATGGTAAAGCAAAGTGATCAACTTGGAAACAGGATATCAAGATAACATTTGTTACCACACCCTTTTTGGGGGGATTTAGTGTTGTGGGGCTCGAAACACTCTGAATACAGCATATAAGAACAATCACAAAGCATTAAATGTAGTTACTTTAAGGTAGACAACATCCGCATCCATCGAGTCACATGCATCACAGCGTGACACTGTCTTCCCAACAATACTAGTCGGCACAGTCAGGATGCTGACAAAAGTGAAACCACAGAAAGCTTCCTTTAGCCAAGGGAACAATCCTGTGGTTTCAAAATTTCAGTATCTGGTCTCAAAAAAAGCTTTATGCCTTTTTTTTTTTTTGGGAAAGTGCAGGAAATAATGTTTCCATTCCAGTGAGATGGCTTGTAGTTTTTCTTGCAAAATTTCGCGTTTCCTAATTAAAAAATTATGTGGTCACATGCATACATCACAGGGGGGTTTTGTTTTTGTGATATCTCTGAAGTTAACTTGCCAGTTCCATGAATAATATATGTTAGAGGTGGAAAGATGCTGGGACCAGGAGTTTGAACCTCCTCTCAGTATTTGTAGTTGAATGACATAGCAAAGTGACACCAATTCACTAATTGCATGGTGTTTGTGGCAAGAGTGCACATATCATTGGTTTCTTGGATCACTGAATGTTTCTATATAGTTGCCTTGAACTCTTAACCTTCCTGAGAGATCTTTCTGCCCCTTCTTTCAAAATCCTCAACCTTGGCACTGCCGGTGCAGCACTTGAGATGGGATCATTGTGCTCCAGAGCAGTTTTGACATAGACTATAAGTGGCCCAGTGCTCTGAAACATGATTTCAGGTTTATTTAAATTTCCTATGCCATCCAGCACTCAAAAAATGAGGTTTTACTCTTTCAAAATTGAAATTTCACGCTTTCACACGTTACTGTCACGCATCAGTCACGTTCACGTGACCCAATAGATGTGGATGTCGGCTACCTTATTTGGAGGATACATCAGGCAAAATGACCAACTCGGAAACTGAATGTCTGGATCTATATTTGCTACCACACAGTTTTTCAAAAGCCTTTAGTTTTTTGGAGCTTGAAATACTCTGAATACAGCATGTCTGGTCATATGAACAACCGTAAAGTATCAAATCAAGTTAATTTATTTGGAAGGTGCAACAAGCATAGTGACCGCTTTGGAAACTGAATATCAGGATCTATATTTGTTACCACATCCTTTTTAAAAGGCATATATTCTCTTGGAGCTTGAAAGACTCTTGATACAGCATATCCAGTGATACAAACAACTGCAAAGCATTAAATCAAGTTTATTTGGAAGGAGCATCAGGCACAGTGATTGACTTGGAAACTGTATATCAGGATCTACATTTGTTACCACACACTTTTTGAAAGGTATTTAGTTTTTTGGGGTTCAAAACACTCTTAATACAGCATATCCAGTCACATGAACAGCTGCAAAGCATTGAATCAAGTTACTTTATTTGGAAGGTGCAACAAGCATGGGGACCAACTTGGAAACTGTATATCAGGGTCTATATTTATTACCACATGCTTTTTAAAAGGGATTTAGTTTATTGGGGTTCAAAACACTCTGAATATAGCATATCCAGTCATATGAACAACTGCAAAGCATTAAATCAAGTTACTTTATTTGGAAGGTCCATCAGGCACAGTGACCAACTTGGAAACTAAATATCAGGATCTACATTTGTTACCACATGCTTTTTGAAAGGCATTTAGTTTTGTGGGGTTTGAAACACTCCTAATACAGCATATCAAGTCACATGAACAACTAGTGTTTGCCATGGTATGCCAAACTACCACAGTATTACTGGTACAGGTGTCCTGGGTGCAGGTACGGTTCCAGGATTTTCCCAACCCACCACTACCGCAACCCATGGTTCAATGCTTTGTGGTTGTTCTGAACAACCACAAAGCATTTGAATCAAGTTACTTTATTTGGAAGGTGCAACGAGCATAATGACCAACTTGGAAACTGAATATCAGGGTCTATATTTGTTACCACATGCTTTTTAAGAGGGATTTGATTTCCTGGGGCTTGAAACACTCCTAATACAGCATATCCTGTCATATGAACAACTGCAAAGCATTAAATCAAGTTAGTTTATTTCAAAGGTGCAACAAGCATAGTGACCAATTCAGAAACTGAATATCAGGATCTACATTTGTTACCCCATGCTTTCAAAACACCGTTTTGTGGGGTTCAAAACACCCTTAATACGGCATATCAAATCATATGAGCAACTGCAAAGGCATTGAATGTAGTTGCTGTATTTGGAAGGTGCATCAAGTGATTACCAGATGTCTGTGCAATGGAAACATCTGACTCTGTTATAGCAAGTTCCTTGAGTTTTAACCAAAGGGCTATAGAACATGGGCTTAAAAGTGGCAATCAGTGATATACTACAAATGTGAGCTACTCATCTGGTGTTGAATCAAGATTGCAACTACATATCAAATTTGGATTCAGCTGCCCCCAAACAAGTTCCAGATCATTTATTGACACCTAAGAAAGCCTGCAAATTTGTATTTGCAATGATATATAGCTCTTGTACACTCCTTGTCCATATGGAACTCATCAACACGTGGTTGTGTATAGTGTTGCCATGTTGAGCTGAGTCAAGTTGAGTCAGGGTAGTCAACTTGAAGTCACTCAAGTTGACTCAAGTCAGTTCCCAGGTAGGTTGCATAGTTTGGCCCAAAAATGCGATTGGGAGCTTGATCAAAATTTGTGACATGGGTGTCACCGTTACGTGTGCGTGGCATCGATGTGACAGCCAAAAATTTATTATTGACTTTCATGTTTTTATGACCTCTAGAAGGCTTAGGATCATTGCCAAAAATCTGTTGACTTGGCCACTCAAGTCGACTCAGCCAAGTTGACTCAACAAGTCGTGACTCGACATTTGGAGTCATGGCAACACTAATCATGTATGGCTTTCAGCTCAAAGATCATTGGACTGATCTGTCAAATGTGAGAAAGCAACCTCGATCATCTTGCCTACCATAATGTGTCTGCAAAAAATATGAAAGGACTCCATCTATTCAGTCTGATAAATTGCCAATGGCAAGTGGTGCAGTTTCAATATAGGGATCAGGAAAAGAAAAAAAAAAAAAGAAGGTTCACCCAGGATTGAACCGGCCCTAGGGGGGAAGATGTTACCATATCAGACTCTGCCCCTGCTGGAGGGTTCATAAAGGTATCACAAAGAAGCTAATGGTGTCAAAGTTTCTAATGATATCATGGCATAAAATGATTACATGATTGAGCAGAGACAAGTAAAAATCGAGCTCTTTTTTCCACCCTTCATTTGATCAAGAATGAGAATTATGTAAACATAATTACTCATAAAGTCTTACTTCATTGGAGTAGTCTGATGCAAATTGTGAATGAGTGCTGCAGCCTATTATCCATGTGTACCTTAATTCTATGGTGGTCAAAGTGCACTTTTATTTGGCTGCAAGATAAAATGCTGATTTCGGACTTACTGCCCCAAAAACCGGTGATTAGATCTCTTCCCTGCAAAAGAGATAAGGACTATAACATTGCTTAACTTGTGGAACTCGTGCATCCTGCAGGATATATGTAGTGTGCCCACAAGATGCATCACCTGCAAGATACAAAGTTGCCCACAAAAGTTTTTTTTTCCAAAATTTCCACAACAAACTGGGTGAGTGCCTAGTGCCAATTAACCTTGAAATTGGCTGCCAGCAGGTGGGGAAAGGCACAACAGTGTGGATTGAAAT
This sequence comes from Mycena venus, assembly GCA_014462655.1. Lineage (NCBI taxonomy): Eukaryota > Fungi > Basidiomycota > Agaricomycetes > Agaricales > Mycenaceae > Glaucomycena > Glaucomycena venus. The sequence goes on along the minus strand of JACAZI010000035.1, from coordinate 90,377 downwards.
GAGTCTCCAGGTTATTTGTTTTTTGTAGTCTTGTTACGGCTCAGTCACCTTGACTTGGATAATGATGCAAACCCTGTACTGATTGCATTTTTGCTGAGTGGTATGAGCTTTGCAGGCACTGTGTAATTCTGTCTGTGGCCAGAGGTCAACATCCCTGAGATGGCTGACGGGTGTGAGACTCGAATGAGCCTAGTGGGAAACAGTCAAATGATTCTCCTGGCGAGTTTCCAGAAGTGAACGATTGTGGAGTAGACCCTTCTTCCAAACGGTCCTCCCTATGGATGTCTACAGAAAGGGAAAATCAACCAATCTGAGAGTAGACGTCCTAGGTTCTCTGAAATTCAAGAGAAGCCGAGAAGGACACGTGTAGGGTCTCTTTATCAATTCACGAGTCCTGCAAACTCATAAGTAAATGTAGAAAATAAGTCTCATGTATATTCACCCAGTGCCCTGTGCCCCAAGGGTTCTCAGAGTTGCTCAACGAGTTAAGGGCCAGGTGTAGGCGAGGGTAAGTGTTAAGTGTAGAAGATGTTATATTGATCCGAGATGCCGTGTACATAACGGCGTCTCGGTTGATTCTACTACCGACAGAGTATTCGAAACTACTAATCAAAAGAAAAGAAATTTTTTAGCTATGTGTCGTGTATATAGTCTGTTTCGAGTGTATGGTCCAAGAGATATATGCAGTTCCTTACAATGGGTACTGAATGTCAGGTGATAGCAGTTCATGCCATAATTCTGGCATCCTCATTGCCCAAGCCATTGTGCAACAGATTCTTTCAGTTGGATGCTGTCTTCATGCTGAGTTACTTCTTGGATCATTGTCACTCTCATACTGCGGGCAAGTGCCATGGCCGTGGATTCACAGCATATGATTGACACTTGGCATAGTGTTGCACAAAGATTGGTTGACTTTGACTGATGTCACTTCCGAAGTTTGTGGGAAATCAGTGGGAAATGACTGGTTCGGAGTCTGAAGAGTGCAGAGAGTGCACGTGGGGTGTACGGCAAGTGCACACTGGGGTTGTTGGTGACACACTAATATTAGTATGATTTTCTTTGGCTGCTGTTTCAAATCCCTTCCACAGTATGTTCATGCAGATCACAGTCTTTGTTGAATTCTGAAATAGATACCATGCGGTGTTTGTTTTGAAGGTAAAGGAAGACTGATGATTTTTACAAGTCTATTACATATTCCGACTTCACATTGGCAGTTCATGTGTTTCCCATATTTCAGAAGTGAGGAGGGAAAGTGGAATGAAACTGCATGCACCCTCTTTGAATCCCCGCACAAGCATAGCTCCCACAAAGCTAACTGTATCCTCCATCCAAAACACCTGTCCAGAATACATACACCCCCGGCTTCCTGTCCACTATCCAAGTTGCTGGCACTGAGTGTGCATTGTTGCACCAGAATCACAAACCTCATGCAGCTGCATTTGTACTTGTCTTCCTTGAAAATATACTGGTACTCTCTGACTCCTTTCTCTTACCATTTTATGGCAGTTCAGCAAGACAGCAGAACACATAATTTATTGTTTCAGTTTGGATTTTTCAATGTTTGACTTAACCTTTTGGGCCAATCACCGGTCCGGCCATTCCTGATGGACAAAGGGAAATTGATCGTTTGTGCAAAGCCATGGCAAATGCAAGGTAAACACCATGGCAAATGTTGGTCCCATACCAGTCAAATGCCATGAACCCATGGCCATGGCACTTGCCTGCAGTGTCAGATTTCCAGGTGCACATCATCACAGACAATGGCATTTCTGACAGCACAAGGAAAGGCTGCTCCTAGTAGATAGCTACAAGGACATGCTATGATTTTGTGAGATTCTTCTGTGGCTTTGAGGACACCATCATTGGTTCATGCCTCGCCACCCCAATGTCTGGGGGAACAGGGTAGTTCTGTCCTCTAGCATCTGATCTAGCCTTTCAATATGAGACATTTGATTTGAAGAATTGGTCCAAGAGCCAGGACAGGAAGTACCGTTGGTTTGAAAGCCAATTGGATATCTCTGAGATGGCCAACCACCTCTAAGGGAGGCTTGAGAGTAGATTGAGAACTTAATTGTACCCATTCTCCCCATTAGCTTCATGGTAGCCCTCAAGCTAAGCAATAATTTCATCATATACACTCACCAAGACTCATTTATTACAGCCTCTGTACTTTCTCATTGATATATTCATTTCAACCCACACCATTGTTAGAATTCCAGTATTACGAGCTACGAAGCTCGTTGATCGATGAGCTCTGAACCTACTATGGAAACCAATGGAAACTTATTCCCTAACTCAAAAAACCCAATAAAACCTCGAGAAGAGACGAATCTAATCACGAAGCTCCAAGAGAATGAGTGAGAACCAGGAAACCGGAAGTTCCAACAGTCAGACGAGTTATAGTCCCTGGCACAGAGCCTTGTAAAGGTTGGAGGGAAGGTTATGGTCCTTGTTGCGACAGAGAAACAGTGCTGTATTGTTGCAGAAAGCGTAGGAACTCGCTTTACTGCCCACACGAGACAAAGGGGTAGGGTGGCAGACAGCCAAACAGTGGTTTTAGGAAGTGAGAACACAAGGTTCAACACTTCTGGTGGGTTCCCAGCAATGGGATAGACGATTCAATATGCAAGATGTGATTCCAATGAGCCAATACGAGCCAATACGAGCCAGAGACGATCCGAGACGATTCAATAGTACGATTTGATACGATTCAAGGTCCAAGACCAGCAATTCAATACGATCCAAGGTCCAAGACCGGTGATTCAATACGATTCAATATGATTCAAGATGTTTCCACCCAATAGAATATATGATATTCAATACAGTTACAATCCTGAGATGGTAACTGGCTCGAAGACCCGGATACACCCTCTAGTGTGAACTGAGCTCACTTGAACTGGGGTGGATTGTGTGCCGATCAAGTCAGAAACCCTAGCTACTCATACTAGTCCGAGAATAAATATTACAAACAATGAGAATAAGAGAAAATGAGTCAAGACTCCATTTATCCGTCTTGGTAAGAGTCCAGGTATAGTTCCTTTTGGTTCCCAACCAGAGCACGCTATTCCTATGCCATTCCAAGTGTATTCCGGATTACAGAGCATCGGACTTTTGTGTGGGGCCTGATGTAGGATTGATCCCCATCAAAGTCCTGGTCTCTCCAGCAGGGTCTCCTAGGTTTTGATTGGTGTCCCTCGAGCAACTCCACCAGAACTGAGCAGTACTGGTCAATAGCTTTCGAATGATACCCAAGTTGTGTTTCCGAGAAAGGGATCCAGAGTACTAAGTATAGTACTCGTTTTAGGATAGTGATGCTAAAGATAGCACGGTTCCTTGGACGATCTCAGTGGATCAGCACCCCAGTAGGGACAATCCCCATCGGTTTCCATCATCTGACAGAATGTGTCTCACATTCTGGGCCAAACACCAATGAAAACCAAGCTGAGCATAGGTTCCAAGAGATTCCCATTGTCAGGAATCTTGTAAAATCAAACAAATATCCCCAATGTTTAATGTTGGAATGCACATTCTCCTACAGGTTTCAGAGCGAGCACCTGCCAGAGACCCCAAAGGTTGCCCCTTTGTGATCCACTCGTTACTCTGTCATCAACGTCCTGCCAGCTACTTCGGGAACTCAGTACTGACACCAGTAGATGACATGCACGATGTTTTCGTTGATGAAATGCGAAAATATAGTGTTTCCGTAGCTGGACACATCCACTGCATATCATCGTTAACATGCACGGACTGAATTACATACCGCCTATTTATTCGCTCTGTTTATGTGTTGTTTAGCTGACCATTTGCCTCTGTACCACCACCATGTACATTACGAGGACAAACATCCCTTCTTTGTTGCTCTGACTTCGCTCTGCCCTCACTTGTCTTCTCGGCCCAGCATGGTTTATTCTAACAACCATTGCACCTTACAGCACTTACTGGCAGTCAATTTCATGGTTAATTGGCACTAGTCACTCACCCAGTTTGTTGCAGAAATTTTGGAAAAAAAACTTTTGCAGGCAACTTTGTATCTTGCAGGCAACACGTCTATATCTTGTGGGCACACTATATATATCTTGTGGGATGCCACAATTTTCCCGCAAGTTAAGTGATGTCATAATCCTTATCTCTTTTGCAGGGAAGAGATCTAATCACCGGTTTTTGGGGTGGTAAGTCCGAAATCAGTGTTTTATCTTGTGGCCAAAGCTCTTTATCTTGCAGCCAAATAAAAGTGCACTTTGACCACCATATAATTTGAATGCATAGGCTGAGTGAAAAGATATTCCTGAAGCAAAATCAGTTTGTCTTCTCTGCGAGCAGTCTTGATCGATACCCTCCAGACGACCATGGTAATGGCAAACATGTTCCACTGGTTAGTTAATCTGTGCCTATAAATCAATGCCGGTACTTACCCCACATGTTGTAGGTTTGTGTACGGATTCAGAAATCTGGTAGAGTTATACAATACTCTTAAACTCGTGGATAAATTGCAAAAGTAAAAATTGTGAATTCTAGCTGGGACATTATTGACTCCATAATTTCCCAGGCAGTCCAGGCATTCTACAGTTGGTGCATCCCTCCTACGCAAAGCTGTCGTCATACCTGCAATGATTTTACTTGTATGATTCAGTCTTTGCCAGTTCCAGTGTGTTACAACAGTCATCCTGTCACTTCCAGGTTTCCCTTACACAATTCTCATGGGGAATCCACACTGGCATGAGGCTGCATTTCTTTGTACAATTAAACAACACTCACTACTATCGAACAGACACACCAGATCACCACTCACTGCTCTCCACAAACATTGTCTGGGAAACAGTGCCCCATCATCCCATATTCCTGTGTCCTTTTCTGATCCTGGAACAGGTATGCTTGCTGCTGGCACTGTGTGAGACATTGCAATCCCTGCAGTGCCTTCAGAGATGGTGTGTCTCTTGCATAATGTTGCCATGACTCGGAGAGTCAAGTTGCTCCAAGTCAAGTTGGCATAAGTTGATTTTGAATCAAGTGGAATTGAGTAAGTTAACTTGAGTCAACTTTTTTTAAACCAATTTTCAGAAACTTGTTCTAAGTATTCTGCAGGTTGAAAAAAAACAAAAGGGAATTTTTTTTTTCCAGCTGTCATGGTAATGTCATGCAATGTCACCAACCGTGACTCTGTCACTCTTGTCACAAAATTTGACAGTGTCCCCAATTTGTCCCCAATTGTGATTTTTCAATGAACCGTTGTGAGGCTGGTATTCATGCTATGCACTCCACACCACCACATGGCCCCTCCAAACGAAGGCCGGGGATCAATGACACTCATCTTCACCCGAGGACAACCACCAACAATGCACTTCCCATCGCCTGATCACAGACGATGACCATCTTCGCCTGCATCGCGCCTTTGACCAGCATTGCACAAATGATCTCCACTGCTGCTGTGCCCCCATAGGATCTTCTTGACGTTGCCTCCGAGCCTCCCTATGCCCTAGAACATTCCCAAGAGGGCTCTCAACGATCCTCATCAACATCTTCCCAATTAGGAAATGACCCTACCGAATCTGGAATCTGCTCATTTGCAGCCACCATGGACGTTTCGGGTGTTTCCTGCACACATAGTGACGACCCTCGGACACCTAGCAGCCTATGAGGACCGATTCCTAGGACCACAGGGACGGTATTGCAGACAGGACTCCGGGCGCACCCCAAATTGGTCACTACATACATGAAGAAGAGGACCATCGAGTCGAGGCTCGTGACAAAGGAGCGGCCCCTGGTGAACCAGTGGCCCTTGACACACCTTGAAATGCTTCCTGGACATCCTCTCCCGCTCGCAGGGTCTGTTCCACACCTCTTCGACATGTTCTCTTGTGAATGAAGAACAACTTTGCCATCCCGAAACAGCTTCCTGGGTTTCACACCACGTGGCTCCCTTGAAATGACACCCACAATGGTCGGCGGTTTCAAGGAGGAGGGAAACGACTCGTGATGGGTCTGGAAAGGGTATAAAAGGGAGAAGGATTTGAAGGAAGTAGACAGACATCTCTTGGGGTTCAGCTCTCAGAAAGAGCGGTTCTCGCAGCCTTACCACCTCTGTTGTTGTTTACTTGTATAAACTCAGGACACACACACTCTCTCTCTTGTTCTCTCTTCCTCTCTCTCTCTCTCCCCAAGGGTCAGGGCAGGCACAGTCCAAACCATCTTTATCATGCTCTCAGGAGTGTCGAGGATTCCCTTCGCTGTGCACAGCCTATCGTAAACGACATCTGAACAAGCGTCCTCACGAATAGAGCAAAGCATCCACAAGGTACTTCTCCTCTCTCCATCTCTCAGCTCATGACAGGTACACCCACTGGGTAGAGATCATTGTCGCCTCACTCTACCTGCTCTCCACATCGCACTCTACCATGCACATCTATCTCCCACATAATCTCATTACCTTCCAGCTCTACTACCCCCTAGAGGCCAAATGTTGTTGCTCTTTGGACCACATATCCTCCAATAGCAACACTGCAGTCATCATCACACCGTGCAACTGGGTTGTGACTGTCTCGAAGTTGACTCAAGTCAACTTGAGTTGATAAAGCAACTCAACTCCACTCAACTCAGTCTAAATCAGCGACTCCAAGTTGACTTCATCAGCTCAAGTCTGGAGTTGCAGCAACATCACTCTTGCAATGTGATACATGTTATGTGTATCACCACTCTATCTGCAGTTGTTACAAGAGCAAAGTTTCTCTCCCCCAGCAAACTGCACCATGATCTTGTGCCTTATCCACCTAATTATTCTGGTAGGCACAAGAAGCACCACCTCACTTCAACCACAGCTAACATGCTTCCATTTCCTCCAAGTGCCAGCCAGAGCAGCTGTGATCACTGTGATTCTGTTCTGGAGCCCTCAAGTAAGTAGTTACCAGTCTCCTCAGACCCTGACTCATTCCAAATAGTTCCTACTTGGGGCACTGCCATGGTTGCACCACCATGCATGATTTCGCTTTTCATCTTTTCTCTATGTGTGTTCAACTCAAATTTGAACGCCCAGAACTGCAATAATAGAGAGTATGTGGTAGAGCCATCTGGCGCCACCAGCTGGCTCATTGGGCATGCAATACTGGGTGGCTATGTGATCTGGTGGCTGTGTGGAAGCCTGCCCATTATGGCATGTATTGAGCATATATTAAGCATGTAAGACCCCTGAATCCACATCACTTCCTTTATATTCCTCGTCCTTGCTTTCTTCTCTGTCTGAATTGCAATTCCTCTCAGAGTTTGGAGAAGAGCTCAGGGAAGTAGTTTCCGGCACTCTGCCAGTGCTCGCATGCCTATGGGAACATGTTTGTATAGGCATAGTGCATGTACAAAGTCAACATTCAATTTTTTCTATGCCACCCAAACAGCCACCAAATGACATAGCCACTCAGTACCACATGCCTGATGAGCCATCCGGTGGTGCTGGATGGCTCCACTGCATACACTCTAATCCTAAAGCTCTGCACCAACTGCCTGGCCTCTATTTGGCCCATCTCAGTGAGATCCATTGCAAATGTTTCTCACAATGAATCTGGATATTTTTGCAATTCTGAGTACATTACTACAAAACTAACTTGCCCAAGCCTGTGTACTGACTCATATGATTTTAAAAAACCTCAGACATCTGACATAGCCAGCGGTGGCATGAGCTGAGCCACTGTTTTAGTCGCACCCTATTAGGACATGCATGGGGATTGAGGGAAGTCCATAGAATGCAGTGGCAGTGGCACTGGGTTCATGCACAGAGCTGGGTGTGCTCGCACTCTGCATGCCTTGCTGCTGTTGTTTTCCTTTCACTGAGTTGCAAGGTAGCTTCTAGTAATACTATCTCTAGTACTCTGGACTTCCATTCAGTGATACAAAGGAGGATCAGAGTGAGCTCTGAGCTGCTGATTGTAGTGTATAGATCAAGTCTAGTGTACTCTGTGGGCCACTGGTCATACATGAAGAGGAGATAAATACCCAAAAGCCCCAGAAGTCATCATTCAGAAGTTGTATCCTACAATAGAGGACCAATGACTGCACAGAGGAAGTCTTTGGAGACTTATAGAGTACTAGCGAGTGGTTGAATGCTAAGAGAGTCAGCCATGGGTGGTTTACATAAGCTGCAGGCCATCCTTCCAGCTGGGCATCAGGTCGCAAGGGCAATGTTGGGCCCATGGGCTGTGCTGAAGCAGCAGAAAGCAGTTACAGAGGAGAACTACATAGGGAAAGTGCACATGGAGAGACACATCACATCCCTAGTGACAAGCAGAGACACATAGAGTGGTACAAATGGATTTATTCCATTGAACCAGAGTTCAGAGTGGGATCGTGGGTACAAGCCGACAAGGAACAGACCTGTGGGCTCTTTTTGACAAGAGCAGTATTATCCTAGAGGGCAAATTCAACTCCACACCCAGAGATTCCAGGACTGTGGTTACATACAGCAGCCCACGGCACCTACCATATACCCAAATCAGGACGTGAGAACCACTTGAAGGGTTTCTCTTGGCCTGTGATGACACATCAGATATGCATGGACATGTTTTGTTTTGTTTTGTTTTCACTCTCTGTTTTTCACATGTAAATCTATATTCTAGTAGTATAAATAGGGCTTGAGGACCCCATAGAAAGCCAGCACACCACAGCAAACATTGTTCCGGTTTTTCTCAGGCCAGCTCATGGAGAGTAGTGTTTGTAGTATGTCATTAAATTGAAGTTTGGTTGTTGGCTCTAGTTCAGTTAGAGTTAAGAAGTTAAGCTTCACATTGTCAGCCCTGCAGGCAGTCTTCACATATAAAAGAGAGGTTTACCTACCTAAGTGGGCTTCTTGCTTTGCATCTGCTTCACTAGTTACATCCACAGTTGATATTGACTGTGGTAACCAACAGGAAGAACAGTTTGGTCGCCAGCAAGGTGCTTAAGCATTGAAGTAGAGTGAAAGGTTCCTGTGGCAGGCTAAGCCAAGGTCTACAACAAGGATTGCTTGTTGTGAGAGTGATTGAAAGCCAGATCTGTGACCTCAATTAGAGGATTTACTGTTGAAACCTTTACAAACTCTGCCCTGACATTGACAAAACTATCTAATAGTCTTCCTCTTGTCTTGTATCTAACCCAAAACCAAATATATTACTCATTCATCAAGGCCACAGGGCATTGTTCTGTACAAATCCCGCATAGTTGAGGTGCTGCAGGCATTGTTGTCAGTCAGATTAGTGAAGATTTGTTATCACATTGGGTTTCAAAACCAGTAATTGCATACTCATCACCATCAAAAGTCATTGTCTTTCCCCATTTTAAACAAGCAGCACACCAATTTTTACACTGTAACAACACAAATACATTCAATACCTCCATTTGCATCAATAACTGCCGCAACAACCTCTGGTATCCACTCAATAAAGCGATCAAAATCTGCGGGGGTGATTTCTGTTCAAATCTCCAAGATTGCAGCTTGCAGCTGCTCCTCGTTGGACAGGCGCGGCTGGTAATCACGGAGACGGTGCTTGAGGACGTGCCAAAGAGGCTCAATAGGGGAGACATCGGGAGAAGTGGGTGGGTGGGGGAAAATGGGGATGTGGTGTTACTTGTAGCCAGCTGAGAGTTTTCTTGGCTCAGTGCAATGCTACGCTGTCTTGCTGGAAACGAAATCCTGGGCATCGGTGCTTCTGGTGGCAGAAGAAGTTCAAGAGGGGTCCCTCGAGAACCTGTTCAATGTATCTGCTGGCCATCATGCCACCGCCCCATCCCCAAGGGTACTCGAGAATCACGAGTTGCCCTTTTGCATCATGCATGATAATCCCACATACCATGACCCGAATTGCACTCTGTAAGACTTGGGGAACACAGCATTCGTCGCGGTAGACCTCCTCCAGCCAACGCATAACCCAAACCTGGCCTTTTTTGTTGTCAAGACAGATGTATGCCTCGTCTGACCAGAGAACATCCCTCCAATCATCTGTCGACATCAATTCCTGCCGCTCACATGCCCAACGGAGTCATTTCTCCTTGGTGACAGGTTTGAGCAGTGGCACCTTGCGTGCAACACACCTCCCATAGCTGTACTCTGCCAGAATCCGCCGAACTGTGCTCTCGCTCGCGTGGGGAGAGATCTCATTGCCAATGTCACGGAATGGCTTCTGGCATTGCTGGATGGCATAACTGATGATGAAAGCCTTCTCAGGTGTTGAATAGAGGGAGGGGCGTCCAGAGTGAGGTTGGTTGTCTGTCGATCTGGTCTCCTTGTAGCATTTCCAGAGGCTTTTGGCCATGGATGGACGGATGTCAAGATTGCACACAGATTGTGTGATCTTTCCCATGGATTTAATGGCGCCAATGAGTTGGTTTTGCTGAGCTGGACTCAGCTCACAACGCGGGGCCTTCTGAGGCATAGTTTGGTAGTTGGTGGTTGGGAGTGGAGCACGCATTATGATGTCACGCATCGAAAGACGATGACTTTTGATGGTGACGAGTACTATGACTTGGACCTGAACTCATCAAGGGAGTGCACTTGTTCTTTGGGAGTGATAGTAGTTGGTTGTGTGGTTGTTAGTTGTGGTGTTTGTTTAGCATCCAATAATAGTCGCATTTCTAGCCTATAGTTAAGTGCACTGTTTCATTGCTGCAATGGGTGACACAGGTGAGATAGGGCCCTTGTTACTGTTGTTGTCATTCCTGTAGCCGTTTTTGGTCTGCAGCTCCTCCTTATCTTCCTTGACGTCAACGCCCTCCTCAGAGTGAGTCCTCAACCTTGGTGCCCAGGATGGTGGTGTGTGCCTTGGAGCAGACAGGAGCATCAAGCTGTGGGACATGCATGGGCACACCATCCATTTACTTCCTGGAAATCATAAAGAGTTGGCAGAGAGGGAACATGTACTAGAGGCAGGGGGTGATGTTGTTGCAGAGCTATGCTCCCAACCAGTATGTTCTGGATAAGGGTCGGTGGCCCATCAAATTTAGAGTAAGGTGAAGGGGGTATATTCCAGGAAGATAAGTGCATCGGTAGGCTGAAAAACCCGAGTGGAAAGAGGGTACCAGTAGATTGTGAAAGAGGCTGTAAGTGTGTGTGAATTGCAAAAACAATATTTCAAGGTGTTTAGCATGCCAAGATGCATACCGCACTGGTTGGTGCATCTGGAAAGGCTGGACACTCTATGTAGGCCATGTAGGCCTGTATTCTGCTGAGGAAGTCGGCCTCCATAGCACATGAGATGCAGCCAGCTGACACAAGCAAGTGGGAGCCAGTGCAAAATGCCAGCAAGCACTTGTTTACTGTACACATAATGATGTAACTAAAAATAAATATAGAAATAGGGCAAAGCTGAAACCAGACTGGTTGAATTTCCACACATCTGCCATATAGCTCTGCTACAACGTAATCCACAGGTGTACTTGGGGTAGAGGGCTGCTGCTTTGCCTGGCAGAAACTCACGCTTTTTTTTTTCTGCAAAATGTTTGGTATAGCAGCATGCTGGGGTGGGAAAACATCTGTTTCTTCTGCACTCCATAGCCAGACTGATGAGTTCATTGCAGCTCTGCCCATTAAGATTGGCCTTGGACTTGGACTTATGAACCCAGCCTGACATTTTATCACCCACATGAGGAGATGCATTGATGCACACACATTCAATTAAAATCCCAATGTGCTGTGTGGGGCTCCAGCTCACTATCATCGACTCGGACCTCATGCTTATGTTGTTGCTTTCTTTAGTTTCAATAAGTGGCTGCTCAGCTGCTTCATGGCCTTGCATCCCTTCCTAAGCATTTAAGATAGCAAAATTTTATCATGAAGCAGTGAGGAAAGTGAATAAATAAATCTTTTGAGGACTTTAGCGAAGGTCTGGCAAAGAACTACCAGGTTGATAGATTAAAGAGTGGTGTTTAAAAAGGCTTCAGATGGACACATGTAATTTTGTAAAGCCTGAGAGTGATGCACAAAGTTCATAGTATCACTCAAAGTGGTTATCCACCTAGACACATCAGTATTTGATGGCATCACATTTAGGGCTCCACCTGTCCCATGTTTTGACAGGTCGATGATTGCAATAGACAGGTTTTGACTTGTCCATCTTGGGCTTTGAGGATAGACCAAGACAGGACAGGTTAGGCCATTGACAGGGTACCTGTACCTGCCTGTTTGACTTGACCACCCAGTTTATTATATGTGAGCTGGAACAGGCTGATACTACCAGGTGTGGGCACAAATCTAAGACAAACGGGTGCTACATATCACCATATAAACTATTCTGCTCCACAGTTATGGAACTATGTTGAGCTACAGAGTTGTTGCAGGTGCTACAGCTGCTAAGGTAGGCGTCAAACGCATGCATCGAGTCACATGATGTCACAGCGTGACACCGACTCCCACCCTTACTAGTTGGGAGCATCGGGATGGGGGGACAAACTAAAACCATAGAAGAGCTCCATTTGAGCTGGGGAACAATCCTATAGTTTTGGATTTTCAATATCTGGTCTCAATAAAATGTTTTTCACTAATTTTTAGAAAAGTGTTGGAATCCTCATTTGCCATCCAGGGAGACAGCTTTATGTTTTTAATGTCAAAATTTCGTGTTTCCTTATAAGGAAACCCTAACTCTAAATATGATCACATGCATGGCATCAAACACGTTTGTTTTGCTCCTTTTCACATTGGTACACATGTTTCTGGTGATTTCTACATGTAATAGGCGAGATAATGGACTTGAAAGACAAAATTTGGGCAATAACAAAATTATCCCTTTTTTTGGCAAGGCTGACCTGTTCTTTGACTTGACTTGTGTGTTCAGAAGTTAATCAGCCATCTACATTCTTCAATGTCTTGCAAGGGGTGAAGATATCCAAGACAATTGGACTGCTTCAATCTTGTGAGTGCACTATGATGGTTCAAGGTGGCTGAACATGGATGTGAAAGGTTGAACAGTACAGTTACATTTCCTTTCCAGCATTTGAACAGTGGTTTTCAGGTGTACATCCTCAATATTGGGATGTAGAATAACATCTGACAAGAAAACTTATTTTATTTTTGTGGACTCGAGATTTCACGCTTTCCCACGTTACTGTCACGTCACAGTAACGCTTCACGTGACTCGATAGATGTGTTTGACGCCTACCTTATATAAATAAATTTTGATATTTTCCAGGGATACAAGGCAATACTTCCTGGAAAGCTTGCCAGAGTGAGTTCCTTCATCAGAAGAATGTATATTCATCTGAGGCACTGTATGCTCCTTCAAGTAGAAGCATTTCTCCCTGTATGGCATATATTTTCAGGCTAGGTATGGATAATCAACATCTCAATGCCCACTGTTTTATTAGAATATCTGCTTTCTACAACCTCCATTTTACTGTGGTAATTTTGCTGTTCAGAATCAGAGATTGTGGAAGCTGAATTGGAAGACCTGTCATTCCTGAAAATACCTGAGTACCAAAATGAATGATACAATCTCACCAGAAAGCCATCATCTTCTTGTTGTTTATATTGGATTGCCTACACACAGACTGCTACTGGCTTTACCTAAAATTGACTTGCCCCCCCTGGCCAAATCACATCCATGAAATTCTGATGCTCACTCTTGTGCAGCCTATGTCCTGTGATATCCTCTCAGCCAGAAATTAGTTACTGCACACTTGTTATGACAAAAGATAACTGAATTTTTTTACATGTGAGTCCTAACACATCCTTATTTTCAATTCTATCAGATGTATTTTCTGAGTTGACAATCTTTTTCGGAGTCTGAAGAGGCATTTGGAATTGTGACATGGAACCATGTAGAATGTATAACAAGATAAATGCTGGGCCAAACTGCCCAAGAAAGATAATGACTGAATAATTCCTGCTGCAGCCTTCTGACTCATAGGAATAGAAGAATGTTCTTCCCAGTGATAAACCTCTGTAGCAGACGGTTTCCCTGTGGATATGTTGGTCGGTTTAAGTCACTGAGAATTATACCTAAGATTCAAGTCAGTGAATAGGGGACTTCATGGTAGGGTGTATTATCTTGTTTGTGAATATATATATTCATTTGATTGGACAAATAAAATTGTCATTTGTGGAATAAATCCATGATCACCCTGTTTGAATAAATTCCAGGATATATTTCTACTATTAATTCAACACACCAGGCATGCACCCTCACATGTTATTCAATAACACCTTATCTGCACCATCTAGTCACTGGACAGACCCCTCCCTACATAAGCTAACACAATCCTTCTCTCAACAATGCCACTGAAAGAGTCTACTGCCAGTGGACTGCTGATGCAAGGAAGGAACTTCAGGCTGAGCAGCAGCAACCTTCTGTTGGCCACCAAAGGCCCCTCTGTGGAGCTACTTCACAATCTCGTCCTTGGGACAGTCTTCTCGGCCATGGCGGCAACGGTCAAGGCAGTTGCGGGTGGCTTACAAAAGCTGATATATATTCCCCAAAAAATGTTTATTCCACAAATGAGATTAAATCTTGTTTGTGGAATATTTTTATTTTGGGAAAATATTCGTCCCATCAGTCCATTATTTTTATTCTCAAACGAGATATTCGGCCCTACCATGAAGTCCCCTAATATATGAATTAAAAAAAGAGAATATTTACTCTACAAGTTCACCAGGAGAGTCTCCCTCTCCCTGCAGGGTACAGTCACCACCTTGTGGCAGAACAAGATCCCCGTCTGTCTGTCAACCTTCAGCAATCATTTTTGGGACGGTTTTAATATTTAGGCCTTAGCTGGTGAGTGATTCATGATGTCTTTGCTCATGTCTCCGATAGGATCAGCACTTCCGGAAATTCTCATAATATGTACAGTCTTAAACTAGGAAGCAACGATTAGTGCATTTGGGCTGATCATGGATCAGAAACACACCTTTTTTTCCGGGTCTTTTGTCAGAGGATGACAGATCTGTGCCCATCCTGCTGGATGAGCAAAAAAACCGCGAAGAAATAGCTTATTTTGAGCGAGTTTGAGGGGCAAAGATCGGTCCGGCCCGTTTTGCCGTAATAACAGCGAAACGCAACACTTTGATGTGATTGATTTTGGTTCTGAGGATAGGTATTTTTGTGCTTTAACTATATATCTGTAATCAGGGACTCTGAAAACCCCCCAACACAACAAAAGTTGTGTACCTTATGACCATAAACACAAAAAACGGGAAGGTTCGATTGCCGGGATCAATGGCTGTGGCAAGCAGCCACAAATATCCTCAGTTTCAGGGCTTCACAGGATCTTTTGGGCTAAATCCTGTTGTGGGCAGTATAATACGATCTCTTACTACATTCCTACAAAATTTTGACCCCGTCACTAATCCCAAATGTACAGTATTCCTAGTGTTGCGTTTCGCCGTAGCGTTGCGTTTCCTAGTTTGTGACTGTATTATATTATATTCATATCATATCATGGTATGTTATCCCGTATTAATATTATGTGGTTGTGGTCAACGCCATATCGTATTTGTATTATCAGTAATATATTAATAATATATTTTTTCGTATTATATTAATGGACAGCACTATGTCCAACCAGGTATATACTAGCATCCGGGATTAAGTAAGTATCAAAGATGGGAAGGAAAGTGTGGTTACGCAGCATGGAGGTAACGTTGGTGAGATGGCAAGTTGTAAGGAAAGGAACGGAACGGAAGGGATTCGGAAAAAGAAAGGAAAAGAAAGGAAAGATATGGACAAGGTAATGGCGCGGGAGCATACCGTCACATTATGCAAGTGGCCGACTACCTAGTGTGGGCGAGTACCCAGTCTCTAATAATTAGTACACCGCAACTCGAGAGTCAAATATTTCCATTCAGTAGCAATGCAAGGATCGACACATAGGTACAGCGAACGAGTAAATAAGGCGGCATTCCTCACTAAGACCCACTCTCCCTCTGGTTGTGTTTTGAGGAATACTTGTTAAGGAGCTCTTTCACCTTTATCTCTGCCTTGTTGGACTGGAGAATCTTCCAGAAACTCGCATCCCTCACGTATTGTCTAATGTCGCGGTGGACGCAACCCAGGTGCGAGTGATTGTAATTCTCCAACGCCTTGTCGATGTCAGCGTTGGTCACCCGTTGGGGTAGTGGATTGTCGCGGACTACGGAAAATAACTCGTTCAAAACCAATGTTAAGTCGATGATGTAACCCATGAAGCAGCGGAGGGCTTCGGGGCTGTCGGAGGGTGAGCGGACGCTAAAAACGGCAGCGGAAACACACGTTTTGCTATATACGTCTGTGAGAAACTTGATAAACCAAGCAGTCAACCCAATAGCCACGATCACTGGAGCGGCAGCGGTGGTAGCAGCTGGTCCTCCCATCCCAAGCAACGACTTGATGGCATCCGTATTACCACTTGAGAATAACAGTCTTTCGAGAGCATATACTGTCCAAAAGGTACTCACAAAAGCGACTTTGCTTTCTCGTCATCCGGCGTAACCAACTGCGCGAGCCTTTTTATTTTCTCCCTAAATTCGTCGCGAAGCAGTAACTGAATAAACAATGAAAAGTTAGTAAAAGAGCCGAACAAATTGAGCCATTAGGGACGCACGTCGTCCGGATCGTGGAAGTTCCAACTATCAGTCATTTCTTCGTGAACGGTGTCCAAGCATTTTATGAGCCTCGACCCGGAGAATATCGTACTCGACGCAAGACCTCGCCAGTATCCTGATTTCTTAATTTAGATGCACCACAAGCGATAGAAAAGGAACAGAAATACGCTTCATGCCCACTCTGTTACATACGTTCATTAGCAATGAAGAAACCATCCCAAGAATAGAACGAATTCACGCGATAGCACCATCGATTTTCACCTGGGAACTTGTCCGTTGCGCCATTGCAGTGACGATCCATGCATCTCCCTCGACGCCTTTCTCCACGAGATCTCGCGTTACTTGGATCAGGTGGTTCAACGCCTGCCGGTCTGGCTGTGCATTCTCTCCCAGTCCTGTGTATGTCAGAGTATGCGAAGGGTAAAGGTCATCCAATATTGCATTCCGTGAAGGACAATATGGTCATACCGGCGGATCGCGCGTGACGAAGTTCTGGATTGACCTGACGTAGAGGCCCAACACACAACTCCTGGTATTGCCTTTCGGCTTTCTCGTTACAGAGCTTTTCGATCGTGTCTTCGGATGCATCGTGGGGCAAATCTAGATCTTGAAACATTGAGTCGACCAGCATGTCGAATTGAGTAAACACCACGACTACGGGCACTACCAGCCGTTCAATAAATGAAACAAATTCAAATCTCAGATACCTTTGATAGCGCATGCAAGTTTAAGGAACTCCTCGTCTCCTGTTTCAAAAACGCGACCACCGGCATAGGGAACTTGTATACAGAGCCTGACATCCTCCGTCACTCAAGGCAAAGTTGAAGTTGAACCGACGCACCATATCACGTGCACTTTTGTCTGGAGAGCAACGTCTTTCCCGACGTGCGACTGGAGAAAGTTTTTCGCGGTCTCAAGATTTTCCATATCCCCATGCTCGAAACCCATTGAATCGTGCAGCACAAACAGTGGGTTCTGCTGGGAAATAATTTCAAAATTGATATCACACTTTCCAGCCTCTTGGTGCGAAATGGACTGAGCAGAACAGGAAGGGCGAAGATTCAGCAATAGTGACACGGAGCAAATAAGTGTACCTTGATATCGATACCGAAGGCATGGCTGATAAGCGAGGATTTGCCTACTCCAGACTGCACAGACACCTCGTCAGAGGTACGCTGTCCATTGAGAGCGAGTCCGCTAACCTTGCCGACTACCAAGACGCGTGATCTACGACCGTCAGCTCAGCTTCAATGCTGATTCTAAACATTCTGGGACTCAATCGCACCGCGGGCACACCGCCAATATTTCCTTGTTTAGAAGCGGTAGAGTTTCAGGCTCCATCGAGACAGACGAACGATCAAGTTGCGTGGTGGATGTGCGCTCATTGAGCGACTGGGTAGATAGAGGGATGGATTTGGATTGGGAAAGACCTGGTGGTGTGGTAGATGCAGACGGCGGCGGGGTGGAAGGACGTGACGATCTCTTTTTTCCCCCGGAGCAAGCCTGGTAACAAAAAGCTATCCAGGGTGAGTACTCAAAATGTCTAGAAATCATCGGGAGAACCGCACTGCAGCTTAGGAGCCATCACGATGACCAGTCAAGTAGCGGAACGGATGGAAGTCGACGCTGAGAAGTCAATCACAATCCGTCGCAGTCCATGATCTGAGTTTTCTTGAGAGTCAGTAAATGCAGCATGTTCTGGGGATGCTCTGCAGGTGACCTCAATATCCGACCGATATGAAGGTGGGATTGTAAGTGACCCTGTATCTGCCATATTTCTTTGACATGTGGGTGGAAGTAATGGCACGCGGCTGTCGCACCTAAGAAGTACAACTCCGCCGTACATGGAAACGTTCCAGAATTTACTATTCTTTCGACTGCAACGATTGCAGCAGGATGATATGGTTTTGCGGTGTGTGGTCCAAAAGTGCAAAGCGTTTTCGAAGAGCGACAAATCTGTCACAAGGCTACTCCGATTGATTCTAAATCAATTATCGATGATTTGTCACCGCCGCCCGTTCATAGTCACCAAGCGGTCCATTTCACCGATGTGCGTTGTTTCACCTCACAACCACACGGCCAGCCGTATGCAGCGCACAGGACATTTCGGCCGCTCTAATTTCTTCGTCTCTCCTCGCGTTTGGTGCACCTAATCGTAACACCGGCCAGTAGGCTAGACTCGTCACCAGTCTGCCTGCGAAGAAGCAACATTGTGGCGAGCACGTTGCCGCAGGGAGGCAACGTGCTCGCAACGTGCTCGCCAGATTGTTGCTTTCTCGCAGGCAGACTAGTGACGAGTCTATTACTAGTCGCCATTTTCCCGTTCTTACCCTAGTTCCTCGTGCCACGCTGCACCTGGAATCACCACGATACACTCCCGCATGGCCCTGGGTGTGAGCAAGCACAGGTGCATGAGCCTCACGCACATCCGGAGAGCTAGTGGCGACCTGGCCGCGAGGTGCTAGCCATTGGAGCGACGAAGGCGCAGACGTGGAATGCATCTGCGAGTAATTAACGGACAGGCGTCGCCGCCGCTGCACGCATGGCATTTACCCGCTTCTCTACATCAGGTAGACTCGGACTCGCTTCCGGTCGGCAGTCTGAATCTGTCTAAACCCATGTAGGCCCAGAGATGTCAACCGGAGGCTGTAAGCTGTACGATTACGGCGCCAAATAGTCTTTTCACTCTCTAACTCCCTTATGTCAGCCTATTACTTCCAGACCGACATCGAACACATGCTGATCTCTGCTCTATTTGTGGCTAATGTAATTGTGCTCTGCCCTCTGTAACTACTACTACCGAGAAATTGCAAATAGGTATAGTTTTACTTGCGAAACCCGAACCTGGCGTTCGGCTCGGGCCGGTGCTGAACCTGAACGCCGAACGCGGGTTCGGTTCAGATTCGAACCGATTTCCTGAACCGAACCTTGCCAGCACTAGTAGACGGTCATGCTGAGTACGAGACGGAGGGATCATGCAAAGTGTCCAGCGACTGGACTTGGTAGATTCAATCAATGTTGTAGTGCTGTGGCAGACCATTCAGTATATGGCAACTGCTCTTCGGACGTAAGTAGGTTGATTGAAATGCCTGTAATCTTCGGTCTACAAAACGAGTTTCTCGACCGTAAATAGCTACTAAAGGTACCAAAGCATGGGTTCCTCGTGGTAGTCAGGTGGTAGTCAGCAGTCCAATGCCATAAATAAACACTGAAGCCGCTCTCTCACCGGCGACATTGTACACGCATTGTCTCCCTAATTTGCAACTTGTGCTCTGACCCCATCCTTACTCGCTTTTGCTCTCTCTGACTCGTGATTATGTCTGTCGACATGAACAAGGCCATTGATCTCCGTAGCAAATGTGGACACTTTCGCATTCTCGTCATCGGGAGGGCGAACGCTGGCAAGACGACGCTTTTGAAGAGAGTATGCGGTTCAGCCGACGGTCCCGAGATCTTCGATCCGAAAGGCAAGAAGGTACCGTCCGCCTCTCATTGTCGTTGACTATAAGCTCATTTATTCAGATCAAGCTTACTACTTTCGAAGGATCGGCCGCGGTTCCGAATTCCGATAGCTATGTCAATTTATTTGCTGATTTAGTCTCATGTAGCGCGGGCTACACGATATCGAGAATCAGCTCATATTCAAGAACAATCCCCAGTTTATCTTTCACGACTCACGCGGTTTTGAAAGCGGTTCCATCGATGAAACGAAGAAGGTGAAAGATTTCATCGCCACAAGGGCTAGAAGTAATACACTGTCCGAACACCTGCATGCAATCTGGTGATCCAGACTTAGACTCAAATTGGGAATACTAACCGGCTTGACGGTAGGTATTGCTTCCTGACGGACACCAATCGACCACTGCTGAAAGCTGAGGAAGACTTTTTCAATCTCGATGTTACTAGAAAAGGTGAGCGGTCGCATTTCTTTGCATGCAACTGACCAAAGTCGTCGAGTTCCCCTCATCGCAATCTTCACAAAGTTCGATGGCCTCATTACCAAAGCATTCAATCAGCTTAGGAACAGCGGCGCCTCCTGGGTGGAAGCTAGGAAATTGCAAGCACAACGCGCGCAGGAGATGCTGGATACCGAGTTCATAGGGCGACTCAAGTTGATGACATTCCCTCCCTCCACTTATGTGCAACTGGACGGTGATTGTTCGATTTATTGTCGTTGGAGTCATGTTAACGGTGTTGTATGGATGGATAGACATGCGAAAGGAGACCAGCAGCTGCATTGAGCTGATTGAGAAAACAGCCAATGCCATCACCGACGACATCCTCAGGCTCTTGTTTGTCTCCGTGCAGCAAAATAACATCGACCTTTGCATCGAACTGGCATTGGACAAGTGAGTAGATGTTTTCTGTCACCAACGGTGATCAATGGGGAGTGTAACAGGGGGATTTACGAATCCAGACTCAAAGGTGCGCACAATCGATGTTTCGTGTGCAAGGTTCAATGTTCATCGCACTAGGCATGGTTATGTGGACTTTGGCATGCTTTCCCCATGTCTGGGTAATGATCTTATGTATTATTCTTCCTATTGGTTTTCTGACTTGGCCCATAAACTGTGCAGAGGGTTGGTGTGGTTATCGGTGCTCGCAGCGGATCTTCGCTAATGTGGAATCCTACAGAGCGAGGTGAATATCAATATCAATTATTATACCCGGATCAAATAGCTTTTATCTTTGGAGGAGGTGAGTAGCTATTGTACATATGAGGCACGAAATTACTGAGCACTTACATAGTACGTAAGTTTTATGTACTCTCTGTAGAGTTTGGTCATCTTTCTGAGGCTATGTCCTAATGTCTTTAGGGTGTGAGTGCCGATTCCGGCTTGCTTCTGGCCGCTGTTCACGATGCGCCCTGCTGTGGCGTCCCCCCAGCGTGTGAGTGCCGATTCCTGCTCACTTTTGACTGCTGTTCACGATGTGCCGTGCTGCGGCGTCCCCCCTAGCGTGTGAGTGCCGATTCCTGCTCGCTTTTAGCCTCTGTTCACGATGCGCCCTGCTGCGCCCCCCCCCCCAGCTTGTGAGTGTCAATTCCTACTTTCTTTTGACCGCTAATCATGATGCGCCCTGCTGCGGCGTCCCCCCCAGCTTGTGAGTGTCGATTCCTGTTCGCTTTTGACCGCTGTTCACGATGCGCCCTGCTGCGGCGTCCCCCTCAGGGCGTGAGTGTCAATTCTTGCTTGCTTTTGACCGCTATTCATGATGCGCCCTGCTACGGCGTCCCTCAGGGTGTGAGTGTGGACTCCTGCTCGCTTTTAACAGCTGTTCACAATGTGCCCTGCTGCGGCGTCCCTCCCAGGGTGTGAGTGCCAATTCCTGCTCGCTTTTGACAGCTCTTCACGATGTGCCCTGCTGCGACATCCCCCCCAGCCTGTGAGTGCCGATTCCTGCACGCTTTTGACCGCTGTTCACGATGTGCCCTCCTGCGGTGTCTCGCCCAGGCTGTGAGTCCCGATTCATGCTCGCGCTTGACCCCTGTTCATGATGCGCCCTGCTGCGGGGTCACCCCCAGGCTGTGAGTGTCGATTTCTGCTTGCTTTTGACCGTTGTCCATGATGCGTCCTGCTGTGGCGTCCCTCCCAGGTTGTGAGTACCGTCTTGCTTGCTTTTGGCCGCTGCTCACGATGCGCCGTGCTGCGGTGTCCCCCCAGGATGTGAGTTCCGGTTCCTACTCGCCTTTGACCCCTGTTCACGATGCGCCCTGCTTCGGCGTCCCCCCAGCTGGTGAGGGCCGATTCCTGCTTTTGACCGCTGTTCACGAGGTGCCCTGCTGCGGCGTCCCCCTCAGGGTGTGAGTGCCAATGCCTGCTCGCTTTTGACCGCTCCTCACGATGTGCCCTGTACGACGTCCCCCCAGCCTGTGAGTGTCGATTCCTGCTCACTTTGACCGCTGTTCACAATGCGCTCCGTTGCGCCGTCGCCCCCAGGGTGTGAGTGCCGATTCCTGCCCGCCTTTGACCGCTGTTTACAATGCCCCCTGCTGCGGCAACCCCCCCAGCTTGTGAGTGTCGATTCCTGCTCGCTTTTTACCGTTGTTCACGATGCGCCCTGCTGCGGCGTCCCCCCAGGCTGTGAGTACCGATCCCTGCTTGCTTTTGACCACTGTTCACAACGTGTCCTGCTACGGCGTCCCCCCAGGGTGTGAGTGCCAATTCCTACTTGCTTTGACCGCTGTTCACGAGGTGCCCTGCTGCGGCGTCTCCCCCCAGCTTGTGAGTGCCAATTCCTGCTCGCCTTTGACAGTTATTCATGATGCGCCCTGCTGCGGCATCCCCAGAATGTGAGTGCCGAGTCCTGCTCGCTGTTGGCTGCTGTTCACGATGCGCCCTGCTGCGGCGTCCCCCTAGTATGCGAGTCTCAATTCCTGCTTGCTTTTGACCGCTATTCACTATGCGCCCTGCTGCGGCGTCCCCTTCAGGCTGTGAGTCCCGATTGCTCGCTTTTGATCGTTGTTCACGATGCGCCCTGCTGCGGTGTCCCACCAGGGTGTGAGTGCCGATTCCTGTTCGCTTTTGACCGCTCTTCACGATGCGCCGTGCTGCGGTGTCTCCCCAGGATGTGAGTGCCGATTCCTTCTCGCTTTTGATCGCTCTTCACGATGTGCCCTGCTGCGGCGTCCCTCCCAGCCTGTGAGTGTCGAACCCTGCTCGCCTTTGACCACTGTTCAAAATGTGCCGTGCTGCGGCATTGCCAGGATGTGAGTACCGATTCCTGCTTGCTTTTGATCGCTGTTCAAGATGCACCCTGCTGCGGCGTTCGCAGGACGTGAGTGCCAGTTCCTGCTCCTCTGTCCGCTGTTCATGATGAGCCCTTCTGCGACGTCCCCCCCAGTTTGTGAGTGTCGATTCCTGCTCGCTTTTGACCACTGTTGAACATGTACCCTGCTGCGGCGTCTCCAGGATGTGAGTACCAATTCCTGCTCGCCTTTGACCGCTGTTCAAGATGCACCCTGCTGCGGCGTTCCTAGGATGTGAGTACCGATTCCTGCTAGCGTTTGACCGCTGATCACGATGCGCCTTGTGCTGTGTCCCCCCAAGCGCGTGAGTGCCGTTTCCTGCTCGCCTTTGACCGCTGATCACGATGTGCCGTGATGCGGCGTTCCCCCCAGCTTGTGAGTGTTAATTCCTGCTCGCTTTTGACCGCTGTTCACGATGCGTCCTGTTGCGATGTCCCCCCCAGGGCGTGAGTACCGATTCTTACTCGCTTTTGACCGCTGTTCATGATGCACCGTGCTGTGGCATCCTTCCCAGCTTGTGAGTGATTTCCTCACTCCCAATCAGAGCTCGTGTTGCAGGCGTATAACATGGCCTTACCCAGTTTGTGAGTGCACTTATCTCTGGGTTTATCATTTTGCCCCAGCCATACTCATTCATCCCAGGAAATCAATGTCAAGTGTTGCATTGACACTCTCACGACCATCTATCCTCGCGTGGTGGGTACTACACCTGACATATTCCGTCCGGAGTTGTATACAAAGCCAGATCGAATCCATTGGAACAAAGTCCGGACGTACTGAAGTAGCAGCAGGTGTGAAGACAAGGTTCCAATGCTATTGCTCTAACTCTTCTCAGCCATTTGCATATGCATTGAACAAACCTTCACCCAAGGGGCCACTTGCAAAGAGGCTTTTGGTGCTGCATTTTCAAAAGCACTGAGTGTATACATCGAGTCCACCCAACAGCTTGTGAACAAAGCAATCGCAGAATTGCCTCGGCTGCATGATATGAAAAAGTTGATTGAAATCATCAAGACGCACCGTCTTCGTATGTGGCACCAATAAATATGATGACCGATTGCACTCAACACATTCTAGGCATCCTCATCTGAATGATGCTCGTGGATTGGATGTTTCATATTGGCTTGCGTTGTGATCTACGTGTCTGTTACAATGTACTATCCCCCCCCCTAGATCTCAGACACTTGAGGAAAATCGCAATATAGCATTTTATACAATGGTCACTGTGCCGGGCTGAGCACGTAGATCGACGGGAATCTATCTTTCACTCCAGATTCAAATTTTACTTCATGAAAAACGAGCAAAAATTACACAAACAGTGTCATTTTTTCCGGGGTTGTCATGTGTCCGAGTACTAGGTAACACGTCCTATTTGGATTGCCGGCTTTATATCTGACCCTCTTGCAGTCAAAGTGCCTCCAAGTCTTGTAAGGGGGAGCTCACCAATCAGGACTATGATATCCATGAAGCAGAGGATGAGGAATGGTCCGACTGATCAACAGGGAGCATGAACTTTCTTGTCATCATTGTTGGCAGTTGAGAAATCAATTTGGTGGGCAAGCCTTGATCCTTTGGTCCATTGTGACAGCTGCAAGACTACTATGCCTCTGAAATTTTATATGGGCACTCTTACGATGTAAAGGTATATTTTGGATGCATTTAGAAAATAATAAGAACCTAGGGAGAGGACCCCAGGCCTTAAATTCGGCTAAATCAGTGAAAATGGCCCAAGTTATCAACTTTCCGTGGTAATATATATATGAAAGATGTGAGGTTGTAAGGGTTTTTGACCAGGAATATACAGGGCATCTCCTACCGCTTATCGTGAGCCAAAAATCTCGGAAAACGGTCGAATTCTGCACGAGAAATGTTTATTTGTCCGAGTACTAGGTGTGTCCTATGGCACACATATTGTGTAAAAAAAGTATTTCCATGCAATTTGTGATCAAAACCCCATATTTTCATATGGCATATATATTGTGCAAAAAGTGGTTTCATGCAACTTGTGCCCATATCACCATTTTTTCACTACAACTTCAGTCAAAATTGAAGAATTCTGACAACTTTTGTTGCCTGCATGCAACTCCCTGCTACTTTCTGCTCCATTTCTGCAACTTGTAACTTGCATGCAACTTTGATGCTTGCAACTAAAAATTACTACAACTATTGTCCTTGCAATGTATTCCATTCAACCACCTTTTTTTTAACTTCAAGTTGAACACTTTAAAGTCGGTCTGCAGTCACGGATCTAGATATTTTGATCCCTAACAGTAATATTTCATTTCCAAACTGATGGCAGGAAAATCTTATCCGCTTTTGCAACAGTTCATTCAATAAATCAACTCTTGTTGACTTGCAAAGCATATTGAGGATTTCAAAGGTGATACTACTATATTCTAAGACCCACTCAGGAGTTCAGAGCATTGTATACAATACTTCAACAATCACCACATCCAGGGATTTGTCAATAAGCTTATAGTGGTTGTGTAACAATTTAACTCTCTCAAGAATGGTATGGATGTCTTTAGACTGTCTAACATCCCTTTTATGCACCATAGAACAGTAGTGAGCTCAAAAAGCATTGCCGCAATGATATCATAATGGCCAGACTGATGGGAATCGTGAGATCACCAGAATCCATATTTAGGCATTTATTTATCCCAAAATTGCATGCAAAAAGGGTTGGACTGCCCTCCAGGATGTAGGAAGCACTTGAAAATCTGGAACTTCAGGTTTTGCAAGCAAAAATTGAAGTTGTAAGCAGATACTCAAAATTGCGGACATGCAAAGTTGTAATTGCTTGCAGGAAAACCAGGTGGAAAAAGATGTGAAAAACTGAGTAGTTTTTGCACAATATATCACCCATATTTTCACTACAACTTCCCTGAAAATTGAAGAATTCCAACAACTTTTGTTGCCTGCATGTGAGTACCTACAACTTCCTGCTCCATTCCCACAACTTGCACAATGCATGCAACTTTGGTGCCTACAACTACATATTGTCAAAACTTTTGTACTTGCAACATTTTCCATGCCACCGCCTTTGTCCAACTTCAACTTGGATACTTTGAAGTCCGCTGGCAGTCACGGAAATAAAAGTTCTGATCCTAACATTGATATTCTGTTGCTGAAGTCATGACAAAAAGACTTGACCTCTTTGCATAACAGTCCATTCAGTAAATCAACTCTGGGTGAGCTGCGGAATTTAAGCCGCCCCATAGCATGCCCAAATTGGTATATCACGTGAAAGGCGGCCATCAACGGCACAGAACAATGGCGCTGTTCCCGAAGCTTTTCTTGTATCACTACCAGAAAATGCTAATGACCCAGCACTATCCGGAACCACGTGCCACTTAGCCTCATTTGGCAAGAGCTTGGCAAGAGCTTTGAAGTGGCTGGCCGCATTGTTCGCAGGATCGACAAGATGGCGGGAATGGAATTGATGGAGGCAGACGCAACGGATGTGCAACGCATTTTTGGCGAGCGCGACACATCCAAAGTGTCATGGTTGGCTTTGATGTGTCGTACTTGATCAAGTTCCCCAGGCCAGCCTGCTCAACTCACAATTCAGGCGAGGACTTTGTATGCTAGAATCTGGGAGGGATAATTAATATTACTTATTGAAAAGACCATCCCCATTTAATTATTGGGAGGTACTACTAGTTCACGATTAAGAAGTTTATTACGAGGCTGTCGTACTCCTCCCACGTTGGAACGGAATCGGCAAAGTCATGAACAGCCCAAACATACGGTAAAATCTGTCAAGAATACCAAATATGCAGTGAGTAAATTGCTTACCTTTTGGTGTGGGCGAAAATTCTTTTGAGGTACGCGGCGGTCCCGGACTCCCGGTGGCCATGCGCGTACGCGGTATCGTTCGGTGCCTCTGGAGAGTCGTCTAAAAATATTTGCATCAACACCTGTTCGTCCCCTCGTTCAGAAAAATGAGGGAAAGCCGTACCGGCGCTAGGGTCCCACGGATCTTAGCTTTCGAGAGACTTCTGGGTTGTTGCCAAAACAGTTTGGACAAGGAAGGAAGGCCTGTGCACTGGCGAAGGCAATGGTGGGGCGGCGGAGAAGCCGGTCTGCAGAAAGCAGGAGTCCCGTGGCCTGCGAGACATCTTTCTTCGCCGGCCAAATGAGTGTCCGCTGGGCGCGGGCGGTGTGGGGGACCAGTGAGAACTTTAGCTGGGAAGGGGGGACAGACAGGCAGGTGGGTAGGCGTATAAAGTGAACCCCCAAAAATGTACCGTTCAAAACCACACACGGCGTCGGCGCCGCAGTGGGGGTCCGGAGTCGCGACCTTTGCCCAGGGTGTTAAGCGGAGGTGGCGATAGAACGCGTCGAGGCTGCGTCGGGAACGTTGCGGGGGGTCAGACATGATACAGGAAAGAGAGAGTGGCAGGGTCAAAGAAAGTAAATATTTCATTGACATATTGCTAGTTAGGGATGACAATGGGTGCGCTTTGGCCTCGCTTCGTCTGGTGGCCACAATCCGCCCGTTTGGGAACTCACGTGGGCGCGTAAGCTTCACGTGTTTCCGGAATCTGCTGGGTCAATGACGCTCTCTTATCACTACCACCACTATCCCTCCCCCGACTTCGCCTTACCCTCTATCTCAGTGGCTGAATCTGTCTCCAGTGACCACCATCTGCAAGCAGCACATCCTGGGATACTCCAAGCCATTCTTTCATGACTTGCACAAGCACTTCAGCCTCCAGTGCCACCCACGCCCCCTGTGGTGTATCCCTCTAGGGTTTGGACTGTCATCAATGGGATGACTCTGTAGGGCCTCAATTGCATTTCCTAGTGAGGTGAGACAGCACCATTTTTGCGATGTCACCCACCTGAGCAATGCCACGCACCTGGCACCTATACGATTGGACACCGGTGATCCGGTATAGTTAGAAAATTCCTTTACACGGTGTACTACCAACCATGTGCAATTTTACTTCAATAGTAACTACAAGTTTTATAACAGCTCCGTACTGCTTTGAATTTATACCTAGTTTTACTTGCAAAGTGAGGTCTGAGCCGTATTGCCGTTCAGGCCGTGCGATGGCCGTTCCTCACGTGACTTCCCAATATGGGCATGCTATGGGTCGGCTGTGTTTCCGTGAGCTGCATGGACTATTGTGGATTACAAGTGTGATATTATTCAACTCTGAGATATGCTCTAGAGTCTGAGGCATTGCATGCAAAAACTTAAAACAACCAACATACCAGGTGATTTTCAACAAGGCATTAGTCTTTTCCAAAAGGGTTTAACCTCCTTTGAAATGGCATAGAGGTTTGTAGACTACTTAACCTCCTGCCATGAATGATATGACTCCAGTATACCCAAAGAACTGCACTGCAAGAATGCCGCAATGGTGGGAGTGATGTGAATCATAGGATCAATTAAGTTTGATTTTGGCAGTTTATTTATGCCCAGATTGGCAGACAGAAGGTGGTGGGCTGGCCTCTAGGATGTAAGCAGACAAATACCTGAAGCTGCACACAAAAAATTGAAGTTGCAAGCACATAACCAAAGTTGCAGGCATGGTTGTAAAATTGCAAGCATGGCTGCAAAGTTGTGGTTGCGTGCAGGAAAAAAAGATGCAAAAAATTTAGTTTTTTACACAATATATTGCCCAAAGTGTCTGATACAGTGGGGTGGGATAGTAGGCTATGTGTAGTTTGAAGGAATCAGACTATGCCAGTCATTGAAACTTCGCAACAATGCCCTCATCGGCACAACACATCTCGAAACTGTCTCAACTTCTGAAATCCTGGGCCAGGCTGAGAGCAAAATGTTCATAATGTGGACTCCATAGAGAGTTTGTGATAGCCACCTGGAGTGACCCAGGTGGCTTCAGAGGCATGTGGAGCCAGGTGGCTCCAATGTCAGGTGGCTTTTTTGGGTCGCTTGTCAAATGACTTCAGCCCTGTTCTTAACTTTGAATTACATCCTTCTACTTTCAATATATCAACTACATGTCACCAGATGACCATTCAAATGCGATCTAAAGTGAAGAAAACACTGAGTGAGGCACCGGGAACCCTGGAAACCGCCATACACCGTCTTCAGGTCCCAAGGATCACACCAACAAACACGACTCTGACTATAATGACAGTAAAGAAGCCAGGGGCAACAGTGGTGTGGAAGAGGATAGCGAGGAGGAGGAGATGGATATAGAGGAACCTGAGACTGATGGTGAGCAATCCAGTGAGATCTCTTTGGACTTGAGGACAGCGTGAGACAGACGCCTGACGATCACAGACCATGTGCACTCCCAGAACACACAGAATGCGAGTTCCCAGCAATGGCAGTCATGGCAAGACTGCATCCTTGCTACCCAGATTGATGCAGATTGGCCCTTTCTTCACCATAAAGCTGTGGGCCATAGGGCTGCCTGGAATGCAACTGCCCATACTGTCAACACCGCCATGGCAAAATCAGCCAAAAATACAATTGCTTCACACACCAGGGAGGCGTGCTGGGTCTGATTCAATCTTCTGATGAAGAAATTCAAGATGTGTTGTCGTAATTAATTTTACTTCATCAAGTATGCATATGCAGACTGTAGAGTGACGAAGCACATTCTCTGCCGATGACCAGGACTGATGAGGAGGTTGATGAGTTCATTCAGGTGTGTAAATCTCATTTACTGTCTATTCCTTCAACAATTTGAATAGATATTGGGGGACCTCTGAGCGCTCGCTGATGTGGAAAACATCACCGCTGCATGCAAGACCAAACACAAGGCCGACTTGCAGAAACCCTCTGGCCTGCAGCTTTGCAACAGAGCCATGAACAGCCTTCATGTCAAGCATGAGACTCTTGTTGATGTTGCTTCACTGGACGATGCCTCTGTGCAGGAACACTGAAATGGTGTGCTTAACTATAAGCTAGAAATGCGACTATTTTTGGATGCTAACAAACACCACAACTAACAACTACACAACCAACTACTATCACTCCCAAAGAACAAGCGTGCTCCCTTGGTGAGTTTGGGTCCGAGTCATAGTATGCGACTACTGGTTTTGAAACCCAATGGGATAACGAATCTTCACTAATCTGACTGACAACAATGCCTGCAGCACTTCAACTATGCAGGATTTGTACGGAACAGTACCCCATGGCCTCGATGAATGAGTAATATATGTGGTTTTGGGTGGATACAAGACGAGAGGAAGACTAATAGATAGTTTCGTCTACATCAGGGCAGAGTTTGTAAGGTTCCAACAGCGAATCCTCTAATTGAGGTCACAGATCCGACTTTCAATCACTCTCACAACAAGCAATTTTTGTTGTAGATCTTGGCTTAGCCTGCCACAGGTTCCTTTCGCTCCACTTCAAGGCTTAAGCACCTTGCTGGCTACCAAACTGATCTTCCTGTTGGTTACCAAGGGCAATCTCAACTGCAGATGCAACTAGCGAAGCAGATGCGAAGCAACAAGCCCACTCAGGTAGGTAAACCTCTCCTTTTATACATGAAGACCACTTGCGGGGTCAACAACATGAAGCTTAACTTCTTAACTCAAACTGAACTAGAGCCAACAACCAAACTTTGATTTATAGACACACTACAAACAGAGGTAGATACTACTCTCCACGAGCTGGCCTGAGAACAACTGCAACAATGTCTGCTGCCACTTGCTTCAGCATGACCTGCAGGCGACTATCCTGCCCCTCGCGGCCTATTGTCTGGTTGGGTGAGTGGCCCGTGGCCTATATATACCGCCTGCGGCCACCTCTTGTAGCCTGCAATCAACTCGCTATGATTCTGTAAGTCTCCAAAGACTTCCTCTGTGCAGTCGTTGGTCCTCTATTGTAGGATACAACATCTAAATGATGACTTCTGGGGCTTTTGGGTATTTATCTCCTCTTTTGTGTAAGAGTGACAGCCTGCAGAATACATTAGACCTCGTCTTTACACTACAATCAGCAGCTCAGAGCTCACTCTGACTCTCCTTTGTATCACCAAACAGAAGTCCAGAGTACTAGTGG
Organism: Mycena venus; assembly: GCA_014462655.1. Taxonomy (NCBI): domain Eukaryota; kingdom Fungi; phylum Basidiomycota; class Agaricomycetes; order Agaricales; family Mycenaceae; genus Glaucomycena; species Glaucomycena venus. Next base: position 59,114 of record JACAZI010000035.1, on the reverse strand, counting down.
TAGTACTACCAGAAACTACCTTGCAACTCTTATAATATGTGTTTGTGAGCGCAAAAATAGCTAGATGACACATACTTGGCAGTGTGCCGTCTCAACACCAAGGCCAGCGAATGAGAAATTGAGTGAACAGAAGATGCTTCATTATAAGTTACTCATTATCCTACCTCAGGTGCAAACAGCCCGATGACAAGGAGAATCCTTTGCAGAGTACTAATGCTGTCAACAAGCGCTGTAAGAAGGCTTGAATGGGCTCAACACCCACCTTGAAACCGATCGAGCGGCACTGGAATTTTCACATAAACAGAACCAGGACCACCACAGCGAACAAATGACAGTCTTGCATGCTGTCATAGACAGTCTTCATGGTCTGCACGACAAGCAGGAGTGCACTAACCACATGCTTTGTCTGCAGGAGCTTGATCAGTGAGTGCGAGAGATTTGTTGTCGCAAGAAGGAATTGAACATTACAGAATAAGTATGTCAATCATTATCAGGTATATCTATCTCCTCCCATGGTGCCTCCTTACCCCATGCATCTAGATCTTCATCTGCAATTTCCTCCCTGTGGAAGTATTCTGCTAACATTGATGGCATGCAGTTGAAATATTGGGGGTCCCGGGTTTGCGGGTGGTGGAGGATTGCATGAGCACTAGTAAGTAGAATGGCAATCAAGTAGAATTACTATTTCGGACCAGGTACTTGGCCACCCTACCTAGTTGGCCACTTGAGAGCTCGAGAGTCAGGGATTGATCATTATGACTGGGCATAGTGTACAAACAAAGTGCGACCTCCAACAAATGTTCAGAGCAAATTTTAGTGGAAAATGATCGGTTGATTGAAAGCTACGGCATCGCAGATTGGGATCCAAAGTGTGGGGACATCAATTTCTTGACGTCAGACCGTTTGCCTCACTTGCCATTGTCATTTCTCAATCATCTCTTCACCGATCCACGACCTTTGGGGCTCGTTCTGATCCCCCGATGCTGGGCATCTTGCTGTGATACCTCGTATATTAAGCAGATGCCTCGTATCACGATGGCTCTGTTTGTGCTCCCAATATTCCCCCCATCTCGACATCTTCTGTTGGCAGGTGACCCTCTCCATCAAGAATTAAGTTATGCGCCCGGGTGCCCTGAGGGAAGTATAGAATCCCGATTGGCCGCTCAAGGCCCGTTCAAAAGGCAGGACGCGGTGGTTGTTCGCACGTCGTCCCTTTCTCCACCCCCATCATCAATAGCTCCCTTGCTGCTCCCTCAATCTTTGTGGTTTTGCGCGCCGTCTTCAACAGTTAACACCTCAAGGCTTTACCGTCGATATACTCTGCGAACGATCTGTCAGGAGAGGAATCCATGCTTCGAGGCTCGCTATACTGAAGGCATCAATGCATCGTGTTCACCGTCCTAATCAAGCCCTCTCATGCAGTAGCACCATCCATCGTCAACCCAGTCCGCCATGAAGGTTTCAACATTGCTCAAGAGTTCCTCGTTTGCACCATCAGTCAATTAGTTCCAGGTTAAACTTACCCATCAAGTCGCGTCCTGTTCACAGGCCATCAAAATACATCTTGCTGCCAGGCAAAAGGCTTCGTGCATCGCCTCGAGCCCGCCTCCTCACACAACTTCCCCATGAAGAATTCACTTCGCATTCGGTCGCCCTTGCTCGCATTTTTGACCTTCCTTCACGGATCTGATCTCTCCTTCAAGCCAATGGCCTCAGCCCTGGGCTGTTCGCATCCTTGAAGCTTCAAGCATCCCCTGTCAAACCCACATCCATGTTCCACTTCAGATAACGGACTCGGCAGCATTCGAATCTCGAGCTCAATGTCAGTCAAAGATATTTTCCATGACTTCCTCTTGCCCATATCACCCGCCATCAACTTGAGCTCCAATACATTCCATGAGGCCTAGGTCTTGCCGGCACGTATGCACAAAGTATCGCCGCCATCCCGAGATCTGATTTTACCATATGGTATAGATTTCCATCATGCGACATTGTTGAGACTCATTTGTTTTGTTCAGAATCAACGCCCACGCTGTTTCCGTGTGCTATTGCGTAGCCTTTGGGCATGGTACGTAAATTCATTCAATAAGAAATACAGCAGTGATCAGAGGTGTGACCAGATTCTCCACGGCTGTTCGACATTTTCACGGACAGCGTTTTGGCCAAACACAAATCCTAAAGGTACGCCTGATTGTATGCTGCACCCATTTCATGCAATAGCTAAAAGAACCATTTTGACGTCGTGTTGTGGACTCAAAAGATGGCGACCGATATTTCACCAGCCTTGATTGTCGGTGCGAGGGTCGATTTGTAGGTCTTCTTCTTCCTTTCACCCCCTTTCATGACGTGTCTCATCCACTCCTTTCATCGCAGATTCACAGATGGAGCCCAACTTCTTTGTGCTTTAAGGTCCCGAGAAGTCCCTCAAAAAATGTGATGTGTTTAGGTCATTTTTACTAACTCATCGTTTCCGTTACTCCGACAGCGCTGCAGTACTCTTGGCCGGCAAATTTAATACTTCCTCGACACCTGCCAGGGAATACACCAAAGTTCGCTTCAGCCCGGTGATAAGGTGTGAAATTGAACACACCTGAATTATTTGATTTTGCAACCTTTCAGTTGGAAGTAACTGATAAAACTAGCCAATAAGGTTATAAGAGGGTACTGGTCTACTCCCAGGACTGAGTACTAGGCTGTTGGATGCATTTAAACACCAGTTTTATTACCATTTTCATTACACTGGTCATAACACTGCTCTGGCAATCTGCACAGTTTGTGCAGTGAGTCTGAGTATTTTATGGATGCTAGGCCATTACCAATCATTGGGACATTAGAAGGATATTATAGGCAGCTACAGAACCAAGGGATAAATCATCTACGGCTCTCTGAAGTCATTTTTGATGGTATCTACCAAATAAGGAATCTAGTGGTTGGAGTTAGTGATCTCTGGGCTGTGCCGGAGCATGTTCACACTAGGTTGGATCAAGGAGATGTCTAGAAACGCCCGGAACATGGTGTAATAGGTCTGGACAGGCTTGGCATTGTCAGAATAACTATGGATACAAGTTGTGCCTGGAAACAATTAAAAAGGCTGTGCATTTCCCTTGGGGAAAATGGCCTTTTCCTCGGAAATTACATCGGAGGGTTCCTAGGACCGATACATATGACTCATGGGCGCTGTTTTCACGGCCTAACACGGAGTTTTAACCCCAGAAAAGCGGTTTTCTTCTCACATACTTTATACCCTTTTAGCACAAGTAGATGTATTTAAACTGGCATGTAAATTATGTACGGACAGTGAATCCCACTCCCACTTGTTGGCACCAGCTATTGAGTGTAGTGACCTGGAATTGCCTTGAGCTTGAGCCAGTTCAGTTCGACTTGGAATCCACTTGTGTTTGAGCCAGTCCTGGTAGGACTTGGAATCACCTTGTGTTGAGCCAGTCTTCCTGCAACTTGGAATCGCCTTGTGCTTGAGCCGGTCCTCCTCTTCCTACCTCCTATAAAAGTCCAACAGTGGTTCTAGTGGTTAGTAACTTGGATAAACCTATTGGATGTACTTTGGATATATCAATAAAATTGGTTTTTGCTGTTCTTATGCACTATAAGTGTTGTGAATTGGATAAGGTTATCTGAGGGATCCTGTTCAAATTGAGACTGAGGGTTGATACGCCTAACCCATTGCCCCGAACACACACAACAAAGCACTAGAGTTGTTGGTGGTTGAGTTGGATATATTGGAGTGTAGACTTCGTCTAACTCTTTTGTATTTGATTTCACTGCTACACTTGAGTGCAGCGTTTCACCGGTATACTCTCTGTCGCATGTGCTGATGTTGTTTCGGCCACCAGACATTTGTGGCATTGTGCCTTGAAAGCGTGTTGGCTTTACATAGATTGATTTGAGCTGACCCAGTTCCCCCCCTGATTTAGTTGGGTGACACTATCTGAGCCCTTCCTATCAACATTGAACAATACATGACTTTGTATAGACAAGTCAAGTTACCACACAAGAAAAGTTGCTAAGATGCTCCGTAAACAGACAACCCACAAGCTGCCGTAGCGAAGCGAAGGCATATCTTGTACTACCAGATGGCAATGGGCTGGAATACCATTTGTAAAGCACTCAGGAATGCACAACTGCTTTTAGGTCAATCATGCTGGCCACCATCATGGTATATGACACACCTATGCTATTGGTATGAAACCAGACACAGGCCTTTTGACTATACAATACTTCATTCTGAAAGGTATTTTGAGATTTTATTTATTCATTTCCAACCCCATCATCTCAAATCATCAATTTCAGTCCCAGTAATAGTCGGATTTTTTGAAGGAGTTGCCAAGGTCTTGGACTGGAGTTGGGCAACCAGGTATGTCTCAATACTTCCTATTAAGTAGCCTGGATGTTAATTTGACCCATCTTGGCTTTTTTCTGAGTTGCAGTCCCTTGTTCATCTCACAGCCCCAGTTTTAAGAGTTTTCCCTCAGTCAGAAGCAGGTATTCTGACCATTTCTATACCTCATATCCTCACCAAAACTATTTCAAATAGTGGATATAGTCTTTATCTATCAATCAAAGTGCAGGCTACCACCACTTGAGAGTGCAACACGTGATTTGGCAGGGTGGCCAACTACCCTGTTATTTGGCCATGTTGGACTGCTAGTCAAAATAAATTCACTACGGACTCAAATGCTCAAATATTTTGGTGCATTTGTACTCAAAATCTTCACGAGATGTATGCTTTCATTTTGACCTAGTTTGGGTGGGGATGGCCCTGGAGAAGATGAAGGCTGGGGCATAAATGCTTAAGTGGCCAACTTCCTGGTCATAAATAGTCTCCAATTGGCGAGAGAAGTATTTTTTGGTTTTCTGCAAATTTCAGAAACTTGAACAGGCTGTTCACCTTTTTGAACATCCATTCAACTGGCTCGCAAATTTTGCTCATTGCCTCGTTGAATGCCCACTGACCATCTGTGAGTTGAGCACCTCTGTGAAGTGCAATAATGTGTCCTGCTGTCGTATTGCCTGCATCACTGTATACAAAATACTGTGGCTTGAGGTTTGGTCCCCAGAAGTCAGCCACCAGAATATCCTCCAGCCCACTTTCTCTGAGCACAGTGATGTTGTGTCGGCAGCCCTCAGTGGGATCGAATACATGGATGATGATCCCATTGGGGGAAAAAAGTAGATGATATTTTAGACAATGAATTTGCTTCCAGCCATTGAAGAGAATGTGCTGATTCCAGCTGGGCCAGGCATTCTTCTTTGGCGTCTCATCAATGATAGCTGCAAACAGTAAATAGGGCAGTGATATATCTGCACACTTGTGGCTAACTATTCCCATCACTACAATCATTTTCAACCGGTTATATCTGGTCTGGTCCCTCTGGAATCCCACGACCTCATCCTCTTATGGTGTCTGACCTCAGACTTCCATCCTCGTCCACCCAGTACTCTGACCTTACTATTCCAACATCCTGCAACTATCCAGTCCCAGTCACCTCGTATCGGACCCGGTCATGTCACTGTCATGTCCAGTCATGTCCGGTCACATTCTGGCCTACTCCAGTCACCTTCCAGTCTCATAATGATCACTCTGAATGTTCCTATCCCATCCACATTGTCTTCTGTAATTCGCCACTTATTGCCTCATTGTTGTGCAATAACCTCCTACCACATCCTGGTCATGTGCCAGTTATCTCCCAGATGCATTCTAATCATCCTCAGTTGCCCCTGATCACGTTCCGGTCACACTTCTGGTCACAACCATCTTCTGGGACTTGGCTCCAGACCTGTTCACTTCAGATATTTCAGCCACCACTCACAATCCTCATTGTGGCTGCATCATTTGCCCTCCATCCAGAACTCCATCCAGACTGGTCTAACCAGCCCCTCCTGGACCATCCTGGAACACCTTTTCTTATCAGGTTTCCACACAATGAAGGTCTTCTGAGTGTTTCCTGTATTTCCTTTATTCTCTTCACATATTTTTTTACTTATCCTATTCTTTCTTGCCCTGTCATATTCCATCATATTCCTATCACCCTCCAGTCCTCATCCAGTTACCTGTCCCTGGTACTGATCCCATCACCTAGGACCTCCAGGCCTTTTACCTAATGATGCTTTACTAAGTATCTTCTCATTATTCCGTTCATCCATACTTCTGTACTTCCTCCCTTTTGTCTCAACTTACTCTTCTATCTTCTTTGTCCACATACAGACTTGACTTATTGTTATGTCAATTGGTCACATGACTTAATCCTACTTTCAGCTATACAATAAACTTACTTACTATCAAAACCTTGTATTTATTTCCATGTACTTTATCTGTAAAATTAATGTTGTTCCATGCCTTCTCTCATAGACTGAGCTTTCCTCCTCCATTCCACCCTTAGCTCCACTCCAGAGTCAGGCTTACTTCCCATCATTCTACTTCGCTTCCAGTGTTGGACTCTGTCTTTGGACTGTGCCATTCTTGCATCTGAGATCATCTTTGATCTTATCAGATCGCATCTGATCCAGTTCTGATCTTATCATGATCTACTTTTACATTGGACTATTATTGTACTGATACTGGTCTTATTATCTTGACATCAATCTTATTGTCTCTATTGTTCTTATTGTGTTGATACACATCTTATTGTTCTATTGTCTCTATTGTTCTTATTGTTCTAGGTAGTCTTATTGTTCCTGTAGCTATATAAGTAGGCTAGCATTAACCTGAGTCCTCAGTTTCTTACTTTGGACTTCAGGCAAGTAGCACTTCACAGTCAACCTAACAGAGTTTCTTACTTTGGACTTCAGACCTCTGTGCTTGCCTGTTCAACATCCAGACCACTTCTGGTCACTTCCAATTAACACCCAGTCCACCTTTCGCTTTGTTCCTTGTACAAATCCCAGATGTTGTCCCGTCACCTTTGCTGTGCCTCCAGTTCGTCTCTCTTGGTTCCAGCCTTCATCAGGCCTTCATCTGGCCTTGTCTGGTCCTTTTCCGGTCCGGTTACCAGCACGATTACAGGCTTACATCAGTGCTACCTCTGGCCCCTCGTTCCTCAGTTTCTTTGTCACTCCAGTCTGTCCTCACTTTGTACCTCCTGGCTTCTGTGTCACCAGTATTCCTGTCAGTCAGCTCTGGCTGCATTGGATCACCATTAGATGGTTTGTCATCCATCTCCTATGGTGTCTTCCCTTCACCATCGCCACTGGCTCCGGCTCTGGTTCGACATTTGACACCCTTCACTTCTGTCTTCTCGTTCAGCAATTAGCCCAGTCAGTTGCTCACCCTGCTGAGTGTGGTGTTGTGAGAACTGCCGATTTCCTATATCCGGCCTTGGCCCCAGCTTCCGGATTGTCTTCTAGTCCTGGTTCCAGATTTCTATCAGATTCCACTTCCTCTTCTGGCTCAGCATATAACAGGTGGCCTTTTGCCATGAAAGCCTGTGCAAACTGTGCCAAGGCATCAGGTGTAAGACAGCCAGGGTCAAATCAGAGATGCTTCCATCATTGCTACAGAAGGGCGGAGGTGCAATGAGTGACGTGTGAGGTATGGCTCGCCTCCCAACCAAACTGCATCTCCAGTTGAATGAGACGATTTGGATAGCCAAGACGATGAAGGAGCATGCAAAGGGCAGTGACTAGAAGTTTCAATTCTGCCTTCATGTGCATTCTGAATTGGGAAAGAATTTTTTGGCAGCTTTGGCAGTCAGATCTTGGAGAACAATGGCCGTGCATTGACTAATCACATTTTTTCATCTCAATCGCCCACGCATCTGGGGCACAAAACATGGGGGTCGTGATTCTTGCCTAGTTATACCACAAACCACGAAGTTAACGTTGCCCATCTCAACTATATGTATCGTTTTTCTAATACTGGATGCAGGTAGAAAAAAATTCCCGCATTTACATGTCACGGTGGATGGAGTCCCACCAAGTATACATTTCAGATGTACTGACAAATCTATAGATTTTGGCTAGGGTAATAGTAGGTTGTTGGATATATCCAGGTATCATAAACTTGTCCATTTGTATGTGAATAGCTATAAGGGAGTAACGGGCAAGTAGGTTGCAGAATCCAATGAGCAGCAGGTGGTAGGAGATTTGCTGGAGGATGGCTAGGCAGGAGAGCGCTGGTTGCAGTGAATTTTGGTCTGTAAAACTCATTTAGAGCCCACCCATGGCAACGACAATACAGAACATCAAGACTTACTTTTTTGGCTTGGACTCTGTGGGCATCTTACTTCCACTACTAGCTCCCATGCCATAGGAAGGATCACCGGCTGGCTTGCACCTTGTCTTGATAGCAGGCATCATCCCTCTTTGGGTTTTTCCCCACTGGGACAACAGATTAGATTGAAGGTGTTCAGCCAAGGGAAGGGATTGAAGGTTGTCATCCTTCTTGCGTGGTTGCCGAAGACGGGCCGTTAAGTGCTCGAGCTTCTCCACTAGCTGTGTGAGAGGAGGATTTTTTTGACCGCTGAGAGGGGCAGGTGCTTGGTTATCAGGAATGCTTGGCAGTAACGGCAACGGGAGGCTTGGAATATGCAGACGGATACCGTTGGGAGGGCTGCCCGGTTCATCAAAGAGATCCTGTACTGCGCAAAGATGCTTGCAGTAGGAGATCAAGGGATAATCAAGACATTGGCAAGTGTACGTGTCGAGGTCAACCTCATAGAGCTTGGAGGGGTTTGATTGAGAGGGGACAAGGTACTTGGAGTTTGAAATCTGTCGAATGTTGTCCTTGACGTAGACCTTGCTATACTTGATGATATCCTTGCGCTTCTTCACCTCAACGTCTGGACCTTCAAAACCAAGCTCCAGGTCAGCACTGCTTGAGAGCATAGTACAGCAGGATGTCGTTCAGGAGCGTGTGCAGAAGATGGTCTAGGCGGCAATTGTGTTTGCCATGGAGAAATTTGCCCTTCAGAACGTGATGCCATCTACAAACAGTCAAGATGCAAACAATAGAAGTGCTGGTAAGATGCACACCTTGATGAGCATATTACTATCACACGCTTCGTAGATGTTACGTGCCGTCCGATACACTCCTGACCACATCTGCACAATGTGTTCTGTCATCCAATACTTGCTGAGGTATTCGACAAAAGACCGTGGTGCAATGGATTGAATTTTGATCCAGGTGGCGTCAAATTCCAGTTTATTGGTCATACAAATCCATCGCTTGAGCAGTTCCCAGAGATCAGGGTGGTCCGAGATACGGAAATGTTGTTGCCAGGCATGCAAGACATGCCACCAGCATAATAGAATGAAGGCGACATAGATGGCAGAACAAGCATGAATTTGGGGCCAATCAAAATCGGACATGATGTTGTGTGGTATTGTGAGCGGATTCTGGGCACGGTGAAGCCTGAGATAATATTCAATGGTCTGCTGAGCTCTGCTCGAGGATAACATCCAGGATATTGGTATTCCTGTCAAAGTGTCAATCAGAGGGCAAATGCGCCAAGGAAAAGATATACCATGGCCACATTTATTGCGTACCAGCAACGTTGTCAAATTCAGATTCTCGTACATGGTGACATTATGTGTCGCATCAATGCAGAGCAGATGCTCTCTGTGCTTGGCAAACATTTTCCATTGCCAGTTTGTCTGGACCATTAGTGCAAAGACATCGGAAGTGAGCCCAGAACTAGGAGGAGGAGGGTCAAGTTTAGATTTGAATCTGAGTAAATGGCCTTTAGCACACAGATTTCTGACCCAGTGCTGGGTGGAGAGACCATCATCGGGTGCCAGTCGAATATTCTCAGCTTCAATCGCCTTCTGGATCCATCGAATATTGCATAGTTGGATAAATTCCGTCTGTGCTGCAACAGAATCACCGTCTAGATCATCTTCGAAGATGGTGTCATGGTCGTACACACCACGATGAATCAATTAAAGCTACAGGTGGTTAGCATCTGGCTCAAGTTTAGTCATAGAAGTCCTGCAATGTGTTCGCGTGTTTCCTCTGGAATTTGAGTAAACGGAAGATTGGTGTTTCCAAGAGGATGGTCGTGGTTGCTGCGGTAATCGCCCAGTACAGTCAGAATCCCCGCATATTGCTTGACAATGAGCCGACATTTACAATCAGTCCGTTTGTTGTTGAGTTTGCGTTCACGCTCGGGGTGAAGCTTGACATATGACTTGAGACCGCTGGTACCTCCTCAGGAGCAGACATAGCGAAGTTTGCGCTCAAACTCTGGTAACCCAGAATAGGTATTGACAAGGAGTAGTTCAATCCCGTTTGAGCGTTTTTCTTCCTGAAGCCAGGTTTCAAAGTCTGACCATGTCTCCCATTGTTCTTGATAATCAAAGGGACCCCAGATCATGCTCAAAGGAGCCTGCTGGTGGTGGAGTTGGAGTAGGATCATCATAGGCACGAAAGACGGAGCAGCCCGCTGCAGGAAGAGTACTAGATTGACCAGATATAGCAGCGTCTTGCACAGAACGGTCCAGACGGAAGCAAGACTCATACTCCTTCATCATCTTCGCGTTTCACTAATGGCATGTGAGTGTGTGGCGAGAGATGAGGCGAGGGATGAGGTTAGCGCTCCAGACAAGATGCCCATGTGACCATGTTTGATGCACACACTCAAGTTATTTTTTAGTGTCTGCATCGCGAACGAGATGAATGAGACAGTATTTTATAAGAGGTAGATACAGACAAGATACAGACACAATTCTAAGTACACAGGCTTGGATACACAACAAAATAGAGATACACTTCAAGATGAATATAATATATGGGCACCGTTCAAATAAAATATGACACTAGTTTGGGAGAAGAGCAAAAGGGAAGGTAGGGGAAGAACTGCTCGGAGATGACATTCAACAGCACTTGGTAGCACCTCCCTCTTCCTTGGCAGCCGGGCACAGCGGCGGCGGCGGCAATGGGCAGCGTGCAATTGCAGTAGTCAAGGATGATGAAATTGTTGTCGTCATTGTTGTCGAGGGCACGACCTTTGCCCTTGCAGTCAGGCTTTGGTGCAAGCGGCAGGGAGTCGAGGATGATGACCTCGTGTGGGCGAGGTGGTGTACATGGACTGGAGGACTGAGGGAGGTGCTGATGATATGGTTGGACGGTGAAGGGGAGGCAAACACCCGAGAAATAGATGGCAGCAAGGAGAGAGAAGAGTGAAATGTCGAGGCACGGCTTGGGCTGGCAATGGGGCTGGTGCGCATGTTACGTGATGGCGAGGAGGGCGGGGATGGGTCAAATGCGATGAGGGACTTGTATTAAAGCTCTGGCTGCAAGGGCGGAAAAGTCAAGGTCGGAGGACATGCTGGTGGAGGGAGAAAGGTATTGCATAGGCTGGTGATCAAGGTCTTAATGGCAGGGGCAGCCCCCAGACTGAATACAGTGACGACAGCATATCCCCCGAGAGCAATAGCAGTTGACACGAGATGTGGTACATCGGCGGTAGATACCAAATGAACACCAAGAAGTCGACGTCAATGGGGCCTCGCCTAGGCGGGAAAAGTGTGAATAGAGTCTGTGGCTTTGGTGGCCACACTAGAGAGCACAAATTCAGCAAAGGCGAGATACAGGAAGGCATAGTTTACGCACCAGAATGTAATACCGGAATCGCCAGGGGCCTGAATCATACCATCTAAGCCATAGGGGACGTCCACAGCCAACCTCGGGACACTGAAAGTGTTTGTCGTCAATTCACAGCAGACACATGGAGGACAGAGGAAGCAAGATGGGTGGGGGAAGAGAAGAGGCAAATTTGTTTGTTTCTGTTGGACAGGAATCTCTGTTGTGGCTGCCGAGTGGTGCCAGTCATATTTACTGCTGAAGCTGCCAAAAATCCTTTCCCAACTTGGAACGCATGTGGAGGCAGAAATGCAAAAGTGGCGGTGACTCTGTCTTCCTTAATGCCACTTTGTGGACATTCAACAAAGTCAGGGAGGTCCAGTGCTTCCACAAGAGTAGAAACCTCTGCAAAAGTAAATCTAAAATGCCAGAATCAGGGTTTACCACCCACTGGGTGGTCTAAAGTGACACACCAAAAACTTTTGTAACCATGTTACAAGTACTTATGTAATTGTCCCTTTTAAAACTTGAAGGCGGATCAGAATGCAGGTTGATTTACTTGTCCCACTGCACAGTTTTCTGAATAATGAAATTAGTGGCTATGCTTGAAATCTATTCAAACTCATTTCCATGTCAAAAATTTACTGACTCTCCCACAAGTTCGGCAATCCACTTGTGTCTTTCAGCTGATTTTCCCCAGCTGAGGTCAACTCTATAATTTTGCACAGATCCACCTACTGGTTCTTGGACTTGCAGCCACACCTTAACTTGTGTGCCCCTAGAAAATCATTGGAATTGTGAGGCATGCAGATATGTTCTCAGTGAGGGAATTTGTGGACTGGGGGCGGCAGCTGCCAAAGTGTCCTCATAGCGACATTGTGGCAATGATTAAGATTTATAGGGGCATCTGTCAGATCATGTGGATCATGGCCAGAACATATTGATGAGTTCCAAACAAACCCCATGGTTGAATCCACTGTCCATGTCAGCGCTAGAGGTGGTTCACAAATCGGAATGGGAGGTAGAAACAGTCTGGAGAATATCCAAAGATATGAGGGTTGCCAGTTTTCTTGTGTGATTGATACTCCAACAATCGATCAATCGCTTATGTGGATAAATTGTATTGCATCGCAATACATAATTCTTGTGCAACATGTAGTTTAGTGGTTTTGTCCTCTGTAGTTTTTTCCCTTATAGAGGCCAACCTTTTGGATAGGTGTAGGAGGAATCTTTGGCAAGGATTGCAGCACAGAAATACATACCAGTCCCCCAAAGAAAGTCTTGGGAAAAGACTCACCTACTCAGCACAGACGCAAGAAATTCAGCATGGTATGTATTTAGCAGTAACTATCATGACCTCTGACCCATTTAAATGAAGGGATATCCCCCTGAAAGGTTGAGACTTGTTGTCTGTAACTCAAACTCAACATTGATCTTGCATATGAACAATGTTGTTGTGTTCAGGAAACTCAATATCCTACAGTATCTATTCTGCCTTGTTGAGGCATGGGATATTTCTCAAGCTGTGTGTGCCAATGACTAGCCTTTATGTACTGCTTTACAAATTTGACTAAAGTGTTGTGTCCAATGTGAGCAAAGAAATATAAAATGTTGGATGTCCAGCTGGAATTGTAATGAAAGGACTCACCAGCTGAGCCTGCAAAGTTTGTGGTTTGGGGTTAAGCTCTTTGGAGATGCTGTATAGAGAATGGCTAGATCTGCATGGTCTTTCAATTAACTCAGTTGGCTGTGGAAATCAGTGATAGGTTACCTGGACAGCCATCTGCCAGACTGAAGTAAATCATGGAATGGGTCCAGTTTGAGTTGGTAGCCATCTATAGCTGCATGTGCATGTTTTGGGCGTAAATGCAATTTGGTACCATGATGGAATAAAGACAGGAGGAAAATGTGAGTATGATGGAGTGCTGCATGCATTACCACCCAGGCAATATACACCTGCACAGCAAGTGATCTCACCTGATCTGTTGTTGGAGTGAGGTTGAATGAGGCAATGCTCCCTAAAATTGGAAAGAAACAAAAGAAATATAAATAAAAAAGAATGTGTCTTGCCATGTACTATAAGCACAGTGGCCCTACCCCTAAGTATCACCACTAAGAGTGTTGAGGTTTACACATGCAGGTGGTTCACTGGGCAATGAGTCATTGAGATCTTCCCTGTCATCCAAGATGAGCTTGAACAAACTCATGAACTGAATCTGTGACTGAAGCAATGTGGTCTCCATGGTTGGCAGAGGTAGGATACATCAATTTCTCACAGTCAGAAACATGTGGTTATGAGGCAAGCCACCTGAAAAAGCCACCTGGGATCACATGCCTTGAAAGCCACCCAGGTGGATCTGCACAAACACTCTATTGATCACCTTGAGTACCAAAGACCATGGCCCCTCCAAGCGGCTCTCAAATGTGGCAATCATGACTGGAGTCCAAGACAAGCACCTTCCAAATCAGGAAACTACATTACTGGAACTAGTCTTGCGACAAGAACAATCTTCCCACCCTCCAGGACCTCCTGTACCTCCCTCAGTGGTGCCAGACGATTTGTTTCCTAGCTGTCTTACACCACATGACATGCACACATAGATATCTCACAAACTCATACCTCATCTTGTGCACCCTTCTCCCTTGCTCTTGTAGCTGGAGACAGGCCACCTCTCCTATATTTGTCCACACCTTAGGTGTCTTACTTCCCTACACCTCCTTTACAGGGTCCCTCCTCACCAGACCTGATGTCACCTTCCAGGCTTCCTCGATTAGGATCACCATTTTACAAGCTCAGCTCTGTTGAAGATAGGTCTAGGGAGAAGCCACTAGTTCCAAACCACCAATTTGCAGTTGAGGAGACAGATTGTCTCACCCCTCATTCAAATAACATCAGTGTCCTTGTTGGCACAACACACATTGTATATCCAGCACTGGTTCTAAGGGGAAGAGTGCACCAAGGAAAGCAGACAGGACATTGTTATAGGAGGTTCCCGTATGTGGTACAGGGAGCCTGAACAAGTATTATTTCATTCATTATCATCCTTTGACTAACAGCAGACCTCCACACACACAAGCCACCAAGAAGACAATCTGTCTCCCTAATCTATCCTTCAAAGCGGATCCAAGCACTGACCTTTCTCTTTATCATTCAACTCTATTTCCCCTTAGAGGACAAACACAGTTGCCTTCAAAACACATTACCTTTCAATAGTGACACCACAGTCCTTATCACAATGTGGCATGAAGAGCCTCATCAGGGTAGCCTAAGGTGCCTTTTGCATGGCTTTGGCATGGCTTTCCTGCATATTCTGCTCTCTCCTCCACCACTCATCCTCAGTCCCAACCATGGCTAGGGCCACCAAAGCACAAAAGGCAAGACAGAACAACCTCCAGAAAGCCCAAAACTCATGCAAAGTCACTGTGGAAGCAGTGCCAGATGAGGATGACATTGTGCACCTGACCTCAGACTCTGAGAATGATTCTCTGCATAGTGACCACTTTGATGATCATTTCCACTCTGCAGCTGACAACAATGACAGCTGGTATCTCAATCTAGGCAACAAGTTACCTGATGTGGACTGTGATGACATTCCAGAGGGATCACAAGAACCTGATCTTATAAGGAAATTGTTGTAGCCCCTGAAATAACAGAGAAAAATGAACTGGATGCATTTTTCCAATTTCTTTGCAATGCACAGGCTGCAGCCTAGAAATCAGAACAAGCTTGAGAAGCATAGTAAAAAGCAGCCAAAGCATTATTGTGGTAATGCTTCAAGAACAAAGCATTGTCACAAGAAGATGGGGAAGAATCTACCAGAGAAGGGATTCCTTTCACTCTTTGATTTTATACAGGTTGCTGTGCAGCTGCAGAATACAGATCTTGACTCTTCTGCAGGGGTTGGCTTGTCTGCTGCCCAGTCCCCAGCTTACTCCCAATCTGACTCTGAATCGCAATTTGGTTCTGAAGATGAAGATGAACCTGGAAAATCCACTGCTGCTGCCCAGTCCCCAGAACAAAGCACTGAGGTTTGCATTTGTTTCATTTTTCAATTGCATTCTCATACAATAAGTCATAGAGTCCAGATTGCATGGATCCAGTCAATTTTGGACATGTGCACTTAAAGGAACTATTGGAGGCTATACAGGATGGCAGCCAGATTTTGGATCCCACCCCAGAGGCTGCCACTGTTTTCTCTCTGAATCAGCTCAATCACAAAGCTTTTCCTTGCCCCTGCCATGCTACTGCCAGTCTCAGTGTCAAGAGCAAGGACAAAAAGATTGATATATTTTTCCAGGCCCAGATTACAGCTATGGCTGCCACTCTCAACCTTAATCATGAATGCCTCCCATCAGGTGTAAGCCTTGACTCCCAGCTATCTTACACCTGATGGGAGGCATTCATGATTATCTCCATAGCCCAGGGGCATGGACCTTACTGTGCATGATGCATTCACAGCTGGATCCATGCTTTTCTTACTTCAAGAAAACTCCCTCTCCACTGCTATGGCCAGTACCATTCATCTGTTCTCAATGATAAGGATTTCTCAGAGGCAATAAAGCTCCATCTCCACCATGTCTCAGAGAAGGATGGCCACTTTACAGCACAGATATTGGTTGATTTTGTTACAACTGATGAGATCCAGCAGATGCTTGAAAAAGCTGATATTTAGAAGTGCTCAATATCAGTCTGGACTGCATGCTGCTGGCTTAAATACCTTGACTGGTGATTTGGGCATTGCAAGAATGGCATGTATGTAGGTGGCTATGAGCATGAGGGTGTTGTGGGATATTGGACAGCCTTTGTGAAGTGCTGGTTGGAACAGTATGAACCATGAATGGTGGAGTATGACAATGATAGCAATGTGAGGAAGACACCCATTGGATATGTGCTCAAAGGGAAATTGAAAGGCCAACCATTTCAACTCATCCTTGTCACCCATGATGAGTCAACTTTCTATGCTAATGATCATCACAAGGTTGGATGGATTAATAAAATGGGGAAAAACAAGCTACAGCCAAAGGGTGAAGGTGAGTCAATTATGGTGTCAGACCTTTTGAAACTTGAATGGGGACAGCTCATTGATGGTGATGAGTACATATTTCCTATTTTGTCCTAACAATTTGCTCATGCTGTACTTGCAGGGAAGCATGGCTTTTGTTCTATGCAGGAAAAAATCAAGATGGTTATTTTACATCTGAGAAACTCCTTCAACAGCTTGACCAGGCAATTGACATTTTTGAAGCCAAGACTCAGGGCTTTGCTACAGGCCTGTTTCTGTTTGATAATGCTCCAAGTCATCACAAATGGGCTGCTCACTCTGACAAGACCATCACTATGGAATTGGCAGACTCAAGACAATCAACTACAGCCAGACTAGTTGAAAACCTGAAGTTCACCAATAAGGAGATAGATACTCTCCTCCAAGTTCATGTTGTGGAATGCACTCTGTTCAATGTGCTGATGGGGAGACCATTCTTCAAGTTCCTTAAATGTCACACCAGGGACCAAGCTGATGGTATGCAGGAGCTTATGCTTATCTGCCCCAACATGGGAAAGGTTATCTCAGTTCCTATGAGGATGCACCCTCTGCAACAGCCAGCTGTGTTCATTGAAGCAAACCCATTTACAATCATGGAGATAGGCAGAGGGGATTTTGCCTGAAGGAGGGTGAAAATTTGCCGTGCTCTCCACCAGCAGAAACAACATGGATAAAATACTGGAAAATAATGGATACAAACTCAAGCAGCAAACAATTCCCCACAAAGGGAACAAAAACAAAGAGGATACCAGGCTTCTCCCTATCATGATTAACATCCCCAATAGTGTTATACACTCTGGAGGGTACAAACACAGTGGATTGCAGGCCAATCTACATCAATGATTAAATGATTCAATGGGAAATCTCCCCAATATCTGGTGTATTGCCTCGACCAAATGTACAACTACAATATGGTAGAGTCAGAGGGCTGCCTTGCAGAAATCTCCTTTTATTGTGAGTTCAGTTATATTTTACATCTACCCCAATTTTATCTTACAGCATTTGTTTGTATCATAAATATGCACCTGCAGCACCACATCATCACTTTCTTCTTCATTCCACCATTGCCCATGGTGAGTGTAGGGCTTGTGCCTAGAAGGGATTCAGCATCCCTTCACCCCTAGTCTTCTGAGAACCACCAGTGGGCTCTTTAGCCACAAATACCTCAAAATCACACCTCATGACATTGATTCTCTTATCAGCCAATTCCATCTCTTTTGTACTCTGTTTTTGAGCCACTTTCTTACTTGACAGCTTGAGACATTTTCCTACATTTTATTCCAACAAGTCACTCAACCTCTACATGGATCACCAACCCATTCCAAGAACCTATGTGCTGGGCACATCCCTCCTCCACAACAATGAGACAATCCACATCTTGGTCAATTCAGGAGCTGAAGGAATGGGAGAAAAGAGTGGGAAAAAAGCTGAAAAAGAAGTGCAAACCAGTGGTGGATTGCATCCATTCAGTGCCAGCAACTCTACCAGAGCAGTTCTGGATAGTCTGCCACTTTCCCCCTAATCTGCTGGAGGGCATGCTAAAACTGAACCCAAGACTGGGGGATTTCCACTTGGGAGAATGGTATTCTCTCCAACATGCTGAGGAGATGGAGATAAACAAAGACAGATTGAGAAACTTGTACACACAGTGATATGCAACCACAAGATGGCATTTTCATGGGATGAGACTGAAAGAGAGTATATCAGGGAGGATTATTTTGAGCTGGTGAGGATTCCAGTACCTGCCCACACCCCGTGGCAGGAGCAGAACATTCCTATACCACCTGGGATCCAGAACAAAGTGGTCGAGATCATATTAAGAAAAATCAAGATGGGTGTATATGCCTTGAGCTCATCATACCAGACCAACTGGTTCATGGTGCCAAAGTCAAATGGGTTGTTGTGATTAGTCCACAATCTCCAGCTGCTAAACATGGTGGTTATAAAGGAAATGGGCTGCCTACCAATCATGGAGGTATATGCCGAGTTGTTTGGAGGCAGAACAGTCTATGGGATGTTTGACCTCGTTGTTGGGCTTGACCATTGACTGCTGGATATTGCATCTTGAGACTATACCACATTTTGAGGGCCATTCTGAACACTTTGACTCACTAGGCTACCCCAGGGATACACTAATTTGGTCCAGATCCAGCAGGGGGATGTAAACTTCATCCTCCATACTGAGATCCCCAAGTGTTTGTGGACCACACACCTGTAAAGGGGCCAGAGGTGTACTATCTCCTCCCAGATGGAACATATGAAACCATGCCCAAGAACAACAGGATACAATGGTTCATCTGGAAACACAGGAAGATGACAAACTGCATCCTCCAGCAAATTGGACATGCTGGTAGCACCTTCAATGCAAAGAAATCTTTCTTTGCAGTCCTGAAGATTAAGGTCATGGGACATGTATGCAATTATGAGGGCAGAACTCCAGATGAAAGCAAGGTCCAGAAGATCCATGACTGGCTGCCCTGCAAAGACCTGACCAATGTCAGGACCTTTTTGGGATGCTCAGCCTCATGCAGATATTCATGAAGGATTTTACTGAAATCTCAATCCTATATATTAAGACACAATGTGCACAGCCTTTGACAGAAAGTCACATGAAAATTCATGTGATATTGTTGAGAAGTTGGAGCCAGCTGTTGAGATGTCGGCACTGAGGCCCATGGTCTCAGAATCCACTGTGTGCAGGTGAATCCCAAGGCGTTGCATGCCACAAGCATTAGTGAGCATCAGTGCAGCACCAATGGCTTGGAATGCAGCTGTGTCTGACTACCTGTGGTGAAAACACGGGTGCCTTACATCTTGTTCCCCTGATGAGGCTGTTATGGAAGGATGCACCATTCCAGTTTCTCAAAGAACTGGTGGCACTAAATGCACTAAAAGAACTCCTGCTGAACTCACCAGCATTGCAGCAAATTAACTATGTATTGGGAAGATGATGCATCCTGGACATCAATTCCTCCTTTAAGGGAGCAGGATATTGCCTCTGGTTAATGCCTTTGTTAATATGATCACTTGGGGGGTGTGGCCATTGCGGGGCATGGCAGATACTCGTAATTATGTATGTAATTGTGCTGAATTTCTCTCTTCCTTTCAAATCCAATTAATTATATACCTCAATGCCTGTGATTTAACTTGGGATATGATGCAATCTAATAAAGTTTGACAAGAATAGCATATGTCAGTTTTCTTGTGATTAGGTGTCTTTACTACAGATAAACGTGATTTGAATGAGGTCTGAATGCAGGGAAAGTGTTTCTTTTCAGTCAGTTCACATACATGATAGCCTTTGAAACATGTGTACCTATGTTTTGGATCCAGTTCAATACTAGGTGAAGAAATGTTGTATGCATGTGCTTGGACCTACAACCCCCAAATGCAGTCTGAGCAGAAGAAAAACCTTTTTTTCAGACAGTTCAAATACTAGACAGGCTTTGAAACAGGGCTAACCATAGCTTTTGATAATAGTTTGACCCACATCCATTACCTGAAATTCAGGGCAGCAAAACATCATAAGTCTAAGGTTGGGATATGCAATCCTGATTTGTGTTCTTAGCACAGAAAATATGATTTTCCAGACTGTGCAGATATGTAGTACTTTTCAAATCATACTCAGACAATGTTGTGAACAAGAATCTCACCCATGCATCCACTGGTTGCAATACTGGGCAAGGAATGTCTTGTATGCATTTATTTGAGATATTTACCAAATGTGGGGTACCCAAGTTCCTTCCAGGATGTTACTACATAATTTTCTCACCTGCTTGATGTTCATAGGCTCCAAAACTTTGTAAATAGAGGCTATTAAAATTCAATGGCTGGAACACCCTTAACAGAAATTGCCTTTTGGGTACATGTACTGGCTGGATGTGGGACAGCATACTTGATTTGCAGCATGTTACCACACACTTTTTTCACCTGTTTTACATTCATGGGCTCTGGAAATTCACAAATTGAACTTACTATTGAAATCCAACAGCCACAACACCCTTCAAAAAATTACCTTTTTCAGTGTGTGGACCTGCTGGATATTGGATGGCATATTTGATTAGTAGCATGTTACCACACACTTTTTTCACCTGTTTTGAGTTCATGAGCTCTGGAAACTCGTAATTACAAGTTACCATTAAAATCCAACAGCCGCAACACTTTGAAAAAAAATTACCTTTTTCAGTGTGTGGACCTGCTGGATATAGGACGGCATATTTGATTTGCAGCACATTACCACACGCTTTTTTCACCTGTTTTGAGTTTATGGGCTCTGGAACCTCATAATTACAAGTTACCATTAAAATCCAACAGCCACAACACTTTGAAAAAAATTACCTTTTTTGGTGTGTGGACCTGGTGGATATAGGATGGCATATTTGATTTGCAGGATGTTACCACACACTTTTTCCACCTGTTTTGAGTTTATGGGCTCTGGAACCTCATAATTACAAGCTTCCACTAAAATCCAACAGCCACAACACTTTGAAAAAAAATTACCTTTTTCAGTGTGTGGACCTGCTGGATATAGGACGGCATATTTGATTTCCAGCATGTTACCACACACCTTTTTCTCCTGTTTTGAGTTCATGAGCTCTGGAAACTCATAATTACAAGTTACCATTAAAATGCAACAGCTGCAACACTTCGAAAAAAAATTTACCTTTTTCGGTGTGTGGACCTGGTGGATATAGGACAGCATATTTGATTTTCAGCATGTTACCACACACTTTTTTCACCTGTTTTGAGTTAATGAGCTCTGGAAACTCATAATTACAAGCTACCATTAAAATCCAACAGCTGCAACACTTTGAAAAAAATTTACCTTTTTCAGTGTGTGGACCTGGTGGATATAAAACAGCATATTTGATTTGCAGCATGTTACCACACACTTTTTTCACCTGTTTTGAGTTTATGGGCTCTGGAACCTCATAATTATAAGCTACTACTAAAATCCAACAGCCGCAACATTTTCAAAAAAAATTACTTTTTTGGATGTATATACTGGCTGGATGTGGAACAGCATATTTGATTCATAGCATGTTACCACATGCTTTTTTCATCTTTTTTTTGAGTCCATAGGGTCTAGAACCACAAATACAGGCTATCACCAAAATTCAACAGCCAGAATACTTTGAAAAAAATTACTTTTTGGGCCCCTTTGTACATGTTGAACACGTCAACACGTGATCGTGTATGGCTTTCAGCAGCTTGGGGATCATCGGACTGATTGGTCAAATGTGAGAAAGCAACATTGACCATTCCACCTACCATAATACATGTCTACAAAAAATGTGAAAGGACCCCATCTATTCAGTCTGATAAGTTGCCAACAACAAGTGGCACAATTTTGATATAGGGATCAGGAGAAAAAAAAAATGGTGCACCCGGGATTGAACCGGCCCCAGGAGAATCTGTTACCATATCAGACTCTGCCCTTTCCGGACAGTTCATGAAAGTATCACAAAAAATCTAATGGTTCTAAAGTTTCTAATGATATAACGGCATAAAATGATTACACAAATGAGCAGAGACAAGTAAAAATCGAGCACTTTTTTCTGCCCTTCGTTTGATTAAGAACGAGAATTATGTAAACATAATTACTCGTAAACAATCAGATCTACAAGATGCTCTCCTACAACTTGGTACAATATAGGATCAAAGACCCAACTGTGAAATACTTACCCAGTGCATCTCACACCCTCACTTTGAACATTCTGCAACCATGGATCTGTCCCCTCTCTCATCATCTGAGATATTCTTACTGCAGGTATCACAGCCTCACAATTCTCTGGCATGTTGGACATTTGAGTTCAATATTAGGCTTGTTCACAGTTGCCCTTTTTTGCACCCTTTATCCACCCTTTTCCCACCCTTTTTGCCATTCTCTTTGTTTTTTGCCTGGTTTTTTTTTTTTCCCTTTTTCAATTAGAAGTACAAAAAGGGTAGAAAACCAAAAAAAAAAAAAAAAAAAAAAAAAAAAAAAAAAAACGGGGTCCTACATGCGATTATGGGCAAAATGAGAGAAAAAAAGTGCAAAAAAGGGCATGAAAAAGGGCAACTGTGAACACCCTGGCTTGGGGCTCCCTTTTTCCACCCTTTTTTTGCACCCTTTTTTGCCTCCTTCCCTCTATTTCATGCTGTCTGGGTGCTCCTATCATTCCTCAAAGGTCACATACCACCCCAAATGTTCAAAAAGGACTAAGGTGATTTTTCCTGGATTTTATAGCTCAATATCTGTGAAACATAAGAAGGGTGTAAAAAGGCCGCAAAAAGGTCAACCATGAACAACCCCAAGGGGGAACCAACTTTCAAAAATTGGACATCAGGTTGGTTATGGGGGGCTGGCAATTGATTTTTGATTTTTTCAGATTTTTCCGATTTCTTCTTGATAAGTTTCCCACGGTGGGGGGGTCCAGGCTCCAGGCATTTTTTTCACACAAATGCTCCAAATGAGGTGTACATTCCGAAAAAAATATTTTAAAAATCCCGGAAAATATTAAATGTTGCCATCAAAATCGCTTTATCTCGAGAGCCGCCGCCCTGTTTGACCTGAAACCTTGAAATATCGGTTACCAAGTATGTCCCACACTGCATTGGATTTCAATTGGATTTATCGGCCCTTTATTGTCCGAATAGTCCGAGATTGGTGATTGAGGAAAAACAAATAAAATGAGCTTGCTCCTTCCTCCAGGACACAACCGTTGGTCCCGTTAGCTTGCTTATGTGAGAGTCGAGTCTCACACTGGAAGAGATGTACGTAAGTGTATTTCTCCAGGGCGGTTCAGCTTTCCTTCGGGGAAGACAAGATAGTCTAAAATAGCATGCAATTGGGCCTGATTACCCAATGCTTTAACGCTCAGGCAAAAAGAGGAAAAACAAATGAAGAATCAATAAAAATGCAGTCCAGCCAGAGGCTAACAACCCTCAAACTTTTCTCTCCTCAAGGTGGACAAATATTAAGGTGACGGCCACCCAACATTTCCTCAGAAAAATGAATAATGAGACCACGGGATGCGGCCGGAGGCCGCGGAAAACTGAACAAATAACCATCTCTTCAAGGAAAAGAGAGCAAAATACAGACCAACCGGATGCCTTGCAACGATTCCTGACAAAAATGAAGAACTAAATACACAAGTGCGGCCGGAGGCCGCAGGACGGCGAACAAGGCAACCTAATGATGTCTAGATCAAATCAATAAAATTTCAAGACTGTAGCGTCCAGAGATGCATGTGTCAGTTACACCTCGGTGTCATTGGTACCAGGGGTGCCCGGAGGGCCATTGTGAATTGCTTTTGGGCATTGTAGAGTGAGACATGTGACTTGATGAAAGTTGCGCTACGTACATAAAGTGATGCGACCTCCCAAATCAGGATTCCAAGCGCCAAAACGCTTCCAACGCCAAAGAATACCCTCGGAAACATAAGATACCATTTTAAAATGCAGTCTTGAAGATTTTTGACGCTTATTTGTTTTCGGCCCACCCTGGCGCCACCCCAAACACATGATATCGATCTGCTACGCATACTCAATACCCAAGTCCAAAGTCAAACACACTTACTTTGAAATGCGAGCATACAGATTCCGGAACCCGCCGAAATGCCGTAGGATGTTTATCGATCTTCCCAATTAGGAAATACCGTCTAATCATAGCTGTACACGTGGGTCCAGGCAGTCGCCTTGCTCTTGCCTCCTGCTTCCATCTTGCCCCAACACACTTACCGTGCCCGTTGTCTCTGTATTCCATTTTAATAGCCCCCCACTCCCTCTGCTCAGCCTTCTACATCCGTTCGTCCTGATTCTCTCCCTCCCGAATAGAGTTCAACCCTGAGTATTTAATACAGAATAGAATGTCGAACGAGGACGCATCATTAACCGAGCTGAACTACCTCATTCGTCACGTATTCCTCCCGCTCAAGTTGCCCCAGAAAGAGGACCGCTCTTTCCAGGCTGATCGGACCCTCTGCACTCGGGTCATCCGCGAAGCCATCTCGTTCCGTGGCACCTTGGTCTCCCCCGACGAGCTTCAGAAATGGGATGTGGTCAATAGGATGCTTCAGCAGCTCGAACGTATTCAGAAATCCATGGACGGCCTCTCCGAGTTGATAGGAAATATGCGCATCCCTGAACGTATTCAGCAATCCATGGACGGCCTCTCCGAGTTGATAGGAAATATGCGCATCCATGAACATATTCAGCAATCCATGGACGGCCTCTCCGAGTTGATAGGAAATATGCGCATCCATGGTGCATACGATGCTCCCATATATTTACTTTCACTTATTACGCAAACATACAGACTCTATTGTCATCCCCATCACAGCCCAGAATGCCGCGGTGATTCTCCGCAAGCAGCGAGAACATACAATCGTGGAATGCTTCGAAGTAGATCCTCCCAACAGCGAGATCATGGCCACCATCGGCCGTGTTGTCTGCTTGTACCCCCCACGCTGCAATCGGCGTGTCGAACAGCACCTTCAATAATCATGCCTTCCGGCAAGAGCTGGCGTCTTTCCTGATCCAAATGGCTGTAGACATCCTGCCCGACTCGGAATCCTTCGTGAAGATGGCGGGAAATCAAGTACCTGAGTTTCGCGACAGCGCCTCGGGTCACTACATTGTCCATCTCCTTCCCGCCATCCTACGTGGATATACGGGAAGCTTCACCGCCGATGTCTATCGCACGCGAAAGCGCGTTCGCAACGAGATTCTGGGGCAAGATGCGGAAGCTCCGTGGCGCAGAGTGAGTACTTCCTATGAACTTCTTTTGTTTCCGTGTCACTAATTTTGCGTTCGCAAGAATCCTCTCTGGCTCATCATCCGCGTTGCTATCCAAAGCACCTTGAGACAATACTCTGGGTCGACGGACGTCCTCTACAAATCTTTCATGGTGCATCTTATGACTCAGGTCCTCCGCACTGCGGTGAAGAACACGCTATCCAGCGAGTTGCTTTTTTGCATGCGCGCAAAGATTGCTCGCCGCGTTGAAAAACTTCCCACCATTTCACCTGAACTCTGGAGCTGTGCGACGCGTGCAACAGGAGCAGCAACGGCTTTGCTGGACGGGCGATGGAATACCATTCGGCTAGAGCAGGAAAGGTCGTCGTATTGGGCACCTGCAGAGCTCAACTTGGAGCAGGACACCCATCTCTCCCTCCCTAACAGCAAGGACTACATACGGCACCGCATCGCCCAGGATGGAGTCTGCACAATAGCCAACCATTTCCAGCCCACCGAATCTACACGCGTATGCCAGACCGACGATTTCTGCACGCTCACCAGTGCGATCCTCCGAGACGCGTTCTCCCGAGACAACGACGTGTTTGTCGCTCTTGCGGATCTCGAGACGTCAGTCCAAAACAACATCGACATGTGGGTGTCTGGTCATCGGGAGGAAAGCGATTGCGCCGTAATTATGACCTGTATCACGGAGTACAATACCGCTGCCAAACTCCGTTATGCCGGTGATCCGGAGAATCAGTCGATGCGCCTCTTGATCATTTTCGATCTGTGGGTTGCGCTCGATCAGCTCGTCATTTTCCATCATCCCGAGCTCAAAGACTACTCTCCCGAGATTCCGCTCGAGATCCTGGAACCTCTGCTCATTCGCAAATCCCTTCCGCTCGAGCGCGTCGTGTACATTCAGCGGTACCTTCGTACCCGCCATCTCGGGGCCATCTATGGATCGGTCTTCACAGATTCAACTGGCCCGGCAAATTTCTCTGCACGGTGTTTCGCGAGCTCTGCGGAGCTGCAGCGGCTCTACCGACAGATATTGGATGATGCGCAGAACGCCCGTCACGCGAAAATCGCAGAGTTGTGGACAGCCAAGCAGGAGTACTCCTCTCTTTTGAAACGGGCTAGAGCACGTAGACGATGCGATCATCAGGAAAATGATCGGGGGCATCGGAGTGACTCGTCCTCCTGCGAGAGGTGTCATCTGGAGACCACAGCCAAAAACATGAAGATAATTGTGCACGAGTGGCCCTTGCCATCGAGCCCAGATGACGCCAAGAACGTTGTATTCGAGTTGTGCTTGCCGACGGCGTTCCGTATCTGGCGCGATATGACGGCCATGGTCCTGGGGGATATCTGTGCTGTGATCCCACCCACTAAGGCTGAGATCGCCACCAGGCTTGACGAGTATGCTGGACTACGCGGGTATCTTTCATCCAGTGGTCCTCCTCGTATCACTTACGCCTCGTACACCAAGTCTTTCTTGATCAGTCACTATCAGAGCCAGGCGGTGTCCGTAGCGACGACGGACAGTATATGCAAACCCAACGGGCTCAAATATCGACTGTATGATTTTTCACGTTGCTGTTGGGCCGCAGCATCCTTCTCGCAATGCAGCCTCTCTGATGCATGCACTCCTGCACTTTCACCCTCCAGCCCATACTTCCCATCTGCACACACGCTCGCCTCGACGTTACATACCCCGAATTCCATCCTGGCGTCGCAGGATCAAGCCCGCGCTTCGCTGAATTTGCACGAACACTATTCGTTTGGGAGTTTACGCAGCGGGGGACGTCTCCAATGGCTCAACATCACCCGAGAGCTCCGCATGCGCGTTCTTGCCTTCCATCACGCAGACGTCCACACCCTGATCGTACAAGCAGCCGCGCAGATTGGTCCCATTTCCCAACAAGACGTTGCGGAGTGGCACGTCGAGCTCTCGGAGCATGCGTTCGGTCTGCTTCTCCTCGACGAGCTTGGAAGACTGCTTTTTGATACGATAGATAATTGGTCTAACACAACGACCGTCCAGACCATCGTATTCCTGCTTAGCCGTTGGCTCGTTTCTGCCCATGATCATCCAGACTTGGTCGTGCGCGGATGTCGTCTACTACGAGAGGCCCGAACCGTCACGTATGACTGGATGCGCCTTTTGATTTCTCGATTGCAGGGTTTCACGGACCAGGAAATGGTTACGGACTTCGAGAATCGCATCTGCACCGTGGCCGCAATTTGCCGTGCCACCTACGACGTTGACCCAATCTATTTCTCTGATGTCCTTTCCAACGACGAGGACGTCAGTATAATCATTGAGTGCTCCATTGTAATCCGTGACAACTCCCCTTGTGACATCGATATTCATGACCCTCTGCGCACATTGCTCATGCGGGACCGTCGACTCTCTCATTCAATTGAGCCCTTCTTGAAAGCTCGGATAAAGCACGATCGTGGGGGTCTCGATAAGGCTGTCCGGCGCGAATGGCCTGGTTATAGTCCTGATGGCCCTTGGGTGTTTGCAGCCGGCGCAAATGAGTGTTGGGTGAGCACTCGAACGGCTTCTGTTGCAGGTGCAGGCCCTCAGATCGTGGACCTCAACATACGCAACGGTACACTACTTGTAGATGGGAAGCCGCTCGGCCAACTTCCAAAGGAGATCGTTTCACACGACACGTACACCAGATTGTTTGGCAAGGTACGCGCTCATCATAGTCAGCGGAGCACAAATAATATCTTCCACAGAAAATCCTGAACATCATTCCATCTCGCCTTCCTGGCATGGATTTCGCAACGAGACAGGCAATTTTCGGTGCTCAGGTGAGTTTATATTCCATTACCTAGCATTTCGGGGTTGATCGTGTTATTAGATACATTTCCACCTCGACCGAAAAAACGAGCTTGTCATCCAGGCCCAGTGCGGTTCCTCCATTTACGAGCTCATTCCCCACCGCAAATTCTTTGATGACCTCCCCACCTTCTTCGTTGACGGTTTTACCCATTGGCTTTTACTTGGGCAGTCGATGAGCAGCACGGTGGAGTTTCGTCCACGCGCGACTTGGTGGGAAACAAGCGTGGAGAATTGGCGGATAGAGTACTGTTCATGGGAGATGCACCGTGGAACCCTCTGTATGATCGACATCCATTCCCTCACTTTCAAAATGTGCTGGGATCGGGTCGCTGCGTTGGAGGAGAGGTGCTACCTCACCATCACCGTTGATCGCAGACCGGAGAGATTGTTAAAAGTGGTGCTGCCCCGCTACAAGCTCTCGTTTTTTGTCAACGAGAACAACGATCTGGAATCACTTGACTTACGGGCCATGCTCATTGACATCAACCAATCGGCTGGAACACTCTTTGGATTATCCCGTCAACTCGTCCTGCGAGCCAAAGACCCAAATGCGACCCAGTCGACTCACCCTTCGCGCCGCATACTTATCGTCCCATTTGGTAACCTCGTCCCACGGGTGTGCGGTCACCACGTCAAAGTGGATGTCATCCTTGCCGGCGGAGAGATTCGATATTTCAAGTATGACATCGACACCGATCTTGGATTCCTGAAAGCCACTACGCTGACGGCTGGGTTCTTCAAAATCCTTCTTCACGCATGCACTGGCCACCCGTTGATCGACACGCTCACGGGGCGAACAGGGACAGAGGAGGCCCTGAGCGAGCTGACTTCGTCACGCTCCTTTTCATTCCAGAGCCTCTGTGACGAGGACATCGCGCTCTTGAAGAAAATCGCGTCTCTCAGCCCGGGGAGACACTTCTACCCAAAAGATCTCGAGGTCATGGAGACTGTAGCATGGGGAGTTTTATGGCCGTTGGCACAACACTACGCTTTCCACCCTCTCGTGAAATCGATTCTGCAGTTTGCAGAGGACTTGGGTGTTTTTCATCCTACGACTTCTTCAGCCTCTGTGTCGCTCGCTCTTGAGGTGCATAGCGAGGAGCTTCAGTACCGCTCTGCATCGGAACTCTCGAAGTTATACCCGGCTGAATTCGCCCATTTTTCGCACTCTATTGCGCACGATCGAGAGTATTATCCACCGGTCAATGTTCGTCTACGGTCGGATACAGCGGAGTCCCGTGTTATAGCAGCGATCCATGCCGCAGACACTGCCGCTCTAGTCCAGACTTGGCCATCGTATCTTAATACAGTTTCGGATCTCCGACGCCAAGTGGAATCGTGGCGTGGTGTATCTGGGAATGCGGGTTTACCGTTGGCCATTTCGTACAACAAGAGCTTCACCAAGAGCGGGTTCCTTCCACCGATTTGGTGTAGCCTTTATACACAATGTGTGAATGAGCGGACATCGATCAGGAGTTCCAAGCTCACCTTCACCCTTGCTACAATCGCGTACCAGCTCCCCGAATATCGGCCGATTCTACCTACGCTCCTATCCTTTGCCAGCGTTGGCAGCGCATTCTGCGCGTACCCTTGCCCCAGTTATCCTGAGCATGTCTATGATTTCACTCTTGGCCAGTCTCCGTTGCGAGATGACTTGGTACGCTTTGTGTCCGCCTCTGCCGTTCCTTTTGAAGGGACAACTTTTGCCCATTTATCGAAAAGATGGGGTGAAAGACTAGACAATTTTCGCACTCGGAAGTACAACGCCGAACGCGACCGGCAAATTACGCTGGCCGTTGAGCATTTGCTTGGGCAGTGGCCTTGCGAGCGGCCCTCCATATTACTCCATCAGGGTCTCCTCCGCGCAGATGGCTTTCGGGAAAAGGTCCTTGAGCGTTTCCGTCATTGTTTCAGAAACCGTGAATTTCACGAACATTTGGGGCACGTCGAGAGCCTACTACTTCAGCACCATAACCTCTTGAATTCACCCGGGATGGAGCCATATCAGCTCCATTCAATTGCATATCATCCAATGCCTGTATTCCGAGCCATCACTCTCCACCGCCTTATTCAGCGGGAGCCAGCTGCGTCGGGCTCATTCATCCCCACGGTTCCAGTACTCGAGCTGCAGTCTGCCTTTGTGAACGCCACTCTTTCGACTGCCGAGCTCGAAAGGATATTGTGCAATTTGAGTGTGGACGAGAACGCCCAATCCCCCAATACAAAGCTGCATCGACTATATATCAATGCTATCGAGCGTAGTCGGAAGAAACTTGACTCCCAGGAGGCCACCCCTTCTTTCTCACCTCCAACGATGAATGCGCTCGTGATCTACAACGCCGAATGTCGGAACGCAGTGGAAGACATAATGCTCTCAATACTTTCAATCCTGGAACCCCAAACGAGTCTTCCTCGAGAAGCGGGTCAAACCCCCCGGATCAACGTCCGGGCTTTGCTTTCAGAGCTATTGTCATTTGCGACACTGCCTCCGTATTGGCAAAAGAAGTTAATTGCGTTGGCACAGTCATTCATTCGCCTGCAAAGGTCACAACGCCTTCTTCGTTTTTTCAACATGAACATGGCGGGTGACTTGAGTCGAGAGCTGGAAAATTATACTTTTGAGGAGGATGAGGCATTCCAAAAGCCGGAGTGGTTATTGATACAGGTTCGTACCCATTGGTGCCGTGTTCACTTTTGCATTCAGTAATTTTCAACAGATCGACAGTGATTTCATCGTACGGCCTATACAGAGGGCCGTTGCGAACGAGATGATGACTCCCTCATCGAAAGAGAACACCATCTTGCAGCTCAATATGGGGGAGGGAAAATCGTCTGTCATAGTCCCCCTCATCACCGCTCTGCTCGCGGACGGGAGAACATTGGCTCGCGTGGTGGTTCTAAAGTCATTATCCGTCCAGATGTTCCAGACGTTGCGAAAAACGCTCAGTGGCCTCGTCAATCGACGAATCTTTTTCTTCCCCTTCTCCCGCGACGTGCAAGTTCGACAAGCCTCACATGCCCAGAAAATCCAATCACTCTTCGAATTGTGCATGCGCGAGCGTGGAGTCTGGATTGCTCAACCCGAGCATATCCTTTCGTTCAAGCTCATGGGCTTGGATTTGATGCTCGACGCGGTCGCAGGAGCCGGTGATTCTGTCTACAGCACGTTGCTTCGGTCCCAGCAATGGCTGAATGACAATGTCCGCGACGTCTTAGATGAGAGCGACGAGATCCTTAACGTCAGATATCAACTGGTCTATACGTACGGTCAACAGGCGCCCTTGGAAGACCATCCCGATCGATGGACGACAATACAGGGCATCCTCGCTTATGTTCAGGAAATCGCCCAGGACCTAGCCGAGGCCTTCCCCCACTGGCGTCGAGCTCCACTGTTCAAACACTGAAGCTGCCTTCCATTCCAGCATTCGCATACTCACAAAAGAAGCTAGTGATTCCCTTGTCCAACACATTGGAAGGAAACTGGTGGAGACCAATGAGTTTCGCCTCCTCCAACCCGAAATCAGAGAAGATGTTTTCTGTTTCATCACAGAGCCCACACCTACCATCTCTCTCGTGAGGTTAAGGGAGACCTGCGAGCACACCGCATTGTGGACCGGGATTCTCCTCCGCCGGGGGATTCTCGCGGGAGGGGTTTTGGTCTTTGCGCTTCAGAAGAAACGTTGGCGCGTGGACTACGGCTTAGATCCGCGACGCACTATGCTCGCGGTCCCATACACAGCCAAAGATGTACCGTCTCTGCGAACTGATTTTGGACACCCAGACGTCGCGATCGTCTTAACCTGCTTGAGGTGACCTCTTTGCTTTCTACCGTTTACTCGTTCCGAGTCTCACTCTTTCTATCAGCTACTATTATGAGGGTCTCACGGACAAGCAAGTTGATCTCTCTTTAGAACTTCTACTTGCGCTCAGCAACCCCACCTTGGAATACGAGGTAAGGATTTTGACCGCCCGGGTGTGTCCGTTTATACGCCGATGTTGACCCTCGTCGCTTCAGTCGTGGGTACGCAATGTCAGCAAAATTCCGGTCTCTTTGCGTGAAGTCATCGGCATTAACATGGAAGACCCGGACCAACGTCGCAATATCCTCATCCCGCTGTTCTGTCGCAATTTGGCGGTCGTGAATTTCTACCTGCGTCAAGTAGTTTTCCCGAAGGAGGCGAAACAGTTCCCGTACAAGCTAGCCACCTCTGCGTGGGATTTGGCGGGGAAGAAAAAGCATTTTGTTACAGGTGAGAGTGGGCAATTGTAATCAACACAAAGTGATTGCTCACAGATGGTCTGTGCACAGGGTTCTCAGGGACGAACGATGGACAGTATCTTCTCCCCACTTCTATCGTTCAACAGGACCCGCTGGATCAGCTCAGTACCACCGCCAAAGTCCTGAGCTATCTCCTGCGGCCAGAAAGTAGAGAATATCGTTGTACGGAAGGGCCCTCCAGCAAAGACTTCATGCAGCTGCTCGTCAAGCAAGAGCCAGAAATTCGTGTTCTGTTGGATGTTGGCGCTCAAATGCTCGAGATGCAAAACCCGGAACTCGCCAAATATTGGCTTTCCATCGCTCCCGCTCTTAAAGCCGTCGTTTATTTCGACGACACTGACCAGCCTATGGTCATGGCCCGCGATGGTAGCACAGAGTTGCTTGTTTCCTCCTCTTTTGCCGATCAACTCGAGGACTGCGCCGTCTATCTCGATGATGTTCACACTCGTGGAACAGATCTGAAGCTCCCGCTCAACACTCGTGCGGCAATAACACTTGGCCCGGGGGTCACCAAAGATCGGCTGGTTCAAGGTGTTTACCACTTTTATTACCTTCATTCATGATTGCTGACTTTGGATCAGGGTCTATGCGCATGCGGCAACTTGGGCAAGGGCAGTCAGTCATGTTCTTCGCACCTCCAGAGGTCAACCACAATATTCGATTCCACTGCAAGCTCGATAATGATTCCCAAATTTCGTCGCAGGATATTATTCAATGGGCAATGCTCGAGACAATCTTGAGTATTGACCAATTTGTTCCACATTGGGCCCAGCAAGGCGTCGGCTACAAGAAACGACCCGCCGCGTGGTCTCGATATATCCAGGAGGATTCAACGACTTCTATCGAGGGCCTGCGCTCGACGTGGGTTGAGAAGGAAGCCCGCACGTTGCAAGAGATGTACGACTTTGTTCATTCGTCGACCCAGAGGCATCGAGTGTTTGATATTCCGGACATGGCCAATCGCTTGGACCAAATGGGCTTCTCACAGATCGTGGAGGTCATCAATGATGAGGAGCAAGAGAGGGAGGTCGCTCACGAGGTAGAACGGAAAAGTCAAGTGAGATTTTATTGTTTCGACGGCGTATGAAAACTAATCTAAATGACTGAAGCAGGGCGAGCGTCCTCGCCGGGCTACACCGTCGTCGCACAAACTGCATCCAGATGTACGGCAGTTGGTGAGGACGGGTGTTCTGAAACGCCACTCTCCCGCTTTCGTTTCACCGTTCTCGACGTTCACCGCGCTTGACAAGAAAGGAGCGTGGAGCTGGCGGCTGATCGCGACTCAAGATTTCACCGACACAGTAAAGGCAGTTGATCATCCTAAGGACTATGTCCGCCCAGTGACCTGGATTCTCTCCACCTCGTCCGGAGGAGGACACTTGATCATAATCAGCCCTTGGGAGGCGAACGAGCTTCTCCCCGACATCCGGGACAGCCCACACGTCCATCTACACCAATACGCCCCGCGGACGATGGAGAACATGCGGTCCTTCGAGGACTTGTGCTTCTACACCCTTCCCACGTCGACACCGCTCCCCGGCGGGCGATGGGGCGTAAAC
This sequence comes from Mycena venus, assembly GCA_014462655.1. Taxonomy (NCBI): domain Eukaryota; kingdom Fungi; phylum Basidiomycota; class Agaricomycetes; order Agaricales; family Mycenaceae; genus Glaucomycena; species Glaucomycena venus. The sequence goes on along the minus strand of JACAZI010000035.1, from coordinate 25,117 downwards.
GAGACAACTCACCTGAATCTCTTCGCTGGTCAACTGTACCTGAAGAACATCGACGAGTACAGACGACTCTGCAACATGCTTGGGCTTTACATCGATGATGAGGTCAGCGGAGACGGCTCCTCCGTCAAGTATAAGAACGATGGGTTCGTCACACCGGGCAATCGTCGGGGGGCAATGGCGAAGAGCTGTTTCTTCACAGAGAGTCCGTTGCTGGCGGTCAAAGACCTACTGAGCCTGCGCATGAAGGGACTGGACTACACGCCGACGCACATGGGACGGATCCTACATGCAGATCTGTTACGGGAGGAGGACTTCAGGGAGTAAACCGACAGAATCATTCAGAGTAAACAGTTTTTAGAAGTACCAATGTCTGGACACGGATTCGTTCAATGCCATACATATTTTATCGGCTTTTTTAACTCATGTTTTCCCGCCAGAACCCCGATTCCAATATCACTGCATTCCGAGCCCACGTAGACCCCTCAAGTCTACGTCGGCCGACCCCGTGGACCGAGTTGGCATCCTCTCGGTCTACGCAAGCCCCTATCTTGGCCATCGTGCATGTTGTTGCTGTCGCCACATTCCCACGTGGCTAATAGTGTTTTTCCACGGGTTGCCATGTTCTCACATAGCCAAATATTCATTATTTGATCTCTATGCGATGACATAGGATTGGGTCTCTACGAGGCAGGAGCTGAACCTTTAGGTAGAATGATAATTATACAGGACATAATAAGTTTACAAAAAAAGATGGTAGACTTTCCAGCATTTCCCCCAGGCAGCTTGGACTGGGTCAGGTCAGGAAATATATGACATGTCATTTCCTGTGACGGTTCACTGAGAAGACTTTTATTGCACCACAAATGCATCAGAGAAAATTTTGTGCCAGCAAGAATGAATCCTAGACCCAAATTTCATCATATCCCACTCAACCCAAAGACAATGTATGCGGTGTAACTAGTAGAATAGATCAACTTGTTAATAATGTTTCTCGGACACCTTGGTGTATCTCTTTGAATCATCTCTTCATAAATGGTGCCAGCTCCCTATTAATATTGCTGAAGGTTATATTTTTGCATCTGCGCTTAATTTCCTTGCTGAATGGAACAGAAATAAATGTCTTGAGTTGAAATTTATGCAGACACCAATCAGGGACAATAGCAGTCTAGCTGTGTCTTCTAGCAGCAGCAACTTGAAGATGAGTTTCATTTTCTGCATTCATTTATCTTCTAATTCTTTCTGATCGTCTGGCCCAAGTAGTACAAGTATAGAACTAAGCTGGTAAAGGAAATTACAACAGGGCCTATGGCATCAAGGCCGACAAGAGGGTTTTTGGCTGACAGGAATACAGGCATTCAAAAAAAAGTCAAGAACAAATACAACGCTGAGATTCCTTATTAGCTCAAACCTAGCAGTGTTCGCGAGGCAGAATGCTTCAAGTTGAATGATAATAACCGAGATGCCCGAGCAGATTCTATTCCACCTCATCGTACGGAAGATCTGCATCTCGAGCTATCTCCAGTTTTAACTCGCTTGACAGTTCGGTGGGATTCTGAAAATCCGCCTCTGTGTCGTGATAGCGGTCGGAATTTCTTGGCCGACTTCATCCTTGCTCAAGCTTTGCTCAGATCCACCGGCGCTACATTCAAAAGCCGTCGGCACAATCTGCACCATCACTTTTAATCTGCGCAAGCGTTACGCGGACAATCCTCCATACAACAGAAATCCGGCTTTGCAGTTTACAACGGTTGTCTCTCAGCAATATCACCGTATGTTATTTACTTGGTTCAACATTTGCCTATATCTCTGATGCTGAACAGGATCCTGTATTCGTGTCGGGCGTCATCCTTGTCCTGTATATGTTGAGGACTAACCGTGCCGGCCTTCCAATGGAGAAGAACAAGGATCTAACCCGCGTTGCAACAGCTTTGCAAATTCTCAAGTTTGCTGAATCTAGGTACGTCCTTTATTTCCACGCTATGTGGCTCCATACCGATTTGTAGGTTGCAATGCGCGGGCCGGCTATGAGAACTGCTCCAAGAATTATGTCTCGACAATCCTGTGCCTCTACACGATCCGCCGAGCAACAAGCCTTACTATAGTAGCGCCCACGCTGGGAAACTATCACATGGTTCTTTAGTAGCTTTACTATAGGTACGCTCTCCATTTATTTCCCTTGAGGTCGAAGCACGCTGGCGCCTTTCTTAATTCCTTCTACTAGTATTATCCGACTCGGGCTGCGACCCTGTATGCGATACGCACGCATCAAACGGGGCTCTGAGAGATGGTCGGGTTATTGGGGTCGGAAACAAGGCGCGTCGCCGTTCTATTTCTTCCTCCAATCCCAATCTTTTGCCTCCCCTTCCCCTCTTTCTTTCTTCCTATTTTGTTTACCTTACATCTACTGACATGCCCTGTGGCTCCCCGCCACCTGTGCACACCCCTCACGTTTCACCATCCGAGTCGAAATGGTCTCAGCTCAAACTCTGGACGCTCTCCCACCCTCGTATGTACATCCACCATGGTAGCAAGAGTCGTCACCGCCCTTTATGCCTCACTCTGACTGCGACACGTCTGTCGGCATCGCAGCACCCTCGAGCCGCTTTTCAGACGCTGCGCGACAATGCGTGTAGGATGTACCGCCGTGACGCCCGTCTCCACGACGGCGACGCCTCGCATAAACCCCCTGCGCCCGTAGTACCCGCTGTAGCTACTTCCCCATCGCACGCGTCGAGGTCGATATCTGGCGTCCTACCACCCTGACCCTGCCCGCCCGCCTCGACGCCGTCCCACCCGACATACTCGGTGTCACGTCAAAGGCATGCGTAGTGCTCGCTGCGGCCTTTCTCGACCTCCGTCGCTTTCTCATCAACGCTGTACACTTTGCCGCAGCCCCACCCCGCCCTGTCCTGACATCGCGCATGAGCACGACACGCGCCATCGCCCCCAACGCATGCCGACTCGCAGCACTCCTCGACACCACTCCGGGGCCCTGCGCTCTACCCACATCGTATCCACATTCTCCGCGCGTCTGGGCGGTGTGCAGTGTGCTGCGGGTGACACCGCAGGAAGGTGGACTGCTCTTTCACCGCGCCTATTTGCCGCTGGTGCGACGGGGTAAGGGTGGATCCACTCGTCCCTCACGCCCACCGCGTCTCCTTTCCGCTTGGCGGCTGTACGCTCACCCCTCTGTACCGTCGCCTTGCACACTCGTGCCATCCTCACAAGCGACCCCGTTCTTCCGCGGAGCTTCCAGGTCTCGCCTTGTGCGCCCGGGAACACGGGGACGGAGCGTTTTTGGTGCATCCTCTGCCCCGCGCCGCATTGCTCTCGTTATCTGCCCGTATTTTCCACCTCGACGTCCACGTTAGTATTACTTCTTGTTTTCCGTCTACCGTACCTTGATTAATTAGTTTTTTTATCTATATACATTTACTTCTTGACATGAATACATCTCCTTGAGTCTTCGCTCCTTGTAAACCCAGAGCCGTTGATTCAACGGAGCAAATCACATAAAAGATCAGCAGTGACATCGATTCCTTGTCTGGTCACTTTCGTCCTCGAGGAATTAAAGTTTTACTCAATTGGAGTACGCTCGTCTGATGCAAATTGTGAGTGAGTGCTGCAGCCTATTATCCATGCGTACCTTAATCCGAATGCATAGGATGACTGAAAGATATTCCTCAAGCAAAATCAGTTTGTCTTCTATGCGAGCGGTCCTGATCGACGCCCTCCAGACGGCCATGATAGCGGCAGACGCGTTCCATTGGTTAGTGGGTCTGCGCTTATAAGCCGATGCCGCTACTTACCCCAAATGTTGTAGGTTCGTGTACGGTTTCGGAAATCTGGTAGAGTTGGACAGTACTCTTAAAACTCGTGGGTAATTATTATTCCAAAAGTGGCTCGATAAAATTATGAATTCTAGCTGGGACGTTTTCGACTCCGTAATTTCCCTGGCAGTCCGGGCATTCTACAGTCGGCGCATCTTTCCTACGCAAAGCCGTCGTCATCCCTGCAATGATTTTACTTGTATGATTCAGTCTTTGCCAGTTTCAGTGCGTTACAAGAGTCCCGTCACTTCCGGGTTTCCCTTACACAATTCTCGTTGGGGATCCACACCGGCGTGAGGCTGCATTTTCTTCGTACAATTTAACAACACACTATTATCGAACAGGGACACCAGATCACCACTCGCTGCTCACCACGAACATCGTCGGGGAAACAGTGCCCCGTCATACCATATTCCTGTGTCCGTTTCTGATGCTGGAACAGGCATGGCTTGCTGCTGGCGCTGTGCGAGACATCGCGATCCCTATGGTGCCTGCGTGGGCGGTGTGTCTCTTGCAACGCGACGCATGTCACGCGTATCGCCAACACTCTATCTGCAGTTGTTACGAGAGTGAAGTTTCTTTCCCCCAGCAAACCGCACCATGATCTCGCGCCTTATCCACCTAATCGTTCTGGTAGGCGCGATAAGCACCACCTTACTTCGACCACAGTTAACATGCTTCCTTTTCCCTCGACCGCCAGCCAGAGCAGCTGTGATCGCTGTCAGTCTGTTCCGGAGCTCTCAAGTACGTAGTTACTAATCTCCTCAGACCCCGGCTCATCCCGAATGGTTCCTACTTAGGGCACTGCCATGGTTGCACCACCGTGCGTGATTTCGCTCTTCATCTTTTCTCTATGCTCGTTCAACTCGAATTTGAACGCTCAGAACTGCAATAATCCGAAAGCTCCACACCAACTGCCTAGCCTCTATTTGGCCAATCTCATTGGGATTCGTTGCAAACGCTTCTAACAATATTCTTGCAATTCTAAGTGCATTCCTACAAGTTTGTGTACTGAGACCTAGGATTTTAAAAAAACCTCGGACATCGGACATAGCCACCTGTAGCTGCGGCACAAGCTGAGGCACCGTTTTGTATTACAAAACAGAGCGGCACCCTATTAAGGATCTAGGGCTGTTTTCGCATCATCAAGTGACGGAGAAATCTGTTTACCCACAGTCGATTCCCAGTCGGCCGTCGTCACGGTCAGTCTGCTGACGGGGCCTCGGAACGCAGTGGTTGCCCAGCTGTTCCTCTGCCTCTCACTTCGGGAAACACAATGCGACGAATGTTAAGTTTATGTCTACAACCATCGTATTATGCGCACGGCGGTCACCTGGTCCGCCCCCCAATCCTCAAATGCGGACAAGATTCTACAATACACTATGGTGGCGGCGAAGGCTCTCCAAGATGTGGCCAGCGCAACACAGATCCCCTTTCTCAGTACTATTTGCGCGCTTTCCCTAGCTATCGTTCCCATCGTGCAGGTAAAGACTTTGGGCTACCGATAGCATCTCTCGTTCTGAAATGCTTCAGAGCGCGAAGATTCAAAAGGGACGATGCCTCCGAATGGTCGAAAAGATTCACCAGCTGCTCTGTGCCCTCGTGGCAACATGCACCTCGTCCGACTTCATCAGAACGCCGAAGACATTGAGCCAAATTGCCCAGTATGCAATGTGGGTCGATTTTCTCCGTCTATTGCATTTCTCTTACTCATGCGTCTGTTTGAAGCACCTTTCAAAAATTCCATGCCTGTTTGCGTGCCCAAGGTGGCCTTGGAACGGTCAGGCGGCTGTTCAAGCAAGGTGAAATTACAGCACAGCTCGATAGTTGTGAAAGTGCGCTGTAAGCGGCGCTAGAAATGTTCACCGTAGGCATCTATAGTCTGTGGTTCAATGGAGGTTGATCCGTTTCAATAGATGGAATACGCCGTTGGAGTTGCAAATGCTCTGGGTGAACTCAATGGTGACACCGAGATCCGGCATCAAGAGCTGCTGGAAATGATCTCGTCGAACACTGGCTCTGTCGACAGTGCATCTTCGGTAAGCTTGTCTTCGAGGTTCGATTAATCCCCCTCACACGAGACCTGTCAGATCGGAAGGATCTCATTGAATGGCAGGTGACGGAATTCAACTCCTCCTTCACTCCGATTCACATTCAATGCACATGTAGTTCCGGTTCCTTTTCTCTACTCCCCGGCTACCCGCAAATATTCCATGGCCGTGATTCCGAACTAACCGATCTCGTTAATATCTTCCTTGGTGATCCTGCCCGAGTCGCCATCCTGGGTCCCGGCGGAATCGGCAAAACGACGCTGGCGACTGCCGCACTGCATCATCCTTTATTGGTGGACAGATATCCAGTCAGGTATTTTATCTCCTGCGAGTCCGCTAAGACATCGGTGGATCTAGTGACGAACATTGGCTTGCATTTGGGTCTCAAGCCCTCCGGTCAGCTTTCGGTGGGAGTGATCCGTCACTTTCATCAATGCGGTTCATGTCTTGTTGTCCTCGACAATTTCGAAACTCCATGGGAGCCATTGGAATCTCGTAGACAAGTTGAAGACTTTATATCCTCATTGACAGGTATTCCAAGTCTTGCGTTACTTGTGAGCCCGCTGTCCATCTATGTTCTTTCCACTGAGTAACACGGTTTTCCAGGTGACAATGCGAGGAGTAGAAAGGCCGGGGAACGTGAAATGGACGCGACCATTCCCCGCCCCTCTTGAGCCTCTTTCTCCTCAGGCATCACGCCAAATATTTATCGACGTCGCTGAAGAACCCACTGTCGAAGAGGAGTCTGCTCTGAACGATTTGCTTGATCTCTCGGGGAATCTACCACTGGCTGTCAGCCTGATGGCCAGTATCTCATCTTTCGAGGGATATTCGGCCACTTTGGCTGGATGGCAGTCCGAAAACACCTCTCTCCTTTCAGATGGACACGACAAAAAGTCAAACCTCGAAAAATCTATCACTCTCTCCCTCGGAAGCCCGCGTTTCTCCGCGTCTCCGGATGCCAAGAGTCTACTATCCTTACTCTCCTTACTACCTGACGGCATTCGAGCAGAGGAACTGATCTCAGCCAGGGTCCCCATTTCGGAGGTCTGTCGTTGGCAATCATTGTTGATCAGTATCTCGCTGGCATACCTTGATGTGCAGGGCCGCCTCAGAACCTTGAGTCCTATTCGCGAATATATCAGGCGTGCTCATGCACCGCCACTTTCCATCTCCAGGCCACTCCGCAAATATTTCCAGGAGATGCTTGACCTCTGGCAGACAAGGCGACAGCTCCCTTCCGATAATCTTTCCGCCGATCTGGTTGTGCATCTGAGAAACATCAATGAGCTCATGCTGGATGGTCTCACAAGGGATGAAACCTCCGCATGGATAGGAATAGGGTGTACCATCGTCATCCTGCAACATTTTTCGGAAGTCATGTTGAAAGGCATCAGCCCTCTCCTCCAAAGGCTTCCCCAGTTGATCGAAGTTACGGGCGATCAAGAATTGCGGTGGAGATATGCCGGGTGGTGTCTTTGCCATCCACGTTTCCACCGGCTCTTGGACCATCCCGAATCCTGGATCAAAGAGGGCGTCCAGTATTTTGAGATGGAGGGCACGCACAGTGCCGACCAAGGTTTTCCCATCTTCAACCGACAATACAAGTTCTGACGTATGAATGTAGCGGTCACTTTTCACAATGCAGCAGCGATGTATCATACCGATTCGAAGAGCCGGCACAAAACGAGGGCCATCGAACTCAATAAAATTGCCTTTACGCGTGCCAAAGAAGCAGACGATGTGGACCTCCAGTTGTGGTGTTTAGACACTGAATTTCGCATCGCCATCGATGAACCAAAGGACACTTATTGGGCTCTCGACGTTGCACGGCGCGCTCGAAAGATTGGGGCATTTACAGCACATTTCAGGGAACACGATTGGATTGGATGGGAAGCTTGGGCGAACGGCGAAATGGGCAATCTCCCGCGTGCGCTGGAGCTCTGGACAGAGGCAGAGATGCTGCTGATAGCGGCCGAAATGGAGGGCACCGATAGATATCTGCACGCTCTCGACACCAAGGCAGAAGTCCACTTTCAGAAGAGCGAGTATCTTGAAGCTCGCGCACTCCATGAACGCATCGTAAAGAAAACGAGTACGGTATACTCACCACTGTACCACGCCAATTCACTCTGCAGCATCATCCAGTTGGATATTCTTAGCGAGCGCCAGGTGACTCGCACCGAGGTAAATACCAACATGGATGCCATAAAGCGTGCGTACCAAGGTTTCGGGTCCCAGAGAGTGTTGGTATGTCTCTGGCTAGAAGCCGAACTGGAGCTCTACGCCGGATACACCGAGAATGCACGAACCGCCTTTTTTGGAGTGCCTATCAAAGAGCCTAGGCACGTTTACGGACCTTGCCAACCTTTGTGTGGCGGCTTTGGGTGACCCAAGACACGCGATGCAAGGTCCTGCGGACGCTTTCCGCTGGGCAATGGTTCATCTTGCGTTCGTGCAAAGATTGAAGGACTCGAGGGCAACTTTACACGCACTCCGGTGTCTTGCAGACTTGTACACGACCATGGATGATGATCCAACAGCACTCAGTCTCTATCTCGCGGCCCTGGAAGTGGGGACTACAATGGACATTCATCGGATTAGGGCGGAGTGCATGGGTGGCATAGGCGATATAATGATGCGCCGCGGGGACTCGCTAGAGGCGAAAGAACTGTGGGAGCGCGCTCACCCGCTGTTTCTCCGCTCATCGCGGATTAAAGATGCCGCTTCGGTCCAGGAGCGGTTGGACAAGCTGCTAAACGATCAGCAGTCGCATTCGGAAACGTCCCCAGCAATTGAGAAGGGCGCTCGCAGTCAATCCACGGAAAGCTCTGCGTCCGTCGTCCCTACGACCGCTGCTAGTGGCAGCAGTGTTGCAGTTGAGGGTTAAGGCCTTAAGATTTTAAGGCCTTAAGTTAAGACTAAGGGTAGCCCTTAACAACAGGCTAAAAATATGTTAAGCCTTTATTAAGCCTTAATGTGTCCAAGTCGGACCACCGGACGTGAGGGCCGATGGCCCGATCAATGATCTGTCGCTCAACTTTTTTCAAGCTTGCAGAATGGAAACTTATATTAATTAATTACATTCCTCTTGTTAATCCAGTCGCGCCCTCGTCGCGCCCGCCCCTGGCTTCCCATCACCCTTGCAAATCTCTTCGGCGGTACAATCTTGCGCCCACTCGGAAAGCCGGCTCGGCGCTCTCGGATGGTGTCAGGAAGGCTTGTACATGGAGCTCCTTGCAGCTGAGCACGGCGACGAGGAATCTAACCCGAGGGCTTTGAAAGGCTCTAGTGACGACTTTGAAGAGTAAATAATAAGGCAACTTCCGCCTGAACATATACTACCATTTTGGGAATTAACTATGCCGTTCCAAATGCACTTTTATTATTTCCCAACACACATAGCAAAATTTCATCTTTTCCCAACACATATAGACCTTTTTTCAGTTGGGTATGAGATGGGAATCGGAGGCCATTTCCCCAGTATTCATTTACAGGAATTGAAAAAATCCCAACACTCATTCGGTAGTTCAAAAATTCCCAACACATTCAAGGTTGGAAATTTTTCCCAACACACATTTGAGGTCAAAAAATTTTATTGCTTAAATCAAACCCTATATCTAAGGACAGCCAGGGAATAGCCCCTGCAAAGGTCAGAAGGCCGTAGTTATGTTGAATGAACACAAGGAAGACAAATGATGAACTTCCAAAAAGGAAATCCGTTGCCAAGGACAGGCTAGCCGGACCGCGGGCGCCGATCAAAATGCCCACCATTTTAATGTTTGCCGTTGGATTTGACGTGCACGCTAGGAAGTGAGGGATGAAGGAAAGCATGCAACCGGCTTGTCACATCCGTCCTTTGGAGTTTGCACCAACTCACGGAACCAAAGAAATGTTGCATCAGGAGCTGAAGCTTAGTCTGCGAGCCTGCCCATGCTCCTTTATTCACGGACATGTGCTCGCAGCCAACTTGGCGGGCATTTTGATCGGCGCACGCGGTCCGGCTAGCCCATCCTTGGCAATAGATTTCCTTTTTTGGAAGTTCAACATTTGTCTTCCTTGTGTTCATTCAACATAACTACGACCTTCTGACCTTTGCCAGGCTATTCCCTGGCTGTCCTTAGATATAGGCTTCAATTTAAGCAATAAAATTTTTTGACCTCAAATGTGTGTTGGGAAAATTTTCCGACCTTGAATGTGTTGGGAATTTTTGATCTACAGAATGGGTGTTGGGAAATTTTCAAATCTTGTAAATGAATTTTGGAAAATGGCCTCAAATTCCCATCTCATACTCAACTGAAAAGAGGTCTATATGTGTTGGGAAAAGATGAAATTTTGCTATGTGTGTTGGGAAAAAGTGATGTGTGTTGGGAAATAATAAAAGTGCATTTGGAACGGCATAATTAACCCTTAGTTTGACCCTTAAAAACACACCCTTAATTAACCCTTAATAAATCTTAAGGCCTTTGTTTCTGGAGCAACCCTTATTAAGACCCTTAACTGCAACACTGAGTGGCAGTACGGAGTCGAGCTTGGAAAAATTACAGGCCCTTGTAGCCCCAAAAAGAACTCCACCGGGAGTTCTAAGCTCCAGCGATGGCCTTTCCACCTCCGAAGGATATGCCAAACTGCCCGTCCAATAGAATGATCGATTAGCGATCACAACGTTGCTTGAGCTGTTTGTGAGGGTCGCTGATAGTCCTGGGTAGATCATTTTTCGTGTATCCTTGCCCTTATATCAATATACCCGAAATTGTACTCACCCAGGTCGCACCAGCTTCGATCGGCGACATGCGAGTGTTAAGGAATTCAACAACACATCTAGTCTCTCGTAGACAGACGCTCTATACGAACGCTCGTACCTCGCTGTATAGAGTCTGTTAGTTACCGCGGAGTCGTGTATGGAGTGCTCTCTTATTACGTGATCTTACATAAGTTTTGGTAGGCCGTGGTTCGAACACCGGTATGAGCCCCCATTTTTCTTTCAAGTATTTTTCGCCCCCACAGCCTTCCATACCTTGAGTCCATGTTTTCTGGCTGCAAAGAGGCTGCGGGTCATTTCCGATTTTTTTTCAGTGCATCTCAAGGTCAACTTTAACCGTTTGTTGTTTCTAGGCCAAGCAATCACACACAAAGATTGCGACCTTTGAACCACAGGTTCAGGGGCTTTTTTCATAAATCTGAATCGACAGAAAGCTAGTGACAGAGAAGGAAGCCTTGTTCGCTGTCAAGTTCCACTCAAAATCGCGTTTCCCACGGAATGAGACGCGACTCGGAAAATGGTTACATAAGATTATGTAATAACGGTGCACTCCATACACAGGCCCGTGGTAAACACTAGACTACAACACGTCAGGAAAAACAGATTTACGGGTCCCGAGGTAGGCTGAAAAACTTTTCTAGGCTCAGTTATTCAGGAGATCAAAACTGCAATTGAGGCTACAGAGAATGTACCAGGATGTTGAAAAAGACTGTTTGCAGAGCACAGGCAAAAACTAAATATATATTCTTGGATTCGCCCAAAACTTGCCTGATTACCTCGAGATATTACATCACTTTAACACTACAAGCCCTAAACGCCTTGCAGCGCACATTCACCCAAGCACGCCCAGAAGACCTGCATCTTGTGTGAGAACCCCCCAATGCAACGTCCAGACCCGACCCGATGCTCGCCTCGGAGTTGTCTGCCAGCCATGTCGATGACGGCCTGTCATTGTCTGTCTCGTGTATCATCGCCAGCCTCTCATGTATTGGCATGACCATCACCCAGCTCGTCCGCTCTTTGGATCACACCAAATACCGTGTAGCCTGGGACGGAAAATGCGAGTGCAATGGAACGTTTATCGTGGTGCTTTCAGTCACTGGTGCTGATCAATCAAGTCTCGGTCAAGTCAGTAAATGGTCAAGTACGTACCAAGAGTTTCCTTGGACTAACAGTCTGATCCCTCAATTCATCGTCCCGGTGTCATCAAGTTTAGTGGAGCAATCAAGTTGCAAACATATACTTATGCAAGACTGCTTTTTCGTGGAAACTCTTTCTCAGTGACGCCGCATGCGGTAATCACGACTCCGGATCCAAAGGACGCTTGATCTGTACTTCCATCTGCTGCTCTGAACACCACTTGGTGAATGGAACGGTGAGTCGCAGAGTTATCTATAGTAAATTCATTCTGGTGTGTCTTTTTGCAGTGTCACTTGGCCGCAAATATTACTGCGGATATTGGCCCTTAACGGCTCCTGATTACTAGGAATCCGGCAGAGACGCAGGGTGCTCACAAAGAAAACAGCGTAATGATGTTTATGGATTTCATTTTTTGGGCACAGTTTTTTTTCTTCCCTACTCCATGAGATTTTGGTATGCGCAGAATGACACCATGAAGGTGCATTTGTCACAGTCAAGGCTCTTTTTTATCTAATCTCGTCCACATTAGTCAGGCCAGGGGATTGGGTAATGAGATGTTGATGAGACTCAAAAAATGAATTGAATAAAAGGCTAAGGAAATACAATGTACTACTATTTGTGACCAGGAAGTTGGCCACTTAAGCATTTACTAGCAGTTAGCCTGTGCTATGCTACGGCCATGACAAAAATTCCAGAATAATCTCTTGAGGTACCAATTCAAATTCTACTGATGGCTAAAGATGCCGCTCGTCGTGAACCCTTGGCTCACTCCTCGCAGCCTCGTGGTCAGTAACGGCATCATCCTTCCCAGGTTCCCTGTTTCCGTCATGTTTCTGTGTAAAATTTTTGAATAGATTTCTCTTCACTTCCCATCAGGCATCTCCGACTTGAACATGTTCTTGGCTTCATTCAAAGGGCCAGGTCCATGGCATACCACTCGGGTTGTGCCCTGATTTTAATTTAGTGTCTTCCTAAACTCCTAGGCAACATCTCAATATCTTAGAAATCAGCAATACAACAGGTTGGTGGAGAAGTTCAAGATCTCAACAGTTTCCTGTTTTCCAGTGGAGTAGTTCACGGCAGTGTGGAGTTTGGATGGTCAGTCCGGTTCGTCTGTTGAGACAAACTTGTTGGAATGGTGGGCTGTTTTTTTCTCAGATCTCGCTTAGTTTTTTCACACATTTTAATTTTCGGTGGTTTCAGAACAGCTCTATTCTTATTTAGATGGTAGGTATTCAACATCTCGGCAGTTTAAAAATAACAATCCCCCAGTGGAGTGGAGAGTTGACAGAGAACTCAGCATCCTGACAGTTTTCACAGCAACTGTGGAGTGGATGATGGCAAGTGGTGAGCTCGGGATTTTTCAGATCAAGTTTGTCTCAAGTCAAATCGCTTAAGGTGTTCGATTGTAATATAGATGTCACAGCCTTCATCTTCTCAGTGGTTTGGTCCCACCCAAACTAGGTCAGAATGCATGCATGCATCTTGCAAAGAGTTTGAGTGCATATGCACCAAAGTATTTGAAGATTCAAGTCCGTAGTGATTTTATTTTGACCGGCAGTCCAACAAGACCAAATAACAGGGTAGTTGGCCACCCTGCCAATTTATGTGTTGAGCTCTCAAATGGCGGTTGCCTGCAATTGACATGATAGATAGAGGTTATATTAACTATTTGTAACAGTTCTGGAGTAAATATGAAGTATGAAAATGGTTGGAATACTTGCTTCCGACCAAGGGGAAACCCTCAAATCTGAAGGTGTGAGATGAACGAGTGTTCTGCAACTCGGAAAAATACTGAGATGGCCCAAGTTAATATCCAGGGTACTTAATGGACAGTATTGAGACATACCTGATAGCCCAAGTCCATTTCAAGATGCCAGCAGCTCCCTCAAAAAATCCGACAAATACCGAGGCCAGAATTGGGTGATTTGAGATAATGGCCTGCAGAGCTAACAGAAATGAATGGATAAACTTTCAAAATACCTTTCAAAATGAAGGATTTTATAGTAAAAAATTCTGTGTAAAGTTCTAGACCAATAGCATAGTGGTATCATGTATTGCGATGGTGGCCAGCATGACTGACCAAAAAAAAGCTGACATGTTTTCTTGAGCGCCTTAAGAAAGATAGTTCAGCCAATTTGCATCCAGTGGTATCAAATCAAGAACCCTAGCATCGGGGGATCAGAATGAGCCCCAGAAGTCGTGGATTGGTGAAGAAATGGTAGAGAAATGGCGACGGCAAGTAAGAAGAGCGATTCGATGCCAAGAAATTGATGTCCCCATGCTTCGGATTCCGATCTGCGATGCCGTAGCTTTCGATCAACCCATCATTTTTGGCTGAAATTTGATCTGAACATTTGTTGGAGGTTGCACTCTGATTATACATTATGCCCAGTCACAGTTTTCAAGCCCTAGCTCTCTAGCTCCCAGGTGGCCAACTACCTGGTCCAAAATAGTACTACTCGTATTTATACTGTTCTAGAGTGGCTGTACTATAAACTAAATAAAGATGAACATGAGGATCATGGCCTCAAACGATCGTAAAATGAAATGAAATGTCAATGTCATGTCAAGGGAAATTAAAAGAAAATGTATTGTAAACCAAAACCATGTGTTGTTTCATATATATTAAATATGCATGTCCAACATGTGTTGATCATGGGAAACACTCAGAATACCTTCATCATGTGAAAACCCATGAGGCTTCTTGAAATATCAATGATCTTAAGTTGAGCAATTCCTGCAATCATGCAATCTAATCTGTCTGGTGCTTATCTGCATTATCTTGTCATGTGTTCAGTGCCTAGATAAGATGGAATGATTATGGCTCAAATCATGACATTACCCCCCTTAAGGGTCAATGTCCTCGGCAATCACAGATCGTGTGGTATCATCTTCGATTTCTTCGAAATCATTAAATATCGGATTATATAATTTCTTCATCGAGTATTCTAAGGTCTCCACCTTTGGTTTATACTGATGAATTAAATAATCCCAATGTCCTTGTGGGAATATCGGTAAAGCTCGGACTTTGATCCCATGCTTTTTCTGATATTCTTGAGCATTTTATCCACATGCATCAGGTGCTTTCTTGGTTCCCAAGTTTGCTCTGTGATTGGCCAGTTTTTCCAATGAATTAAATACTGGTATCCTGCGCCCTTTTGATGGTGTTTTAGAATCTCCTGGACCTCGTATTCTTCATATCTTGGTACAATTTTTGGTCCTGGCTGTTCTTCTCTCCTGTGTGCCGGTGGTTCTACATATGGCTTATGAAGGTCTTTGTTAAATACCAGGTGCATCTGGTTCGTCTCTGGTATTTTAAGCTTCCAAGCCGACGCTCCGACTTTTTCTAGGATGTCGTAGGGTCCCACCCTTGTATGATCCAATTTCTTTGTTGGCCAATCTGTCTCTATCTTCTTTGCTTTGATAAGGACCTTATCGCCAACTTTAAATACTGGTGCGTCCTGGACATGCACATCATAATTCTTTTTCATTCTTTTTTGTGCTTTTTCCAGCACAGCTGCCACCTCATTGCAGATTTTTTTCATTTTCTTGGCAAATTCTTCTGCAGCTTTGTTGCAGGATTCCACCTGATTTTCTATCCCCTTCCAGGGGTGATATCCAGTGTTTGTATAGAACGGCAACATGCTTGCTGATGAGCTTGCTTTATCATTGTGAATGAACTCGGCTAAAGCAAGTCACTCTGCCCAGTCCAACTGTCAATAATTTATAAAAACCCGGAGATATTTCTTGATCTCCTGGTTCATCTGTTTGGTCTGGCTGTCCATAATCGGATGGAATGCCATACTCGGGTTCATTTTGATTCCCATGAGCTGGTTCAGTTCCTTCATAAATCCCGACATGTATCTCAGTCCGATATAATTTTGCGCAGTGCCCTGTGGTACCTGATGACGTGGTCCCAAGTTAATCGGGCTACTCCTTCAGCCATCAAGTCCATGCTTGTTGGCTCACAATGGAGCATTTTTTGTAAATGTGTCAACCCATACTTGGATGGCGTTGAATCTGTTGCTCTCCAGGAGTAGACCGATAAGATCCATAGATATGATCTGCCAAGGTCCCTCAGCAATTTTGTGTGGGTTAAGCTTTCCCTGCTTAAACCGGTTGATGGTTGTCTGTTGGCATGCCTCGCATGCCTTTATATATTTTGAAACTTGGTTGCCTAGCCTCGGCCACTAATAGTTACCCCAAAAAACATCACTAAGGGCTCAAATAAGCCTCGGTTCATTCTGAATGCAGCCTTCCATTTGTCTCCTTCCTTGATCCGAATATTATTGTAGCCCCAGCAAATGTCCAGCTTTGTAAATATTTTTGTGCCACGGAGTTTGTTAACTCACTCCGAAATCAATGGCAGTGGATAACAATTTTTAATCATCATCTCATTGAGCTTCCAGTAAGGCCGAAGGCTTCCATCCTTCTTTTTAATAAAAAAGAACGTTCAGGCTATAGGCAACTTTGACAGTCTAATCTGCCCACTCTTCAAGTTCTCTTCTAGGAACTTGGTCAACTCTCCCTGCTCTGTCACCGATAACAGGTAGATCTTGCAATCTACAGCCTTTGTGTCTAGCTTTAACTCAATTGTGTGATCCCACAGCCTTTTTTCTGGTAGTTGATCAAACGACTCTTTTGCAAATACCTTGATGTATTTGTGGTATTGTTCTGGAACTGCATCTTCTGTCATCTTTTTTTACCCCGGTTGGCTTCTTCTTGCCATCTTCTGCACCTGGGTCTCTTTTAGGTGTAGGTCTATGTGCTCTGCAAAATTGACCATCAAGATCAACTCGCCCTCCTTGAGCGTTTCTTGCAGGTGCCAGCCCTCTGCTGCCTCGGTGCCTGTCATGTTGCACTCTGGCAGACATCAACTGAACGTGATCGTCTGGGTCTTCCATTCAATCTGGGGGTTGTGTTCAAACAACCAGTTGTATCCTATAAATATTCTGGCCTTCCCAAGGTTCATGATTAAGAAACACTGGCATCTCTTGTGTTCTCCCACACCCATTATTAGTTCAATGTAATGAGTGATCTGTCCTCCTTCGTTTTTGGACCTGCCTGCATTGTGGGCCATGATTTTCTGATTGAGCTCCTTCTGCTTGAAGTTTTCCACCTTGGCATATGCCTGATCCATGCACATGGTAGTGCATCCATTTTCTAACAGGCCTTTCGTTTGGCGTGTTTTCCCCATGGTTGGATCGACAAGTTCTACAGACACGAGCATCTTGTGCTTGTTCCATTACTTCTGGAACTCCCTGAGTTCCTGTGCTAGTCGAGACTCGGTCTCTCCCATTGCACATCGTGCAAGCCACCTGGTGGCTTCCTTTTTCTTGAGTCCAAATGGGACTCATGTGTGTTTTGGCACTTCCTCCACTACTGTGGATCAAGCCATTGTGACATGGTTGCCCTTTTTCTGCGCATTATTTTTCTCACTGGTTTGGGTTCCAGGGGCCTTCAATAAAATACAAACAGGAGTTGGATTCTGTATAGGTACTTTTTTTATAATTTTTTCTACATTTTTTACTGCTATAATGTCCTGGGTGCATAGACTAATGCATTCTTTTACGTAATTTATAGAGGCTTCTCGTGAGGTCCCAGTTGGCTCTACTTCAAGTAGAGTATATTTATTCATTGGGAGTGGGGGCACCAATTCAGCCTTGATCGGAGCCCTCCTTAAAAATCCTGGCCAAATCTGGCTCATGCTTTCTCAAATAGGAATTTAAAGTCTTCCTGGGACATTTTGTCAGTCCGCAGCGAGCGGACATTGACCTTTCTACGCTCTCAGCATGGCTTTGAGCACTTGCGTGCCATGTGGCCCTCCTCACCACAGTTGTAACACTTGAAGGCTCCCACCTTCAGGGTCATGTTGGCCTCAACGTCCATTGGGGCCATTTCCCCAGGCGCTAGCCTCTTCACCAAATTTGGCACTGTCCCCCTGTTATTACTGCTGGGGGCAGTGGTCCTCTGTGGAGTCATTGTTCCTTGACTCCAACCACTTCAGCGGTTCTTCCAGAGCTTCTCTCGCTCCAAGTTGCCATTGATGACAACTAAGCGTTCCTTGAATGCTTTGTAGGTGTTGGGGACTTGAACCACGCCAGCGTAAACCTGGCTACTGATCTTGTGGTTAATGAGATCCTCGAGCAACTCAATCAGAAACTGATTGTAGTGAGTTGCTGCCGCATTTGGGGTGTAGCCCACAAGCTCCACATCCAGCTTGAACTGCTACAGGAGAGCCTGCAGGATTTTGCTTCCTTGCCTCATTTTCATGAGGCAGATGTGGGCTTGTTGCGCTAGGTTTTGATCCTTGAATGCCTTATCTAGCTCTGCAAGGAGCTGGGAATATGTGTATGCAGCAATGTTATTTGCTGGGTTGGGGGTGGGAAGTTTTAACCCATTAACTAGGGCTCTTTGCTTCCAGTTGCAGACCCAGTCTGCTGCCATACATGGCTTGTTGTCCTCCGACCTGAGAAGGGAGATTGTAAACCAGATCGCCTTCTTGTCTGTGTTGAAGTCGTCTTCATAGGTGACCAGGTAAGTAAGGAGCTGGTCGCAGAAGTTGTCCCACTGGGACTTTGTGCCATCAAAGCATGAGGGGACTTTAGCGAGCTGCACTTTGTGTGACATGGTGGTTGCACTGGGGGCAAAGATTGAGGCACCTGGTGGTCAAGTGCCTTAAACACACTTGGCTCACAGGTGTTAAGGAGGTTTAAGGTCAATGAACAATGTCTCGGTGAACAAGAAAGGGTGCACAAAGGATATACAAAGGGCAGGCAAACTTTCCCGGCACCACAAGGATCTTTGCCTCCCATTTGTCTTTGCTTTATCTGTCAAAGAGACTTTGTCTGTTCTTTGTTGGCTACATTACCACCTGCAAGCCAAGTGCATTTAAGGCACTTGATTTTCAGGTGCCTCAGTCTTTGCCCCCAGTGTTGGTGTGGTGATGAGCAGTGAATGGACCCACACCAGCTCAGGCTCGCTGAATGGGTGAACACTTTGTCAACAAGGATGTACTGCCTGTCCTTCAGATATTGGTGCCACTGATGCCAAAAATGCGAGCTTTTGAAGACACGGGCATCGGTTACACTGCTGGGCCACCCAAGATCCCAGGCGCCAAATCACAGGTCACTATCAACAATGGCAAATATTGCATACTACATAAAACTTGAGTAGTCAAGAATTGGAAGTACAATGATTGCTCACTGCAAAAAAAACCTTTACAAGTAAGATAAGCAGGTCCCATCCAACTCAGCTGCTCTGATGTTTGGAGCAATGAGCCATTGCCACTACCAACACAGTTGGGAAAGCCAATTTTGGCTTCAATCTTGGCACTAGTTGCGAGTTGATGCTCTTTGCTGAACCATTGGGCATATTGGCATATTGTGGTTGCAGCTTGTGAATAGCACAGATAACACGCCGGCAGTAGAGTATAACAGTTCCAAACCCTATCCCAAGCTTGAAGCTGGTGTCTCCCATAGCAAATCAAAAAGGCGGCAAGCTGCCATGCAATGTGACATTGTGGCTTTCGTCCGCGAGACATAAAGGGCTGGTTCCATCCCAGTATTTCACAGAATATATCAAAGGTCAATCTACTGATCCTGATAAATAATGTGAACTATACCCTGCAGGATTTCAGTCACAACACACCTGAATATTGCATGAAATTTACGATCAGGCATATTTAATGCACAGACGAACTCGTCTTCTGATTTCTTGACCTAGAAGTATGGTCCCTGGGTCCCATTACCCTTCAGGCTCTCGGCCTCTTCTGCAAATAATACCCCATACATTTGCAGAATGGCTGCAGCGTCCGATTGGCCCTGGGAGAGCATTTGCGCGAGCTCATCCGTGTTATCATCATCCTCCAGATCAAGATTCATGAGATCAACATGATCCAAGGTGTCAGCAACAGCAAACAGAGCACTGGCATCATCATAAAGGTCTTCCTGAAGTCCCCTCACGGTTTCCTTGACCATAAGCGCAGCAGCAGGACTGTCTCTGGCAAGCTCCTATCCAATCTGCTCAGGATCTGTCTGATCTTTCACTTACATTTGCTTACACTTGCTTACATTTGCTTACACTCGCTTACATTTTGTTAACTCGCATACATTTTGTTAACTCGCATAACAGTGAATTATTTATTTATTTTTGCCAACAGTTGGCAGCTGTTAGAATTGAGCACACCTATTGTGGCCTAGAAATTTGCATATACAGAAAGTTGTCTAAGATCCGGTTGTATTCACAGCAAGTTGTCAATTCTGGAAGTTGTAGACAAATTACCTCCAAATTCTTGAAGTTGTACTCCCATTCTAACAAAAAAAAGAAGTTGTATCATTTTATTTTTTGGCAGTATGTGTGCCATATAATCTGCCTGTATGGGCGATATATTGTGCAAAAACTAGTCGGTTTTTTACATCTTTTTCCACCTGTTTTTCCTGCAAGCAACTACAACTTTCTCACCACACCCACAACTTTGGGTATCTGCTTACAACTTCGATTTTCACTTGCAAAACATAGGATGTCACATTTTGAAGTATTTTCTACATCTTGGAGGGCAGTCCAACCTTTTTTACATGCAAGTTCGGGGATAAAGAAATGCCTAAATATGGATTTTGGTGATCTCATGATTCCCATCAGTCTGGCCGTCATGATATCATTGCGGCAATGCTCTTTGAGCTCACCAGTGTCCTATGGTGCATAAGAGGAATGTCAAATAGTCTGAAGACATTCATGCCATTCTTTAGAGAGTTAAATTGTTAGAAAACTACTATAAGCCCTGATGTGATGGTTGTTAAAGTACTGCATAAAATGCCCCAGACTCATGAGTGGGTCTTAGAATATGGTGATATCACCTTTGAAATGTTCAATATGCTATGCAAGTCAACAAGAGTCAGTTTATTGAACAAACTGTTGCACAAACCAACTAAATTTTTCTGGCATCAATTTGGGAATGAAATATCACTGTTAGGGATCAAAATATCTAGATTCGTGACTGCTGGCCGACTTTAAAGTATTCAACTTGAAGTTAGCAAAAGGTAGTTGAGTGGAATATGTTGCAAGTGCAATAGTTGTAACAATTTGTAGTTGCAAGCATCAAAGTTGCATGCAAGTTACAAGTTGCAGGAATGCAGTAGGAAGTTGCAGGGATCTGCATGCAGGCAACAAAGGTTGTTAGAATTTTTCAATTTTGACTGAATTTGTAGTGAAAAAATAGTGATTTGGGCACAAGTTGCATGAAACCACTTTTTGCACAATATATGTGCCATATGCCTGCTCCTTGCCACAAGGGACCAACACCAGGTGTCAAAGCAAAGGCAGACTGTGCCAGTGGACAACCTCAGTCCAAACTTTTGGTGGAGGCCTCTTGACGGCATGGACAAGGTGCTTGAACAGATGGCAGCTATTGAACTTCACAGCCTCGCATGTACAAGTGAAGCTCCCAAGACAGGGGGTGAGGTGCAGGAGCCGCCTTGCCCTAACTATTCATTCACTGTCTCACTCCCAGCTTCCCTGCCTGATCCCCTAGCCACAGTGAATGTAATCCTGACTTAGGGTTTAGGGTTGACCCTACGACCCCACAGTCCCCTAACCCTACTGAAAAAGCATGTGAAAAATGAAAAACTTTTTCATTTTTTGATTTTATCTTGAATTTTCCATGGTGAACTTAAAAACTAGGGGGTGCCAATTTTAACATTTCAGAATCAGGTCAAATTTGGAAAAATCGGAAAAAATCAAAAATTGATTGCCAGCCCCCATAACCAATCTGGTGTACATCTTTTGAAAGTTAACACCCCCTTGCTTAAAAAGTGCTGAAAAAGTTTTGAAGCTTTTTCAGTGAAAAATTTCTGAAAAATGTAAAACATTTTTCACCAATATTTACACCAAAAAACTTGAAATGCTCAACCAGTGTAAGGCTGAAATGAAGTGTGCTGGTGGTATACACATATCCAGGTGTCACTGAGACTATGTTTTAAACATATTTGCATAACTAAGATGTGCCTTTTGGCCTCTGATCCCCACAAGTTATCAATTAGTTGATGGCATTATTATCTTGTACTTTTACATGCAAAATTAACTTACTCTGCCATAAGTTACTCAGTTAACTTTAAGTTACTTGTGGCAGGCTAAGTTAGTTTGACATTAGTTAACCATCAATGCAACGACAAATTCTATTTGTCAACAAATGGTGAACACATAAATAATACAGGAAGTATGAAATGATATGAATTCAATGCCGTTGTCTTTGGTCTTCTCCTTTGTGATATACCACACGGGGGGAAAATTTGAATGTCTGTTTGGCTGCACCAGGTGTACGGCCTTTTGCGAGGGTTTGCCTTAGTTGGACGACGTGTTTTCTACTGGGGGATTATCCCCATTTTTTGTCAGGCCGATATACACCAGTGTAAAGGTCGGTATTATGTTCTAAGGGACTGTTGAGATCCTTGTGAATACTCAATAATGTCAGAGACCTACAAGCAGCTGTTTGCTAATCCCGAACCCGATGCTGAAGATCTCGATATTCAGCGAATCGCCAATCACTACAAATATTGTGGAAAGGCAATATATTGCGCCTGACTCGAGTCTATAAAATTGTATAAGAGCTGGTGTGTTCAATTATGAATGCCAGGTCATACATGACCCCAATAGCCCTGTTTTATCGGCTACGAAAGGTGTCGTAAAGAGTAATATGTGATACTTCACGCCGAATCCATAATATCCGCCCAGCTAGAAAACTAGTGAGCATCGCACTCAAAGAGATTGGGGGAATTACCTGTCGACACTGTGAGAACTACATTTGTTGCAGCCGCCAGGATGTACGGTACTCGTAGATCTTGAATGCCGGTCTTTTGTGTGCAATACAAGATTCCTATGACTGTGGGCAAGATCTAAGTAGTGTGGAGTGTTCAGAAAGACGACTCACCAAAGGTTGATAGCATGAGCAGCACGGGCAAAATGATTGGCTTTTTGGAGAATCCCCATATTACATAGCACCGATACAGCTGTAATATCATGTCAAGCGGTGCAGATATGCGATAGAAAACGAGATCTCAACGAAAAATAAATCCGTTATGAAACTAATGTGATTGGCTCAGCTTTGAACCAGCGCAGCGGGGGTCCACCCACTTGTTTATCACGAACGTGACCTCCTGTGCAATATACAACACCGGCAGTGTCGTCGACAACGGTAGCATTACCAATCCATATTCATTGAGGACTTGGGTATGAACAATTTGCTGGTGGAAGCGGGCAGCTTCGGTGGTCACGGTCACATCAAGGGCCATTTGGGTGCTTCCGACAATGGCCATGATGCAACTTGCCACTATAAGAGGTTTAGTGCCAGCGGTTTTCCGGCGAGAGAGGGTGTATAGGGAGATGAGGAATAGGTTGACATAGACTCCTGCGACGGAATTTGATCGTGGGCCCTGTACAAGGGAGATTGCCCACCGTAGAGAAGGAGCGAAACCTAGTGGTCGTTTATCAGAGAATGAATTGCTTTCACATTTTATTGCATTTACCATCGTTTGTGAGGCATTGGATACCAACAAATACCAGGAAAAGTCGAACACCGTTGAGTCGACGGTGTATGGCATGGTAGCTCTGGGGTGGAGAGAAAAAGGAGATGCAAGAGCTGCGACTCATTACGCAGAGTTACTCCAATTTATCAACAGTCACTGCATTCAGAGATCTGGCAACCATGATTCCCGCTGCCCGCGGCTTTACTTAGGGTCTGTCTGAAATCAGAACTAAATATGAATGCGGTGAGTGGAAGCAGTATGGCGGTCCGGATGCACTTTTATTCCCACTCAGTGCTTACGTCAAGATAGACAGGTTCCTACGGCGGTCCGGATGCACTTTTTATTCCCGCCCTATATATATCGGTGATTTCGGAGTTCCCGCCCCAACGATAAGCCTTTTGACGTCTTTCGCGCTAAATAGATAAGATTGGTCAGCACCTGTGTTTTGCAGGGGAAATCACTGATTTCCGTGCAAGATAGACAGGTTGCAACTCCCGCCCCAAATAGACAGAAATCGCCCGCCCCACTTTCGTGATCGCACACAGAACTTTTGTCCAAAATCTCGTGCAATAAGCACGAGTTAAAGGTTGTGAATAATTGAAATCGCTGCTTAACCGCTGCAAAACGCACCTACTTGCAAGCGAATCGGCTGAGAAATGACCGAGGAATGAGGGAAGTAATCCGGCAGTTAATTTGCTCTCATCGTTAAAAAATTGATGAGTGCCATGAACGATGCCAATGTAAGCTACTTGGCATCGGTGTACTCACTCATGTTTATTGCACGAGATTTTGGACAAAGGTTTTGTGCACAACTACAAAAGTGGGGCGGGCAACTTCTATCTATTTGGGGCGGGCGTTGCCGGAACCTGTCTATCTTGCACGGAAATCAGTAATTTCCCCCGCAAAGCACAGGTGCTGACCAATCTTATCTATTTAGCGCGAAAGACGTCAAAAGGCTTATCTTTGGGGCAGGAACTCCGAAATCACCGATATATATGGGGCAGGAATAAAAGTGCATCCGGACCGCCGTAGGAACCTGTCTATCTTGCGCTGCAGAAGACGTCAAAACACTTATCTTTGGGGTGGAGATAAAAGTGCATCTGGACCGCCATACTGCTTCCACTCACTGCATTCGTATAAGGCTGGGAACCACTACTGCTTGGTCATTCCTTTCTGCGACGGTTCCTATACATATCTTCAACCACATCAAGGAGAACATGGCTATTGGCCCTAATCCTACTATTATCCGAGTTTCTCCCAATCGTCCTAACTTGATTTATGCAACACACGTCCTCGTCGGCGGGCGTGGAAACATTCGAAACCTAGACCTCATCATTCCTCCGAATTTTCATCCCCCAATGCGCATACCAAAACTCGTTGTCTTTCACGGCAATAAAGCCGAGACCGCTGCCGCGCGGCAGCATGTTGACTCATTTTTGCCAGAAGCACTCCAGAACCTCGGTATCGTCCGTCGCCATCATGCCGATTTGTCACCCAAATATCTAGAGGACGCGTATTCAAGTTTTGCAGATCCTGACGATATGTGTTTAATACTGCATGCAACCGCGGGTGCTGGGGAGGTAAGTTCGTCCCCTTTCCATATGAGTTCTTACTTCTGAATTAAATTGTAGGGACTCGATATTGCGGATATAAACGGAGTTATAATCTATGGTACTGTTGCGGATATACCCATAAAATCTCAATGGGAAAGGCGCGCCGGCCGCAGCACTGATGTGGGTGCCAGAGATCGATACCAGCGAGATGACGATGGACCCCAACGATCCGGATCGGCCGCTTTCAGATGCAGCGCTC